>OX421884.1:27155148-28405148 GCA_949128085.1 Cetonia aurata | reverse complement strand
TGTAAATACAACTATATAAATAAATAAATGCGACCTGCGTTAGACTAAGTACGGCATCGTATAAGTATAGGTTTTTGTTAGTTTGTTGCTGGAGGAAGTTTCTAGGCACTGACATCTATTGACGTGTTGTATCATCCCCGCTTTTGCCGAAGGAGTTCCAACCGCCAGTGCGGCTTTTTTTAGGTGGCAAACATCGCATTGACACGGGACCTACCGATTTATTTCCTATTCGAGAAGAAGGCATGTTCTGATTTATATCCACAATTAAAAATCACCGTTTTGCCCTGTCAAACATGTTTTTATAAGGAAACAATAGAAAACCAAGACACATTTAAATTTCTATTGTCGTTTATTTCCTTAAAACATGGGTCTCTATCAATTATATTTATATATTTTACATATTAACTAACCTTTGTTTATTCATGAAATGGTACACATTTTTGTATCTATATCAAATTAATATAAAAATAAATAAATCATCGTTACTTTGTTTACGGACAGGTGCCAATATCAGGGCCTCGGACAAATCTTCGGCATAGGAATATTATTAGAAGGGTCATCTCCAACACTTGCTATGCATATTGCTCTTTGACCCACAAAACTATCAATGATGCACCATACTGTTGAGTCGCACCGCCAACATACAAATATAAGAATAAATAAAGAAAATAAATAATTTATTTCAATAACATTTTGTTACAGAGAAAATTGCTTCTTGTTTAACGTATATTGAGAAAAATACAAAGCTACCTATAACAATAAATATTTATTACTATAATTTCTAAATATCTTTGTGTACTATATTATTATGTACAGGCACATGTATTCTTCTGCATCACAAACTACTGTTTTCCTACTATATTTACATACATTTTATAAACTCATTCAAATCATGTTAGCATATAACCATGTGGCTGACAACGAGATGCAGGTGACAGTAAATAGAACATTTGATAACCATATTTGGAACTTTCCTCAACTTTATAGTATGATCTAAATGTAGTTAGATCTGTCCAATTTTAAATAAAAGTTAATCAAACATGCGAAGCAAAAAGGGAATGCAAATAAAACTTTCATCAAACGTAAATTACCGCACGAGATTAATTTATGCGGACCGTATTTGCATTACTCCTTCACCAGGGTTGTGCAACCACAAAAAAAATCATTCTAAGCCAGTCAATTGAAAACTCTACTGGCGCATCCACCGAAAGTACTAAACCCGCTGATCCTAAATATCGTACGGCATTTGTTGCGGAGACAACTTGTATTTACACCGCAATAAGAAAGCTGCTTTTTTACAGACATGTTCTTCTTTCTGTGCAGGGAAACGGGCGAGGGTATTAGTAATCATCGCTTGGATGCTTAGCTTCTTATTTTCTTCTCCTACAATATTTCTTTTCGAAGAGAAACCCATAGAAGGTAAGATATATGTATGTAATGTAGGTATGTGTATGTTTGTAAATAGTATGCAAGGGGGGTTGGTACTCAAAAGATGGATAGCTTTAACTCAAGTCTTTTTGCTGAATATCTAGGCAAGTGCTTTACCTATTCAATTTTTTTTTTAAATGTGTAATATTGTTAGTTGGTTATCGGCGTAAAGAGATTGCCTCCAAATAGAAACTATATTAATAAATAGTAAAATAAAAATATGGTAACGTAAATTTCAAAACATCGGAATGTAAATATAGTAAAACACAATGAATTCGCAAAATATGTGTATGTAAATATAACCTAAAAAAGTCTCAATATTTATAGTCGATTCACGATAAGAACATGGCGTGAAAAAGATAGGCTTATATTTTGGACGTTTGCTATTGGTTAATACCTAAGGCAAAATTACATTGGTAAAAAGAATTGGGTGTCCATTAGAGGTGCGCATTTTGGGAATTATCTCGGCCCGGCCCGCTCTTTCCCAAAACGCACCCAGCTCGGCCCGCTCTTTCCCAAAACGGACCCGGCCCAGCCGCTCTTTCCTAAAACGGGCCCAGTTCGGCCCATCGCGTTTGCCAGCTCAGCCCGCCCAAGCCCGCCTCTCAGCCCGTCACCGATTATACTTCCAAAAGTTTATTTTTCTTTAAGATCTTAAGATTAATCTGGTGGCTTAATAGTAGAATAGGATTGCCAATTTATATAATATTTGTCATTTCCAATAAGCAAATGAATTTCATTTTATTCAAAAAAGAATATACGTTTTCCGGTATGAAGTTAAAAATGTACGCAACATGTATACTTAAAGGTGTACAGTGTACATACCGGGTGTCCAGCCTAAGATGCAACGGTCTGTAGCCAATTTATTATTGTCTTTTTGAAAAAATGTTTCAAACAAATGTTGCCTCGAATCATATTCTACATATGTTAAAATTAGTTTCAATAATGGCGGACTTCCGGTTGTACCGGAAGTAGATACTAACTTTATTATTTTAAATGGAACACCCTGTATATTATCGCACTTTTGGATTCCTTGTTAAATTTAAATAACAATACGTTAGAAATACATTGGGGCTAGATTGTACCGATTCCGAATTACATAACGTTCTTCGAAAAAAATTACAATTGCAGTGCCTTCGGTGTTTGGAAATACCTCAGGAAATACGAAAGTTAGAAAGATGCTGTTTTCGGTTTTCGCTTAACCATGAAACAGCACACGTCTTTTATTTTAAAATTGTTGCGTTTAAATTACAGCGTTATTAAATAGGAATCTGTAATTTTCGAACTCCAAAATCATGGATAACTTGATTTTTTTAAATTGAACGGTATACCAATTTTTACATAAATGGATGTAAAATTTAATTTTCTTTCGATTTTATATGGGTATCATTGTGTCTATCTCCAACGGTTTTGGAGATATTCACAATTTTTCAGTTTCTCACGATAGATACGTATTGCGAAGCGCCGCCGCTGGCCACCTTCCCCTCGCATTTCAGCAGGTTTGGGACTGGCAGCAATAATACTGGCATGCTTAGAAAGTGGCCAACAGAACACAATAGGACCACTAGAAAGCAAACATAGCAAAGATAAAAGAAAACATAACATTACTGGAATATCAATAAATCAGCACATTTTTCAAACTACATTACTTTATCCAATGTATGGCGTACGTACACTTCGAGCGTTTTGCTGGCAACAGGCTACCCTTTAAACGCTAGTGTTGTCATTGTACAGAGAATTTGTACAACAGTATTATATTAAATGTTCAAAATGCTGTCCGTTTTGGGCACTACATAATCGAAATCGCTTTTGCAAACATTTTTGAGCATTTCTGAATATTTTGGTGTGACTTCTTGAAATGCTCTTAAAATACGATGGTGCATATCATCAGGGATTGTTGGTGGCGTCTCAGAAACCTTATTTTTAATGAAGCTCCATGAGAAGAAATCACAGCTTGCAACTGATTTTCATCCGTAAGTACGGAGTTAGTGCGGTTCCGTTTTGTATGTCCTGCGAATCCAGTACTTACAAATCTACCCAGCAGCGACCGAAATGCCCTCCTATCTTTATGCTTTCTACACGGGTAATACTGTGCGTAAACTCTTGACGCTAACAAAGCATTTCTGTAACATTCACCGAAAACGAAAACCATATCTACTAATTCTTCTCGAGTAAGCGACATCTTTAATTATTATATTACCAAACAATACTCTGAATGTCAGTTCTGACACTTGGAACACTAATAACGGTTAGATAGCTAGTTTGTTTTTCAAGCTTACGTTGACTTTAAAGATGCCGCTTTAAACATCTCAAGTATCTTTTAGACAATTTTGTTTGTTTCAAATGGTCCTATTGTGTTCTGTTGGCCACTTTCTAAGCACGCCAGTACTATTGCTGCCAGTCCCAAGACTGGTGAAATAGGAGGGCAAGGTGGCCGGTTGCGGCGCTTCGCAATGCGTATCTATCGCGAGAAACTGAAAAATCGCGAATATCTCCAAAACCGTTGGAGATAGACAGAATGATACCCGTATTAAATCGAAAGAAAATTTAATTTTACATCCATTTATGTAAAAATTGCTATACCGTTCAATTTAAAAAAATCAAGATATCCATGATTTTGGAGTTCGAAAATTACAGATTCCTATTTAATAACGCTGTAATTTAAACGCAACAATTTTAAAATAAAAGACGTGTGCTGTTTCATGGTTAAGCGAAAACCGAAAACCGCATCTTTCTAACTTTCGTATTTCCTGAGGTATTTCCAAACACCGAAGACAGTGCAAATGTCATTTTTTTTTCGAAAAACGTCATGTAATTCGGAAACCGTACAACTTAGCCCCAATGTATCCCTAACGTATTGTTATTTAAATTTAACAAGGAATCCAAAAGTGCAATAATATACAGGGTGTTCTATTTAAAATAATAAAGTTAGTATCTACTTCCGGTACAACCGGAAGTCCGCTATTACTGAAACGAATTTTAGCATATGTAGAATATGATTCAAGGCAACATTTTTTTGAAAAATTTTTTCGAAAAGGCAATAATAAATTGGCTAGGAACCGCTGCATCTTAGGTTGGACACCCGGTATAATAGGCATTCATATTCACTTTGTCTGCCAAAAATTAAAATTTGAGAAGAAGTAGAAATTTCAAAAAATAATGTTCATAGATAAACGCATGAAATAGATAAATTTCTTTATAAACGGAATTTATTTTCTCGATATACAAAATACAAATGTAATATACAAAGAATGCAATTTTCTAAGTATAAAATGGTCGTGTGTCAGATTTTGAAATACGTGTTCGTAAAATTTTAAAGGTTGTCCATTTATTAAATAATAAAATAAAAAACATTGTAAACTGTTTTTTTCCGAACGCGCCGGGCCAAGAAATTTCAGATGCGGGACGGGCCGGGCTCTTTTTATAAAGAAACGGGCGGCCCACAAGCCCGCTCGGCCCGTAAAGCACGCTTGGCCCGTCTAGCACGCTCGGCCCGTCCAACCAGCTCGGGCCGTCGACCCCGCTCGGCCCGTCGAGCCCGCTCGGCCCGTCGAGCCCGCTCGGTCCGTCAACTTTCTTCAGGCGGCCAAATTTGCTTGGTAACTAGTTTTTAATACTTATAAATTAATTAATTAAATGGACAAACTTTAAAATTTTACCAACACGCATTTCAAAATCTGACACAGCCATTTTATACTTAGAAATATGCATTTTTTGTATATTACATTTGTATTTGGTATATCGAGAAAATAAATTCCATTTATAAAGAAATTTATCTATTTCATGCGTTTATCTACGAACATTATTTTTTGAAATTTGTACTTCTTACCAAATTTTAATTTTTGGCAAACATAGTGAATATGAATACCTATTATATGTACACCTTTAAGTATATATGTTAAGTACATTTTTAATTTCATACCGAAAAACCTATATTCTTTTTATAATAAAATGAAAGTCATATTATTATTGGAAGTGACAAATATTATATAAATTGTCAATCCTATTCTACTATTAAACCACCAGATATTTGCAGTTGCACATAAAAAATGTAATTCTTTACATTAAAACAGTTTTACTAAAAAAAGATAAACTTTTGGAAGGACAATTGATGATTCACACGGGCTGACTGGTCGACGGGCGGGCTTGTGCGGGCTGGGCAGGCAAACGCGACGGGCCGGGCCCGTTTTGGGAAAGAGCGGGCCGGGCCGAGATAATTCCCAAAATGCGCACCTCTACTGCAAACCAGTACTAGATATATGTTAAAGAAACGCATTTGAAAAAATATTAAACATTAGGGCTATCAGACAAAAACAGAGAAATGTCTAAATTACTATTTGTAATTAAGAAATGCGTAGCAGCAGTATCAATAGCTTGACTAGCTAGCAACTATCTATGGAAGCGTACGTAGCAAAATAAAAACGTAAAAAAAAACGTTTATTGACGTACAAACCCAATTATCGAATATCATTTTATTCGAATTGTACCTATATATATATTTTACGTTAATCAATGTAAATGGTGATACATACAATAGAATACAATGGTTTATAAATATTAAAAGCTAGTTACCAAGCAAATTTGGCCGCCTGAAGAAAGTTGACGGGCCGAGCTGGCTTCACGGGCCGAGTGGGCTCGACGGGCCGAGGGGGATCGACGGGCCGAGCGGGCTTGCGGGGCGCCTGTTTCTTTATAAAAAAAACCCGGCCCGGCCCGCACCTGAAATTGCTTGGCCCGGCCAAGGCCGTTCGCACCTCTAGCGTCCATACGAAATTTATGTTGGATTAAATGAACTATTACCAAAGTATAGGAAACCAATCGCTACGTTTTTGTAATTTGTAATGTCACAAATGTCATTCTATGATGCCATTTGTCAAATTTCTTCGTTGTTTCTAGTTGTCTGATGCACTGTTGGTTGTATGTTTAGTTGTTTCTTGTGTTTCTCGTTATATTCTCGCCATTATTTTCTTCAACATATTGCATTTAAAAATAGCTTTTATTAGAATTCGATTAATACGATATTCACACAGAACAGGTATTCTTTTTAATGATATTTATTAACTACTATCTACCATTCCAGGATTATTATAATGCCAACATGCACTAAAATACTAAATGTAAATACAATTTTTATGTTGCAACAAAATTATTTTATCACGCTTCTGCAGATCATTAACTCAGATGATATCTTACCAGAGTTAAAGCGGACAATGCTATGGAAAATTTCAAAGAAGTTGGGCTTTAAGTGAAAGAAACGGAGTCGAAACAATATATTGATAGAACGGCAAGACATTGTTTTATGAAGGCGTCGCTACGTAACAAACATCCGAAGGTTTCATGCCTAGAGTAGAAAAATATATTATTTAGATAAAATTTTACCCAAGTCACACTAAATAAAATGTATCGAAAGATACAACAACTTTTTTAGCAAGACCAGCTTTTACTGAAGGGGTAACAACTGAGCTAAAAGATTTACCTGGAAAAGTAGACTTATAATGATATATATAAATTTTTGATCCAAAAAATCGTCAGATTACCATGAAAAAATGAATGGTGAAGTATTCACAGAATTGATGGGAGATGTTCTATCCTTTTTAGAACCAAATTGCATTGTTGTAATGGATAACGCATCATTTTGTCATGGTAGAAAAATCAATTGGCTTGTTTCAAAAGGAATTGCCTGTGATAACTCACAGTTAAAAGTTACAACAAAATAAGATGTATGAGCTAAATAACATTGTGGAAGATATTATTGAGGAATTTATTATCACCACCAATACCGGATCGTTATCCGAAATATCTTCATAAGTTCTTCCCAAATATCTACATAAAGCAAAATTATGTTTGAAGTCATTTGTATATTGTTCTATAATTGTGATTATTGTAGGTAATTAACAAAAAAGAGAATTATTAATGGGTCTCATAGAAGTTTATTTTATTTAGAAGTATGTTTGAGTGCCTGATTTATAATAAAATGTAGATTGTCCTAATTTCGTTGGTTGGATTAAATAAATTAGACTAGACGACAACGTTTTTTGTACATTTTTCTTAAACATTTTACTAAAATATTTGAGATTAGTATTTAGTGTTGCTTTCAGCAATATTAACAAATGATTTACAAATAACCGCCATAATTTAAACGGCAATGTAATTTGGATAGCGCTATCTACTATTTTCTTAACGTGAATGGACGATAGTATTATATGTAATATACCGGCTATATCAGAATTACAACGACAAACAACGTGTGGACAAAAAACTTCGTTTCCGAGATATTTGCTAACATAATACAGAAAGAACAAATAACAAAAGCAATTTACTTAATGAATGTACCAAAATAAAACATTTAAGCAGGCTATGTTATAAAAAGAATGAAAATGCTTACCTCTTTTTTTTCAATGCAATGCACAACATGCATGGCCTTAGTAGCAAATTACGTACCTGCGGACATATTTCTAACTGTTCCGCAGGCATTGACTATACGCGGCAGTAATTCCTCTTCTGCTTCAATTAGAGTTTTATAAACTAAGCTCTTTATCTAGTCCCACAAAAAAATATCATGAGGTTTAGATCTGGCGAGCTATGAGGGTAAATGAAATCAAACGAGGCTTAAACGCGGTCGCCAACATGAGCAGGACACCGTAGTGCATAAACTAGATTTCGTGCCACACCTGTAAGTTAACCTTCCCACGTGATTTACACAACAATCAGAAAATCGGACAAAAAATGGTTGACAAACATAATTAAAAATATGTGTGCTGTAAAAAGGCAATTATATGAAGGAATATGCAATAACAAAATTTAAAAAGAAACATTTTCGCGACAGTCTGAAACGAGAGATTGAGAAGTCAAAAAGAGAATATATTAATAACTATACAAACAAATCTAAATCAACTTGGGATGTGATCAATAAACAAACATTTAACATAAAAGAGTTTACCAACGATTACACCAACAACATAAGTATCTTGAGCAATATTAATGATAAATTTGTAAACATGGTTAATAATATAAAGCAAAATGAAGAAACCTTAATGAATAATGTACAGTATGTACCAAAATGTTTTACACCTCAACAAAACAAAAGCGACAGGTAAGATGGAATTCCTATCTCTGGATTGACATTTTGCTCTAAATTTCTTGCGTTCCCGCAGGCACACCGTATAAACTGTTAATGCCATCTTACATATGGGGTGTAGCATATCTGTGGAGTTAATGAGAATATAGAGAATATTTAGATGACGCTGACTGTATGAAAGGAGAATAAAAACAGTGTTGACTTGATATAAAAAATTTAATAAATATTATAAAGAATTATCTACAAGTTTCGTAGCAATACCTAAGTATGAAGTATAATGCTAGTGAACATTCTTGGAAGGGATTATCTATTGCAATTTTTCGTTTTAAACTACAAAAGTATTATTGGGGTTGGTAGTTAGTATCTATTATTTTTTTATATTTTTGTTGGTATGCGCTAATTTATTTGCTACTGTTATTATTAATATATTATTTTCAGTTACTGTTATTTCGCATGCTTGCTTTGGGAATTCTGAATTTTTGCTTTTAAATATATTAGCATAGCAGTGTCATACACTTTTGTTTCCTGGCCCTACTTAACTGAAAAAGAGGCATGGTTTTTACAAATTTTCCATAAGAACTGATTTATTTTTAATAGGTTGTACTGGTTCCTATACAACAATTTGGATAATACGCAAAATATGGGTAATTACTGCAGCCTAGATTAAAATAGCAAAAATTCAAAATATTTGTAATCAAAGAAAATCTAATAAATCTTGTTTTCAGAAAATTATGTAGAACTTAACAAAATACAGATAATTTCATTTAACGTTTCATAATTCGCCTTATTTCCAATAAAACAGGAAGTGGTAAAAATGATAATACAGGTCCAATGATTGTAAATCTACAGTAAATATAAATAATATCTTAAGTGGCACTATGGGCGCAGGCGTAGTAATAACTCAATGTATTATTTGCTATAGTCACAGATAATGTATTTTGAACACACTAAATATTTATGAAATACTTTCTGCTAATATATATTTTGGATTGGAAGTGACAGTTTCTTCATTTGTTTCGTAAATTAATATTTCTAACATATATTTGTGGTGTATGGTTATTAAATATATAACATATATTTCTGATATACCTACATTTAATATTATGGGTAATCTATACAGCATATTGAGAATTACTGGTTTTCTTATGTCGCTTAAATATTGCTAATCCATATTTCAATTAGGCAGGTACCTACCTATCGTTGTCGCGATAAAAATCTTTCAGGTGAATTTTTTCAGTTTCGCAACAACAATCACAAAGCGTTCAAATATCAGACCTCAAATCTTAGAATAGAAAAAAAGTTTAGTGCATTTGAGTTCCTGCATTACAACTTAAGCTAGTAAGAAGAATCGTAAAGTACATATTAACACATATTCTAAGTAGGTATACGAAATAGTTGGGTAGAATGTTTGTGAAAATGCCGTTCTGCTGTTCATATTATTTCAAAGATATTTTAGGAAAATGTAATAAAAATTGCGAGACAACCTCTGAGTAAAATGGAATCTGCTAAAATGCATATAAATCAATAAGATTAGAGTGAACGCATGAAAAGCCAAACCATACGATAGAACCATAGTGAAAATTAGAACGATTAAGATAAAAGTACAAGGAGAGAAGAAAATCAATATATTGAAAATTTTGAAAATACGTAAACCCTCAAATAAAGGGAGACACAATATGTTGAATATGCGGGAGAAAAGTTTGCTGTCATAATAGTTCTAAGAACGTTAACAGTTTTCCGACGATTCCAGGATACTTCAATACAGGAATAGAAAGGATTTTTTAAACCAACGAAATGTACCCTTGTAAGCATATTCCTTTGTTTCGAAGCAATATTGTTTGGTTTTTTTTTCTTACTCAAAAACCAATTTGTTTCGATGATTCGTTTGAAGTAAAGTATAAGTCTAAACCGACAGAAAGGATTCTTTATTGTTTCTTTATTTCAAAGAATATATTATTGTATTAAAAATTAAAGCTAGTTTCAAACAAAACTTTTCTTAATTTCTTTAAACAAAACTTTATTTTACTGTACCTAAGAAAGAGTTATTCCTATTGAAAAACAAAATAAATTTTAGGACGAGATTTTTCTTTTGGTTTTTGTTAGATTTAATAATTTATTGCAAAGAACTGTTCGTTTTTATCCAAAAGATTAAGTCATAAATTGAAATAGTATTCCAAATTTGAATTTAGTATTTTGTTCTCCATTCTAAACTCGACTTTTCCTTTTTTAGAAAGGTATTGTAAAGAAGGTTTCTACCCAATGCTAATTATTAGCGAGTCTATCTACCCGTGAGATGACAACACAAGATCATATTATTATTTGTAATTGTAATAAATAGTAGATTTTCATATGTGTTTGACGAAGATAATCAGAATTCATCCTTCCTTAGTCTTATTCACTTCAATCAGCAACGCGGTCTCGTTAGAATGATGCACCCTTTCGCGTCACGGCCGGGATCTCTAACGACCACCTCCAATACAGAGCAAACCCCAAACCAACACGAAAACCACCACGAGGGCGTCGTCCTGCGCCTAGCTGTAATCAACCTAATAAATAATTATCTAACACATATAAATGTTTTCCACTAGAAAATCGCATTTCCTTCATTGAAAAAAATATTATATTATATTCCTCAAAATTGCAAGGATTTTAGAGGTAAATATGACTTTTGTTTGACTCTTCTTCTTTAGGCTAGTATATATTTTCTTCATTCTCTCAACATAAATATAATAAGATATAAGATTATAATATTAAATAAATTTAAGCTTGGATTGGAAAATATTTTGTTGCAATATAATTGATACACCAATGATAAAGGTTTAGTGGAGTAGTACATCTAATGTGGAATATCTTTTTTTTTTAGTAATAATAATTGTTATTTCTTTGAATTGAACATAATCTGAACAAGTCATTAACTTGATTAAACGTATTGCCTGGTATTATTTATAATCACTTTTAAATGAAAAGAATTTACGTCAGTATTATTATTCGCATTTGAATCTTATAACTTATAACCTACTTTAGTTAACTTATGAAGATATCGCATGTTCATATATCTTATTGTACTGAGTAAAATATGTATAAAAAATAGCGAGAGCAAACTTTATAATTCGTGATACTGTAATAAAATAGTGGCATATATATTAATGATACTAGAAAAAAGATCGCTGATAATCTAATAGTGGCTTGCACACAGTCGGGGGATCGCGGATACAAATCTAATTCTGGTAAATTGCAATAGTAATAGCTTAGGCTTTATCCACCCCATTAAAAAAAAATAATAATATTATATCATCATATTCAACTTCTAATAAGTACTAATATATGGTTATCTATTGGATATTGAATAATGTTTTGCTATCTCAGTGTTAACACTATTTATTATTTATTATATTTAAAGTACGCTGTAATGTCTATTAAGTCAAAGACAGTTTTCTTTTTATCAAAATACTATTGAAGGTAATTCTCAGTGACGGTATTAAATAGATATTAAATAAATAAGTATACCACAGAATCTTTAGAATCTTTAGACATTTTATTTCCATTCGCCGAAAACTCACAGCTTTATTTAACATTTTACAAAAAAAAAAAACTTCTCCACAAAAATATCAATAGCATTGAAGATGTTCTATTTCAAATAACAGATTAGGTGTGCGTCTATCTATCTTTGGGACACTTTGCACAAATATATTAGGTACACATTGAATCCTACAAAAAAAAATTGCAGAAAATATATTTTTTTCTAAACCGAAAAGAGTAATTAAAGATTCGGTTTTCGCTCTACACGTGAATGTTCAAATTGCTATTACCCTAGCCCAATTTACTTATCATTTCTTTTAAAATAATGGGTTAAAAAATAAAATTGCTATAAAATACCTTGCAGCGACACCTCTTATACAAAGATGTGCATACTGTTTCTAAAAAAAAATATAACAAATTATTCTTACTTATTTAACTTATGTACTATAATCCAATCGTTTCTCATATGCCGGGTGATTCTGTCTGGTGACCGGCTGTATCTCGGAAACGGCTAGAGCTTCGGGACAAAAAAAATACATAACGAATATGGTCACCGGAAGTATCCGAAAACTATTTTAATGTTCGAAATTTCACCGCTAGGGGGCGTACCTGCCATGTTCAATCATAAAATCAGTATTATCTCAGAAAATTGTAGGTTATAGTTTTGAATTGATCGCTCGAAAGCTGAGTTGTCCTATTGTTTTGTTTAATGACTTTTTTTCGTATCTGCCACAATAAGGCATGGGAAAGCCAATCAATTGTTCAATATATAAATTTTAATATCTCCTGAACCATTCAATCAATCTGAAAATATTTGGGCTCGTTCGATTGAGCATTTCATGGGTTTTTTTCTAGAAAAATTGTCGTTCTGGCATTTAGTTTGAAATAGGTAAACTACAGGGTGTTTTCTGTAGTGATTACATATTTCGGTGAATTTCAAGAAAAAATTAAATATAACCGTGCTATATAATTACCAGTGTCGCAAACTAAATTAAATTGTTGAAAGTTCGGTGAAAACCGCATCTTGTATGTATGTGTGATATTAGGGTGATAGTACACTGCGACCTGAAAGATCTATTGTGTCCCCTCTTCTCGCTGTATTTACAGCTGGCCGTCCAGTCTGATTCCTTTTGGACAGTGCAGAATGTCCGAAGGCCCCAGATTAGGTAACTCTCCCTCTTCGATTTCACATGCTCCCAGATGCAGCGCCCTTGAGTTGCATAGTGCAGCGCAGTTTGTAAGTATATGGATGGACGTTTCGTCCTGTTCCCCACAAAATCTACATTCGACTTCCTTCGCTATTCCAAGCCTGCTTAGATGTCCGTTCAGTTTACAATGGTCTGTAAGGATCCCTGTCAATATCCGAATATTATTTACTCAGGTTGATGCATTCTGCAGATCTCTTCTGGTTATAGGTTCCCAGAAGAGTTTTAGCTTGCCTCATTCCCTGGAGATTCTCCCAGTATTTGGATTTTCGCTGCTCTACTTCATTTTTCAGTTTCTCCAGTGTTATGCTTCTACTTATCCCACAAAAAGGTTCTGGCCCTACAAAAGGTGTTCTAGCCCCTCTCTTAGCGAGATTATCTGTTATTTCGTTTCCTTCCACTCCCGTTTGTCCCGGAACCCACAATAGGGTTACCTTGTTCTTTTTGCATAGCTCGTTTAGTTTTTGTAGACACTCCCAAACCATTTTGGAGCTAATTATGTTTGGCCTCAGCGCCCTAATGGCTGCTTGACTATCAGATATTATGCTTATCTCCTGCTTTTCATAGCTTCTGTCAATGTTGACCTGGACACATCTTTCAATAGCGTGTGTTTCCGCCTGGAAGATACTTGGGTACATCCCCAAGCTTTCGAAATATTTGGTTCTAGGCCCATATATCCCTATTCCAGTTCCCTCTGCCATTTTAGAGCCATCTGTGTACCATTTAATGGCGGTTCTATTGAGTTTCAAAATGGTGTCTCTATCCCATACACTCTTAGTGCTAAGCTTTGTGGTAAATTCTTTCACAAAGTTGAACTTCCTTGGCATGTCGTCTCGGGGCATGTCCCAGATTTGGTCACCTGTAGGAGGCTGAGGCCTATGCCTAGCCATTCCTTCCCTGATCATCCTACGTTTGATCCTTTTAGCTATGCTCTCCACAAAAATGTGAAGAGGGGTAAGATTTAGTACCACTGTTGGGCAGGTTCTCATTGCGCCAGTTATGCATACACATTCTAATCTTTGCACTTTAGAGAGATTAGCTCTCGCAATGGCCAGATTAGTTCTCTTGCTCCAAGCTACTGCCCCATAAGTGATCATTGGTCTCACGATTACTGTGTACATCCAGAGCAGTATTTTGTTGCAACCCCAGTTGTTTCCTGCAAAGTTTCTACAAACCATTAGGGCCTCCTTCGCCTTGTTAGTTATTTCAAGCTCATGCTTATTCTACAGAAGTGTATTATCCAGGATGAGTCCTAGATATTTCACCTCCTTCTTCCAGTCTATGTCTTGCCCATCTATATTTATGGTCTTGAGGCTGGATTCTCTTTTCCTTGTCAATGCTATTAAGGTAGTCTTAGTGGCGTTGATGTTAAGGCCCACTGATTGGCACCACCTTTTCGTAGTGTTGAGTCCTCTTTGAACTATGTCGCAGAGGGTATTCTCAAACTTTCCTCTTGCAAATATGACTATATCATCAGCATACTCTTGACATGGTATGCCTAGATTAGTCAGCCTCCATAGAAGTTCATCTACTGTCAGGCTCCACATAAGTGGGGAAGTAACTCCCCCTTGTGGACATCCTCTGGTCGTGCTGATCGAGATGGTTTTGCTTCCCACCTCCATTTCCACTGATCTAGTAGAAAGCAGCTGCGACGGCCATCTAGACGTCGCGCCGTCTACCCCTCTTTCAATTAATGCTTTCTTGACGGCCTCGTGCGGAGTATTGTCAAAAGCGCCCTCTATATCTAGAAAAATTGTCGTTCTAAGATTTAGTTTGAAATAGGTAAACTAGAGTGTTTCTATAGTGATTACATATTTCGGTGAATTTCAAGAAAAAAATAAATATAACCGTGCTATATAATTACCAGTGTGGCAAACTAAATTAAATTGTTGAAAGTCTAGTGAAAATCGCATCTTAAAATCTCTATCCGTTCTCGATTTATCTCCAGAAGAATAAAATTTGTAACAAAAATTAACTGCGGCCTTGCGGATGGTTTAAATCGAAACTACGAAATTCTATCAATTATTTATTTCTTATGTACAACGCCAAAACTTATTCTAAAAGAATTGGATATACATCTTTAAGATACCTATTGTAGATATGTACAAAGTGCGCAAATTATTATTTTTTCTTTCCCTGGAAAGCATCCCCTAGATATCTAAGTTAGATGTCATGTGTCTCATCACACCCGGTTCTTGATATTGCGAAGGGAAAAGGCCAGCAGTAAACTATTCATGAATGAACGATGCAGATGGAATAAGAATGAACCCCATCTCATATGTGAAAAACATAATAAAAGCTTGCAAATATTTTGAAGTTTCTTTGTTCTACATAATTCCATAAATATTTTTTCGTAAGTAAAAGGCGATATCTTTCAAGATGTCTTATTTATTATATTCTAGTAGTATACATTTTATTTGGTAATTCAAACTTTGGAAGGCGAAATTTATGTTTAGTTTATTTTTTGTACAAAAAATGTAAAGAAATATACATACTCATGCAACTTGAAAGCGCGGAGATTTCTGCAGTTGAGCATTTTTTAAGCAGAAAGAAGTTTTTCAGGATTTCTGTGTAGTTTTATAAGTAACAGCTAGGGAGTGTATTTAGATACTATAACATCAAAAATCCGGTTTTTTAATAAAATAACATTGCATCGCTCATGTAACAAAGTATCTCTTATTATGCGTTTTTCTACATCACCCAGTTTGGCTAGTTTTGGTAATTGTGGTTGCTGTACCTTATATACTTGTACCGGGTGTCTCAAAAGTTCCGCGGCGGTAAAATATCTCGAAAAATATACATCGAATCGAAAAACAAAAAGCCGCGCCTTTAATCATTTTCAAAAATATATCCAAGGTCACCAAACACCACCCTTCACCTCCACCTCTAGGGGGGATTCGTATTTTGAAACGTAGAATCCGAATCTGGAATAAGAGATTAGGATTTCCATTTATGATTTCGAAGTTGCCGAAGAGGGTCGTGTTTGGTATCCTTGGATAGAGTTTTGAAAATGATTAAAGGCGTGTTTCTATGTTTTTCCGTTCGATGTGTATTTCTCGAGATACCTTACCGTCCCGAAACTTTTGGGAAAACCGGTATTGTGTCGTTTTTTGATTTGTATAGTTTTTCTTACTAATCTCTTTTTACTTTAAATTGTAAGGGTTTTTGAAGAATAATATGAAATGTTTCTTTAACATGCGTACAGCCTCAATCTCTGCAAAGTAAAAGGCGGGGAAGTGCATATACTCCTACCGTCCCCCACTCTACTTAACAGCGAGTTGTGGCGCTGTAGTACGATAATAGCACGTGTAGACTGATCAGTGATCAGTATTATTAAGCCAGTTCAAGTAAGGTGGTTGTCTAAGTTTTAAATACATATTTTTGCGCAAACTGCCGCGTTAAACTGTGGAGGAGAGAGCTAAGATGATGCGGTGGTATCACGCTGGCAATTCTTTTCAAAGGGTATGCGACATGTTTGCAGCTAAATACCCAGGCATATTCCAAATAAAGCCACAATTTTTAAATTAAAAAATAAAAACGACAATACCGGTTCGGTCGAAAATTTGAAAACATCATTTCCAACTCGCAGAATTTCTAATAATACGTCCGTTTTAGTATGTGCTGCAATTGAAATAAATTCGCATATGTCATCTGGCACTATTTCCAATGATTTAGACATATCCCGTTCTTTCGATCAGCGAATACAAAACAAATGGGTATCACAATTTTAAATATTCCAAACACCAACAATTATTTCATATTTAATTAACCGAGATGCTAATTTGGTAAACAATATTATCTTTACCGATGAATCTTCCTTTCCTTTGGTTAGAAGTCACAATTCATCTGGGACAACATACTGGGCCAAGCAAAACGAGCACAGATATTTAAGTTCATCTAGTCAGCAACAGCAAAAAGTAAATGTTTGGGCAGGTTTGTTAAACAACCATATTATTGGGCTTTTTTTTATTAATGGCAATTTTAACGCAAATGCATATTTAGAATTACTGAACACCCACATTCTACCTACAGTACAGCAACTACCAGACATAAATATGCAAAACATCTACTTTCAGCAAGATGGTTCCCCTGCAAATAATGCAGTGACTGTCCGAAACTATTTAAGTGAACAGTTTCCTAGCCGGTGGATCGGAACTCATTCTAAAAATATAAAATGGCCACCAGATTTATCTCTCCTTGATTTCTTTTACTCGGGTTACTTGAAACAAATAATTTATGGCAATGAAGACATTAGACCAGCTAATGCAGAGCAGTTGCGCAATAAAATTGTTCAAACGTCAAACAACATTAGCCCAGAAATGTTGGAGAATGTCAGAAGGAATTTCTACAACAGATTAGAATGTTGTTTAGCCAAGGATGGGGGCATATTTGAACCTTTTGTTTGAAGGTTCCATGATTTTTAAAAAATTTACGTTTATTTCATCTTATTATTAAGGCTTATTTTAGTTTTCTATTTTTTAAATTTATTTACCCAGAATTAATTTTTATTTGTCCTTGATTAAATTAACTATTTCTTTTTGAGGGTTTTGCCCTAAATTCATTAGAATTACTTTGACTTCCTTGTCGTGAACAAACCCTAATTTTATATTTCTTTATTTATTACTATTACGAACAGAATAGTAACCGAGCTGGTGTTAAAGTTTATTTAATTTATTGTTAAGAGTTACTTTTAAGTTTTCATTTTTAAATTATTTCCTCAGAATTAAGTTTTATTTTTCCTTCGTTAAATTTATTATTCCTTTATGATGGTTTTGTTCTTCGTTTATTAGAATTATTTTAATTTTCTTGTCATGAGCAAAGACTATTTCTAAGTACATAATAGATACTATAAATTACTGTTTTACGCTTTCATTGCACCTTTTGAGTTTATAAGTACATGTGTCCAAAGCAATACATATTGCAATTTATTCATTTTCACTAGCTAGCCCGCGTTCCGCCTGGAACGCACCCTATTGAAAAAGTTGGTACGCCTAGCCCGCGATCCACCTTGGCCCGCGTTCACTATAGAAGATAAATACCCCTCAGGTAGCAACCCGCCCTTTAATCGCGTAGAATAGATATGGGAATTTAGGATGAAGTTGTAATCTATTAATTTATTTTCTGTAAATTTTCTTTCATTTTTTAATGCTTTCAAGTTTTTGATTTTCAAATTTTTTTAATTTCAATTTTCATTTTCAAATGCCTCTCAAATAACACATTTCTGCGTGTAGATTGAATAGCACTATTCGTTGTGAGCTATGAGTGGCTATGACGAATGACTGAATGTAGGGGAATACCTACTGCAGTAAGAAGAATGAGCGGGAGACGCACATGCGTGGTACAACCGTTGACTTTGCAGGGATTATGTCTGTATATTGGCCTTTTAAAAAGTTGGGCGTTATACTAAGCTAAACACAAGATATCCGATCACTCCGCGCTACAAAAATTTAAATTAATTCCGGACAATTGTTTCGGAAATTCTTAGATTTCCATTTTAAACCGAATCATTCGAATCATCATTTAATTTTGATGTAGCGCGCGGTGATCGGATATCTTGTGTGTCTATTACTACGCTACAGTCCTTGCATATCTCAATATAAATTTATACAATTTAAAACATTAACCACAAAACATTAAAATTAAATAAAATAACAATAATCTTACCTACTTTAGTGACTGCTTTTCCCTGGCTTGAAACTGATTTGCGAACTTCCTTGGAGACTCCAAAATACCATTGTAACAGAGCGTGTTGCATCTAATTGTGCGGTTTATTGTCATAGTAAAATAGCATATGGTTTTCAATAGTTATGCGCGCACACTTGAGCGCAACTATTTTTGTGCTCGCGCATATATATATAAAATCATATCCGAAAAAGATATTGAACTTCTAATGATTTCAAAAATACTTCATTCAATTGTGTTTTTTTTTTCATTCGTATTTTACTAGCACTAAAAACACTAAATCTTTGCTAATTTAACGGAATTTGTAGCTTTAATAAAAAAAAATGGCAAAAGTACGCCGAAATATTTGAACAAGTTGTATATTAGAGTGTATAAAAGTGAGATAGCTATACAATAATTACCGAAAATCATTAGGGTCTTATTTCATTTATATATCTTATTTATTTGTTGGGTGTTACAGGGAGTTTTAACAAAATCACATGAGACCAGTCTCACGCTGCGCCTTATAATCGCTCGATTTTATTGTCGTGAAAATGTAACACATTGTTTTAAAGAAAGCGATTATAAATCGAAGTGCGCGCCTAGTTTTTAACAGGAAAACAAAAATTTTAAATTTTCATAATCAAAGCGAGAAAAGCTTAAAAATCTGCTTTGAAAAAATAAAGTTAGTCATAAAACTTTAAATATTTTACCACAAAACTTCACTGTACTGCATACATGCTTCAATAGCTAAACTGTAATCAGAAGTAAGAAAACTGACATCTAAATTGGCTAAACATCTATCTAATCTTAGCTGTTGGAACATACATACATTTATCCACTACAATTGAGTTTGGTGGTAAAATATTTTGAAATGCTTAGTGTTGAGTAGGTAGTTGTCTGATACCACTGAAAAATTCGAATTGATTTTCTATAAATCAGAATCTTCTTTTAAAAAATATGAAAAGTTTTCTTTTGTGATTCCGTTTCATAGACTACACAGTTTTTCAAGTTAGTACGTTAATAATAATAATTCGTGCCTTCACATCCCCCAACAGCTTTCGCCAATTAGAGGGGACATCGGCCGGCCATGAGTTATTATTACGCCTGCGCCCGTGGAGCGACTTAATATGTTTGTCTCTCAGCATTTGCCAAGTAGTCAGGAAAACCGCGAAAACCTCACGCTGAGAGCAGGCCCTGGGATTCGAACCCCGAACCTCGTGACTGATAGTCAAGCATAACCATCATCCAAGTTTCAATTTTAATACAACATGCCTTAATTTTTAAATTAGTTTGAAAGTTCTATTACACAAATGAGCATTTTTATTAGGACCTATAAAAAACTAAACGAAAACACTTTTCCATACCCATATACAATTGTATTTAATTTATGTGCTTGAAACTTATATTTTACTCATTGCTCACTTAATACTGATCTCGATTTCAGCTTCATTAAGTACACATAAGTGTTCGATACCCATCAGAAATACAAACAACAGGAATAGCATTCGTCTAACTGTTATATATAGTAATGTAAAACCGGAACCGGAATAAATGGAATTCTACACGATACACGAATTCTACACGAAGTTACAAAACTCCAAGTTCCTTTTTCCGTGGCACCTGTGTATGACACTTAATTACATCCAACTTGTTACAAACACACAAAGAAAGTTTTCAGAATGTCCGTAGAACGCTTATACTAATTCAAATATCTTTCAATCGAAGAAAAAAAGAATATTTTTCTTAAAAAAGAAGCTTGTACTGAAACTATATATGTTCTAGAAATATGTTCGTGGTGTCAAAATAGTCAATAACTATAGATAAAGGCAAAACCAATATTGAGAGGTAACAACACTTATAATAACACTATGGTGTTATTAATATTTTAGTAAGAGCAGTTGTTGCTTAAAGCATTTAATCTTAACAGAAAAAAAGAGGAATCGATACCTAATGCTTTTTAAAGTCCCGTTTCTTCGCTTATGCTAAAAGAAAAATAAAATGCATGGTCTGTTGGAATCAAGCCAAAACTGGTAAAAAAACAGTCCGCCTTACAATTCTAGTATACATTCAGGATGATAATTATTGGAAATATCAAAATGAATCATTTAATGCTCCCTGGTTTTTTTCTCCATTCACCGCTTTATAAATTTACATATTGTAATATAACAAGACAAAGTGCCATTAATAAAACGTATACGTGCATCTTAATCCGTCTTACTCAATCCGTCCAATAGTACCGAGGTTAGACACATCTAACCGCAAACGCACTTCTCCGGCAGTGGCAGTGCTTTTACACAAACTTGTGTAAAATGTATGTTACAATTATAGTGTTTATAGTAGAGTGATACTATATCAGAGATAATTACACAGAGCCCTTACAAACTTCACCTTCCAATTAGCGAATTATGATACTGTGTGCCATTTGCAAAACTTATTTCAAGAGCTTACGTCAATATGAATTGCATTTTTATCAGGATTTTATTTCATACCTACCTACTTATGGGCACATTACAAGTGTAAAGAATATTACAGAAACTTAGTCTAGTATCTAAAACAGAAACTGTTCTTTTCAGTGAACTCAATCAATATATAATTGTGTTTCAGAAACAACAAATACTTAGATGTATGTGATGATTGGATAGACGCTTTCAAGTGCACTGATAAAAAATTTTGAGTAAATTTACCATGCTGATCGTTAGTTACTTAACTTCGTGATTAATCATACACATCATCATGAAACACAAACAAAATATAAACTGACCTAACTATTTTTAACTACGTAAAACTCGTTACATACCTACTAAATTTATATTAACATTTTAACAAAATTTTACATTTGAAAGTTACAACATTATGATGTGTAAGTACTTTTTGTATGTAAAACTAGTTGCTTGCTAAATCTATATTTATATTTTAAAGAAATTTTACATTCGATTATTACAACAAATATTGCTACTAGTTTTACATACAAAAAGTACTTATACGTCGCAATGTTGTAATTTTCACTGTAAAATTGCATTAAAGTGTAAATTTACTGCTATGTTATTTTCTATGAATTATGAAACCCAAAGAATTGTTTACTATTTGGATTAAATTTACTTGGTTTGTAGTCTATATTGTATCCATGTAACAATGTAAAATTCTGACTAATAACTTACTTCATCGTATAGATTTAATTAATGTAACCGTAACTATAGATTCTGAGATTTCTAAGAAGTATAGTAATTTCGAAACATTTTATCTAGAAATTTGATTATTTATTAATTTGAAATTCTAAGCATAGTATAACCTACTTACCTTGAATAGTAGTACATCGTGTTTGGCGCAAAGATTATTTTTGGGACCCTGGGCAGGTTTACCCCGTAAGGCAGCTCGTCCATAAGACCTACTGTACCCCCATGATCTCTTAACACTCTCGACCTGGTTGTACTCGAACAAAGAGGTCCGCAACATGGTCGAAAGTAAGTTCGTCTAACCGAGCGATCCTTAGACAACTCCGTCTCTCCCTGTCCGCTTCCGGGCAGTCGACACGGAGGTGCACAGGAGTTGCTTCTGCTCTCCCACAATTTCTGCACAGGGGCGAGTCCACTCGCCCCATGCGATACAAGTGCTTATTCAGTACGCAATGGCCAGTTAGGATTCCCGTAAGTGGTCTCAGTCTGCTCCTGCTCATAAAGACTGCTTTTCGGAGTCTTTCGTAGCCCGGATGAATCCCGAGACGCAATGTCTCGCGCCGGCAAGTCCATTCCAATAGGAGCTGTGACTAGCAGCGAGTTGGGATCTGACAAAAGCTTTCATACCGCCATAAGAACTCCCACACGATGGTTCTGGACTGTGAATGGTTGTTCACTGGCGCCTCTAGCTAGTTTGTCAGCAATTTCGTTGCCGCTGGTCCCAGAGTGACTAGGCACCCATCTCAACGTAATGCTGTGATGTTCCGCCAATTCTTCGAGCTTCCTATGGCACCCCAGTACCACTTTGGAAACGAATTTGACAGCCTGCAGTACCTTGAGGGCAGCTTGGCTGTCAGAAAAAATTTCGACCAATCCATTCTCATGCGGGCAGTCTAAGATGCCCTCTGCGCAGATTTTGATTGCTATTACTTCAGCCTGGAAAATTAAGGTGGAGTCCCCTAAACTGGTGGCTTCGCCATTCGGTTCTCCATCTCTCCAAATCCCAATACCTGTGGCATTTGGCGTCTTCGAGGCATCCACAAACCAGCGATGGGGACCTTGCCTTGATTTGCGGACGTAAGCCTTAGAGGTCTCACTATTAGAAATATCTACAAGGTATTTCCTAGTAAAGCTGAAGACGAACGGAATCCCAGGTACTTAACCTCGCTAGATACGAGTATCTTCGAACCAAAGATGGCTGGATACCGGAGTTTTGGAAGTTTCCTCCTCCAAGTGAACGGAATCATAGTCGTTTTCCGAGAGTTTGCATTTAGCCCTTCTTGTTGCGATACATGAACCGTCCTGTTTCTTAGCATAGAGCCGATCCACCTCCTCACAGTTGGCTCGACTTTTAATTTTTGCAGCACCCTTTCCATCGACCGAAATGACTTGGTGCAAAGATGATATATATCCAATTATTCGGTAGTTTAGAATCGTCCCTGATTTAATCCTGGAGTTTTGAAGAGCAACATTCGAGGCGAGTTTTGCCTGTGGGTTTCTTGCTGGTTTGCTACATTTCATGAGAATTGAAATGATTTCTATAATACAGAACTTATATTGAAGGAGTTGTTCATTTTTTTAACTTCTTATTTCAAAATACATACAAGGTATTTGAAGGTTAGATATTTGTGATTAATGGACATATTATATAGTGAAAATTTAGAAATTTGTATGTTTGAGGTTGGTCACCATTCTTTGGGTTTCTTCTTATGCGATTTTCTTGCCAATATATTTTATATCCGCGTTGGGGCATTGACTTATGAAAGTTTGTATGCTGGGATTTTTGAGAATTGAGATAACAGAAATCTTTATTCTTGTGATTTTTTATATAGTAAATGACCTTACTCACCTGAGAGTATCTGTAGAAGACTTATTTCTTTGTCTCATTTTTGATGGTATAACTCTAGCACGAATAAATTGACTACTATTTGTAAAACAGGCTTATATGTTGGGGGTTATAAAGAGCTTTGGTCACAGCGATATATATCTCTCACGTCACATGAGTTACTGAATAATTTAGTTCCTATTTGTTTAGAGGGGACAAACCCCGCTTCAGTGGGGGAAGAATCTACAGCTAGGGCCACCTGCAAATTAGGGTCTGGTTTATTTCTAATTTTGTAAAGAGTATCACACATGACTCTGAATGGTATTCAGTAGAATTATTTGAATTATAAAAAAATATAAGTTAGAAGTTAAAATATTTGTCCACGAGTTTTGTAGCAATACATTCAGTAAGTAACTTGTTTTACATATAAAAGGTACTTATACATCGTCATGTTGTAATTTTGATATGTAAATTTTCGTCAAAATATAAACATCATTTAGTAAGCAACTCGTTTTACATACACAAACTATCTATACATTGTCAACTTACATTTTATATGTGTACTTACATCATTCATCAAGACGTCATGTAACTAACGATCAGCATGGTAATTTTATACACATTTTTTTATCAATGAGGTGTGCGATGGGTAGAGTAATAGAATTAATTTAATTGTATTATGTTGTAAACCTGCAAACAGTCGCCATTAGTGGACACGTGTTTCGCGTTACCAAGGCTCGTCATTGCTACGTCAATCGATAGCAAAGAACTACGAAACGCTTTCATTATACATATCACTCTTTATAAACGTGTGATTTGTCTGGTAAAGTAACATTGCAGCAATAAAAGCTATTATTATCATTAAAACTGATTCTCTAAGTGAGAACTCTCTTTGGGGGGTACTTCGAAAGTTCATGTAAAAATAAATATATTGTATATTCAAATAATATATGACGTCGTCATAACCAACGTCTTGTTTGCCGTAAGGTTATAAAATCGCCTAAACATACTTAATACATATGTTGTATTACCACATGAGTGCCTACATTTTTTTCTTAAAGGGTTTCTTATTTTCTAGGATTGGCACAATGCTGGATCGATCTGGAACCTTGGCAGTGGCAAGTTTATATGACGCTAGTCTCATTAGCTCTGTTTGTCATACCAGCTCTAATAATTGGAGGTTGCTATGCAATAATTGTGTGGACAATCTGGTCTAAAAGTAAACTAATAATCACCACAGGACACCTACCTATACGCCGTCAAAGTAAGTTATTGAACGTATATATTGATTATGCAAAAAGGACGTAGCTTATTTGTTAAAAATAAACAAGATACAACAAAAAATGTGGTTGTTAGAAATCACAAAAATTTGCAGTGGGTACTTAACTATCTAGTATTGCTATACAAGGTCCTGCAAAAGTGCGTCAGGCTTCCATAGCTCTTTTACGAATGAAGTTAGGAATTTAATTCATACGCCGACATATATATAGGGTGTACCTCAGGAAAATATTTTTAGTAATAGCAGACTTCGGGTTATACCGGAAGTAGATACTAACTTTGTTATTTTTAATGAAACATAGGGTATATATTGCATTTTTGGATTCCCTGTTAAATTTAAATCGCATCTTGTTAGGCATACATTGGACCTAACTTTCATGGTTTTTGAATTACATAACATTAAAAAAAATGACATTTGCAGGATCTTCGAAATTTAAAAATATCTCAGAAACTATAAACGTTAGATAAATGAAGTTTCCAGTTTTCCTTTAAGCATGAGAGAGCACCGTATTTGGTTAAAAAAAAATGGGTTTAAAATACAACATGATTAAATAAGGATCTGTAATTTTCGAACTCAAAAATCAAGAACAACTTGATTTTAATTTTACACAACCAGTTGTAAAATTTAATTTCCTTTCGATGTTATACAGACCTCACTCTGTCTATCTCCAACGGTTTTGGGGATATTCCCGATTTTTCAGTTTTTCACGATAGAATCGTATTGCGAAAAAACAAACGCAGCCATGGAAAAAATATTATTTATTGGTGTATTTTGTAAAAAAGAAATCATTATTCAATGGAAGAACTCATTTTATATTGGGTGAGAGTGAGAAAAGCTGTTGTTAGTAGAATGTATGCGTCTCGGTTTACCCAAAGGCGACATCCAGAAGCGATCAGTTTTGCCACACTTCTTGAGCCGTTTGTTGAAATAGGAAACGTTAACTACAAAAATGTAGAAAGAATAAAGATGGTAACAAGTGAGGAGAATGAGTTATCAGTTTTATTGACAGTTACAAAAAATCCAAATACTAGTCAAGCAAGTGTAAGGCAAGAAGTTGGAATTAGTGAGAGGTCAGCTCAAAGAATTCTAAAGAAACACCATTTTCATGTGTACCATATTCAGCTGCACCAGGTTCTGAGGGAAAATTACTTTTAGCAGAGGACAGAGTTTTGTGCCTGGGTACAATTGCGTCCTCAAGAAAGCCAATTTCTTTTTATGAACGTACTTTTTTCTGACGAAGCAACTTTTCATACACTGGAAGGCTCAACACAAATAATTATCATTATTCTGTCGAAAATCCAAGGATAGTCAACAGCGCTGTCCAATAAACGTTTTGGGACAAATTGATGGAGAACATGTGATAGGCCCACATTTTTTTAATGGGCACCTTAACGGCCAAAAGATTTGGAATTTTTAGTAAATGTGTTACCAAGATTAATTCAAAATTTACCTGTAAACATCCACGCACAAAATAGATGGTTACAGCTAGATGGAACCTCGGCCAATTTTCACAAGTCAGAGCCCTGTTAAATAATCAGTATGAAACCGCTAGAATGCAAGAGGAGGACCAGCTGTTTGGCGTGCGAGGTCGCCCGATCTAACAAAAATAGATTTTTTTTATGTGGGTATGTAAAAGAAATTGTTTATAGGGAACCTCCAACTACTGAACGAAACATGCCACAAAGAATTGTCGACGCGTTCGTCTCTATTACACCTGTCATCTTAGAAATGTGGAATGGGCCTTTCAAGTGAGAATTGGTAAATACCTTGAACAATATGCAAGATATTTCTATATCATGAAAAACTGAAAAATCGGGAATATCTCTGAAACCGTTGGATATAGATAGAATGATGCTTTAATAAAATCGAAACAAAATTAAATTTTACATTCAGCTATGTAAAAAGTGCTTGTATCGTTCTACTTAAAAAAATCTAGTTATCCATGATTCTAAAATTGCAGATCCTATTTAATCACCCTGTATTTTAAACCCAACTTCTTTTTAACAAGTGCGTGTGCTCTTTCACGCTTAGGCCCGGTCTTTCAATCTCCTAATAAATGTATCTAATAACAATTTAGCTAATAAGTTATTAGATCTTTCAACGAATATTTTTAGGTTAAGGACACGTATTTTAAACTTCTAATAAAGTTCCTAATAAAAGTTATTAGCTGAACTTGAAATAACTGTCTTTCCATCAACTAATAAAAAATATGTAGATAATAAATTGGTTTATTCTCCTAATATCTTATTGAGTGCTTGAAGTAGCCAATAAGAATTATTAGACGCTTAATAGCGTATCGAAAATCTGAAAGTTCTTAAAACAACAAAGAGGGTTATCTTTTCAAGTTTCGAATTACTTATGAACTAGACATGTTTGAAGATTTCGAGAATTGTTTTTGGAAGGGATTTGGTCATCTAGTTCAAATAGTTCATCGTGATTTATCAAGAGGTTTAGATTATCAAAACACAGTGTATAGACAATGAACAATATTAACAATGAACAATGTTAACAATAAACAATATTAACAATGAAGAATGTTAACAATAAACAATATTAACAATGAAAAATGTTAACAATAAACAATATTAACAATGAAGAATGTTAACAATAAACAATATTAACAATGAAGAATGTTAACAATAAACAATATTAACATTGAACAATATTAACAATGAAGAATGTTAACAATAAACAATGTTAACAATAAACAATATTAACAATAAATAATATTGACAATAAACAATATTAACAATGAACAATATTAACAATGAACAATATTACCAATAAACAATATCGACAATAAAGAATGTTGGCAATAAACAATATTAACAATGAACAATGGTAACAATAAACAATATTAACAATGAACAATATTAACAATGAACAATGTTAACAATAAACAATATTAACAATGAAGAATGTTAACAATAAACAATATTAACAATGAACAATATTAACAATAAACAATGAGCAATGTTAACAAAAAACAATATTAACAATGAACAATATTGACAATAAACAAGTTTGACATTGAACAATGTTAACAATAAACAATATTAACAATGAACAATGTTAACAATGAACAATGTTAACAATAAACAATATTGAGAATAAACAATATTAACAATGAACAATGTTAACAATAAAGCATATTGGCAATAAACTATATTGACAATAAACCATATTGACAATAAACAATATTCAATAAACAATATTGCCAAACAACAATATTGACAATCAATAATATTGACAATAAACAATCTTGGCAATAAATAAACAATAAATCCTATAAATAATAGCTGTCGCCCCGGTATTTCAATCTGCCAATAAATGTATCGAATAACAATTTAGCTAAGTTGTAAGGAAGATATACTTATTAGGTAAATACAAACAGATCGTCTTTCAACGAATATTTATTAGGTTAATAGTTATTCGGTACATTCATAACGCTAGTTTATGTTGGTAATATCCCATAAGGTTTACAGCAAGCAATAAATGACAGCGCTATACAAAAACTTACACAATCTATAAAAAATCTCTTAACAAATTCTTAATCATTCCAATTGTTTAAACAATTTATATGAAGCTGCCTAATACTTATACTGTCTGTCACGATTAACTATTTAAACAAGCTTGACCAAATCATCTTCCACAAACTCCCCAAAATCTTCAAAAATATCCATGTTCCTCGTTTATAATAATAATTTCAATCAATTTCATACTTTTTTCTTTTTTGATTGTGTTATCGACATTTAGAGACTTCTGATAAGCTTATTAAGATTCTAATAGTACGTATTGGCTACTTCAACCACGCAATAACATTTTAGAAGAATAAACTTATTACATACATAATTTTCATTAGTTGGTGGAAAGACAGTTATTTCAGTTATTCGGCTAATAACTTTTATTAGGAACTTTATTAGGGGATTAAAAGACCGGCCCTTAAACGAAAACTGAACACCGCATCTTTCTAACTTTTATAGTTTCGAAGATATTTTGACGTTTCGAAAACCATGCAAATGTCATTTAAAAAAAAAGCAAAGTGCTCTTTAAATTTAAGAAGGAGTCAACATACAGGTTGTTGTGACCAGTTAAGAGGAATAGTTGTAGAATTGTTGGGGTATACCCTGAGAGAATCCTTTATAAATGCAAACAAGGGGTGTGAAATTTTGTGTGTCAGTTCTTATGTTTGGGAAACAAAGCGTATGTGCTAAAATTTACACTGTTTGCTGTAACATTCCCTATACCCATCAATATTTATCAATATTATTTAATTCCTTTCAAATACTCGTTTTATTTATTAATGGTTTCAAATCATCGAATATTTTACGTACAGCTCATGCAGAGGCTATTGGCGGAAGCACCGCCCTCACGTGCATCTAACATCATCGGCTCGAAGAATCGGCCTGACCCGAGTTAGTGGCTGGCGTACAGTACTACAAATACATATTGTAATAAAAACTGAATTTCGTATTTTGTACGAATCGCGAAGATAGTGGGGGTGACTATGTTCTCACTTGCAAATTATAACGTTGAATGAACAATAGGACAAAAAAGAAACAGTGCGAGAAACGAATGTGAGCAGAGAACACAACTTCAGAAAACTGAGAAACTAGTATTAGATAAACAGTGCGCAAACAGATAAAAAGCGAAATCAGTTCTAAACAAGTAGAGAAAATCAAGCAACTCTTAGGAAAAGGTATATTGAAGTCGAACTTAAAATCTTGAAAGGCAAACAAAAAATGTAGAAGAACTTCACACAAAGAGTACAAAAATAAGATTTTAGGTTAACAAAATGAAATGAACTATAAGAAAAAAATAAAAGAAATTATCTGCTCATAAGGCATTACAACTGAATAGTTAAATACAACAATACAACTTAAAAACAAAAAAATAATAATAAATGATGAAGCATATAGGAAAAAGTAGACTAATCATATGAAAGCTTCTCTGTGGATGTATTTGAAACCCCAGATATACGGTAATAATGTTTAATAAAACTAAAGTGTTGAAAAAACAGAAATATATTTCTTCTTATTCTATTTTACATAGAACTAGTTTAATTCCTAGTACTATTATTTCATGTGGCACTAAGCTCATACAAAATACCGAAATATTAAAACAGATTACACATTTCCACTCACACAATCTCTAGATTTAGAGGGTAGTATATTTGTGAAGTTACCTTACATGTGGTGGCGAATAATATCATGGAAGGGACTAATTATTATTCCAATTGCTTTATATTACTGTAAAGACTTTGAAATTGTTTGTCATGCTACTTTGTGGATGCTTTAGCGTTCTACTGAATAGAATAGTTGTAATATGGTTAAATTTATTAGCAGGTAATTATCCTTCTGATGGCGGTAGCGTCGTGTTAACTTTTGATATTTCTGTGCCATAGTTCAATTTTAGATTCTCTGCTGTTTTCCAATTTAGTAGCACTTAAAATTTTGTCGTATACATGAATCTTAACAAATTGATGCTTATCTGTATTGTCTTTCGAATAAGGTTTTCGTGTAGTAATCGAAGGTCAGAATATTTTTACTCAATTACTGTTATCTATAGATATATCACAACATTAGTGACCATAAAACATTTAACCGTAACCAATGCTTAACGTCCCTATTTGTTTAATAACCAGCTAATACTTATACTGATTAACTTCAAATTGATTTCGGACTACGTAATCGTCTCAAACGAGAAGGACACATGAAGGAAACTAATGCAGACCTTTATATCCAGTGAAACGGGCTTAAAGGGTAATGAGACGGCAGATGACCTGACCAAATGGGAATAACCACGGACCTGGCCCTTTCTTCAGCACCACCAAATTACAATTTTCAAAATCTGTCAACGAATGCATACATAAATCCAAAGAATAGTGGCAAGCTTTACTTATAAATTCGGTGACCTAATCCCACACGTAAGATGCACTCTTGCACTCTAATTACATACCTTCTTAAAAGTTATAACTTCCCATAGTGCTTCCAACGGATAACTGATCATTTAAATGTATGTCCCATACTTATTGTATTTATTTTGCAATAAATTATATTTTTATACAAAATTTTGTAACTACACTCCGCCAAAAAAGTATCGCATAATTTAGTTTTGAATCATAAAAGTATCGCATAATCTTTGTTTGTAGCATAAAGTTGTAAATATACTTTAATGCGCTCTAAGATATAATTTCTATGATTGTTTAAATAAAATACAGGCCAAATAAAAACAAGAACTCATACTTGAGATTTTTATTAAAACAAGAAATTATAATTTTGGAAAGAAAAATGTCATAACAGTAGCTTTTAATACTGAGTATTGCCACCTCTGGCTCTTATGACCGCTCGCATACGGTTTGGCAGAGATTCGATTAACCTCCGTATATAAGCCTGATCCAAGTTCTCCCACTCGTCACGGAGAGCATTTGCTAGTCCATGCAGGTCCGCTGGGGCAACATTTTGGGTTCGTATCCGTCTGTGAAGGAGGTCCCACACGTGCTCGATAGGGTTCATGTCCGGACTTACCGCAGGCCAATCTAAAACTGGAATACCAACATCGTTAAGGTATTCCTGGACGATTATTGCAACATGCGGTCGTGCATTATCGTGCATTAACATGAATTTGTTTCCTATAATTGGCGCATATGGTACTACATGTTCTTCTAAAATGTCCGTTATATACCTGTGGGCAGTCAGTGTACCTCTGTCTACTGGTACTAACTCTGTACGACCTGTTAAACAGATGCCTCCCCAAACCATAATAGAGCCACCAGCGAAATTAGGTCTAGGTCTGATATTACACTGCGAATAGCGCTCACCGTCTCGTCTGTACACTGAGATACGCCTATCTGAGGTGTAAAGACCAAATCTTGACTCATCTGTGAAGAGTATATTGGCCCAGTCATTAATGTTCCAATTTACATGTTCTCTGGCAAACCTTAAGCGAGCCACTCGGTGGTTCCTAGTGAGACGAGGGGCTGTTACAGCTACTCTAGCTTTTAATCCACTCTGTCGTAACCTATTCCGAATAGTTTGAGTACTCACACGAGTATTTCTGACTCTAGCCAAGTCGTTCTGCAATTGTCTCGCAGTTACATGTCTTCGACGTAATGCTTGTAGTAGTAAATAGCGGTCATCTTGGCGAGTAGAACATCTTGGACGACCTGGTACAGGTCTTCCACTGTAAATGCCTGTTTCCCTATATCTGGCTACGGCTCTAGAAACACTTGACTGATTGATGTTCATCAAATTAGCAACGTATGCTTGAGATCGTCCATCTTCGATTAAAGCAACTATAGCAGCCACTTGTTCTGAAGTTAAATTGCTCATTTTAGTTTTAAAAGCGTTGGTACAGAACTCTGACTTCGCACTTTAAAATTTGTCCGTATAGGAAGACTTTCAATAAACAACTGAACAAACCTTACACATATGCATTTTTCTAAATGTGTTCTTTTAGAAAAAGAAAAAGTAAAAACGCTAAGTTCCATTATTTTGTTAGTGTTTTTATAGTTCACATACACGAGGCAAACGTTTTGTGAACGTATAAAAATATCTTGGTTCATAAATGCCCTTTTTTAGTTCATGCGATACTTTTTTGGCGGAGTGTATATGTATAGAAATAAAATATAATAAAAAATTGCTTTTTTCACTTTAATTCATGTTTAGAGTGCAATTTACCGGTCAGATTAAATAGGTAATGAAGAAGGAATGTAAAATACCTTTAGGATTACATTGGCCTGGTTATTTTATCGTGCAATTTACCTACACGCGGCAAGGGTCACCAAAACAAAGATAAACAAACAATTCTTACGGAAATAAAGGCTTAAATTTACTCAAAAAGATATGCATGTTCGGCCAAGACCAACAAAAAAAAGCAGCTACCACTAGGTTTCTTCTATTGCACTTAAAAAACTTCAGAGAATACAGCTACCTAATGAACCCTCTCTCAAAAATATTAGATCTAATTAAGCGGACAAAATTAGGGAACATCTACTAGAACAACGAATATCGATATCTGTTATCTACCTACAGTACATGCATTTTCAACTGGCGGATGCGCAATAGTAAAGGGCGTGCTCAAGAGAGTGAGGCATATCAGAGAGAATATGGAGAATCGTTATAACTCGCACGTGAGAACATAGTATATTCACTATTTCTGCGATTCGTACAAAATACGAAATTCTTCCTTTTTATTGTAATATGTAGGTACCTGCGGTACCGTACGGAGTACGTTTAGCGAGTTCCGCCCGATTCTTCAAGCTGGTGACGTAAGATGTACGTGAGGGCGGGGTCTCCGTAAAAAATGCATGTACTGTAATTGTACCCATGCTTATCTATTTATATAAAATTCACAGGTGAATTATGAATTATAAAACACTGATCTGTCATTTTTCTGTTGGTTTTACATTATACCTGACACTTCACCTGACATTAAATTTTTGTCCAAACTAATGTTTAATTTTTTATGATGGTCGTAGATAAAACGTCATATTCAACTGGCGTATAAAGCCTATCTTAATATACTCGGATGATTATAAGCGCGAGCGAAGCGAGCTTTCATCCTCGTGTATTATGATAGACATTATACGTTCTCATCAAATAATTTATTATTCTCACTTCTTCGCCAAATCCTACAGTTTTTTAATATTTAAACCTATGGCGTTTTGCACACAAATTAATAATTTCTAACGTCATGAACAAATTTTTATAAACATTTGTCTATTATTTTACAAGGTGTAAAAACCGAAAAATACAAAGCAAATGTGACTAAAAAATATAATAAGTAGTGGCCTAGATAACACCTTATTAAATTTAAATACATAACATAGACAATTTCGTTTTCACAGTCTAAAATAAAACAGGACGTATCATTTGCATTGCACTATTCACGTCATGAAAACAACAAGTTATGGCCCAAAAACACAGTTTATATCAGGAAAGTTTCTAAATGAAACCATTACTTATACAATATAATCAATGTATTCATCGAAGATTTGAGGGACTCGCCGTCCCTGTTCATGTCATAATCATAACCTATCAATCAAACTGCTGCATAAAATATAGTTTCTTTTATAATGGAACGATGAGATTGAAAGAAAAGTTATAATAGACACGGCTATCTTATGTCTCTATTGCCTGCGCTACAGTCCTTGCATATCTTTGTGAAAATTAATGTTTGTTAGTTTACAATGTGAGCTTTCCACGATTTGTTGTCATTACACACGTAGAAAACAGCTGAACATAGTTGCACAAACTTACACCTCCTTCAGACAGACCAAATGTAATTAGCTACATTGAGTTCTTATTTGAAGTTTACATATACAGCTAAACTTTTCTCAAACTGAATATATTTCGTGCAGTAGAGCACCTAATGATTGTAGCATCGAGTAACGGGTTTTGTTAACAGGTCCTTCGATATGGAAACTTTATTCTTGTTTTTTCATTTACCTTTTATTCCTACTTATCGCACACTGACAATAAAATTCAAAGAAGCAATACGTTCCAGTACATCTCTACAATCACATATGTATGTGTATATCCATTTATTACACTTTTGAAAAGTAGCACAAACATGAAAACAACACTAATCAGTCATTTATCCTGATCTCTTTATAATGTCACATATCGTACGTAATCACATTTTACAAGATCGTTGAAGAGCTCTTTAAAACCAACTTGATTCATTTCATTAATTGTAAGAATAAGTAAAAATACTCGACGGCTACACCCGTACATTTATTACTGTTGGTTCTTTTCTTAGGTTATGTCAGGATTATGTTTGCAATATGTAATTGGTTTCACAACGTTGCCAAAAGCACTTTTTCGTTTTATTATCAAAATTGCTTTTTTTTAAGACAATAAGGCAACCAGTCATATACTATAGGTCATTCTTAATTAGTATGATCAATAATGCGTTTTTGCAGTCTCTACAAGTTTATTTGTTTTTTTTTATTAATTTGTTGACTATTAAGAAAACTTGAAAAGTAGTGTCTTTCAAATTATCCGGTTTAATCGATTTTCATAATTTTTCTTTCTTTTTGTTAACGTTCTCCAAAAAATCACATATTTTATGTATTTACCTACAAAATATTTATTTAATAAAATGTCCCTCCTATTTATAAAAAAATATGAGATTATTTTCGAACAAAATTTATACCCGCAGACGAATATAACACCTCCTTTATCTCAATTGTCAACTCTTAATAGTTATCAGTACTCCCTTCAACCCTATCTCCTTTAGTTTTTATTCTGATCCCTTGAATCGAAATGTCTGCATCCATTTCACATACACATTCCTTCAAATTGCAGTTAGAGGCTATCTTTCTACTGTTTTATGTTACTACTTTCACCAAACGGTTTCAAACTTCGTTTTCGTGCAAATGTGTTACAATAGAACAGTCGGTGTCCAATCTTATAAATGGGACATAAAAGCAAATAAACACGGTAATAGTGTAGCAATTTTCCTTTCTAAGAGTACATTATATCTAGGAATTGAATAGCTATGTCAATACTGGAATCAAAAATATGATTCTATTATTTACTGTGACCAGCCATGTGTAAAATTTTAAATCAGAAATGAGATGGAATTTATTATTAGGGTGAAATATTTTCTTTTTACAATCTGAAAATAACATTACAAAAAATTGGAAACCCTTCTCTGGTGGAAACAGTTAGTATAAGAAGTATATATTACCAATAGACGGCATTTCGCTATTGAGATTTTCCCCACAATATACCTTAAATTTACTACCCTCGACACCCGTTACAATGGCCCTTTTGAAACTAAATCAACCGATATGTAAGTAATAGATTTATGATGTTCCAAACAGTAGAAACTGTATTGTAACCTATCTTGACAAAAACACGTTATTGTTGTAAATAAACCGGATTGTGGCCCTTGCATTATAGGAAACGGTCAACTGTAATTTGCAATTATCTATTGAAAAACATGGCGTAATAGTATTTTTTTCTAATTGGATTTTGCAATAAAGCTAAAACAAAAGACAACGCAGTGCTGGTATCAATATTATAGCACACTGTACTGTAATGAGATATTAACGCACTAGCGGGAGACTCTTGCCGGAACATAATATAGGCGATTAATGTGCTAATTAGAAAAAATACTGTAAAAAACGTGTGCCACAATGACTTGTAATGCTCTTACTTTGAATCTCTCGCCGCTACGCTGCTCGAGATTCAAACTTGTACTCGCACTGTGACACTTGTGTTTTAAAATACTATTAAAACTATTCAAACACAAGTGTCACAATGACGTTTATGTAATGCGAGTACAAGTTTTTCACAGTACGAGCATTACAAGTCATTGTGGCACACGTTTTTTACAGTATTTTTTCTAATTTGCACATTGATCGCCTATATTACGTTCCGGCAATAGTCCCCCCCTCCCCACGTTAATATCTCATTACAGCACAGTATGCGGTAATATTCATATCAACACTGCTAGTTTGTTTTAGCTTTATTGCAACATCCAATTAGAAAAAGTTAGTTAAAATTCTGTAGTGATTTTCAAACATGTAAATTACTTCTCGTTACAATGTGGAATGATGTTGTAGATGATGATCACAGAAACAGACAGTCGAGATACGTAAATGAGGAAAACGATTGTCGCAGGGCGTCATCAAGAGGAATTATACCAAGAGCAAAAATAAAAACTGTGAAGATGACATTTGTTATAGTATTCGGTGAGTGATGATTTTAATTTGCATCTGATACGAAAATGCAATTAAGTTACTTTTTCCTTTGCTTTACATAAAGTGCATTTATTTCAGTGTTTGTATTATGCTGGAGTCCATACATAGTATTCGACCTGCTGCAAGTTTATGGACACATACCGAACACGCAGACCAACATAGCAATAGCCACGTTTATACAAAGTTTGGCGCCTTTAAATTCGGCCGCGAATCCTGTCATTTATTGCTTATTTTCTACCCACCTGTGTAGAAATCTTAGGTAAGTTATAAACCATTACATTGTAAATATTTTTCTAACATGGTAGATCTCATTCCACGATCCATATATTAAAAATATCGTTCACCACTCGCATTTTATGTCTGCGGATATATTTATGATATAACCTTTAAGTTTCTATCGGCACACACATGCGGGATCAAGCAAACATTTATAACTTTTGTAACTTTAAGGTTTATTGGGATGATAATAACTTTTAAACTTAAAATTGGTGGATTTTAGTGCATATATAGTAAGTATATACAGACATAATCTCAGCAAAGTAAACGCTTATAATATGTGTGTTATACATTGTTCATTATACGTTCCTTGATGTACTAATACGTATGTTTAGTATGTTCATATACTGCAAGCGGCAATTTTCAAACTGGCATTTGTGATATAAACATTAGAGCTATTCAAGGATTAAACCCTATGAATCGAAATGTCCCATAGAAAGTTTATCAACAGCGTAAGTATGTATCTCTTAAACTCCGTACTGTCAAGAACAGCTACAGAACACATTATATTCAAATAGTAACACAGAAATATTTCCAGAATATTCTGAGCTAATTAACATTTAATGTTCACTTCTCATAATTGTCTAAATATCAGCTAAATGACAGTAAGGTACTAAAATATCACTCAAAATACATACTAAATAGTTATAGTATAATATAAAAACTTAGAGGTAACGAAACTACCTTATCTTGGCTATGAAAATTTAATTTTAAATCAAAATTACTTCACTTCACTTTAAATTCTATGCTATCATGGCTAAAAACTAGCCAAAACTAGCCGGCTCGTGGATGTGCATGTAGACTGCATATGTCTTTCTCAAAATAAATGCGAATCTAAGCTCCACAAATCTTCGATTATTTATGCAATCAAAACTACAGTACAATGAAATTATAAAAGTTATTTTCAAACAACTCTGAATAAACCGTCTAGATTTGCAGTACGTGTACTTTCGTTTGCATACACAATCGAAGCTTTGTGGAACTTACAATTAGATTAGATTAGAGTTGAGGTGGCCCTACTGACCTATTTCACCACGGCCTTTGCAGATCTATTGCGATTCCCTTTGTCCTAAGCGGGTTCTCTACGCCCAGTACTTGTCCTTGCCAAACCATCACAGTGGCACAGTACATCAACTGTGGTTTCTTATTCCTCATGGCAGAATCTGTAAAGAGCGACCTCTATACATATGTTTATTCAAAGCTACTATGGCCGGTCAACAAAGCTGTTATCCTTTCGACAGACTGCCTGTCTTTACTCAGTAGGTCTTCAGTAAATTGGGGCCTGTTGTCTTTGTTTTGGTGAATTTTGCCGCTATTTCTTGGGCTTATTCTGTGCCCATCCATTTGTGGTATTTTTAATTTGCGATTTGGTAAGGCCGAAGGAAGGGTCAGCTCCAACGAATAGCATTTACAAGCCTCGTCTGGCCAGGTCGTCGACCGTGTCATTTCCCTTCACGTCCGTGTGACTGCGAACCCAGGTAGGTTTGTTTCCTTTGGATGCCCACTTCATTTAGGACGCTTACGCAGTCTCAAACTAGCTTTGAGCCTGAACTGATCGATTTATATGTTGCCTGGCTGTCGAAGAAAATAGTGACGCTTTTACCTAACACAGTTCATCTTTCTACTTCTTTGATACTGTGCTGAATTGCAGCAACGTCAGCTTGGAATACAGTGCTTGCTGACGCTCATCGAAATGGCCTTTCCGGGGTTCTTTGCATATATGCCGGCTCCTACGCCGTAATCAGCCTTAGAGCCGTTTGTATAGCAATTTGAATCCACTCTTACTGGAGAGCATTTCCTCCAGTCCTTCTTAATAGGTTGAATTTCTGAACTATGGCGTCACTTGACCTCCTTAAGTTCACCTAGTAATTTTTTTATGGTCAGCACCGTGCGATTTACTTATCGGTGTTTAATTGTGAATAAGTATGTATAGTGCACACCCAGCACTTGTTTGTATATAAATTTCTAAAAGTGAAAGGTTTAGGATTAAGTACCTCCATTGCGTTTTGGCCGTCCCCGTCTGCCGCACTTTTGGCCAGCATACTACTGCTCTGTCTGCTATCATGGATTTAATTACCATACATAACAATATAGTCATTTTAGAACGAAATCCCCAACTTCTGCCACACAACCGCTTACACCTATCAAGGGAAATGGTGAGTTATTTGGTTGCTTTCTAGATATGTGTGTTCCATGTGAGTTTTTAAACAAACCATACACCAAGATATTTCGCCTCTTTGACATATGGATTTCTTTCGCCTCCTAACCATAGTGGTTGTAAACCCTCTGTCAGCCTTTTTATCGTGAATGTGACGACTTGTGTTTTCTGACCATTGACTGATAGTCGCTTTTGTTTACATCAGTTGTCTACCGTGTTTAGAGCGGTTTTCATAGGTTCTTATATGCGTACGCATCCATACCAGAACTTTGGGAATCCTCCTCTAACGACTATTGTAAGGTCGTCAGTATACCCCAGACAATGAAAATTCTTTTTGGTTAGTTTTCGAACCAGGTCGTCCACTAGGGTGGCCCATAGTAAGAGAGACAGAACTATAGCCTGCGGGCATCCCTCTTCCGCCTCCGTTTTAATAGTAGCCTTGCCAATTACGGATTCAATTATCCTGCTTTCCAGGCTGGTTTTGTGGAGCTTAGATTCGCATTTAATTTTAAAAATATGGTACATGTGTAAGTTTGTAGAAGCGTAGAGGCAGGAAATGCTTGACAGAAATTGGCTGCCTATATTAGGTCTTCGGTTATGTAAGTATTGCCAGATTATTATTACTAACGATCAAATATGAACTATTCCGGAAGCTGGTAGTAGGAAACTTAGTAACAATTTAAGACAATATCCTTGCAAAAAGCGGTATGAGGCAAAAATGCTGACATTAAAGTAAATATAGGATTTTAGCACCATGGTAAAAACTTATATTATGCTCATATGTCATTTAAAATGTGATGTTCGTGAACGATGATTTTTACTTAGGTATGCACAGGCATGTACAAGTTTGTTTACACTTTTTCTTCAACGATAAAGTATGTGGGGTATTGAAATTAATGTGATATGCATAAGAAATAATTATGTTTAGTTTACCATTGGAAATGCTATACACTGTTTTGTTTCTGGGTTGAAACAGCGTGCTGGAGCCCCTTCTGAGCTGAAACGTCGACCAAAAACAGCTCCAGGACGCGATTTGAATCCGGAAACAAAGCAATGTATAGCATGGACAACCGCCGCGGAAGTCTACGTGTAAGTTTACTTGCAAAAAAGATTTCTTACAAGGTAATTGTTGGATGTTCCATTTTGTAGAAAAAAAAACATTTTAGAAACAACTATGGATAATGTAATCATTATAAAATAAAGCAATTAAACTTGATTATAATCTATGTATTTATTATCTAAAAGAATTAATCATTATATTTTTCCCCCTGCCTCTCAGAAGGGGAAGTAACTTAGTTTTCGGTAGCGGACGGCTTTCTATCCAAATACTTTTTTAATTTAACTTGTTCTTTTTCAGTTAAGCAACCTATTAATATGCTGGAAACAAACAAGAAATTTAATTAAATTTTATAATTAAATAATGACTCATACATAAGTTGTTATAGATACGGTAAAATTGAATTAGGTCATTTAAATGTTGTATACATAAAACTGTACGCTGACTAAATTACAGCAATGATTTATGTAAATTAAAAACATAAAAGGAATTTTAAAAGCTCAAACTCACTTTTAAGTTAGGTAGGGTCAATATATTTCATAAAGAAAAGCCAACAATTACCTTGCTATACAATTGCAGATATAACTAATCTAATATTCGAAAAATTTTCATTACCTACACGATATATAAATTATAAGCCTAATATTGTATGCCGAATTATTGAATATTATGTAATATTAATTCACTATGTTTTGGCATTTTCTTGACACGAAACAATTTAAAACAAGAAACACAACAAATGCCGTGCATTACTAAAATGTTTGCAAATCATATTCGCTGTAGAAAATTCCCTCCTTTCACCTGGGTGTCGGGTTGTCTATCCATGTGTTTCCCGGGCATTCAAGGATCAGCACACTGTCTCGGATACGGCAACGGGGACTCTACGACGGTCACAACATCCCTGACACACTCCTCTAGAAGATCGACGTCGGCAATGTCCTTACGTCACACTATCAGGTTACAACCGGCGCTTAACAACTCGAACAAAATTGCCATCTCTGGTGTCTAGTCATAATCTAATTTATACAATGCGTGATCGTAGGTCTGATCGGTATTTATGTTGAATAAGCTATATGTATATAAACATATAAGAATTATTTATGGTGTACCTAATCAATGTTTCATCTTAAGAAGAATTGGTGGTCACTAAAGTTTTGTATCGGTAATTATGCCACTACTCAAACATACTGGCATAACAGGTTTAGTAAAAAACAACATTCTAACGGTGGCAACTGAAACTAAGCATACTTTACCCAATTATAATAATTATGGAAACTGCTCTTGGCGAATTAAATTCGTTTAATTAAATTAACTGAGAAAAATGCCATTATATTATGTCACTCATTCATGTGCATTGCTTATCAAATGAAATTAAAACGCAGCCCAATTATGTTTAACATGATTATGGTTATTCTTTAGGTAATAAAGTTAGAATTATTTTGTCTGATTTCTTTGTATATTTTTAATACTTGGTCATAGCTCGATTGACTTCAATAATTTTCTGTGATCTTCCTGGCATGGAAGAAATCAATTACTGCGTATACTCTGGTGTAATCTGCTGCCATACATCAGTAATTCATTGCCATATCTGACCATTAATTTCGTGTTTTGGCATTACATCTGTGGCAGTTAATTTAAGTGTTAGGCATTCGTTTTTATGATTTTAGAACAGTTCTTATAGATACTTTTCCTTAATCTATTAAATTTTTATGCATGTTCACGTTTCTGAGACGTCAGTTTTTTACGCACTGAAAAAATTATTGGTACTGTATTAAAATCTTACAGCAATGAGACAAATTATTAAAATTCTTTATTAAAATACTATTTATAACGCATTTAAATTAAGAGTTTTATTTTGTATTCACCTTACTTTGATTATTCGCAAAAATATAGATGTCTAATACATCTGAGCATATTGTTACGGGGTTCCGGCTGTTAATTCTCAGGATCGTTTGTTTCGGGGAGGTGGATTGACGTAATCAAACACAACACAATTTTACAATTAAACACTATATTAAAACTGATTAAAAAAACTTTCAAGTTTGCAGTTTCTAAGTGAAATAAACAAAATAAAATAATATATTATGCAGTGACGTTAAATTTGAATTAAACAAAATCTGTGTGACGAAATCTTAATTAATCTACAGCTAATCTACTCGATCGAGAAGCATACATAACGGGCCATAACTCAATACTTATCGGATATTCCGTTTATTACTAAAACTAACAGCCAAAGAAAGGAACGTAAATTTTGAAAGACAAGTTATTACTAATAATAAATGAATTAGGGCACGTTTTGCAAAAGGAAAATTAAAATTACTTACAGTAACTAATACGAAATACACATACACTGATGTTGCTGTTGTTGTTGTTGTTGTTGTTGTTGTTCTCCGGAGCTGATGTGAAGTGGGTGAAGTTCTCGTCTCGGGTCGTTTAGAGTAGACTATATCCGTACACTGTACGCGATTTTTACGGATGATCAAATTGCACTCTATGCAACAAAATGCCCCGTGGCAAACTTCCCGTAAAAATCTTTTCCTTTTTAAAATCTCCAAATCGTAATAATTACGTTTTGCCGACAGCAAATTAGGATTTAAAAAAGGCTCTACCTTGACACCGATAATCACTTCCAAAAATAAAATACTAATCACATAATGCTCTCACTTCCTTGCTCTTACTTCCTTGCTCTCTTGTCAGATAGAGGTTTCCCTTTTTATAACAGCTGTTCGTGAAATAATGATGGCGGTGTAATGTGACCAATCAGAAATTAGGTCAGTAGGACAAAGTGATTTTATTGGTCGCGAGTTAGTAGGTTCGCGAAACAATGCGCAGATTAAAATTTCGGGAGTGTGTCCTTCGCGGAATTCTAGTCTTTTCGATCGGAACAAACAAAACAATCTTTTCGGAAAGTTAAGCGGCTTAAAATGTGTTTGGCGGATACCGACAAAGTAAAAAAATAAAACATGGGAAAATAACTATTTTTAAAAAAGAATGGAAATAAACAAAACAATCCCTTTAGGAATGTGGAGCGGATTAAAATGTGTATGTCGCATGCCGACAAAGTAGAATAATATAACATTGAAAAATAACTATTTTTAAAATGCAACAATATCTGTGGTTTACGAGATAGTTAGTGTTTTATGAAAAATTACATAAAAATATGAGTTTTTCAGTTACTATGATTATATGTGAAAAAGACCATTTGCAAATGTCAAACAGTTAGTAAATATGCTTCTTGTAATTATTCTTACATTATTTGCTCTTTTTCGTTATTTCCTTTGTCCTGTTCTTTTCCCCTGTCACTCAGTTTAATTTGTTTATTTATTTATTTGTCGGTTTATTTATTGTTGAAAGTGGGTTTTTCTGCTATGGTATACATTCTTGGAGAAGCTTAAAGGAATTGCTTACACGCAGCACGAATTTATCAAATACGATATCCAAGGCGACGTTAACCATTAGATTATAGAAAAAGGGAAAGGAAGAAGACTGTTGCTACGGATGAAAAGAAACTAGAAATCCTGCATCCGCATATTGGCAGTAGAACATTAAGTGTTATTATAGAAGCATGAAACAACTGTAAATGAAGTAATAAGGAAATATCAATTTTATTAATATCATATTGAGTTGCGTCAAGAACTTCAAGAAAATAATTTTGATAGAAGAATATCATTTTGCCATTATATAATAAATGTTAAGAGTGTTAATGTAGAGTTTCATCTGTCATTTTGTTTTCAGATGAGGCAACATTTAGAAGCAATGGTAGTAATAGTGCTAAAAGCCGAAATTATGCATTACTATACTATTGAGATTCCACATCAAATGCGGGAAGTAAATAACCAATATGATTGTTCTATAAAGATAAATACAATAAATAAATAAGCTAACAAGTAAATAAATAAACAAATTCTAATCAAAATCAAACACAACAAAATTAAATAGGGAAAATAACGAATAATTACAGAAAGCACATTTACTAATTATTTGACATTTACAAACGGCTTTTTTCAAAAGCTACTATAAGCTCAGTGCTCAAACTTAAATAGCTTGGAAAAAAATCAGGCAAATATGTAGATGCGGTTCCACCATTTTTCTCGGAAAACTAAGCGGGTTATGGAAAAATATTTCTAATAAAATATATTCGGTAGTGTGGAATATAATAAGCTACTTATATACAGGCTGTTCCATTTAAAAGAAGTTACCTTTTATATCTGACAAGCTTACGAGTCACTCGGCGTACCTATGTAAAAATATTTTCAAATTGTGAAGCTATTACAACAATATATATTGCAATTATCAAAATTTATATTCAATTAACAGTTATCTAGTAAATGAACTTTGTCATTTAGAAAACTTAGTCTGTATATATATAAACCAAGATTAAATGTTTATTCAACTACATACTTTATGGCATTATAAACAATTATTCAATCTTTATGGCCTAGATAATGCACCGTTTATTACACACAATGTGCCTTGGGTAGTAGCTGTCATCGGAGAATATGGATAGTAACATTAGTAACGTAACACCTTTATAAAGATGAAATATCGAATCACAAAGAAAATAGCCATGGTGTCAGTGATCAGTCAAGGCCTCAGCTCAATATTATTCGTCAATAATATCGCGATATATTTGTACGAACAGAAATAGAGCATAGGAAATTAGAATCTGTAAGAGAAACTTCTTGCACATAAACGATACGTAAAACTTAAAACGTAAAGCATAAGCCATAAACATATACGTAATCCTAAAATTCTTACGACTTTTAACACAATCTATCTTTGATAATGCTTAGCAACCCAACAAATAATATCAAATAATTTGGAATTTGTTATATATGTATATACATCATCGCTGAACCTCGGGTTCCATGGCATTCTTCAGAAGTACAACTTCCTGATAACAACTGTTGCAATACTCTATTCAGCAGCAAAAATATACCACTTTTAAGCAGTGTAGTAGTCTAATTGTTCGTAAGTTGACGCCTAATTATAGGCAGTTTGGTGCTGTTGCAAATAGATGATCGTCTGTTTGAAGTCTATATCTATAGGTCTCTGAGTACCAGCATGGATGTATTTATGTATTTATCCATTCCGGCATATTAAAAAAAAAAGAAACATATCTGGATCATCTTCCACCTGCTGCAATAAATTATTGAAGTAGCACAGGTCCTTATCCTGTCCGTGTTCCGGATCGCACCCACCATCTTCTCCTTAACAACATCTTCCTTTTTTCCCAATTGCTCATAAACGCCCATCAAATTAATTGTTAGTAACACTAAGATTTCCATAATAATATTTCTATTTAGGTATATATGTATACTATTTTTCCTGCCAGAAATATCAAATAGCTTCGCACAAACAAATTTCTATAGCTTAGCCGTTATATGTAGGGTTTCAGTTGTGCACCGCGATATATTTTTATGTTATGCTCTAATGTCTTACGTATTATGTTTTACGTACACCTATTGTGTACTAAACTTAATAATAGCTTACGCTATAAAAATAAGAGTGGTAAACACGACAACCAAAAGGCTTTTGAGAACAACGGAAATACTTAGATCGATAGCGGGGTAATGTGTACCCGAAAGAAAAATGCAGAGATCAGAGGCAGGTGGGGTATTGTACAGGCTGCTTCAGACCACTCGTCCACTATCTTTTCTCGCGATCTATGGCAGCTAGATTCATGCGAAAAAAAAAATCAGTAACAAAATTCTACCCGAAGAATCATCTGAAAATATTTTCAACTTCCGGAAACATTTTATTACACCGGAAGTCGCAACTTTCTTATTTTAAATGGAATCATATGTTTTTTCTTACTTCAATGAATTCTACAGATTATTTGAATACAACTTTTACTAAAGTTCACTAGCTCCAAATTTAATCGTTTTTGAAATATTCACGATTTTGTCAAAATTTTGACATTTGCATCTCCTTCTATAATTGAATGTTGTTGCTGGGCGAAGCTTCTGGTTGTGGAATACTCCCCTTGTAAGCACTGACATCTTTTTGACGTATTGTATCAACCCCACTGAAATTTTGCCAAAGCCGAAGGAATTTCAACCTCCGGTAGGGATTTTTTACGTGCCAAACATCGCATTGACACGGGACTTACGGCTTCTTTACTTCCTATCCGAGAAGAAGGCATGTTCTGATTTTTATCCACTAGTAAAAATCACCGCCACAGGCTGGGATCGAACCAGCACCTGCGGGATGAAAGGCGAGCATGCAAGCCATTCAGCCACCGAGATGGCTATCTCCTTTTATAGTATTTTGTATTTTATAAACCATTAGAGATAACGATCTCATTTTGTTACGCCATAAGCAAAATAGCCGTGCATATCAAATACTGTCATAGAAACCATCACATTTTATACAGATTTATCGATTTATGAACAAAATCGATGGTCAACTTCGGCATCTTTAACCTTAGAAAATTAATTTTTTTTCAAATGGAATATTATATTTCTCATTATAGAATTTGATGAAAAAATTAATCCTGCATCGGTAAGTATAAAGGATTTATATGCCTATTTGTAGTCGTTTTCGTGATATTAACCATTATTTATTCATCTATTAAAATTTCAGTATATTTCTTGCAGTGGCCTATGAAAAGGACAATCATCAACACAACGGTATCTCCCTTCATTATTAAAATGTAATTTTCCCAATCCTGGTCAATTGCTACGTGGTTGGTATGGGTATTGTAATAGATATTTTACATTAATTACATGACAAGAAAAGAGTTATTTGCTTATCTGCAAGGAATGACACTTAATAATTTAGAGATGCCAGATATAACGATGTTACTTCAGTTCATTAGAAAGGTTTCGTTAAAAGAAAGAATGGGTTACAATAATAAAAAAAAAAACTATTGAACCTAATGTACCTATTAATTGACTAAATAAAAATAAATTATTTAAAATATCTGCCATTTCTTTTTATGCATCGTTCAATACGGGATTCAAAGTTCCTATCTACTACACCTAGTTTTCCTCGCTTATAGCTCTACATGCTTCCCTTATCCTTATTTTCATTTCTTTCTACATAGTACGGAAGATTTTAATAAATAATATCGTCCAACCTTCCCTAAAAATAAAAATCTAAACATCTACTGGTCATAAAACCTCAGACAATCCAGACCAATCCATTTCTTTCACGTAATTTTTTTCTCACATACACTGACAGAACTGCGATCATGCTCAAACCACATGCGGTTTCCTGTTTCCAACGGCACGTTTTCTAATAGCACTGGTAATTTGTTTATCAAAAAATTTCTGTACACGTGCCCATTTAGCGTTTCTTGAAAGACATATGCTCCAATTATTCGTTGACCAAGGATACTGTACTACGTGTTTACGCTCCACACATATTGATTATCTACTTCATGCATGCAGTGAGGATTTTTGTGTGACCACTAATGCAAATTATGATGAGTGTTGCTTGCGTTGATGATTGTCAAAGCTACTTTTCATAGCCAAGCAAGCAATGTACTGAAATTTTAATAGATAAGTAAATAATGGTTAATACCTCGAAAACGACTACAACTAAGTATATAAATGCTATATACTTATCGACGCAGAATTTATTTTTGCATCGAATTCTATAATTAGAAATATAATGTGATATTTGAAAAAAATTGAATTTTCTAAAGTTAAAAGTGTCTAAGTTCACCATCAATTTATGAACACCCTGTACAAAATGTATTGGTTTCTATGACAGTATTTGGAATTTATTTTCTTATGCCGATGCCGTACCTAAATGAGATCATTATCTCCAATTGTTTATAAAATACAGAATACTATAGAAGGAGATGCCAATGTTAAAATTTTGACAAAATCGTAAATATCTCAAAAAGGGTTAAATTTAGAGCTAGTGAACTTTAGTAAAATTTGTTTTCAAACAATCTATAGAATTCATTGAAGTAAGCAAAAACATATGATTCCATTTAAAATAAGAAAATTGTTATCGACTTCCGGTTTAATAGAACGTGTCCGGAAGTTCAAAATATTTTCAGAGAATTCTTCGGGTAGGATTTTGTTATTAATTTTTTTGTCGCATGAGTCTAGTTGCTGTAAATCCCGAAAAAAAACACTGGACGAGTGGTCTGAAACACTCTGTATATGTACGTAATGATATTTTCTATTGGCAAAACTGAGAAATAACCTGAACAAGAGAGAGAGAGCGATCCTAGGCTCTCAAGACGACTCCCAAAACTATACAGTGAGAGCTGCAACTCAGCACCCCAGGATTAAATGTTGCGAAAGAACATAGCGCTTAGTCTTAACGTAGGAAGAAGAAGCTCTCTTATTAGAATTATCGTATCAGCAAGGGCAATTAATAGAAAAAAAAAAAACATCAGAAACGGGGTTGAGTTTCTTGATCGCTGGCTACATAATAAATCGGCTCTCATGACCAGAAAATGAAGACGTGTGTCACCAAGCAAACATACGTATGTCAAAACTTCCAACCAACTAGACAATCCCAATAGAACGGTAATGTAATTAATAATTTGATACGGGGTTAGGCCAATCTGGTCGAACACCTGATTTCTGGATAAATTATGGGTTCTAAAAATAACCTAAAGAAAAGTTTTTGTAGTATATTGGTTCTAGTATGTGCCATACTTTGATTTTCAACAACTGTCACATGTTTTGACATATGACATCATCGGTAGTTCTTTTTAAAGCATGCATCTTTTCACATTTTGAAAATGATTAGTAACAACAAAATATTCAACACAAGACAATTCATGATAAATGTTCAAACGGAAGATCTTCAGCAGCCTGCTGATACCAGATGGCATCTGAGAATAGTGCAGGATTTACGGAATTTAGAAATAAACGCAGAAGTTGTAAATAACGATAAGCCTTAAAATTTTCTCTAAGAAAGAACGGTCCGATTATGTGTCTTCTGATTATACTTGCTTATACATTTAATTTTTGTGGATATTGTGTATGATTTTTTTCCATCTAGTGAGAATTCTGATCAGTCCAGTAGCGACAGTTATGTCGATTTACGTGTCCATTTACACAAAATGTTGTCTCGTCGGAGAATAAAATATTATTGACAAAGTTACGTTTTCGTTTTTTCGTTCTTCTTAAAGATTAATAAGAACATCCAATGAATTAACTTGATTTGTAGCAGTTTTAGGTTGATCGGATTTTGGCCGATTTTTAACATTCGTTTCATTAAACTTTCGCAACACCATTGATACTGTTGATTTTGAAATACTTTTATCAGGGAATGTGGTATTAAAAATATTGCATGCATCTTGCAGAGATCTCCGCTTGTCTCCAAAACCAACCATTATTAACAAACTAATTCTTTCACGTTCTACTGGTTCGGCCATAATGAACAACTATTTTAGCATATGCAAACTATCTGTCAGTAGTGACTAGTTTCCATGGCAACATAAAAATACGAATATTCTTTATCAAATGTATCTGACAAAAAAATGTTAATAGCCAACGCTATATTTTAATATCTCAAGTTGCACACCCACCTGTACATCATCCTAATTCTTGAAAACGTGTCTATGCAAAAATGTGAAAAGATACAGGGTGGCCCATTTAAAGAAACCACCGATTACGTCATATCTCGAAACATGTGATAGTTGATGAAAACCAAAGTATGTTACAGACTAGAATAAAAATACTACAAAAACTTTTCTTAAGGTTATTTTTTAATGGGACCCATAATTTAAACAGAAATCAAGTGTTACCACACATTTGACTAACCCGGTATATATGTATAGTCCAAGTGTGTTTGTACGAGCCCTCTAGCTCCAGCAAGATTGACAGATCACGTCCGTCTCTGCTAATTTTAATTATTAGTAAAACTAGCGGACAATCAGAAAACGTACTTACCACAAGGCTAAAAAATTGTAAAATAATGTTTCTGTGGTAGTTAATTACGAAAATAATGACCTGGCAGCCATCCCGCGCTTGCGCTAGAGCTATGAGTGATTTCTTTTATTTGTTTTTGAGATAGGAGGCCATGACTTAATATTTGAGTATAGTTGGTTTGAACAACTTTTCTTAATAACATTTTCAACTTTCTTGAAAAATAAAGGTGGATACTATACTCTTGAGCCCTTTTCATTTTTAGGCGCTTCCTCTGAATATGGTAGAAAACAACGGGCATGTAATGCAGGGGTCCCAAATTGATTTTAAATGGTGCGCAAACTTTCTGCACTGTTAAAATTTGTCAAAAGTCTATAACAAAAAAAAAATACCTATAGCGTGTCCTTTTTGACACTTTTGTGTGACAAAAAGTATGCTTCCCCCACCGCTTTATTATAGGTACAATCTCACAGTGAATCAACCTGCAGGTTTACCCAAAGAAAAATAGAGAGAAAATATGATATCTCACAATGCCTTGAAAAAATGTCAAGATTAACAGTTAAAGAAAGTAATGTGTTGCACGAGTTCATGTCATTCGACATCATTTTGTAAGCATAAATAAATGTCAAGTAAAAATTCACCTGTAATAAATAATAAAAAAATCTTTCCATATGACCGGGATTTTAGACAAATATATATAATATATGTATAATTTCTTTTAATTAGAATTTCCCGTAAACCTATGTATGCTTATTTTCAAGTGCCACCTAGTAGTAATGGCAAATATTCCGAGTTAAAACAGAAAGGTTTCGAGAAATAATTCATCACCCAAGCATAACCTATTTACGTCCAATGTCTTGCACAAGATTAAATTTTGGTAGAACCACTTTTTTATGATACCTATGTTCTAGTACAAGAAATTTTCATTTTGACGCTTTTAAACTATGTTAACTGTTACATAGCTTTTCACTTATGTCTTCTTTTTTTGATACTATTGCGTTAAAACTCTGAAAACATTTTGTGTGGCAAACTACCGTTTACTGTAAAATAAATACCTACCCCTAAAACATGAGAATATGCCATCAGTTTCGAAGCATCTGTTATGGCTACAAAACTCTATGTCTGCAATAAGAATCTTAATAACTTTCACAACGGAGGAGGCATTATTATTATTTTGAAATAAACATTTCAAAATTACAAAATTGATAAAGTAACCTTTTTCTACTTGGATGTTGCATTAAAGCTAAAACAAAAGACGACGCAGTGCTGAAATGAATATTACCGCACACTGTGCTGTAATGAGATATTAACGCACTAGCGGGATTCTTGCCGGAACGTAATATAGGCGATTACTGTGCAAATTAGAAAAAATACTGTAAAAAACGTGTGCCACAATGACTTGTAATGCTCGTACTTTGAATCTCTCGCCGCTACGTGGCTCGAGATTCAAACTTGTACTCGCATTCATAAACGTCATTACCTATTTGTATTATATCGTGCCAACATCATTTTCATAAATGTATCTATAATCTATAAAGCTACTTTATTAAAAAAATGTCTTTAATTTACTCAAATTTAGGGACCATAATCTTAAAAATATTTCCTTGTTTTCTATTTCAGTAGGTGAACAATTATCTCTCGTTTTTACCTTTCTATATTTTTGTGTGTTAATTTGGGTGTGGTTAGTAAAGTTAATATTTAGACATGTACTGTGCAATAAATAAACAGGGTATAATTAAGTTGATTTTGTATATTGCGTATTCTGACAATAACTCTATGCGAGCTTTTTTCTAAAAGAATTTGCTAACTATAGTGTATATCATTTGTCAAATTTCATTGCGCATGGGCATTAATTGCTTATTAAATGTATGTATGACGTATAGAATAAGAAATTGTTCATATTTTTCTTTTTAGGATTCATTGTAACCATAGTAAAATCGTTTTTTAATTACCTAACTTTATATTCAATACAGGCTTCACCACAGAATCAACTCTACCACTTCCAAACACTTTACATTACGAGAAAGGTGAATAGAATCTTCAATGGAGCTTTCCGCAAAGTACGCTATTTATAGGCACCTATTGTGCTTGTTCTCTACAGACAAAATTGACCTCCTGGGTGGAAGTAGCCGTTTACATTACATTAGACCCCTTTACAAGTTACAATTTCTTTATGTTTTACGCATAATTATTCCTTCTTACTGTGAATAAAATACTGCTCTCGTCGCAGCAATATTCAGCTATACAATGTAAGCCATATAGGAAACGACATAACTATGAATTAAAAAAGAGTTTCAACATTTATACCAATATAGTACTAATTTTAACAACCCAGGATGGCGTCATTAATCAACTCTAATAAATAATACTAAAAAAATAGATTACATATCTAAATTCTGAACAAAACAAAACTCGTCTAAAACATGCAATATATTTTCTGATAGCTTAAATAATAAAAAAATTTAACGCATTAAATAGTTTTACCATTGATTTTTGCTGGATGCTTACATTTTTAGTAATTCACTTGAAAAAAATAAAAACCTCGTTCTTGGTCAAATATAAGTACATGTAGTAACTGACAAGAAAAAATAGTAGGTACCGTGAACTGGATTTACTAAATAACGCTCTAGTAAGTTTATAAGTTCAATACAGTAGATAAAGTAAAACCGGAAAAAAAAATTAATTGCATTCAAGCTGTTTCTAAATGGTGAAAATGAACGTATAACAATAGCAAGAAGCTATTTTCCAAATTCGTTAAACACATTAGACCTAAAACAAACACTTTAATTTGGTTCTATCCTCAATAATTGTTGTAAGTGGAGTTGGAAAAATAGGCAAAATGTATATGTTGGACTTCTATAAAGATATATATTCAAAGCATGATAATACATATTTTAAAGTATTTTCGCAAAAATATATATTTTAGTGCAATTTTGTTACATTTTTTTATCTATAACTTGCCAGGTAGCTGCAATTCATCTTTATAAGAAAATTAAAACCAATAATTTTCATATAAACCCCTCATAAAAGGGTCCCTTAGATGAGCCGATCTCTAATAAATCTCTTGAAAATCTTAAGTCTTCCGGTCCGGCCTAAGCATTTGTTCTTGGAAAATCTTACGATACAATTGATTAAATATGTTACAACCATTAAAAAAGAAATATAAACTTTTCACTAAAATTTATATTGTGTATTTTTTAGCATAGAACAATGAACACATAAACACTTTGAGAGATCATTTGTGAATTTGATCCTTCTGTTTTCAAAAATCTGAGAGATCCTCAGGCGGCTGGGCCCATCCATAAAATAAAATATTATCGTATGCATCTCGAAATATTTTTAGCAATATTTTAAAAATATATACTAATAGGCCCAGACCAAACTATGCGGGGGCCCCTACCGATTTTACGCTACACCACTGGACACAGTATCCAATTCATCTTTCATACGTCTGTGAAACTACTGCTCATAAGAATTTTCTGACCCGGTTACAACTCAATCCTGGCATTTACTTGCTTCCACTCCATCCTCAACTATCCCAAGAAAATAAAGATTAGCTACCGAACTATTTCATTAAGTGTAAAATGGTTTACTAATATATTTTTCCAACTAATAGTAAATAATAAAATAACTATACTATTCTGCAAAATTGCAGGTACACAACATATTCGTGTAAGCATGAGACTAATGGGAAAAGCTGTTATTATTGATTCTAGAAGATTGTATAAATAAAATAAAAGTTGACCCTTCTGCATAAGGATATTTTATATTTATAATCATTTTATCATGCTCAGTTTAATCAGATATTAAGAAAAAAGAAATTGTCGAAACTATAAATTAGGATTACTTTTTAAGACATAAAAATTTCAAATGCCTGAAAATATCCAAGTACCAATTTTCGAAATGAAAATCTAAAATAAAGAGAAAATGCGCAAATGCGTTCTGTTTTTTTGTATTTATATGGGAAGTTTGTATTTGGACATATTCAAGGATTTTAAATATTTTCTTATAATGGAAACTTTGTTTTCAAAAATAAAGGCAATTTCGTTGACGGCAATTTCTTCATTTATATATAAAAATAATGTTTCCAGATATGCATCAGTTTTTATTTTATATAATAGCTTTGTAAAATCAATAATAAATTCTTTTCCCATTTATATTATATACATGTAGACATATTATATAAAGATAAATAAGTGAACTATTTCGCAAATAACTTGGTGGCTAATTTTCATTTCTTTAGGAGAATATGTTTTGCGCGTTTCCGTTCAAACTCTTTTCGGTAAGGGGAAAATCACAAAGAAAATAAAAATTCTCGAAACTTCAAGGATGGATTTGCCCCACTAAACGTGAAATTTCACTGAAACAAAGGCAGTGACGATCTTTGATGATTCCTATAAGTGTACTAACAATAAGTTTTATTCAAATCAGTGTGCGATAATCTGGGTGCCTGCCTTGTAAAGCTGCCTTCTTATCTTACTTCTTTCTTATCTTCTACAGTCGGTACACAAGCTCTTTGTTAATTTAGAAATAACACGACATTCACGCTTCAGTAGGCGGACAAGTTAGAACCTTTCAAGAAACATTCTTATGATTTTCTAACAAAACTCTATACAGATAAAAGAGACGGAGATGAAGTAAGTAGTTGTGTAGCAATAATCTTGAATTTTTTATCAACACTCTTTCATTTGTCTTCGTCTTTTATGTCCTGGTTTTGCAATTGATGAGTGAAGTGAAGAGAACAGGTAGATAATATATTCTTACGTATGTACTAAAATACAATTATAATATTAAGCGTAAGTAAAATTCGGGCAAATTCTTTTAGAAAAATATTTGTTTTTGTTTTTATCTCCGCAGTACATATCTACATAAAGCCAAATCACGTGAGTATAGTCTATACGAATAAATCTGTTTGAGAAAGTCATATTTTTTAAGTACTATATGTACATACATTTCTTGTTTAGAAAACATAATAAAACGATGAATAAATTCTAGCTACAATTTATTTATTTTTATACTGTAATGTTAGGGGAAATAATGACGCATTTAGGTAAATAGAATTAAGCCTGTAATTGTTCCGGAAACCATAATATCCGTATCCATATAATTAATTAATTAAATAATTAAACATAGATGTACTATTGCCATAAATTAAAATGGAATGATGTAACATATAATCGTATATATTTATATGTATGTATTTCTTTGTATCATATTATCCTATTTAAGTATGTAGGGAGTATGTCTGTACTTAGGATAGCGTTGCATCAAGGCACATAAATAGCGTGAGCTGCAGAAAAGAGATAGAGCAGATAGAACAAAAAGCAGCACTTTCACCAATCGATGAAGACGATATCTCAATTCATAACAGGTATGATGGCAAATAAATAAAATAAAACGTACTCGAAATACTTCCCAAAATTTAAATAAGAACTACTAGTTCTGAAAAAGTCACGTACGTATTCCACATCATATTTTCTAAATATCTATAGCAAGCACACTATTGTTCAGTATACCATGCTGGTAAATTTTTATTTAAGTCCCAAGAAACTGTAAATCCATTTCCTGAACTATAATTAATATGTTTATCGGATGGGCTAGCACCTAGCATATCCATATATGTGCGAGCATACAATTTGGCAACTCTCCGTGTCCTATACATGTACAGCCCGAGCCAAGATGGTCTTTAACAACATGGTATACATTGTTCCCAATAATATTCCTTAGTGGCATGACCTGGAAAGGATATTACAGAGAAGAAGCATGTCATCTATCTGCCAATGTATTTGCAGCATGCAGTATACATGTATGTGTTAGTATTTCTAGAAACACGTAGTATTATAAACCATTGAACGTATTTTGTGTCAATTGAATAGAGTCCGTAGTATAAAATATATGCGTAGACGTCATACTTGTATTAATTTTAAGAGACTGTATAGATCAATAAGTTACTATATGTAATGATTTACTGTAATGTTGTGTTAACGTATCAGACTAATAAAATTCTTGTCAAAGAGATACTAGTCTTTATCTTTCTTTATTTTGATATTCCTTCCGTTAAATTTAGGAGGAGTAATAAATTGTAAGTTCTGACTTACATGCAATTAATGTTGAACCATATGTTTATAGCAAAAATAATAGAAATAGAAATAAAATATTCCCTTTACACGTTTGAAGTTTATACTAAAAGAGATAAAGCTATACTAAATTTTAGTATGCCGGAAACCCTATCCATAATACAATACGTTAGTATTTCCAAAGCAATTAGTTTTATATAAAAATGTTTCACACTAGTTTATATGTGGAACGGGCTGATAAGATAGTAAAGCCATTACCGCATTATTTGTTTTTGACAAGTGATGTATGCCAATTTGCAATAAACTTTGACTTCCTGCCTTAGTGTAGCTTTAATATTGCGAGTTCAGGCTCTGATAAAAGAAAATAATAAAATATTCTAAGCACTAAGCCTCAACTTCCATAAGCTAAGGTCCTTACATTTGACCCGCCTGACCCAGTAAAGTTTAGCACTTTTAGAAGAAATTATATTCCATATTTGAAACACTAGTACCTTCTACTTCAAGAACGTAGATCACAATTTTCTCCGCGGTTTACGACAAAAACGAAACAAGACTAACTACATACGTCAGAACAGCTATTTTGGAGCAAGCATCATTGTAGAAATTCACTGAGACTGCGTTAATAAAGGTGATAGATCAAATCCAAAACTAACACGCTGCCGAGAATATACTGATGATTCAGTCGTATTTGCAAGAGGAAAATTTAGGAGTTCCCTCCGTAACCCTCCGTAGTTTGTGGGAGTATATATTTCAGGAACAGGTGGGAAAGATATAAAAGTGCTCTAATTCCTCATAAATCCTTACAAACGACCGGTTTCGTTCTTCAAATGTACATTATCAGGTCAGTTAAGTCATATCAAATAATTAAGAATTGTACAATTAAGTATAAAATTAAACTATGAAAAGTTATTTTAATTAACAATCTGAAATAGTTCAAAAATTCAAGAAACTACAGCATTTTGATTTTATCATCTGAAACTAACGAATTAAAAGTTACATATATGTCATGAAAATAATTAAATTTAAGAAATCGTAAAATATTAAAATAAGTCATGATAGAAAAATAATTTTGCTTACAATTTATAGCAGCTAAATATATATAAAATTAAATTGAAGTGTACAATTATATTCAACGTAACACTTAATAAACTTTGTAAAATATAAACATCAATTTATAAACCACAAAAGAAAACATTAATTAACATTTTCACTTTCAATAAAGTAATACCTGTTCTTTTGTCTGTGGTAATACATAGATTGCTAAAAATTAGCTATATATTTATTAAAACCGTCTAGAAATTGAACACGTGCCATCTATGGGTGAATATCTTCGTTATAAAAATAGAATAAAAGGAAACTTGAATTGCCCCATACAACAACACTGTTATCTGTTAAATAAAACTTGAAACAAAGGTGTCGAATCAAACAGTAATAAGGAATTGCACTTTTTTTAAATTCTTATTAAAATAATGTTATTTTGTACATGACCTAAATATATATCTACACTGAAATTTTGACGGCTCTCTGTAAAGTAGTTTTTGAAATATAATTTTGTTAAGATCTTTATACGTCACAAGTACGTAGTAAAATTTTATGAATGAACGAGAATATATGGCAACATAGAAATTACTCCCCCGTAATAATCACAGATTGCAGTCATTTACCGGCTGCGAAATACGATATTATTAAGGTGCTATGCAGGTTATGGTCACAAAGGAATTTGGGATTCGGCATTATTTCTGCATCTTGTTTTAGTTTGCGTTTAAAGTTCTTCAATTTATCGTAAAAGAACGAATTCTGAAAGATTATAACCTCCAAACCGCGTAAAATAAACACAGAATATCGTAATAATACGTTTACGCCATCTGTACGCGCAAAGCATGCGGACAGCGAACTTAATATTACTTGTCTGCGATGATAATGCGAACTACGATGACTATCGCTCCATTGCCAAATCATGCTGTCCAAGAATTTATGAATGAAAGAACTTGTGACGTCAGAGCACTTTAAAAAAATTAATTATGCTTTAATGAGAAACAATTTAAAAGAAGGTTTAATGAAGGGCTATATATTACAACATTAATAATAATAATAATAATAATAATAATAATAATAATAATAATGATATTATTATTATTATTATTATTATTATTAACATTCTCTATCATTCTATGACATAAAAAAAAAGTTGTGCAATTCCTCATTGTGAATTTAATGAAAGATCTCTTCCAATGACCTGCTGTTTCAAAATCTTTCGACTACAAGTTATTGAGAATATTACCTTTATGATGAAAATGTAATGTAAATATGTAAAATATAAAAGTTATCATTAATGTTAAAGTTATGTTTGCAAAGAATTGGTTAAATTTAGTGAGACTAGTGTTGGTCCTAGCAAAACCACCTTTATAAAGAACAAAAAACTCAATCTGAAAACCAACAAAATAAATTGTAACACGAAGGTCAATTATCCAGGTTGTATTTTAGATAATAAACTTGTCTGGAATAAGCACAAGCTTGAGGTAGAAAATATGCAAGGCCAGAAAACTCTGATGTTTGCAGATACAGTGCAGAAAGAACTAGAGATGCATGCCAAAAATTACTACTTCGATGTAACTTCCTACACAGGCATAGGACCAATCATTGCTGTGGGATAGAATACAAGATTAGCATGTGAGTTCATAACTGGGACAATAACAGCCGTTAAAGTAAAACTAAACCCTCTTCTTCTCCACATTTTAATGGTGAAAATAGCGAAAAGTGCTACAGGCCGAATGATCAGGAAGAAAGCTATAGGCCTAAAAAACAGTTTTGTGGAAAAATTTACGACAAGCTTAACTGGAGGAACTAGTGGGATAAACACAATATCTTGAAGCTAAATAGAAATGCCATACAATAGCATACGGATGGTTCTAACATGGCAGAGAAAACTGGTATAGGTCTAAAACCAAATTTTTCGGAAGCTCAATCAAATACTCAAGTAGGTATTTGTCGAGCGGGAAACATATGGTATTGAAAGATAAATTGCCTCATATTAAATTACAGTGAAAACAGAAAAGCAATTATTTCATGATTTCACACTGTAAGAAGTGCACTAATCGAAAAGATATAAAAGTCCAAAATATAATAATAATAATAATAATGATTGTCTTTATTGTACTGTATACAAACGTATATGAGAACAAAATGAAAACTCACAAATAAGTATATATAATTAAGAACCCATCCCTAATTTATACGAGTACAACAGCAAGGTGAGATTCGGAGACTGGCAAAGCTCATCTCCGCTCTTCCATCTAAACCTTAAGTATAGATTAACTAAGAATAAAAAGAAAAACATGCCTAATATTGTAAGGAAACTATAACAAAAACGAAAACAAAAAATGATAAAACTAAACTAAACTAACATGATATACTGCGATGCACCAGCCACCAACCAACGAAACGAAGCGCACAGGAATCAGGGCAATTGTTGAGAATCGAGGAGAATTTTGAAATATTTATTTCGAAATTGTAACAGACTAAGATTAGAAAAATCATCGTTAAATTTGTTATAGGATTTATAGATGTGGTAAGTGAAACTCCTTTCAAACATGGTAGTTCTATGTTTTGGGGGGGAAATTAAGTTACGGTATCTTGTACCAAGATAATGTAGGTCTCTACGAAAAACTATTTTTTTATAGAGATAAAGAGGGGCTTGTTCTGTAATAATTTTAAAGTAATATAGCAGCGTGTGCAACTCCCTCCTATTAACCATAGATAACCACCGAGCATCAACAAGTTTATGTGAAATACGCTCATACTTCTTTATGTTATAGACTAATCTCAAGCAGTCATTTTGAATTCTTTGTATTCTGAGTGAAGTGTCCTTATCAATTGCTGGGTGATACACAGGAACACAATAATTAAATTGACTCAATACGAAGGAGTCGCACAGACGCCTCCTAACTGACGTCGACAAACAAGCCTTATGCGCATATATATTTTTTTAAGTTAATATAAGTACATTTTATATACTTAGAAATTTGAGCACGGTATCTAAAGGTATTGCCGAGCATCAAGCCAAGACTACGGCCGCTGTCGACACACTCCACCCGCTGACCCCCAACCTGAATGTTCACCAAGGGCCTCAAAAGCTCACAGCTGTTTTTATTACCAAAGAGTAGTAGCGAGGATTTGCTAGGATTTAAAAATAGATTATGCTTTTGTGAAATGTGGTAAACGGAATTTAAATCAGTACTAAAGTTCTCCAAAGATTCAAGATAATTTTCAGGTGGAAACGACAAGTATAATTGGGTATCATCCGCATATATATGTGCGGAAACGTATTTAAGATCTTTAAACAAGAATGAAGTATATAAGGTGAATAACAAAGGGCCCAGTATAGATCCCTGCGGGACACTCATACTCGTGGGAAGGGGCTCAGATAGGAATCCGTCAATTTTGACGCACTGACGTCGGTCAGCCAGATAAGCTCCCAGCAAAGCACTCGACCCATCCGCAAAGCCAATATATTTTAGTATTTTGCAAAGTAAATGGTGATTAACAGTGTCGAACGCCCTACTGAAGTCAAGCAGAGCGAGCAAAGTAACATGACCAGTATCACCAGCGCGCAGAATGTCGTCGGTAAGCTTAGACAACGCCGGAATTCAGACAAAATATTGTTGCGCTCGACATATTTACGCAACTGCCCCGAGAGTACCTTTTCCAATACCTTCGAGAAAGCGGGCAAAATGCTAATGGGTCTAAGGTCCTTATACTCAGTAGGCGCGGGAATCTTAGGGATCGGAATTACAATAGCATCCTTCCACGCGGTTGGATACACACCGTCAGCTATACAGGAATAATATTGATTTAAATTTCTGACAGCTTCTAAATATACGGGATATGAACATTAAATTTACAGCAATCATACTGTACTGTTGTAAATATTGAACTGTATATCCACAGTTATGGTAAAATTTTCTCCCTCATCTGTAAAATTACAGTAGTATTCTTGGCGTACAGTTACCAGGGATGTTACTGTAATGTTTTATTTTACTGTGAGGATTGTATGGCTAGCTGTAAATGCAGGAAGAAGATGGAGATGTTGTGATCCGGATCAAAATATAAATCATATTGATTAGCTCTTCTTTAGAAAAAGTCATTATTTTACGTATGCAATTATGTACACGCTAATAATGTCAATGACAGATTTTGACAGTAACTAAGTAACAACAATTATAGTCTTTAATTTTCTTTTTTTTTCATAGATGATGTGTTTCCATATTTTATTTATTGTCAATTTCTTTTTAAAACACTGCAAGAACTATCGTGTCAAACACTAACAAATGTGGTATCAAATAAAACCTTGTAAAAGGACGAATCGACGAGGGTGTGCTCTGTAATGTAATACAGACCGCCTTAAGATCAATGGAAAATTGGTGTAGGGAGGGTGGCCTCTCTGTAAACCCAGATAAAATAGAGATGGTACTCTTTACCAACAAAAGAAAAGTTGAACAACTACAACCACCATAATTGTTTGGCACTGCTCTCAGTTTTTCGAAGGATGTCAAATATCTGGACGTTGTGTTTGACAAGAGGCTGAGCTGGAGCAAGCACATCAAAACAAAAACTGAGAAAGCATGTATGGCTTTTTGGCAGTGTCGCCGCATTTTGGGTAAGACTTAGGGACTTTCCCCGAGAATTACCTTGTGGCTGTACACTGCCATAATAAGGCCCATGCTAACCTATGGCGCTCTCGTCTGGTAGCTAAGGGTGAGACGAGTGGCTGCCAGGAACGAACTGTCACATGTGCAGCGCATCGCATGTCTCAGTGTAACAGGAGCAATGCGTACAACGCCAACGGCGACAATGGAAGCACTCTTATATGTCCCCCCTATGGACTTGTTTGTGGAGGAGGCGGCGCTTAGGGCGGCTATAAGACTGAGCTCCCGGGATCTTCTAGACGTGGCGGGGGGAGGACGCAGCCACGTGAGCATCATTTATGAGGCCGCCACCAAGGTGCCTCTCCTTGGTGCCGCAAAAGATAATGTGCCTCCCGTGTTTGCTTTCAACAGACACTACCATGTTCTTATTGACTCTGAGGTCGAACTGCAATCCTTGATCGAATGGAATGGATCGAAAACGAAAATGGGGACGGGGGCAGGAGTTTTCTCCTCGGACCTTGACCTCAATCTAGAACTGGCGCTGGGCAGGTTTGCCACGGTTCCAAGCCGAGGTGTTGGCGATCCTGCACAGCGCCGGAGAAATTTTACAAAGGGGCATTAGGGGACGGCGTATTATCCTTTATAGCTACAGTCAGGCTGCTCTTACGGCTGTTAATAATCATAGGATCACTTGGGGCTTAGTACTTCAGTGTCACAATGCCCTAGAAGCGGTCGCTATCGATAATGCCCTAACACTCAAGTGGGTTAGAGGTCATAAAGGAAACCTAGGTAATGAGGCTGCTGATGGGCTGTCGGGGCGGGGCTCACGCTCCCTCTTTGTGGGGCCGGAATCAGCTCTTCCTATTTCGTCGGCTACACTCAACACCATGATAACGCAATGGACTGCCACTCTTCGTGAGAATAGATGGAAATCCATAACCACCTGAAGTCAAGCGTGTGAGGCCATCCCCAGGCCGTCACCGAAGACAGCAAAATATTGCCTGCAGCTTTCGCGCAGTAACCTACGTCAACTTGTGGGGCTTTTTACCGGCCACTGCAAGCTAAACAAACACATGCACTGTATGGGTTTGGCTACCTGCCCACTGTGCCGAGCATGCTACCAAGAAGACGAGACGTCGGAACACATTTTATGTGATTGTCCGGCGCTTGTCCAACTTAGAGGTTCCATTCTGGGGGAGTACTGGCCCAGTATGGCCGATTTTGGCGACGCCTTGCCTGCTGCTCTGCTCGAGCTCACGCTCAGTTTGGGCTGGCTCGGATAGGCTGTGGACGAGCGACGCCACCTAGGGGAGATGGCACAACGGGCCCGGTAAGAGTGGCCTAAGTGCACGTGTTTACCACCTTCCCCGACCTAGAATCCAGAATGCAGAAGAACGAATCGAACGGTGTAACAATATACAGGTGTTGTATTTGAAATTTCCGAGAAAAAATTTGTGAATTATGGAACATTCTGTATATACAATTCAAAATATACGGCCGACAGCGACTGAAAACTGAAGTAACAAAATAAGGTTTGACAATGATATTAAAGTTTTTAAAATGACCGGGCGGCAAGTCGTTAAATTTAGGTCTGTTCCAGATAAAAGAGTAAATAGCAAAACAACTGACGATCAAAACCATTTAGTAACTTATAATATAGTAGGGAGAAATTTTATTTAGCCAGGAGTGGTATAATGTAGACGAAAATTTATTTTTTGGAATGTGGCTAGTAATCGAATAAAAAGATTTACATTTTACGTTTCGGCTTCTTTATTTACTTTTTAAGCCTTCATCAGAAACTGATTGTATACGTTATCGCCAAAGGTCAAACACATAATATTAACAATAAAAATTTTTTTACACGTTAAAAGAAGTGTAAAAGACGATAAATTACAAACATTATAGAAACAAACAAACGTATAACTTTACAATCATATGATAAAATGATGAAGGCTTAAAAAGTAAATAAAGAAGCCGAAACGTAAAATGTAAATCTTTTTATTCGATTACTAGCCACATTCCAAAAAAATAAATTTTCGCCTACATTGTAATAATGTAAGTGAAATTTTAATTAAAAAATGCAGTCTAAGTGGTTGAAATATTAAAAAAAAAAAATATCGAAACGACTTCCCTAAAAATTTCGTTCTCAAAAAGTCCAAATACCACGAAGCCTCCACTCCACAAATAAGTGTCGTTGTACCATGGCACAAAGGTGAACCTGGACGATATGTACGATATTTATACGGCGGTCGTCCAGCTTTACCTTTGTATCAAGCTACCTAGCTACCATTTGCGGAAACGAATCCCAATTTATGTGAACAGGCGGTATTTTATTGATTTAAGAATTCGTTAAAACAGTTGACATCAACAGCGCTATGAAACCAAAAATATTTTCCTTAAATAGGTTTATAACTGACCAACTGCTACAAATTTCAAAATCAAATTCCTACTAAAAATTAAAAAAATTCGAATGAGCAAGTTTGATATGACATCCTGTACACATTACAATTACTCTTATGCTAATCTATAGATCCAAAGTTCATAAAGTATAAATAGGCTCAATGCAATACATATATATGTTGTACATATCTGTAAATAAACGTTCAAAAGATAAGAGAATGTCCATTACAAGCCTGCCTATGTACGTACATATGTGAAGTAAAATAATTACAACAGCACTCATATCGATATATAAATAATGAAATATCTGAATATATTTATATTGAGATCTCCACAAAAATAAGATGTTAAAGTGGATGAGACCGAGGACAATAGAATTTCCCAAAATATGGAAAACATTTAAAGGATTAAACGGACGAAAGGAATACTGGATTCAAGATGTTACTAACACTTATCGGCCTCAACTACTGAAATTTGCATTACATGACTTTCTCCGAGATGAACCTATGACTAAACTTTTCGGTGAGCCACACACACCAGTAATACAGTCGTGAAATTCATATTTAATCTTTTTACGCTTATCTCCATGTTTTTTTCTTTTATTATTTTATAGGCATGTCACATGAAACCAAAGTGAGAGAATTTTCTAAGATATGGGAGCAAATTTTAGATCAACATGTCAGTATAGTATGTCTAACAAATGACAGTTATGCCAAACCAATCATAGTGGGAGTGAATTACACTATGGTGCTTTCAAAGGAAGACGAATTGTATTCGGTAAAAATGTATACTAAGGCGTAATAGTTCACACACTTATATCAAAAAATACTGCTTTTAGAGTAATAATCCAGGTTTTAACAGACTCTTAAAAGCTCTCGAATTTATCGCACAAAAAGGCAATCTCTTTGAAAAATTTGGCATCGTGGAGTATTTATCATCATTCGGTTTATATGTGCGCCCGGAATACCGAGGAAATGGCATAGCGCAGAACCTACTTGCAGCAAGGTGAGTTTTTTATGTTTAATGCTGAAGTACTTGTATAAAGTTCTGTAAAAATTAGCTTTTAGTAAAATCATGACTTAATCATAAGCAAAGCTACACGCGCGCGGTGAACCTTTATTAAACAATTTTGTCATTTCACCTTTCAATTGACAATTTTGAATTTACAGAGATGGTATATGTAAAACGTTTAATTTGCCAGCTACGGGTGCAATATTCAGTGGGGATATGTCTCAAAAAGCAGCTAGAAAAGCTGGATTTCAAGATCTATACACTATATCTTATCAGGAATTTATTCAAAAACTACAGCTTAGGAGCCCTAAAAATCAAGTCAATCCTTCTGTGATAAAAGTTATGTATAAATCATTTAACTGAGATGGGTTATTTGTTTTTATATATTTAGTATACTTAAAATAATAACGGCATTTAATCATATCAAAACTTTTTATCCATAGCTCTAACACCATCCCAATACAAATACCTAAATACTTCCAAAGCGCGTCACTCTTAATAATTGGCGATGCACCAAGCTACTGTTGGGAGATTAAGTATCGATCTAGGCTTTGGCGGTTAGGAACCACTCCAAAGTTTTCCTGCGGACAATCCCAGCAGCAGACTAAGCGCAACTCACTCCTTTAGGCATACCCTCTTCCTGCTGCCAATTGCAGTGCGGGGTATAATACCTCATCCTACTCCAGGTACCACTGTGTAAGCAAAACACTGCGGTCTAGACCAGTAAATGTCGATAAAAAATCTCCTGGCCGAGCTGTCGTGTCGCAGCTAATGGTCTGCACCAGGAGTACGGCGCCGGTCGTAGAGCGAAATTATTTCGCATGCGACTATCATACCATCCCTTTAGGGGACTCTGGGAGTCTTGGTTTAACCGCCCGGACAAAGAGGATGACATACCTTTATAAATGTCTCCTCGAGAGTGGAGTGCCTTATGAAACCACCTTGGAGCAAGTCTTGGAGGCGACAGGGCACCGTCGATCTGGAGGTGGCCACACTGATGCAGCAGGCGGAAGCAAGCGCCCAAAATCTGAGTCGACCCCGGAGAAGACGACCAAAAGGCCGAAAACGCAACAGGAGTCGGTCTCATACAGAGCTGCTGCTTCTGGTATAAGAGTGAGAATCATCCACCCCGACTATCCGAAGGATCAGTTTAACAGCGAAGAGTTAGGGCTGCTTCAATGTTCAATCATTGAGGCAGCAGATCATGGAGCACAATCTTCGCAAGTAAGATTTGAAAGTCGCTCTCTTCGACCAGGATGGCTTCTTAACTTATCAAACCATGAGAAGGTGCTAAAATTAAGGTGATCTTTGAACCGGATATACCCAAGCCGCACATATGCATTGCGTGCATCCCGGGTGATAAGAACAGGAAACTTACTCCGCAGATGATCTTAGCTAGACTAACAACAATGAACCACTCCCTCTTTACCGGAGAATCTGTGGTACTACATAGGGAGGCCGGGTCAGACCCGGAGCTTCGCTATTGGCGAGGCGTCGTCGGAAGCCTTGAAGGATTTGGAATTCCGCCCGTACCTTGGTTTTGGGCGGGTCCATTTCCGACTGAAGACCAGGAGTGGAGAGGGTAATTCACCCGGTCCTAACGGGACCTCTACCACACAGGCTAAACCTGAAACATCCACCAAGACAAGGATTAATCTATCCGCGGTGGATCTGCCAACTGCTGCGGGAAGTAGGACTACAACTCCCACTGTATCGTCCAGGGGACCTGCTCCTAAGAACAAACAATGCCCCACTGGAACGAAAATCAGAAAGCCCAAGAGGAAACCGGAACGCAAAACCCACTCCTCGGGGGCTGGATCCAGTGGTCGACCCAAGCCATCGTGATGGAGCATGTAAGACCCACGAATAGATGTTTGCAAATTAATTCACAACATGCAACAGCAGTCCTCGCGAAAAGATTTCGCGAAGAACAAATCATTGTGGCCTTCGTACAGGAACCATGGTTATCCAATTCAGGCAGGATAAGTGGTCTGAGTGAAATTCCTGGCAATGTTCTTGCAATGGGTGAAAAACCCACAGCTTGCTTTATTATTAGGAACAACATTAACGTATTTATGCTTTCAGGTTTTTGCACTCGCGATCGCGCGGCTGCAATGCTGAAAGCAGAACGGAGAAAGGAGAGCTGGAGATAATCGTCTGTTCAGCCTACTCCTCGAATGATACGCCAGGGAAACTTCCCCCTCCTGCTGTTGTGCGAGAATTAATTGCCTACAGCAAAAGGAACAACCGTCATCTAATGGTGGGCTGTGTTGCTACCTGTCACCACACGGTTTGGGGCAGCACCAACATCAACCTAAGAGGTGAGTCACTTTATAATTTGATTTCAGAGGAAGGGCTACTTGTAAACAACATAGGTTCTGAACTAACCTCCTTCCCAATAACAGGAAGGAGGTACTAGATATAACGTTCAGCTCCAACATAATGAGCACGAGAATTCAAAACTGGAGAGTATCGTCGGAGCCTTCTTGCTCCAATCATCGCTACATCCAATTTGAAATTCTGGTGGGAAGTCGGGATATAGCTCCCTATCGCAATTACAAGTGCACTGTCTGGAAGGGGTATCTTACTTCTCTACAGTCGAACCTAAATAGCACTATTAACTCATTTCAGAGTTGGGATCAAATAGAGATAGCGGCGGAGCACAAGAATTGTCAACTGAAAGTGAAAGAGATAACAGAGGTACACCTTGGTGGAACCATAACCTTAGCCTCCGTAGAAAAGAAGTCCGAATCCTCTTCAATCGGGCTAAAACATCTGACAGATGGGGCCAATATCGTCAAGCGCTAACGGAGTATAATAAGAGGATTAGAAGAATCAAGAGAGAGTTATGGAGGAAGTTCTGTCAGAGATTGTCAAATACACCTGACACAGCAAGGATCCACAAGATACTCTCAAGAGACTCGGTGCAAACATTAGGTTCGCTAAGGCGAACCGATGGCACATTTACGTACTCGGGAAAGGCAACGTTAGAGCTTTTCATGTTCTGGTCTTAGAATTAGTAACTTTCCATAATGTTTTTAAATTTTTAATTATTAATTAGTTTTGAAATTAGTTTATAGGTTGAGAAAGGCCAACGTTCGGCCAAGATGTCGCAAATAATATACAAAATAAAAAATTTTGCTCAATTAGCCGAAGTTTCTTTTAATTGCTGAAGAGCGTTTTATTTGTACAAGTATAAAGAATATTATTACACAAACTAGCTGCCTTATTCCTTTTGAAATTATAACAAAAGCGAGGTTTTATTAACCTCTTCATGCATAGTAACACAAGTGATGCCACACGATTTTTCCTCTTTTTTCATTGCATGGTCAATGGCACAAAAGTGAACTTGGACAATATGCAGAGAATCTGTAGAGCGCTCGTTCAGGTTTGCTTTGAAACCAGGGCGAGTTGGCCATGCTTTTCACTTTTAACTCTTTTTAAATTTCTCCAATAATTTGGCTGAACCTTTAAATACTTGACACGAATGTTACCCACTAATTAATTTTGAAATCTAAATGTTATTTATTACATGCATAAAGAATTAACAATATTTAAAAACCAAACTACGTCAACATACCCCCAGGTTCCGGGTATGTTGACATAGTTTGTGGTTTCAAAGCAAACTTAAACGAGCGCTCTACAGATTCTCTGGTGTAAGAGCTGCGGTAAGAGCGCATTTTTATACGTATGTTTGTCTCATGAAGTCCCTTCAATCCCATAATAGTTACTATATTATAAATACACTTACTAGTAGTACATACCATGACTAGAAGACATTGTATACTAGAAACAATGCTTTTACAAATTTCAAGTACAGTGGAGTCGCGTTTTAAGATGCGAGTTCGAAGATATGCGAGTAAAGTATTATATATAAAGTATATCATAGAAGCATCATGTTTATTACTTTCTGGTTAATACCACATATCCTTTAATTTATGTATTGTACATATGTGTTTAACTAACAAAAATTCGCATGCGTTTTGAACTGTTGCAAATACCTATGGAAAGAACTAGCTCAATACCAAGAAATTTTGACGAAAAAATTGAAGAAAAAATCCAAACTACCGCACATCTATTTTTATTAAAGGTGTGCATCAAATACAAACTACTTTCTCTTTATTGTGGCCAGTGAGAACGTGTGAGGAGCACGCGACTCTTAGCAGTGACAGATTAAAGGATTGCACTTCTAACACGGTACAGTTTCGAACTGCTGGTTACTTTGATAATTAGCAAAAGGCACATTGCACAATGTACCGTTTTTCACCAGCGAAAATATTATTAATTTGGCAAGATTGTACAAATGTTATGGAAAATCAAGATTTTGGCAAGGAATTTCGTGGAAGACGTGAACCAATGCAAAAGGTTAACTATCGGTGCCATCGCAAGATAAGCATACCTCAAAGAACAACAACAAGCATAGCATGCCTTTATGTTATTTACTCAATAGATTGCCTAGCAATTTTTCGAAACTGTAACTTCTGTGACTAGAATCAAGTTTTGGTAATTAAGTTGTTAAATAATCCTCGTCCTTGGATGGTGCGCATTTTGCACAACTTCTCGTCTTTCGTGAAATGTTATAGGGTCCTTTGAGAATGTCGCCTCTCCACAATGTTTGGCGCCATTTGTTTCAAATTACAATGTATTCAACATTTTCAGTAGTGAAAGACTTGATTAAAAAGCATTGTGGTAATATAAAAATCATCATATAAATTATTTGGATTGTTAATGTATTAAAAAAGTGTTAATTTGTGCGAACACATTGGTCGTATAAAACGTGACCATACTGTATCTATATTTTCCCTTTAAAATTTATTAGGTATAATAGGTTCACAAAAGACAACTGAATATGAAAACGAAATTAAACTTATTATTAATACATTCGATTTTTGTTTTCGCTTGTTTGATTATGGCTATCACAAAAAAATCTGGTCAGTCGATATAAGTACTTCATTATAAAGCTTTCTTACATTAAAAAATACCATACAATCTATTCAATCGTACTGAAATAAAAAACAGGACCAGCTTGTGCTTCTTGGAGTTGAAGATATCGCTGTCATTTAACTAATAATAAGTTAGTCGCATTGTATATTTGTGACAAATGTACCTAAAAATATGAATTGCGGCCAGCCAGAATATGTCCCCAATTCAACAAACCTTAAACGTAACGCGACTTTTATAAATACGCTGCTTGAAGAACGAGTTGTTCATTCATAAAGTTCTTTGACGCCTTGAATGTAGCGATTACATAATAATCTGTAGATTGGGTAGCATACTCCTACCATCAATTTCAACTTATTGATGAGTATATAAAAAGAACCATTCCGATTTACATCATTATGGCCTTGTGTAATTTTATCAACTACTTGCTGCTTTGAATAGAAGTCGTGCAATTTAAATAACATTTTAGCTTCAACGTTTGCTTGTGATAAATTGATTCGGTGTAATCTCATCTATTACAAGAGAAGTAAGTATTTTTTAGTTGGTAGCTGTTAATAGTTTTAATTACTAATGCGTTTCAAACAGAACTAACAAAATTTAGTGTTTATTCATTCATAAATAGTAATACAAATTAGCATTTAATATGCATGTTCAAGGTAATTCAAATAGATGTATTCAACACTGGCAAGTATATTTAAATGCTCATCCAATAATCTTATATACAATATTTTATGTAGATTGTAGGTATACCAAAAAATTAATATTTAAGACGATATTTAACTTTCATTATATATCCGTTTATAAGCCGTATTTACAAGCCAGATATTAGTATTTATTTCCTACATTCCACAGCCTATTAACATCCTTCCAAAATATTGATAAAACCGTGTTTATATGTTTTTTTTTTGTATATTTAAACTTTAACATACCCTAAACTTGTAAGCCACTAGTAAATTATTTCTTCTTGTCAAATAATTACATTAAATACGCAACAGCAAGCATTAAAAGAGCATAAATCTCTAATAAGGAACTGAATACAATAGTTTTTGTTTCATTTAATTTTGTGATCTTTCTAACTGCTACATCAAGTATGCATTTACACAGTACTTAAATTTTGTAAAACTAATTTTACCTATACCTTACGGATGCATATATTCATATAGAAATTTTAAGAAGTTTTTAAGGTATTTTAATTTATTTCAAAATTTAAATTTTAAACGTGTGACGCAAAAAATTGAGTATGCCGTAATTAGAAAAAAACCTAAAATGCCACGAATAAAAGAGCATATTATTATTAGATTCTGAATTATCTTATGGTACAAAGAAAGCTATGCAGGTCCTCATTGCTCTTTAATAGTGGTCAGCTGTATTTACAGCACTCTAGATTGGAAAATAACAATGAACATTTTTGGTAACCAAAGAAACGAAATCTAACAAATCGTATATATATATATTTTTACTCAGATGTAAAATCGGTTTCACTTAAGAAAGGAAAATAGATGATGCAGTAAATCTAGTATTTGCCTAGATAAGTAGATGACGACAGAAAGTCAACATTATAATCGCGACTCAGAATTATCACTTTTTCTCCTCATGGAACTTACCCAGAAGTAAAGCTAGATTTTCTAAAAAGACATTAATATTAGACTAAGGCGAACGATATATCGCAAAAAAAAAATATATCTGTTATTGCCTTTACAATTAGTAAATGTCGACTTTTCACCAAACTCTGCGACTAGCATCTTCAGGACGATGTTGCCGGTAACCTAGCCGTTCGACATTTACTAGTGCAAGACCACGGCCTACTAACACGGAAGAAATTGCCTTTTTTATTTATTAAAGATGCTAAACCGAATAACCAATAATAATAATAATAATTCATTCATAAACCCAAATTACCGACAGATGTGCCGGACACACCGAGCCGCCTAGGCAGAAGTTTTTATTGAAATGGTCACCCATCCATCCAACAACTTGTTATGCATATTGCTGTTTGACGCACAAAACTGACAATGATGCAACGTACCATTAAGCCGTACTGCCGGCATAATAATAATAATAATAAACCATATAATAAGATTGTTTCATTAGGTAGTTTATTTTCTTGTCTAAAAAGCATACCTAAACAGCGCTTTGTACCTAATTTAAAAAATCTACTTACAAGTGTCTAGAAAATCAGCGCATATCACAATGAAAGACAAGTTACCAAATTCTAAACTAAACAATTCACAGTACTTGAAGTACTTCTGAATTCTCGCCTGTTTGCTATTGCTCTTAATTTTAATCTCACATATCACAACCGTTAAAATGTTGTTTAAAAAAAAAAGGTAAAGTAGTTCTGGTCGGGGAAGGTGGTGAGAACACATGCACTTAGGCCACTCTTACCGGGCCCATTGTGCTACCTCCCCAGGGTGCCGGACACACCGAGCCGCTTAGGCAGAAGTTTTTATTGAAATGGTCACCCATCCAACAACTTGTTGTGCATATTGCTGTTTGACGCACAAAACTGACAATGGTGCAACGTACCATTAAGCCGTACTGCCGGCAAAATGTTGTTTATTTAGTTTTGTAAAATGTTTTGCTTTCTTGTGTTTTTTCTTCTTCCGTGTTAATGCGATGTATTTTTAGTGTCCTTAAGATCATTATCATCCATTATGTGAAAGAGCAATGCCAAAAATGTTCTTCTTTCTATAATAACTATTCATTTTCCCACTATTCTTTCAACTACGCCTACTCAGTTTCCACGTTTCTTTTACTCATTTTCTTTTATCTTGTTTTATTTAGACAACAGGAATGCAAACAAAATGTATAGAACTCTAAAAGTCTAAACATTGAAAGAGAAAGAAGAAATTACGATTATGTAATAAGCAAGTTAGTTAAACTAAAGCATTTGAAATGTAGATACATGTGTTTATTTAATTTTTCTCTGCGTTGATACTACATTCCGTTGTACCCGGAACAGACACAGAAATTCATCGACCAAATAATTCAAATGCTTATAAACTCAGGGGGATAAGTCTTCCTGCTCAATTCCTCGCCGTCGGCACCGTCACACACAGCCAGCGTGTCATATACATGCCCATATACATACACCTGAACGGCTGCTTGACTGACAGAACGTGTCCAATTCAATTTTACACTATCAATCGCTTAACTATTCCTTTTATCGAATGGCGATGAGGCCAGTACCAGTCCCGCTTTTGAGAAAAACTCAAGAAGACTGATTGTGAACGTGTTCACACAAAACACTCGGTGTAAACAATAATATGAAACCCAAACATTATGTAATAACTTATACAATCAGTATAGTGAATATTATGGATAATATGGAACACAACCTATATGCAACAACTTATACATCTAGTACCTATAATGATTATTATAGGTACTGGACATCTATGACGTATGTAAATATTAAAGCAGGTATTGATGGCTACACCATTTCTTTTCTTTCCTGTGTGCACAGGCGCTCCATGACCGCACTCTCTATTTTTCTTTTGCTAAAAAAAAATATCGGTGTCACTGTCACGTATATGTCATACGCCTACTACAAGCTTTAAAAAAAAGTAAAACAAACTCTGGCCATTTTAATTCATTTCTATTTAAACACAAAGTAAAAGAAATCCTAACAATTACGTAGAAAAAAAAACAACCCGTAATTATAATATTGCAGCAAATTATCTTATTTATTGCAGTTGAACGATATGCTTACCATGTGCATTTACACAAACATGTCATTAAAATAAATTTCTTTCAAATTTTATTTGTATCCTAATCTAGGGCATCCCGCAAAAGATCCGTACTACACATATGTACATACATGCAAGTAAGCATTTCTCATTAACAGTGGCTTTGTCACGAGTACGCAAGCATGCCAGGTACTTTCTTTTTTCATACTCACAATATGATACTTTAGACAGCCACGACGTGGTCTCCTTGCCCACTCCTATACAAATAATTCACTCGGGGCTCTTTGGTTTTACGAGTCGTTCTTTTAGTGCTATACACAAAATTTTCTCTCTAACTCAAGCGGGGCGGATTGTTCTTTCTTCTGCTGTGCATATGTTGTACATTGCCATAACGAACTTTTTTCAACTACCAAATCCGAAAGTACAACCTTACTACACTCATTCGAGGATAGAAAGCGCCACTTTATCGAGTTGGACCATGAATTCAACTGTCGATGCGTCACGTGCCGTTACAATAAGAACATACCAAATTGAACGGAAGTGACGCATTGGTTCACTTCCGTTACTTTATCGTGCTCTTCCGTGACGATTCTGAAGCCTTTCAGTATTCGGTTCAAAATAGTTGTCAAACAATCTGTCATTCAAATATGAGTGATCGGTATTCTGAATACTGCAAATGCATGTAAATTGATTTTAGTCTGTGGTAATCGAAAACATTTTGTACGAACCACGGTTGGAAAGTATCTTTATCGAACTAGTTTGGTTGCTGCAGCGGCTTCCTTCGATAACTTTTCTGGCAGTCCAGATAACGGAAGATGCAACAATCTTACAGTATACCTCCCCAGACAAAAACCCGCAATTTTGCAGTAAAATGACTTAAATGCGTGGAGCGTTGTACGGAGTCGATAGTGTTACAATGGCCGCTGTTCTCTCACCTTCTTTTTCTCGAAAGTAGCCTCGTCGAGTCAAGAGACACACTGACGAACCAGAAAGGTGAACATTTTCCATAAAAGACGTGGATGATCACAAATGATAGGAAAATTAAAGATTTTACCGTTGAATAACTAACAAATTACTATACTTAAGAAAGATGAATCACGAAATAGACATACTCTTGACAGAAACATACCGGAAGCCTCCAAGCGGTGACGATAAGTAAAACTAGATGGCGCTACAGGGTTTAAAATTGAATTTCGGAAAATTAAAAGAAATGCAGCAACATAAACCTAAATCAGACGATCGCCATTCCACGGTAACACCACCACATCCGAAAGTACAGCTTTGCTGTGCTAATTTGAGGATAGAAAGCGCCAGTTTACCCAATTGAACTATGAATTGAACTGTCAATGCGTCACTTTTGTTACTCTGCCTTCTGTGAAATTTTTCTGCGTTAGGTTATCAAAATAGCTGTCAAACAATCTGTCATTCAAATATGTGTGATCTGTATTCTGAACACTACAGATGCAAGTAAATTGATTTTAGTAAGTGGTACTCATGTATTAGTCAAAAAATTATTGTACGCACCACGGTCGGAAAGTGTCTTTATCAAACTCGCCTGATTGCTCGCCTCGGTCCCACCTCGGCTTGCAATCTTCTGCTTTGATACGTAAATAACTATAATCGCCTAATTTTCGCGATTATAATCGGAAAATAAACTTTAATACAGATCTAGTTAGGCTATGTGTCAACCCTATAATACCTAAATCAAATTAATAGAGATAAATCGCCAATTAGCTTTGGTTTCTGTTTGCTTGGATACACTTTGTTTGGTTTCAGATGAAAAACATGTTAATGAAGGTTGTCCACGGTGTAAATGTCTTGTTTTTCTTTTCTGTAACCGTTACTCAAAAATTCCAATTTGAATGTAAGTTTCTTAACTAGAATTGCCCAGAATAATACCGAGTAGAATTTTTTCTACGTAGAATTAAAGAAATATTGCAACTTTTATGAGAATAAACACATTGAAATCTACACACATTTCTCTAAATTCTTCAATATAATTTCATATCCGCTAATAAGTTTTGGTTTTATTCAATATAAGATACATTGTTCTACAAAGATAAACGAAAATAAAATTCAATGAAATTAAATGACATGGCGACCGTTACTTATCGTTGTAGATTCACGTTTATTATGTCAAATACGCTTATTAAGTAACCATTTAAGTCTGTATCTAATTAGTCTAAACAGTGGCTACAAACATTGCCTAATCTACAGAATTATAAACTGTATTGCATAATATCTCAATATCCAGCTGACCTCGATATCACATATACAATTACTATTATGGTCATGTTTTATTGTCATAACGCCAATAAAGTTCCGTGTGCACAACAACGATGCGTGAGATTCCCGGACACGGCACAATATTTATAAAGCCATTATTTTCAAGAATACAATCGATTTGCCTAACACAGTATAGGTACTTAACCAAATGTCTATAAATTTTTTAAAAGAAACTACAATGCCTCATGATAAGGATTATTCTTGCACTAGAATATTCTGCTAATTAAATAAGAAGGAGTTTGATTGTAAAGGCTCAATGGCCTAATAAAAGGTTGAATTGCTTTTAGACATTGAAAATTGAGTTGATAACTAAGGTAAGTATTAACAACATACATATGATACATAGGATTAAGTGGATTTGAAAAGACGAAATGATGAGTGCTTTTCTTACGGTTCGGCCCTGAATCCGGCTGAACATACCACTTTTCTGTGCGAGAGGTGGAATGATTACGGGGAATCAGTTTTTAGTTTTAGCCAATTGACCTCTGACACCAATATGTTTTCACGTACCTAATGGTATGGAAATACAAATGAGATATAATCCAAAGTATGATCAACAAAATTATGAATAATAAACAAAATGATAAACTTTAAAAATAGAAAAGGGTTATAGACAGATGAGCTAACTCAGAGGAAGTTATGTTTTTGCTGATGTAGATGCCTTGACGATTCCAGATTTCCTTACGTGTTGCGCATTTTTTCCCAAAAGATGAAAAAGTCAGACTTGTACACTAACTAAACACATTCTTACGTATTATGGTATTGTAGAGGCACTGTAGAGATCTTTATCTAAATTGTGTTTGTTCCAAATGTGAGAACATTCTAAGTATTTGTTGTAAAAGAACAAATTTCGTATGTAAGATGTAAGGTATTTTCACCGTGATTTAGGGATTTATATAACCTACTCAATAATGAAGCAAAAATAGTACATTATCTCTTGCACGAAGAAGTAAATGTCAGAACGTTTCAAATGACTTTCTAAAAATAACTGTTGTGTCATTCAAAGATCTAGCTTCTTAAAAGTGTTTTACATTTTTCAAAAAGCATTGATCACGCTCTTAATAAGGTGTTTTCGAAGTATACACACGTACTGCATGCATTGCTAAACCTCTAGTAACCATGTTTACACTAAAAGATGCATATTAAAACTATAATACTCAATATAGGTAATATAAAGAAAATATGTCTACATGGACCAGACCAGCATCTGTACCTATTCCAACTGTATGGATGAAATTCGAAGGCAAAATCGTAAGAAATGGTGTTAAAAATACGTACTGGATACAAGAAATTACAGAAGAATACAGAGAAGAAGTAGTAAAATACATGTCAGAAGAATTCGTATGGGATGAACCATTCTGCAAATATAGTAGTAAGTTATAATGCAAGTACCTACGTTATCACTTCATTTTGTGTTTTTTCAGTGTTCTTAATAGTTTAAAACGTACGGTTGACAAATTTATTCAGTATCATAGTAATTTTATTATTTTACAGAAATAGCAGATGATCCAGATGTTCTACGTGATTTCAAAATGTTTTGGGTTGAAGCTTTGAAGCAAAATTTAGGGCTAATCTGTTTAACTAAGGACGAGGAAGGCGTTACTCACATAGCAGGTATGAACTGTACATTGCTTGCAAGCAAAGGCGAAGACGACTCGGCGCTGGTATAAAACCAAAGGATCTAGGCGGAATGACAATAATTATTGATGGTCATTTTAGAATCATCTAATAAGTGAAAAAGGTCAACTAGTATTTAAAACATTAAAATACGCCAAAGACCAGGTTGATGCGTTCCAAACTTTAAACATTACGGAATACCTGGACGGTATGGGACTCTACGTTTTACCCAAATATCGAGGTGAAGGATTGGGTTTGGCACTATTAGAAGCGAGGTATATGCTCCTTATTTTGCACTCAACCGTGCACTTCATCAGTTTTTAAAATCTCATACCATTTCAATAGTTTGCTTAAATAGCAAAATTTACGTAGTAATCACTAATAACAAAGCGAATGGAATGACGTATCAATACATAAAGTAAGCGGAATTAATAACATGTTCTCCTGACAACAAAAACAAGAGCAAACGTTCTATTGTTTGCACTGATATGTAATATGGAGAGGCCACAAAATGTTAACCTCAGTTCTTTTTTTGTAGTAGCTTTATCAAGTAAAATATTAGTCGCAAGTTGCCAGGCATTTATCCCTTAATAAATGCCCAAAATAGTTTAACAAATGATATAGAAAATTGTCAAAAAGCCGACACAAAATCTTCTAGCACTTCGATGACTTGATCTACAATTCTGAAATTTTGTATATACTGGCTAATGTGTACTTTCGTCTAAGGTTGCGTTGTGCAGATTTTAGCATTATTGTAACAAAATCGTTTATTACTTGTCTCACTAAATAATCATCTGTCAAGAGATTATTACTTTAATATGCTGAATTTACAATAATAATGGCAAATTTAATCCAAAGCCATCAAATTGAAATACTGATGATGATTGGATACGGATATGGTGATCACAAGAGATCATATGCAGAAATTTGGCGTTTATTTAACAACATGCCAGTGATCGCCAGCCAATTACGAGATCTGTGGTAAGAAAAATATTTCTAAAATTCAGTGAGATCGGCACTGTGAAAAATAGGCGCAGATTTTGGTGGACCACGGACTGCACAAAAACGAGAACAAAGCATTAGGGCGTTTATTGATCGATCAAGAAAATCCATGACAGTCGATTAGGTAATGGACCCAGCGGGCAAATGAAAATGAAATATGTCAAAATCTTCAGTATTGAGTATCTTACATAAGAATAAATATCAGGCTTATAAGGTCCATAATCTTCAAAAACTGTCTGAAGATGATTACAATAGGAGAATAGAATTTTGTGATATAGTAACCAACGACATTGAAAGGACATTGTATTTTCTGATGAAGCTGATTTTTATTTAAATGGAGAACTTAATAGATACAATCATCGACACTGGGCTGCTCCCATTCCTCATTGGATTGAAGAAATTTATTCCCAGTACCCAGAAAAAGTTCATGTATAGGCTGACATTGCGTCATAGCGTTTAATTGGTCCTTTCTTTATTAAAGAAATATTCACCGGTGAGAAAAATTTACAACAAATACTCAAATTTCGTATTTGGTTACATATACCACCTCAAATCATAAATAGCCGGCCATCTATAGCTAATATTTGATAGAAGTACTCCAAGGGATGTCGACTACCGCTTAACAAAGACAGAACCAAAACTGAGGTACACATTTCTTGGCCCTTCCTTGTAAAATGGTAAACGTTAGGTCAGTGAATACATTCGAGAAACGTTGTCATTCATCCGCGTTGCCAAGGATTTGCTTTCATGCACACTACAGTGTAATAATAATACTTTATTGTCGTGGTTTTCAAGAAAACATTGACATTGTCAGTAGGAGAGTACAATCAATAAACAAATATAAAAATACAAAATAAGTAGCTATATAATGAACACTAATGATGTTAATATGTCAAATAGCTATCGAAAATATTCCTCCACAGTGTAGTATGTGTGTGCCAGTAGATATTTCTTAAGTTCTCTTTTAAATTGAGTTTTTGAAGCGAGCGATTTTATATATTCTGGCATTTGGTTGTATATAATAGTAGCTTGATAAGTAGGGCTAGATTCATAAAATTTGGTTTTATGAGCTGGAATACTTAAATTATGGCAGCCCCGTGTCGTCATACCGTTAAATATATCACGATTTTTTGCAAATTCGGTCTCATTATCTTTATAAAACATTAAGACTTCATAGATAAATAGACCAGCTAATGGCAGAATACCGAGGGCACCAAACAAAGAACGACACGAATCTCCGGGTGCAACTCCCATCATAACTCTAATTATCCTTTTCTGAGTCACAAACAACCTCCTCGCAGATGCAGCGGAACCCCAGAAAACAATACCGTAGCGAAGCCTAGATTCGACGTACGCATAATAGAATAATTTCAAAGAGTGTAGACTGACACTACTTCGCAGTGATCTAACAGCATATACTGCTGAGCAAAGTTTGTGGTGAAGGGAGTCACAATGTTGTTCAAACTTAAGACGCCGATCTACACACAATCCCAGGAAGTTAACACATTCGCTCTCAGGTATACTTCTACCGTCAACGCGCACATAGACGCTTGAAGAGCCACTACGAGTCACAGGAACAAAATGCAGTAGACCAGTCTTGGAACCGTTCAAAACAAGTCCATTTGAGCAGGACCAATCTACCATGTTGCCCACGACGTTATTACATAGTACCGATGCTTCCGATACCGACGCTCCCACCACAATACAACTAGTATCATCAGCATATTGGGCCAACGAAGAACAAGACAGGTGAGCCCGAAGATCGTTTGTGTATATCAAAAATAATGACGGTCCCAAAACTGATCCCTGCGGAACACCGCGAGATATCTCAATTAAGGAAGATTCTCTCGTCGACATCATGTTAGCAGCTTCACCCGTCACACTCACCCTGGTATACCTATCTGCCAAGTAGGATGAAAAAAGATCATGAGCTGTACCTCTCACACCCAAGGAATAGAGCTTATCCAGAAGTAATCTATGGTCTACCGCGTCAAAAGCACTCGACAGATCAAAAAATATACCAGCTGCAACGTTCCTTTTGTCTAAGGCTTCATACACCGCACTCAAGACACTATATATAGCACTACACGTTGAGTTTCCGGCTATAAATCCGAACTGCGTGCTGGACAGTAAATGATTGCTAGTTAGAAAATTCATAAGGCGGGTGTTAATAACATTTTCATAAATTTTAGAAAAAACTGAAGGCAACGAGATGGGTCTATAATTTTCTACTTTTCGAGGATCACCCTTTTTAAATACTGGTATTGTCTTAGTAATTTTTAAGTCGTCTGGAAATATACCCTGCGACAAACAAAGATTAATGCAATAGAGCATCGGAGCAGTTAACGAGGACGCTACACTTTTAACAATATAACAAGGGACACCATCGATTCCGGCCGAATGCCTTTTAGCCACCTTCTGTATAATCCTCATCAGCTCAGACTCATCAGCAGGCACCAAGTAAATGCTGGAGGCAAAGGAAGGAGTACTGTTACGGGTCACAACCGGAGATCCTTTAACGGAAGAGAAATGTTCTCTAAAGAGCTCACACACTAAGTCCAAATCCGAGGTTTGACCGCCTGAGTTATCATAAAGAGATATACTGTTTGTGACGCTGGCTTGTGGCTTTATTATGTTATTAATTATATTCCAAGAAGTTTTAACAGTATTTGCAGAGTTTATAATTAAGTTATCAAAGTATTTCTTTTTAGTTTGTTCAACTTGTTTTTTATAGTTTAATTTGATTTTAGTGTATATTTCCAACAACGCAGGATCATTATGACATTTGTACATTTCATAAAAACACTGTACCTCATTAAATAAACATCTCAAGTCTTCTGTATACCACGGCCTTGCACGCGGAGGGCGTACCAAACATTTTTTAAGAGGAAAACTCAAGTTGAAATAATAAAGAAATGACTGGTAAAAGGTTTGAAAGGCTTTATTTGCATCCCGATTATCAGTGTATATCTCAGACCAATCCTCATTTCTCAAATAGTTTTGAAACGAAATAACTGCATTATTAGAATAGCAACGTTGATATTTTAGCTGAGATGTTTTATGAGATGAAACTTTTAATTCCATCAATTGGTATCTATGATCAGATATACTTGTATCACCTACGATACAGTGGTAAGCGTTATCTGCCTTACGAGCAAAAATATTATCTATCAAAGTCTGCGAGGAACCTGTTATACGAGTATCTTCATGTACATAAGGAAATAAGTTGAAGCACTCAAATATGCGCTTTATGCACCGCGTGTTGGCATCGTCTACCTTGAAATTTGTATTGAAATCCCCACACACTATTACAGAATCACAATCATCACACACACTATCCAAAACACCATACAACCCCTCTGAAAAGACCTCGACACTGCCATCAGGAGATCTATACACACAGACAACTATGTACTTGCAATGCTCAGTAGCAATAGAAACACACGTATATTCAAAATCCTTTTCGGAGACCGCTATTTTGACATCACACGGATATGCCTTCAATGAACTCAATGAATATATAGCTACTCCCCCTCCTTTATAACTGGCTCTACAATAATTATTTATGAGGGTGTAGTCAGGTAAAGAGCAAAATGGAATCTCCGTCCCCACCAACCAATGTTCAGAGACACAAACCACACTGGGAAGGTCCAGTCTACATAACAAATCCAAAAGACAATCAACTTTGTGACGAAGACTGCGTACATTTAAATGAAATAAGCTTTTTAGTGTAGATGACGTATGACATTTCAATTCATTAGGAATACTAGCGAACAAAGTTTTATCGGCGTGATTTAAAAATCCGAGGCATTAGCGTCTTCATCACAAATGTCGTCACTAATTGTAATATAGACTAAATTATTATTATTCATAAAACTCGGAAAGGCCTCCATACTAATCCGTTCATTACATATTCTATCAGCTATTAAACCGTAAATTTTCATTTTTGCAGACTTTCTCATATGGATGCCATCCCGCGTTCTTGAGTCATTGTTTAAGATTGTATTGATTTCGACATAACTAATATTAGGCAAACCGAAAGCTTGAATTACATTATAAAGTCTACAGTTAAATTCATAAATTAATGTATTCAAGATATCGCGACCTAAAGAAAATGGTGAACTTAAAAATATTACATTCGTATGACGTAATTTTCTCAATAATTTCTCAAGTTTCCTTTCGTCAAATGGTGAACCTTTAAAAACATCGTTTGAACCCGCGTGTATTATAACATAATCAGCCAGGCTAAATGTACAAATTAGTGATTCAATATCACATACTACATCTTTAAACATCGCGTTTGGTTTACATATGGAGGTTACACTATATTTATTTTGAGGAAGATAAGTTTTCAGAAGTACTGCCGAATCTCTAACATGACTATCGCCCAAGATTAAAACTTTATTAGTAATTTCCTCCCTCTTATCGTGTCTCTTTCCGTCATCACTTCCTGACCTTACTAAGCGCTGTCTTCCGATAGCTAAGTTCTCGCACATGCTTTTCTCCACAATGGACATGGGATTGTGTGTTTGTGTTGAGGTGTTGGAGGTATTTGGACGTTCCGTCTGCACTGCCGTGCTGCGCACATTCAACTTAGAATTACACAAACTTTGGAGAGCATTATTGAGATTTTCAATTTTATTATCTTTATATTTCAGTTTGATTTCCAGCTTCGATATTTGTTCGTTCAATTTATCGATTTGTTCCTGCAAACTTCCTTTTAAAAATGATTCTTCGGCTAGTTTATTTTGTAAATTAAGTATTATACTATCGGTGTTGTCTTTATTTTCATCGTCGATATCCGTAGAGGAATGTATAAAACTGATATAGCTAGTGTTAAGGGAGCGATGATTTTCTTTTACTGCTGTAGTCTTAGATCGAGTTACTCTATTATTAGCCATTACTATTTTAAAATAGATAAGATAGAAAAGATAGAAATTTTATCGAAATCGACGGGAAAATGATGCGAAGGAGAAATACAGGGATACACGCTTCGCACCCAGGGGTCCGTCAGGGTGACTAACCGTATAGACAAAACAAAAAACAGAGGGACAGATTCAGACCACGGAACGGGTACACAAAATAAATTAGGAAAACACGAAAATATATAAAACCTATCTTAGGCAGATTAAAAAAGCGGACAACACAAAGAAGCGGACAAAGAACGTAAATGTAAAAAGACACAAAATATGTAGTTGCACTTACTTCGATCACAAATTAATACAAGATTATCACACACTATAGCACCATTATTACATCAACTTATAGTGATTTTTACGCACTGTCTCTTGATATTAATTTCACGTTTATTGGTGATAAGTTACATTAGAAAATTAAAGTTAAAGCCAGAGTAGTTCGGAATACGTACGACCTTGTCTGACGACAACCAAAAAGTGTAGACAATTGTTTACAATGAATTTATTTGCGGTGCAAATGACTATCAATGCAAACGAACGATTTTCTTCAGTTGTCATCAAAACAATAATATCAAGAGATATTATTTTGATATATCATGGATTAACGGTTATTATATAGACATGTTAAAAATAATTTGCAATGGGAAATTGAGGGAGCAGGAGTGAACGATATTAAATTTAACGTCTATGTTCAACCCTTGTATTTATCAATCATTTTTGGAAAAATGGAAAATAACCCAGTAAAGATTACAGCGATTTAAGTTTTTCCGCATACATTGTATAGAGAGTAAGAATTGAAAAAAGAAAACAAGGAATTTAAAATTAAAGCTTACTATTTCACTTAGTTTTGAAAAACAAAGTGTAAATTAAGTTTGCAATAATTATTAAAATATAATAAATACCAAATCTGAAAATAAAATTGTTTATGTACTAAATACATACCTATTAGAAAATATTTATATCACTTATTTTCTTAAAATGATCCTTTCGATTTATTTGCGTACGTAGTTACACAAATGTATGTACTCCCATCTGAGCTATTTGCACCACAACTAATTAATTTCAAACAACCGCCTACTTTTCTGAGATATATTTCCGACTATTACTCATTAATTTGAGTTTACTATAAATTGTAAATTCCGTTTTACAGTAAGCAGTGTATTTGGTAACTTACTAACCTTAGCGTAGCCCATCGAATGCATCTTCATTAATAATCAATTTATAAAATAAGTTTTAATTTTTATTAAATTATATAACAACTACATAATTATATTTTCAGGAAACCCATGTGTAAAGCAATTGGTTTGAAGGCGTCATTAACACTATATACCTCAAAAATTTCCCAATACCTGGCTGAGCGTGTTGGTTTTAAAGATTTATCGAGCGTTGATTACGAGCACTTAGAGAAAGATCCAGGGGTCATGAAATTTCCTGGTATACAAGAACATACAAAATCTATACGATTTATGTATATTCTATATGATTAATTCTAATTAGAAATAGAAAATTAACTTTAAATAAGTAAACAAATTCAAAACAATAACTAAGCTGTGATTGTTGCAACACTAAAATTACCTCAACAAATTTGATGTGATTTTTAACTCTTTAGCTATTATACTAAACTAATTTACCGCTGATAACTCCACAAAAAAGGGAGGACCGAAACAACAATGTTCACAGTAATTTCTATTAATTCTTTATTGCCAGTAATATTTCAACACATATTGTGTCTTCATCAGGGCAGACTACATTAAAAGAACATAGAAACAGGATATAAAAACTTAGAATTTACAAACTGATATTGAGAAAATTTAAAATCCTTACGTTAAATAAATAATTCCAGAACATAATAGACCGTAATTTTAACAACGAATAAGTCAAGTGGAATGTTAAAAATAAACGAGAACCAATTGGGGTAAGTAAAAAAAAAATACACGACATGCAAAGATGTAGGACTGAAACATTAACACTGTCAATCAAAATTAAGGTCAGTAAATACCTTAATAACTGAATAGATCTGAATAGATTTTACTAAGGCCTTCCGTGTCCCTTTTGAAAATAATTGAATTAGAATATTTATTGATCAACCGCATTTCTAAGAACAGACGCGTTAAGATTCACTTCAGTGACAAGAACTCTTGTTTCATCAAAGATGTGGGATAATTAATGGATTGACATTATTTTGTTTAAAATGTCTAAATTGTAACTTTTTTCTGTGGAACATACGTTCAAGATCCGATACTTAAGGGCTAGGACAAGATTCTATTTTTTTATGGATGAAAAGATTTAAAATCGATGTAACCATAGGAGTTAGTGGCTTTTGACAAGCAAGGTGTCTAAGACGGCAAGACCATTATTAGTTTAATATTCTACTCTAAAGTTAAGAGGTTGATTGAAATTATTAAAGATGTTGAGAGTATAATCAATTTTATCTATAGGCAACCCAACTATCACATTGTCAACATATTGAAAAAGGTTAGAAACATGAAAGTCAGTACCCAGCAAACACAGTTAGGTACATTACTACTATATTACGACAATGCAACTCTATTTGCACGCTTTATAACTGTTATGTACCACGTAACTTACATATAACATCTATGGCTAATTATATTACATCTTTGTTTTATCACAGCGACGTAACCAAATGTAACATATAAGCATATTAAGTTACGTTATCGTAATAATGTATCCCCGATGTTTCTGGCTGTAATACCTGGCCTATGTAACAAAATGGTATTTATGTACAAACGATGTAAACAAATTATATAACAAAATTTGCTTAGATGCTCTGGAACAGGTACATCGATAAAACCCTTTTGTTTGCTGAGTAGCGTTCTTTACCTAGTAGAGTAGAGTATTCATAACTATCTCAACCAAACTAGTGCTTATCGCGCCACCCATGGGACAAACCATGATTTGGGAATAAAACACATTTTCAAAAGGTAAATAGTTGGATATAAACAAAAAAGTAACAATGTCCAAAAATAGAGAGAGTTTAACGTTGTCTTTAAAGGATACTAGAACGTGGTCAGGAGGTAGTTTAAAATTATTAAGTAATTTACTTATTAGCGAATGAATTTAGACAACTGTTGTATGGGTGAATTCAGGGATAGTCCCTTTTGTGGATTTTAACTAAGCCATAAAATTTAGAAAGAACACCAATGCATGATATAATTTTTCAATTTTCTAATTAAGGCATTATTAGATCTCTCTATCTTTTGAGGGAAGTTCTTTACCAAGGTTTTTATAAGTGGCAGTGTCAAAAAATAAATTCAAAAAATTAGAGATGTAATTATTTCTATCTAATGCTACAGTCGTATTGCCTTTATCAGCTCTAGTAACCACAATATTGGAGTGTTCATTAAAAAAAAAAATGTGTGTGGGATTATTATAAGCGGGACTGTGAAGATAATTATTAGAAACGTTTCAAGTATATCCTTATTTACAATATATTTTTGTAAAAACAATATTATGAAGACCATATTACACGGCGATAAAAGGATTTCAACCTTATCGTTCCAAGAAATCAAAATTCTCTATAGGGATGCAAATGGCGCAAATAAGGAATATTACCGGTACAAATAAGGAAGGGTGCAGAAAGACTATACATAGAAAGATAAATTAATGGCCATGCGAAATTTTTTTATTAATTCAATCAAAGCATTGTTTATAATATTTTTTTTAAGTAGGAAGTTATCAACAAAACTGAAAAAGGGCAGTAGGAATTTGGATGCGGCTGCAAAAAAATTATGGTAACCGATTTCCTTCTCCGGAGACATAATAGTTAGACAGAGACTTAGCTCAGCGGGGATGCCTGGCAAAAAAAGAAGCATTTTGAATATTATTTGTTTCATTTTCAATAATTAAAATGAATACAGGAAACAATAGTACTCACAATTATACCATTATGGGTGAAAGTAGTTAAGTCATCTACATTCATCTCACCAAACGATGTATCCCCACAAGTAACTAACCCACCAGCGCAGCTTTGCAGCCGTAACGTGGAGCGTAGTTGAAGCGAAAAAACAACTTTTTGTTTAGGTACTTACTTTATATTTGAGTAACTATCTATCGTTACATTTTCATTAGATCAAACAGCGAACTATTACAAACAGATTTAAAAACGCCTCACCACGATATATTAAGTAGTTTCTGCATGATGTGCGCACAGTAACGAAGCGAATTACGACTTTTAATAATTAATACTAACTTATTCTTTTAAGGATAACAAGTGAAAATATTACAAGAAATCAGAGTAAAGCATTGAGAGGAACAAAGTTCCAAATAATCATTTTTATACAACCTCTTGTCAATTTCTTCTACGTAAACGCATAGTAAGGTTCACCCTGATGCCTTTCATTCAACACAGAAATTATTGAAGCCGAAAATAAAAGTAATAAATACGTAACGAAGAGAAAGGTATGCTGACATATTCTGATCTGAATCGCGTTATCCAATTTAGTATCTCTCCAAGTTGTACCAGAAGCCATAGGTATGTATATTAAAAGAATCTTATACATGCTTAAAGCGTGAGTGAAATTATTGAAGTATTGCAGATTTAATACAATTAGGTAAGTGTTTTGTTTTAATTATTGGAATTCATAATTTACAATAACACACATTGTTCCATTATACTCCTTTACTTTTTTATATGGAAATACAAAGTGCCGTATTATTGAAGTTATTACATCAGTGACATACTTTCGTAAAGCAAGTTTCTGAGCTATTCTGGTGGTTTCTTTGAAACTGAGCCTTTGACATCGTCTTTTTTGAAACTGTATATTACCCTCTCCTATTTTGTTACGAACATATATACATATCATAAAAGCGATTATAAACTTCGCACTTATTGTTAGTGCGAAGTTCATAAACCCTTTTATTCAGAATATTTTTCACTGTTGGGTTGTATGAACATTTTCGTTCAAAATTCTTCTTCAAAATATTAGTAAAGACATTACAATACCACACAAAAACTATTATCAGATAGAAAAGTACCTAGTACCTGTGTCACGTGTGTATTATTACGCATATAATAATTACTGAAAAATTTTTTTTTTAATTAATCTGCTTTGTCACCATACATCAGCTGAACTATTATTCCAGCGAATACAATTATAGGATTGTCAATGTAACTTGTTTATATGAACATTTGAGGGTCTTTTATAATAAACTGATATTCCTACCTTCATTTTTTGTCATTTTCTTGCAATGAAAAGTAAGTAGGTGAAATTTATTATTACATTCATCATAATCATAATCAATTAAATTATGAAAACGTTATCTCGTAAAAAAAAACAAACAAGCAGTATCAATTTGAATTTTATGTAATTTAGCCTACTGTTGCCTCTTCTCTGTGTTGAAAGGTATTTTATACCATCTGAACTGCTTCTTAGAACTAAATAAATAAATTGGGCACGATATTATTTACATTTATTTATATTACAAGCGTTGTATTGCATTTTTTTACTAAATATAACAAAAATCTATCTGTTTAATTGATTTATGTATTTACTGAAATTCTAACTCATAAAATATAAGGGAGAGTTGGGTAATGGTGCGCGGCGGGTAATCGTGCGCTCCAACTTATTTTGAATTTCGCGGCATATACAGGTCAGTTGAGCGATGCCGCAGGGTACGACACGTCACACGACTTCCGAATGCAATCGGACGTGATGCCAGTACGCACACGACCGAGGTGAAAGCACATGGTCGGTTTGTTTACTTTTTTTTGTAATTTTTGGGTGCTCGAAAATAAGGCGGTAAGTCCACAATTTTTATCCATTAATTTCGCATGAGGTATGTCTTTGAAATGTAGTGTTTGAGGAATGTTTTAGTATTGTCCAACTACAATTAAAGTAGTTTTTTCTATGAAAATTTTAGCAATTATGCAAAACAAACACCGAAGGGTAATCGTGCGCACTAGTTGAATAGTGCGCACGATTACCCTTCTGTGTGTGTTTTGTATAATAGCAAATATTTATTTTGATTTTAGATGCCTCAGAAATACACTCGTAAGACAACGATCCTTTCCTACACAGCCGAAGATCTGCAAAACGCCCTGGATGCAATAAGAAAAGATGGCAGAAAAATCAGAGAAGTGGGAAGATGTTTTAAAATACCCGAATCGACGCTGAGAAAAAAACTCTCAGAAGATGATCTGAAGCTACCTCGTCTAGGCCGTAAGACTGTATTCACCCAAGATACTGAAGTCGAGTTGAAGGAATATATTCTGTTGCTTTCTAAATTATTCTACGGATTGACTCCTGGTGGGCTCAGAAGGCTAGCATTTAGGTATGCAGAGCATCACTCAATCAATCACAATTTTAATCGAAAAACGGGTCTTGCTGGAAAAGCATGGCTTTATGGTTTCCTGAAAAGATTTCCTGTGATAAAACTTAGGCAGCCGGAGGGCACCAGTTTGAATCGGATCGCATCCTTCAATAAAGAAGCTGTGGAACTATTTTACTTCAATCTTCAGATTCTGATGCAGAAATTCAAGTTTGAACCAAGCAGAATATTTAACATGGACGAGACTGGAATAACAACAGTCCAAGCCAAATGTCCAAAGGTTTACGGAGCCAAAGGAGAAAAAAAAGTTGGTTCGGCTATTTCTGCTGAACGAGGAAGAACTATAACGGGTGTCTTTTGTGCCAGTGCAGCAGGAAATTACATCCCTCCTATGCTTATTTATCCTCGGAAAAGGATGCCAGCAACTCTTCAAAAAAACGGCCCCATGGGGGCCCTTTATCGATGTTCGAAGAATGGATGGACCAATTCTGAGCTATTTCTGGACTGGTTATCTCACATGGCAAAGCACTCAAAACCTACAGCTACCGACCCCATACTTTTGGTTTTAGACAACCACTCAAGCCACATTTCGATCTCCGCTTATAATTTCTGTAGAGAGAACAATATCCATATGGTGTCTCTTCCACCCCACACTTCGGATCACCTTCAGCCGCTGGACTTGACATTTTTCAGTCCATTGAAGAACGCTCTTTACCGAGAATATGATCTGTACCTCTCTACAACTGGCCACCAAAAAATAACAGAGTATGATATAGCTGAACTATTGAACAAGGCCTACATGAAAGTCGCGACGATGGAGAAGTGCGTTTCAGGATTTCGCACTGCGGGAATCTGCCCATTGGATCCGGACAAGTTCAAAGAAGACGATTTTGCTCCTTCCAAGCATGTAAGAGAATACGCAATAGAAGGCTGTTCTGCTGATGCTGATGACTCTGCTGTATCTAGAGCTGAAGCTGCTAATTCATTGCCCGATATTGGTTCAAATTCTTTAATCAATTTGCAAGTGTCTCAGCCTAGTACATCCAAAGATAATTCTTTTCTGGCCCTAGCTCCTATACAGAAACAGGTCAACAAAGAAATAAAAAGAAAACCACCCAAAAAGCAGAACTCAAAAATCCTCACAAGCACCCCTATCGGGAAAGAATTAGAAGCGGCTGAAGAAAAAAAGAGATTGAGGGAAGAAAGTCTGAAAAGAAAAAATGATAACAAAACGGACAAAAAGAAATTGGTCCGCAGGTGCTTCAGCAGTGAAACCACAAGCAACAATAAGCTAAAAGGAAAAAAGAGACTGAAGAAAGATGCAGAATCTGACTCATCAGACGACTCCGTGGATGAAGATTTGTCTGACATATGTGACGACGACGAACTGGACGATGTTGAACTGAGCTTCATACCTCCTCCGCTGCCAATGCCTTCGAGCCCCATTGAAATGTGTGGCATATGTGGGGAATTTGGCAAAAACGAAGTATGGTACCGCTGTGTGTTGTGTGCTTCATGGAACCATGCGGCGTGCACAGGTGCAGACACGGCAGAAAACTATAAGTGTGACTATTGCTCATAAAACAATTTTGATTTCATGTTAACTTTCAGAAAATAAACTTGATTTGTGAAAAGTATTGTAATTTTTTCAATCAAGGCTTAGTGCGCACCATTCCCTAACCCATGCGCATCATTAACCGCCTGGTCGGGTAAATGTGCGCAAATGCATTTCCACATATTTCAAATTTATACTCCTTACGTCAATACTTTATGCAAATATTGTTTTACTTACAATAAAGTAGAAGAATCAGTGACTCTGAATTTGTCCTCAAACTTAGAAAACCTTCATTCTTATTGAGACAAACACATTTTCTGCTTAACTGCGCACCATTTCCCAACCCTCCCTTATATAGAATATGTATAAATAATGTTGATTATTTCAGAATACATTCTCAGAAAAAAAAACTTCTAAATGTGAGCCATCTATTCTGCCTCATTACTTTATTTTATTTGCTATTTTCTATACCTTTCTCTCTTTATTTATCTTCGTCGCTGAATCTGATACAAGATCTATGTCTTATATAGTTCTTGAAACTAATATGATCCCTAAACTGAAGTAACAATAAGATAGATTAAGCAACACAGATTTACAAGAAAAGATGCTCTAAGTTTTTCGACCTCAATAATTGTTGGCTTGTTGAAGCTCCCTACGATTTAAATTTGATAAAGTTCTAAAACAATTTTAAAACAGATAAAAATGAAACTCTCATAAACAGTTCAAATTCGGTGCAAAAGAATTTTCTTAATTAAAAAAGTGGTGGTTAACATGTGGATGTTGCAGTGAGCGAAATATGGCTCCGCTCGCTGCATGCGCTAGACACAGCTCGCTGCAATTTAGACGGTCATTTCTAAAGTCCCCGACTGTACATACGTGCGCACATTGGATGTACGTGCACGCTATTTTTTCATCGCTAGAATTGATAATCATATCTCGTAGAGCAGTTACGACAACATTAGGTTCTATATCGTAACAAAATTATTACGCCAATTTTAATTAGATTTTCGTAATAATTTACTTCTTCCACTTGAATGAGTAAGTATGCAATTTAATTTTAATTCAAAAACCAGTTAATACTAATAGCACAAAATAACAATAACCAGGTCTTTATAATTATTTTAAACAATTTTTTACAACTGCTGGGCGAAGTTCAGCTTAACAATTATTCGTGCGGTTTTACTTTATTACTAATAGTAGCTACTTCACGTAGCGATATAAATTTATAATCGGTTACATGCTTTTACCAGTACCACTTCATAAAATGTTGTGTAGTTGCCGCGTGTATCGACGAAGTAAGTATATACTCACGCGGAAACCTGCACGATTTGAAAACTTTCAACGCGTTCTCCTCGGCCGGTTTCTATCTTTCGCTACATTTTTTCCATCTTGATATTTTTAATGTGCTTATGTCCTTTCCCACTTCTGCCTTCCCACCTTCCACCTGGCCATCCTGTCCTCTTCATCCCCTTAATTGTCCTTGTCATTATTATCTTTAATATTTTCGACTCTGCCATTCTCTCAATATCTCCCATCCACCTCAGCCTGCGCGCCTTAGCCACTCCCACTATAATTGTTTCTCGATAAAGCTCTCTCAGCTCCTTATTCATTCTTCTCCTCCATACTTCACCCTCTTTCTTTCCTCCAAATATCATTCTCCAAATTTTGCTCTCCCATACCGTCAGCCCTTTGCTTACTCCATTTTGCTTAGGGTCCAAGTCTCACTCGCATATAAAACTACTAGGCTCATTATCGTTTTATATATCCTTATCTTCAGTGTCCTTGACACACATTTCTTCCTTAACATCCCACTGAGCGCTGCTATACACCTATTCCCTGCCATTAATCTAGCTTGAATTTGCATTTCTACAGTTGACTTCCTAATTATCGTGAGATATGTGAACTTCTCCAATTCTTCCAATTGGTATACCCATTCCCCTTCCGTGTCTTTTCTTAGATTCCTCCTTTAATTACTTCGTCAGACCACTCCATATATTTTGTCTTCTACTCATTTATCTATAATGCTACTTTCTGCACTTGTCCCTCTAGTCTTTCCATTATCTTCCTTAATTCCTCCTTGTTTCTTGGCGAAATAACTAAATCGAATGGGCAAACGCCAAGCATTTATGTCTTCTTGGATATATAATTCCCGACCTGTTGATATCTTATAACCCTTTCCAGTGCTAACATAAATATTTGTAAGATAATTAATATTAATTTCATCATCCTTATTAGTTTATTACGAACTCCCATTTGTTCCAACGATCTATATAGATTAGATTAGGGTTGGAGTGGCTATGCTGACCTATTTCACCGCCACCTTTTCAGATCTCCTTTGCCCTAGGAGGCGCTTTCTAACTTTGCCTTCTATCATGTTTGATAGCGGTTCTTTTATGTAGCTATTCGCTGTGGGGTTCTCTGCGACCAGTACTAGAGACCTTGTCCTCAGAAGGCCCTCGCAATGGCACAGCACATGAACTGGGGGTTCTTCCTCATCTTGACAGAATTTGCAGACAGCGTCCTCTGCCAGACGTATGTCGTACATATACCTATTTGGTCTACAATGACCAGTCAACAGACCTACTATCATATTGACAGCCTTCCTGTCTTTACCCGGGCCTCTATTCCCTTAAGAACCTTTTGCCCTGGTGATTTTTGCCACCATTCCTTGGACATCCGAATAGTAGATCCGGATTTTAATTATATCGGATATCTACAGCACTAGTTTCGGATAGCGGATCCGGATCCGATATGGATTTCGGATTGCAGATCCGGCTTTGAGATTGTGGATCAGGGGTTTCAGATAGCGGATCCGGATCCGAGATTTCGGATAGCGGATCCGGATATGAGGTTTTGGATAGCGGATCCGGTTCCGAAGTTTCGGATAACAGAAAATTCGAATAATAGAATAATAACAGCGCGAGTCTGAATGAAATACTGCATTAGTTGTTTTGTCTTTATATATTTTTTAAAAAAGAAAATTAGATTCCTTCCCTACATGCTTGACTCGAAGTAATTTTACGTTCCCTAGCTACTTATTGTTAGAGTTAGTAATATGTATATCAATTACTGTTACAGATATTAATGGTAGCCGATAATGCTGAAAATTGCGACCAATAATATTTGAACAGACACCATCAGTATTATGGCAAATTGGATCAGGCCAGCATCAGTTCCTATTCCCACAATTTGGTCCAGATTTGAAGGTAAAATTGTAACGGATGGATTGAAAAAGACATATTGGATACAAGATGTTACTGATGAATATAAAGATCGAATCGTCCAATACATGATCGAAGAGTTTGTTCTACAGGAACCAACATTCCAATATAGTAAGAGTAAGTATACGGATGTCTAATTATCACAAATAGAGCTACATCAAATACTTTTGAACTGAATGTGCAGAGTGCACCAAACCCAATGTATGTACCTACATAATAAGTAAATACACTTGGCATCAAAGATAGGAAAAATTGAAATAGGCACTCCGATGTACCCTTTCCAGAATTTTGAATTTACCTTAGTATTTTCAAGATATATATCTGAAAATTGATTTTCTATTATTTGTTGTAACTTTCCTATTATTTAAAATTTCCATAAATAGTTTGGATATCTTTGATGTAGCTTTTCATTTGGGATTTAGAAAAAAAAAATAACTAATAATATCAGACCTATCAAAAGGATAGAGATCAGGAGGTAGGTGCTTTAAAATTGTGTATCATTGATTGCCTTATATTATGCATGATATTATTATTTTGTTAATTATTTTAATATTTCAATTATTTCTTATATTCTTGAGCTATTAAATCTTAATTGTCTTTTATAAAATTATTTATTAGTTAGTTTTCTTATTGTTAAATATTAAAAATTACTTCTTTTACAAATTTTGGAAAATACGATACGATATAAACATATATTATTAATGGAAAAGTTTGTATTCTCTAAAATTTTCAAAACAATGTTTCACAAACGAATGTATTTTTAAAAGAATTAAGGGATATTCAAAACATAAATGTTCACTGAGTCCACCAAGGCCCAAAAAGTATACAGAAACAAACAAGAATGCGAAAGAAAAAGAAGTGGCAATTTTAGGGTAGGTACGAGATTTTTCAAACATCTCTTCTAAATCAATTTAAAATCAATCTATACCTCGTTCTGTAATCATGCGACGTACAAGGAGAGAAAATTGAACTTTTGCTAGTGGTACTTAAGAAAACTTGACAAAACTTATACCATCAAGTTTTCATAAGTAATAATACTTTTTTGCCTTTTTTTATTATATAATAAATTCTATAAGCGCTCTAGAGAAACCATATCACAAGCGCATTAGAACTACTGAACAAAAATCTTCACTAATATAGTTCCTAATACATATTCTGTTTTACACACTGTTTTTTATTTATTTATGAGTTCTCCACAGCATACTACCAACTAGTCTGTAAGACTAAAAAAGTACTTAGTAGGTATTCGGTTATGACTCCTTAATATTTGAAATTTATTCTTATTATATTATTATGCAATTTTGAAACAATTTCAACAATCATTATGAATGACGTTAAAAAAATAGCCTCTGCAAAAATTTCGTCGGATATCTATAAAACTTATTGAATTTGTGCTTATTGACTTATATATTAAAAAAAATTATTGCTCGTATAATCATCAGAACATGAACCTCGATAGTGTTATCTGTATTTGTCGTATCCATGCCACACTAGACGTTAAAGGCAATATCTCACTTAATATATAAAATAGGCATAGAACATAATATATTTTAGTACTTAAAGTCTAAAAGAATTTTCTGTCTGATTACTTAACCTACTGTAATTCAAAAACAATATGGCGACACTTGAAGAAATTAAAAAAAGGAGATATTTTCGTGCACTAAATAAAAAACTATATTAACAACATATAAACTATGCTTTAAAATTTTAAATAATAAGAAAGTTATGACGAATAACAAAAATGTTTTTCTTATTATCAATCAATCTCTAAGATAACTTTAGAGCTTGATTTTACCAGTGATTTTATCGCGAGAAGATATCATAGGACTACCTAGCTCACTGTGTCGTATCTGCGCTGCAAAGTACAGTGTACTAAGAATTAATTGCGCAATGAAGTGACGTCGGAGGTTTTTTTTATGCGAGCCGTCTGACAAAATCTCCGAAAACACTGCAGCCTCTTGGTTTTTTTGTATTACATCCCCCATTTCCTTTACCCATGAAATTATGCCACCCAGTCCAATATCCTGGTGCTCTGTATTAAGCTGTACCTGAGTGGTCGATCGAAATAATCCTCTGGGTTCATGTTTGGCTTGTCAGAAATTGCCTGTCTTTTTGCGTCCAGAACCTGTCATTCTATTTCATACTCTGCTTTGGATATCAGCGGTGTTAATCCGTATTTTCTGTAGGTGTCCTCCTTTCAGTCCTATTAGGAGACTGCTACTAAGCGAAGATGATTCCTATTAAGATTTAGTAGTTCTTCATTATTCTTATTTGATGGTGCCTTGATAAAGGTCGTTCCATGATTTTGCCTGGTTTTGTTTCAGTATTGTGTATGTTTTTCTTGGACTCAACTTCTTACCTGCTCTCATACTATGTTTTTAGACACTCCTAGAACAGGTCTGGGCCTGTAAAAAAAGCCAATAAAGATCATATTGCCAACTTTCGTTTCCTTCGACTCCCAAATGTCCACTGTAAAGTAACGTTATTGCTATTCGGTTCTCGAATGCATTCCCAAACCGGCCTTGATTGTATCCTGGGATTAATTAATGCCCCCAGTATCGCCTGGCTATCTGTTGCAATACAGATTCGTTTATTTTTATAACCCTTTTGATTGATTTCTGTTGCATAATACAATATTGCGTATGTCTTTGCTTGAAAGACACTGGCATGTTTTCCAGGTCCAGCCTCATTCTGGGCTTTTGATCCGTCTATAAACTAGATTAGTTCACCAAGCCTGTCTCTGCAGTTGAATTGATTCGAGCTTATCCGATTCGTGATTTCCACCTCGAAATTTCTGTTAAATAGATATGTCGAAATCATGTGGTCTGATCTCATTCGCAAGAGGTTGCCTTCCGCATGATGGACAATATTGTTGTGTCTCAATCCTGCATATCTGCCACTTGGTATTTCTTGTAATCTGAGATGCCTCATTCTTGCCTCCCCCATTATCACCAAATGGAGAGCAGGGAGGTCTAGGATACATTCCATTGCCGCTCTAGTAGTAGTCCTCATTGTTGCTGTTATTCCTAAACACACAAACCTCTGTATCTTGCTGAGTTCAGTTATAGCAGTTTGCTGCTGCATCTTTGTTCGCCATACCAGAAATGCATAAGTGATCATGGGTCTGACCACCGTGATGTAATACAAAAATAGATACCTTGTTTCAAAAATAGGGAAACCATTTTTTTAAAAAAACCCAAGACAAAATTGCATGCACATAGAAAGTTATTTTCACATCACCAAAATGTTTTAAACTAAAGATTAACTTAAAATCTTAATTCTCTAGCAATAAGTTCACACTTCAACTGCCCAAGAACTGCAAATATGTGTTGAAATGGGTTCTGTATCCTACAAAATAATAAAAAATTATTTTACTGTATCACAATACATACTTAAAAAAGAATTACAAAAAGAAAAGTCGTTCAAAGTATGATTTTTTTTCCAAACACTGTTAATAATACGTAACACTATATGCCGGCCCAGTTTTCATATCGAAACAGCAATATAAAATTTTCCGCCGGCCGAGTTTACATGGAAGATGCTCATTTTCATAATCAGCCGAGTTTACATCGCCGGAAATAGTAGACATGTATTTATTACGAAGTGTCTAACTGTAATACAAACATTTATTTACAAAATTACAAACTGTTCAAAAGTTATGTGCATCTGTTCATACACTACGTTTTTTTATAGTCGTATAAGGTGACCAATAAAATGAAGTTGATGCATGGTCAATGACAAGCAATAGGATACTTATATTTCCACCAAATAGTTTCGACCACTAGTTAAAAAATCGGTTTGTCGAGTTTGTTTCTTGATGTCAGGTGCATCGGCCAGATTTTTTTGTAAGCATTAACCGTGGTTTGCTTTTGTATAAATAATATGTAAATAATATGACTTGAGTGCTTCATAATGGAATTTACACAACTGTAAAACTATTTTAATTATTGATTGGTTGTAAGTTCATAATTAAGTAGAGTCTACGGTGTATGTGGAATTGAAAATAGTTACTTCCTAGATTAGATTAGATTAGATTAGGATTGAGGTGGCCTATCGACCTATTTCACCGCGACCTTTTCAGATCTATTGTGATCCCCTTTTTCCTAGAGGACGCTCTCTAATTTTGCCCTCTTAATTAGGCCTATCATCTTTGAGAGCGGCTTCTTTATGTAGCTACTAGCTGTGGGGTTTTCCTCCCCCATTACTAGAAACCTTGTCCTCGCCAAGCCTTCGCATTGGCACAGCACATAAACTGGTGTTTCTTCCTCCTCTTTTGCATCATCTGCCAGGCCTATGTTGTACATATGCCTATTCAGTCTACAGTGACCAGTCAGCAGACCTACAATCATTTTGACAGTCTTCCTGTCTTTATTCAGTAGATCTCTCGTGAGTTCAGGCCTCTGCTCCTTTAGGAACTCTTTTGCCTGCCATTGTCCCGGTGATTTTTGCCACCACTCTCGGGACTGATTGTATATCCATTCATTGATGGATTTTTTAATTTGCGATTTGGTAGTGCCGAAAGAGGGGTCGGCTCCAACGAATGGCCTTGACGAACCTCGCCTGGCCAGCTCGTCCGCCGCCTCATTTCCTCTCACGCCCGAGTGGCTAGGGACCCAGGCTAGGGTTACTTTCCTTTGGGTGCCCACCTCATTTAGGGCGCTTACACAGTCCCAAATCAGCTTAAAGTCCACGCTTGAGGAGCTAATCGCTTTAAGTGTGGACTGACTGTCAGAGAAGTTAGCGACGGTTTTACCCGGTTCGGTACATCTTTCTATCTCTCGGACACAGTGTTGAATTGCAGCAACCTCAACTTGGAACACAGTCGTGTCTTTGCTGAAGCTTACCGAAAGAGCCTTTTTAGGCTTCTTAGAGTATATTCCCGCTCCAACGCCGTAGTCCGTTTTAGAGCCGTCAGTAAACCAGTTTGAGTCCGCTCTTACCGGGGCACTTGCCTCCCAGTCCTTCTTATCTGGTATTCTAACCTGATATTTCCTATCTAGGTTAGGAGTTCGAACCATGGCATCACATGGCATTCCTAAAAGAGGTGCCTCCTTGAGTTCGTCTAGCAGTTTTTTATAGTCAGCCCCGTGCGATTTACTTATCGGTACTTGACCATGTAAGAGTATGTGTACTGGGGACCTTGCGACTCCTTGTACAAAGATATGTAATGGTGGCAGGTTCAGAATTACTCTAATCGCGGTGGTAGGGGTCGATCTCAACGCCCCCGTGGCGCACAGGCACGCCAGCCTCTGCACACCACCCAACGCTTTGGCCGCCCCCGCCTGCCGCGCCTTTGGCTACCATGCTACTGCTCCGTACGTTAACATGGGTCTAATTACCCTTGTGTACAACCACAGAGTCATCTTGGGGCTAAGGCCCCAATTCTTTCCACACAGCCTCCTACACCTACCCAGGGCGATGGTGGCTTTGCTGGTCAATTTCTGGATATGTGAATTCCATGTGTGCCTTTGATCAAACCATACCCCCAGTTACTTCCTAATTAATGTATTTATTATGCTATATTAGCGACCAATTTCGGTTTATTTCAAACTTCTTCAGGCCTGGAGACAAAATTACAGAAAATTACAATCTATTGTATCTTCATACATTCATCATTCATTCATAACGTTAGGGTGGACACCTTTAGTCCAGGCACTTGAGCTATGTGCTCATTGTACCGTCCCTATTAAATCTCTTACTTCCACTCGAGCAGCTCGGTGTTCTCTACAAAGCCCAGTATCTTGCCCAGTGGAAACTTGAGAACCTTCGAGGGCTCTAACAGATCCTTCCCGAAATGTTTCTGTCGGAGTACTTTTAACTCCTCACATGTGCAGATTACATGTAAACGCGTTTCCTGCTGTTGCTCACACCTGCTGTACCACGGTTCGCTTACTCGACCTGTGTTGTATAGATGATTTTTCAGGGGACAGTGTCCATTTACCAGCCCAGTAATGGTTTTGACTTCTTTCTTGCTACGTCTACGTAGGTTATCAGAGAACTTGGCATCCCCATCTCATATTAGCGCTTTGGTATGGAGTTGACCTTCAGTCGTCCTCCATTTATTTATAGTTTCTATGTCTAACCAGGTCCAGATCTCCCTTTTAGCAGAATCCTTAGTAATCCCACATACGAGCTCTGGACCTATGAAGTGTCTTTTAGAGCCCTCCTTGGCTAGTTCGTTCTATTGTATCTTATACCTATCTGTATTTTATATTAGTTCTATAGAAAGTAGTAATGGTTGTATTTAAAATATTATCTATAGTTTTTTATAATTGCAATAGCCATGAAGGTTGAACTTGAAAAATGTGACGAAAAACATTATTTATCTGATGTGACGAAAAATATTATTTATCTGAAAGTATTATGAAAGTGTTCGTATAAATGCTAAAGTTGAATGTGACAAATGGTTATATTTAACTTGTTGACGGGTAATTTTAAAGTATGGTGAAAATTGTATTTTCTTTAATCATGACGATCTATAATTGAAATTGGTTAGTTGTTGTTATATGCTGTAAAATTAAAATTATAGTAGTAATATGAGTAATTTAAATTACTTACGTCGGAAATATTTTTGAAATAATTTTTTTTAATATGTTAAGCAACGGGGTATACAAACGATATAGGGAACCATATTACAATTTCAGATAAATAATATTTTTCGTATGATACCACATTTTTCAAGTTCAACCTTCATAGCTATTCCAATTATATAAAACTATAGATAATATTTTAATACAACCTTTACTACTTTCTGATTGTAATTCTCTGTAATTTTGTCTCCGCGGGCCTGAAGGAGGTTGAAATAAACCGAAACGGGTCGCTAATACAGCATCATAAATACAGTATCTATTTTCAATTCCACATACACCATATTTTAGTTATATTTATATCTAAGTATTATTTACAAATTATTTACAAGTTACTATTAATTATATGTGTATACATACTTTGAAAAAGACGATGCAACAGAGAAAAAGATAATAAACACAACAGGGTTCTTGAAATGGAAGTAATTCAACATTTGATCAATCCAAACTACACAGTGACATTTAGAACCTTTTATATTTTCATTGTGTTTTTCTCTTGAAGCCCAAAAATCCATTTCTTCAATAAAAAACTATATACATACTAATTCATTATAAGAATAAGTATATAATAGGAAATATGCCTTATTTTTTAGAACTATAAATACTTTAACGTAAACTCTACAGTAACTTTTAGCATATCTTAAAGCCAATAAAGGAATTTTAATTTAAGCCATATATGATCCTACTGCTCCTAAGAATAGAAGCGATTTAAAACAAGCATGGGAAAACTGTTTAAAATACAATGTAAGTTTAGTATGCCTCACCAAAGGCGAAGATGGCAAACCGATTATCGCTGGTATTAATTGCACAGCACCATGCACCAAGTACGATAATAAGAGAGCAACTGAGGGTATTGAAATATTAGAATGGGCTAAAGATGAGGTTGATGTTTTCACTAAATTTAATATTACTGAATATCTTGATGGACTAGGACTTTATGTACCCCCTAAGTTTAGAGGTGAAGGCATAGGAACCGAGTTATTAAAAGCTAGGTATGTAGTAAATGATAAGTACACATATTTCTCTGTTATAACACCTAACTTATAATTATTTCAGAAAACCAATGTGCGAAGCGTTCGGATTAAAAGCATCCGTGACAGTATATTCGTCAAAATATTCTCAAAGGGCAGCAGAATGTGCAGGTTTTCAAGATATATTTTCAATAGATTATGATGAGTTAGAAAAAAGAAATCCAAACTTTCGATATCGGGGAATTAAGGAACATACCAAAGCATTGCGTTTCATGTATATTTTGTACGAGTAAATAAAACGTTTTTAATGTTGCCTGTTAACTTTACTCGTTTATTTTTCTATTAGTGAGGCTTTTAATAAATATATTATATTTTATGCATTCTGACGTGTTTCTTTATAAGAACATCTTTTTCCTGTTTCATATATTTATAGTTTGCAAATTGCCTCAGCATAAACATCCGACTGGCGGGATTATAATTGACTCAAAGGTTCGTATCAAATAAAACAGGAATAACCGAAGCCATTACACACAAATAACTACAAATGAAACAAAAATTCTATCAAAAGGTAACCTTATTATTTAAATAAGGTATAAGGTTAAATGTTAATTGTGAGTGAAACAAGAAATATAGATAAAGAAACAAACCTATAAATCGCAAATACAATAAAAGTATGCTATGAAGGTGGACAGTATAGTAAGGATAATTTGGGAAGCAAAAACCAAAACACAAAAGAAAAAACGGAGGCTTAAACGAACCTGAGACAATACCGTTGTACTATATACTCCAAAGAAAGGAATTAAGCTGGACGCAGATGAAGAGGGAAAGAACTTTGTAAGTGGAATTAGAAACGCGGTATTGCCGCTGCACCACCGGTAGATAAAGCTACTAATCAACAAGAAGGTAAAATAGCATTAAGGTTCGCAAAAAATGATTTTTGATCTTAGTCGCCCAGAGTTATATTTCTCCCGACACTAATGAAATTATTCTTTTAATTATGTTAGAAGGAATATTACAAACACTGATAACAAATTCGGTTTAAAGGTGTTCTTGAATTTACAGTTAACTAATTGTTGCTATTGTGAATCAGTCAATCCTTTCATCAGTAAATTGCACGCCAAATACTCCATACACGAGATCCGTGGTATTTAAAGTCTGAATAGTTTCTTAAATAAACTTTCGAATATCGGTCGCCATGCAATAATTTTTGCGTTCGTACTTGCGTAAAAAAATATTAAACCTAAAAGTATCTGCAGACTTATTCTTTGTAAATTGTTACCACGCGAATTGTTAAGTTTCTCCCTCACGACACACACTCAAAAAAAAATTTTAAACTTTCCGTCATTCGTTGTACGATACCAGATACGCTAATAGACACGATTCTATTTGCCAGTTCAGCGAATTTATTTGAACACATAAATCAATAGAATTTTTTTTCGTGTATATGTCCATCATGCCTTAGATATATGCATAACAAATGTCTTCTTTTTCTTCTTCTTCTAAAAGGGGGGTCCTTTTGATTTTTGTTCAAGGTTGGGAGGCCGGAGGAAGGTCGTTAGGAAGCCATTTACAGAATTGAATTATATACATGCAAAACTTCTTTATCAGTAAAATGTAGCAAGTATCAAGCAACATCCATTGGAGCAAGAAAATTGCGATGAAACATGCATGAAAACAAGGTTTAATAAATGGCATACATGAATAAAAAAGATACGCAGCGAGTACTAGTTACAATTTAATATTATTAGTTTTTAAAAATTTAAAAAGAAGCCAGTATGAAAAGATAGTTATGAAAGTAATTGTTCAATACAAAACATATAAGAGTGCCCTTTAGATAGAAGGTTCCCACTTAGTAAATTCGAAGCAACCCTGAGCATTGGATATCCAAAAGAATTGTGATTTATGGATTCCTCCAGTCCACAGCTACACACTGTGTAACGACAATCCATTTCAGTGTCAAGATTTGAATTTAGTTCGAATAAACCACTAATTTCTTTTATTTTGATTGATTTTCTCATAGGCGGTAGCGTTGCCAACACATGTTATTTTAGTTCGTTAAGTTTTTGCTGAATTTTGTTTACGACGCGAGTGTCGTCGCCACAGACGGTGCCCGATCACACACGCTCAACTCCGCTTTGGCTCATGTAACGGCACAGCTTTTCTGATACATGCCGAGCTCTTTGTTTAAATTATTCCCGGCCTGATTGTAGTGCTGACAAAGCTCTCTGTTGTGCTTTCTGGTACATGCACTTTAACGGTTTTTCTCCGCTTTGACTGTTGCGTTGCCAAAGCTTTCTGACGCTCCTAGAGTTTTATTTACAATCATTCCCGTATCGCAGAGTTTAGCGCCGTCACTGATATCTAACCCGTCATAGCCCATAAAAACCGTCCGCGTTAACTGAAACAAAACCATGAGATTCCGCGTCTAAATTTCTAAAGCGTTGCTGAAGCCCCGCAATTATGTTTTATTGTTTGTCACTGTTCATATATTTATGTATGTTCATGACTGTGCATACATATGTTTTGACACTTACCTTTCTTTGCTGAATATTTTTGATGTCTATCACACCTGTTAAATAAATATTTGATTTATAATACACCTTCACTGTTTCGTTGCGCAATCGATCTAGAACCTTGAACATCCCTGCACTCAAACTCATAGCTACCACTTTGAGGTTAAAACTTTATAGTAACGACGTGATTAAGACGCAACACCGTTTAAACCGCCACGAGGTTGTAATTCACCGTTTGACAACTGGCTGTACTAGCGCCGCCGAACGTACTCGGCGCGAATAGGCGTTAAAGAGTAAGCAGCAAATATCAGTACACCGAACCAGAACCGAAAGGAACGTCGTCACAAACGAACCTATAACCACAAGAGATCTGTAGAATGCATCAACCTGTATAGCGGAGAAAGCCGAATGTAGATTTTGTTGGGAACAGGATGAAATCCATCTACTCTCAAATTGCAATGCACTGTGCAACTCAAGGGCCCTTCACTTCGGAGCATGTAAAATTGAAGAGGGGGAGTTACATAATCCGGGGCCTTCTGACTTTTTAAAGGAATCAGACTGGAATAAGATCTTAAATTTTATTGTTGTTAATAAAATATTACGTCATCTAAGCTAATTTTAGCCGTCGATAAATTGGCGGAAAATTATCAATTAATGATTTAACAATTGTTAGGCCGTTGTCCAACCGTCTAGTTAACATGGCTAGACGCTGGTGCGACACTCAAGATTAAAAAGGATTTGATAACGCAGTTTTCGAAGCATTTACCATTTGCGAAGCTATTGAAAGCAGCTGCGTTATATGAGATATATGCTAGGCAGGATTTAAGCTAGTGTTTTAATTGTAATGGACTACATTGTGCCCACGAATGCAAGAAACCGTGCTGGTATGATTTAATAGTAGCAGTTTGAGGTACATCGCCAACAAATGCCTTAACCCCCACTGTGTTATAACAGAGTGTTATTCCACTAGTGATTTGGTGAAGAGCATATCTTCCAAGGTTTACCTTAGCCGAAAACACTACGTTTAACACTGCTCTTCACTTGTTTTTCTACTGAAGATAGCAACTTAGTTGCCGAAATACGTATTTAGATTTGTATCTTTAATTTTTGTGGTAAGGAATTTTTTCACTTTTTCTTTTGGATTATTGTTATAGTTTTCAAGTCACAGCCTCCACCCATCACAGAACTTAAAGTTAGTGTTTGATGATGACGTCACTCCTGATGATATATTCAAGTGCAAAGAACTATTATGGGAATTTAGTGATCAAGTTTCGACTTCCATGGCCACAACGGGAAGCATCGATGCCGCAATGTTAGACATCAAATTGGTGACGCAAGAACCGATTGCTTGCAACCCGTATCGGATGTTAATGCATGAAAAGGAGATGGTATTTTGGACGACTTGTTGACGAATGGTATTACCAGAGAGTCCACGTCGACGCACACTAGTCCGGTGCTTCTGGTGCAGAGAATGACTGGTGGCTAAGGGATGTGCGTCTATTGCAGATGACTGAATACCATTACCATTAAAGATAACTAACCTTAGTAGTAGTGTTTCAAGTATTTTATGGCGCTAGATATGCGCTCGAGGTATTATCATGTGTTAGTTAGCTGAGATTCATTAGATAACACCGCTTTCATTACACCTGTACATCATTACGATTTATGACGTATGCCATTCGGGCTTTGTAATTTGCCGGCGGTTTTTCAGCGACTAATGAATAAAGTTATCACTAAGAAATACGGTGGCTTATACATATGATGTAATTGTTCTGTCGACAACTGTTGCGGAGGGCATTTGACGGTTACGATTAGTTCTTCAAGCCCTATGTGATATAACATTACTTTAAGACTAAGTAAATGCTCGTGTTTTTGCACCAAGATAAATTATTTAGGTTGTAAAATTAGGCCCGATAGATTTAGACCGGGGCATGCGAAGGTTGCGGGTATTGCAAACATGGCGCCACTTACGACTGTTAGATGGGTGCATCAGTTTCTTGGTTTGACGGGTTATTCTAGAAAGTTTTGTGAGGGTTGTCGAGCCTCTGAGTAGATTAACACGTAAAGACCTTCAATGGTGACAACGTTTTAAAAGCTTGCAAATAAGGCAGTGGGAGCGGTTTTGTTGTAAACACTTCCCGATGGAGTACAACGTGTCGTGGCTTATTTTAATAAACAAACGACGGTTTATATTCTGCGGCGCTCCCGGATGTATTTACTGGGCTTACAGTTTACCAGTTTACCCAGAAACTGACTGCAATGCCTTGAGAACAACTCCTTCAAAAAGGACTTAATACCGCCAGTACTAAAGTACAAGAATTTACCTTTGAGATTAAGTACCGGCCGGGAACACATATGCCTCAAGAGGCAGCAGCTCTTGTCGCTATCCCGCCACGGTCAAGGTTCACAAAATTGATTTAATTGAAGGGAACTGGATATTATCAACGCAATTGCAAAATGACAAACTAGCGTTGATTTGCAGAATCTTGGATGATGGTGTTAAATTTCAGAGACTAAGCAGTATTTTCAGTACTATGAGTTGAGAAACAGTAAAGTCTATTGGAAGTTACCAGACGAGACACGAGTATGAGAAGTAGCCTGTGCGGCGCGATGGCAGATAGTTAGGTTATACCATGTTCAGGCAGTCCAGTGTTGAATATACACTACGACGTATCCAGATACATTGATATTTTTCTAAGATGAGATGGATTCTGGATTTTAGGTCGGGAAGTACGGTGGCGTCGTTCGCCCACAGCCTATCCGAGCGAGTCCAAACTAAGCATAAGCTCGAGCAGAGCAGCAGGCAAGGTGCCGCCAAAATCGGCCATGCTTGGCCGGTACTCCGTCATCATGGAACCTCTGAGGTGGACAGGCGCCGGGCAGTGACATAAAATGTGTTCCGGCGTCTCGTCTTCTTGATAACATGCCCGGCACAGTGGGGTGTTAGTCAAGCCCATGCAGTGCATGTGTTTGTTTAGCTTCCGGTGGCCGGTCAAAAGCCCCACGACTTGATGTAGGTTACTGCGAGAAAGCTGCAAGCAATATCTTGCTGCCTTCGGTGATGGCCTGGGGATGGCTTCACGCGCTTGACGGTAGGTGGTTAAGGACTTTCATCTGTTTTCGTGAAGAATGGCAGTCGATTGCGTTATTATGAGATGTTTTGTTACGAAATATCTGAAAGCATGTTTAAATTGTACCTTTTATAAGAATTGCCCAAGTAGGAAGCAAAAGTAAATTGCATGCCATTGATAAGACATCGATCCTTTTTCACATGTTGCATTTGGAGCACGTCGGTCCCTTTGAGGCTAGTTGAAAAGGAAACAAATGGTCAGTATGAGCGACGCAATAGAATTGTTGTTACGATGTTGACTACGACAAGTGTCGAAACCGAGGCGGAGCTTGGGGCACTCATGTAAAAAAATTACAGAGTGTGTTGAATGTAATTCAACAAAGGTATCGGTAGTACCCTGGTTGAAGTTCTTTTGGGTTATCAAGTGAAGTCAATGACTTAGGCCAAGTTATTGAATTCCTTATAGGATACAATTGACAGAATAATCTTGAGGAATTAAGAGCATGTGTTAAGGAACAGATAGACGACGACCAACGTAAACAAAAGGAACGTTATGATAAGGCTCGACGTGAAGCTGAACGTTATTAAGTTGGTAGTTTGGTCACAAGCCGACCAAGTACAGGTTTAAGTTAAATGTTTAATCCAAAGTTTAAGAGTTCTTTCAGAGTTATGAAAGTGCCCTTCAATGACTGGTATGAGTAACTATGTATGGTAAGTTGAAAATTTAAGGGAGGAACAGCACAATCAGAAGCGAGCGATAGTGGCTGTTGACAAGGTGAACGGTTGGGCAGCTACGGTGTAAGTTAAGGCATTTTGATGTTAAGATTGTTGCCAGGTTTAGATGGTTATCAGAACGAACAGTTGTAGCCGTAGTTGTGTAGTTGACAAGGTGAACCGTTGGGTAGCTGTAACGTAAGTTAATAAATTTTTAATGTTAAGATTGTTGTCAGGTTTAGACAGTTATTAGAGCGAGCAGTTGTAGCTATTGACAAGATTAAGTGTTGAATGGCTATGATGTAAGTTGTTCGTGATGTTAATATTGGTGCCAAGTTTAGATGGTCAACAGAGTAAACAGTTGTGGTTGTTGACAAGATTAAGTGTTGGATAGCTATGACGTAAGTTGTTCTGGATGTTAATATTGTGGCTATGTTTAGACGGTCAACAGAGCAAACAGTTGTGGCTGTTGAGAAGATTAAGTGTTGGATAGCTATGACGTAAGTTGTTCTTGATGTTAATATTGTTGCTATGTTTAGACGGTCAACAGAGCAAACAGTTGTATCTATTGACAAGATTAAGTTTTGGGTAGCTATGACGTAAATTGTTTTTGAAGTTGAGACTCTTACCAAGGTTAGATGGTCAACAGAATGAATAGTTGTGGCTGTTGACGAGATTAAGTGTTGGATAGTTATTATGCAAATTGAAACATTTTTGGTGTTAAGATTGTTGTCAAGTTTAGATCGCATCAGAGCGAATAGTTATGACTGTTGACAAGATTAAGTGTTTGATAGTTATGATGTAGGTTGAGATATTTGATGTTAGATTGTTGCCAGGTTTAGATGGCATCAGAGCGAATAGTTATGATTGTTGAGCAGATGTGAAGTAAGTTGAAATATTTTGATGTTAGGGTTGTTGCCAAGTTTAAATGGTCATCAGAGACACTGGGACAGTGATGATAGTGGCGGAGACCAGTATGGTCTGCCCATTATTTGAGTCAAGTGTAATGACGTTGGTCATCTGAGACACTCGTGACAGCGATAATAGTGGCCGAGACCAGTTGGGTCTGCCCATTATTTGAGTCAAGTGTAATGACGTTGGTCATCTGAGACACCCGTGACAGCGATAATAGTGGCCGAGACCAGTTGGGTCTGCCCATTATTTGAGTCAAGTGTAATGACGTTGGTCATCTGAGACACCCGTGACAGCGATAATAGTGGCCGAGACCAGTTGGGTCTGCCCATTATTTGAGTCAAGTGTAATGACGTTGGTCATCTGAGACACTCGTGACAGTGATGATAGTGGCGGAGACCAGTATGGTCTGCCCATTATTTGAGTCAAGTGTAATGACGTTGGTCATCTGAGACACTCGTGACAGCGATAATAGTGGCCGAGACCAGTTGGGTCTGCCCATTATTTGAGTCAAGTGTAATGACGTTGGTCATCTGAGACACCCGTGACAGCGATAATAGTGGCCGAGACCAGTTGGGTCTGCCCATTATTTGAGTCAAGTGTAATGACGTTGGTCATCTGAGACACCCGTGACAGCGATAATAGTGGCCGAGACCAGTTGGGTCTGCCCATTATTTGAGTCAAGTGTAATGACGTTGGTCATCTGAGACACTCGTGACAGAGATAATAGTGGCCGAGACAGGTGCGGTCTGCCCATTATTTGAGTCAAGTGTAATGACGTGTTTTGAAATTGGCAATTGATGAATGAATGCGTGTAGAGTAAAGTAGTTGAGGTCTGAGAGACGCTCGTGAAGAATGTTTGGGGCAATCCTGCCTATCGGAGCGCAAGTCTAAGAGCTCAAACGTAATTTTGAACTTTGTCAAGGTTTCGTCAACGTCATCCTTTCACCATTTATTTATGATTCGTGTTTTCGCAGGTAAACTGGCGACGTATGGTATGAGGACATACTATTGTCAGGATGGCCGAATGTACAAAACTTTCCACGACTATCTACTAGCGAACGGTTTAATATGCAGCGTCAGGAGAATGCGTTGCTAGGCGGCGTACCCGAATTTCTGCGTGGACCTTGTTTATAAACATTACGGCGACTCGGAGGTGTCTGAGAATTGTAACAAAGGCAGTTACCTTAGTGACATGATTATTACTTTATTGTAGCTGAAGAATGCAAGACAAGATGGAGAAACATAAAAGATACGTTTTCAAAAATAAAAAGAAAATGAAAATACCTTGCAATTTTTAAATAACGTAAACCAGGAAAGACGGTATTTTAAATACTAATAAATCTCACACTACTGTTATCTAATAATAAATTCCCCAAATTATATATTGTCGCACGTTAGGTGAGTATTTATTAATATTTTAAAGTAACCTTTTTGTTTTCTTTGTATATAAACATGGTTTGGATTCTGGATTCTGGATTTTAGGTCGGGGAAGGTGGTTAACACGCGCACTTAGGCCACTCTTATCGGGCCCATTGTGCTACCTCCCCTAGGTGGCATCGCTCGCCCACAGCCTACTCGAGCCAGCCCAAACTGAGCGTGAGCTCAAGCAGAGCAGCAGGCAAGGCGCCACCAAAATCGGCCATACTGGGCCAGTACTCCCCCAGTATGGAACCTCTAAGTTGGACAAGCGCTGGGCAATCACATAAAATGTGTTGCGGCGTCTCGTCTTCTTGGTAGCATGCCCGACACAGTGGGCTGGTAGCCAAACCCATGCGGTGCATGTGTTTGTTTAGCTTGCAGTGGCCGGTCAAAAGCCCCACAAGTTGATGTAAGTTACTGCGCGAAAGCTGCAGGCAGTATTTTGCTGTCTTCGGTGACGGCCTGGGGATGACCTCACGCGCTTGACGGCAGGTGGTTATGGATTTCCATCTATTCTCATGAAGAGTGGCAGTCCATTGCGTTATCGTGGTGTTGAGTGTAGCCGACGAAATAGGGAGAACTGGTTCCGGCCCCACAAAGTGGGAGCGCGAGCCCCGCCCCGCCAGCCTATCAGCAGCCTCATTACCTAGGTTTCCTTTATGGCCTTTAACCCACTTGAGTGTCAGGGCATTATCGATAGCGACCGCTTCTAGGGCATTGTGACACTGAAGTACTAAGCCCGAAGCGATCCTATAATTATTGAGAGCCTTAAGGGCAGCCTGACTGTCGCTATAAAGGACAATACGCCGTCCCCTAATGCCCTTTGCTAAAATTTCTTCGGCGCCGTGCAGGATCGCTAACACCTCGGCTTGAAAAACCGTGGCAAACCTGCCCAGCGCCAGTTCTAGATTGAGGTCAAGGTCCGAGGAGAAAACTCCGGCCCCTGTCCCCATTTTCGTTTTCGATCCATCTGTAAAGATGGCGATCGAAGATTGCAGTTCGATCTCAGGGTCAATAAGGACATGGTAGTGCCTGTTAAAGGCAAACACAGGAGGCACAGTATCCTTTGCGGCACCAAGGAGAGGCACCTTGGCGGCGGCCTCATAAATGATGCTCGCGTGGCCGCGTCCTCCACCCGCCACGTCCAGAAGACCCCGGGATCTCAATCTTATAGCCGCCCTAAGCGCCGCCTCCTCCACAAACAAGTCCAGAGGGGGAACACATAGGAGTGCTTCCATTGCCGCCGTTGGCGTTGTGCGCATTGCTCCTGTTACACTGAGACATGCGATGCGCTGCACATGTGACAGTTCGTTCCTGGCGACCACTCGTCTCACCCTTGGCCACCAGACGAGAGCGCCATAAGTTAGCATGGGCCTTATTATGGCAGTGTACAGCAACAAGGTAATTCTCGGGGAAAGTCCCCAAGTCCTACCCAAAATACGGCGACACTGCCAAAAAGCCATACATGCTTTTTCAGTTTTTGTTTTGACGTGCTTGCCCCAGCTCAGCCTCTTGTCAAACACAACGCCCAGATATTTGACATCCTCTGAAAAGCTGAGAGCAGTACCAAACAATTGTGGTGGTTGTAATTGTTCAACTTTCCTTTTGTTGGTAAAGAGTACCATCTCTGTTTTATCTGGGTTTACAGAGAGGCACACCAATTTTCGATTGATCTTAAGGCGGTCTGCATTACGCTGCAGAGCACACCCTCGAATCTTCCATCAATTAGGACCGTGATATCGTCCGCATATGCGATTGTGTAGTAGCCAGACACATTGAGCAAACGGACAAGGTCATCTACCACAAGGTTCCACAAAAGTGGTGACAAAACGCCTCCTTGGGGACAGCCTCGATCCACAAGCCCCCTGACCCTGACATCCCCCACATTTATTTCTACTGCCCTCTGCTCTAGCATACAGCGCAGCCATCCCACAAGAGTCGGCTCAACGCCATGCCGAGTGAGGGCATTAACAATACTGTTGAGGGACGCTTTATCAAAAGCTCCCTCTATGTCTAAGAATACACCCAGGGTAGACATTTTGTTGTCCAATGATCTTTCTATCCGCCGCACCACTGAGTGGAGGGCAGACTCGGTGGATCTCCCCGGGATGTATGCATGTTGATTTGTGTGAAGTGGATACATCGGTAAGGCCACTTCTCGGAGGTAACGGTCACACAGCCGTTCCAGTGTTTTCAACAGAAAACTAGTCAAGCTTATTGGCCGAAAAGATTTGGCTAGGGTATAGTCAGACCGCCCTGGCTTTGGTATAAAGACTACTTTTGTTTCTCTCCATACTTCAGGTACGTACTTCCAAGCGATGCACCCCCTGAATAAAGTCACCAACAGGCCTAGTAGGGCATCCATGCCCCACTGAAGCAGAGCAGGGAACACACCATCCGGGCCAGGTGACTTAAACGGTTGGAAACTTTTAATTGCCCAACAAATTCGGGATTCTTCTACCACCTTTTCCGCCACAGCCCAGTCCTCCTTGGTAGGAGGCGAGCTGTAAGGATCTTGCCATGCCAGTGTGTTGCAAACTACACTGCCTGGAAAGTGGGTGGTCATAAGTATCTCGGCTGTTTCTAGAGAGGACGACGAAAGAGTTCCGTCCTCCCGTTTTAACAGTCCTAGTTGGTGACTAGTATCTTTACTTAATACTTTCTTTAGACGAGCAGCCGTTGTGACAGATTCGATGGAGTCACAGTAGTTTCTCCAGGCTCGTCTCTGACCACAACGGATCTCCCTTTTATATTGCCTACATTGAGCTTTGTAGGCTGCCCAGTCTTCTACGGATCTGGTTGATTTAGCTTTATTAAATAGCTTTCTTATTTTGGTTCTCATCTTTGAGAGATCTCGACTCCACCATGGAGTCCCACTCTTCTCCGATGTAACCTTTAGCGGGCACGATCGCTCAAAGGCGTCCACGATTGACGCCTGCACCCCAGCAGCTAGCTGGCGCAGGGCATCAACCTCCAGACCCCCCCAGAGAGCTCAGCCCTTGCAGGTTGACAGACAGTAGATCCCCGTAGGACCGCCTGTCCGTCTTCCTCGGATTTCGGTATTCAGCCTTTTGAACCCTAGTTTGATCGATCTGAAAACAGATCCATCTGTGGTCTGGCATTGATGCCTCATCAGACACCCGCCAGTCTAATATGTTGCTTGAAATACCAACCGATGCCAGTGTAATGTCAATTACTGTCTGGCACCGCGAGGTGACAAACGTGGGTTCGCATCCTCTGTTGAGTATGTCAAGATTGGTGCTAGAGATGAACTCACTAAGGAGTCTACCCCGATCATTTACGTCACGGCTGCCCCACGCTACATGATGAGCGTTTGAGTCACAGCCTATGACCAAGTGTTTGTTATATCTATCACAGTGTTCCACCAGCTGCACCAGAAGACTGGATGGGACCGGTTCGCCACTGGCTAGATACACTGAAGCAATCACTACTGGTGTTTGCCTCCCTTGTACATCACAAGTGAGTTGTACGGTGGTTACATCCCTGCCACAGTAGTTTGGTATGGGATAGGCTTTAATACACTTTGGTACGTAAATACACGTCCTAGGTTTATCTTCAGTGCCGGAGAAAACAACACCTCTGACATTATTCAGGCCAAGGATTCTGGATTTCAGAAACCATGGTTCCTGAATTAGGGAAATGTCCTGCTGTCTGTCTAGGTGCCTACGTAAAGTAGCAGTAGCCGCCCGACAGTGTTGCAGATTAATTTGTATAATGTTTAGACCACGCGGAGACATTGGACGACAAAGTTAGGTCGAACCGCCTCCACGGTTGGTCTTTTTTGACGGCCCCCGCACATCCACCACAGAGACGCTAGCGTCACCCACAGGAGCGACGACGGCGCCCGCGCCAAGGACAGCAGGGTCATCTGTAAGTGCGGATGTGTCCATGGGCACATCCGCTGTTGATTGCCCCGTCGGCGTCGGCACACTCCGAGTGGCAGACTGGGGCTCCGAAGTGGTAGCCGCAGAGGTCAAGGTCGTAACGGCCTCAGCCTTCTGCAGCTTCACATGCACGTCGCCTCGAAAGGAAAACCTTAGTCGGCAATCGTGCAACTTTAGCCGGTCCGCAGCATCTTTGTCGACGCCGAAGACCAGTAGTTTTCCACCTGGTTGGTCTGCTTCATGGAAGAGACACCAGGTGTCAATGTTGCTCCAGCGATTCTGGGCGCGAACATGGTTTACATCTTCTCGCATTTTAAAAGAATTAATTATATCATCTTATTTCTCATCTTCCAAGAGCAGTGCAGCTGCCAATATTCGCTTTTTATGTAGTAAAACACTCACAAAACATGTTTGCGCTACTACTTCTTACGTCTTGCTATTCCAATTTCCAATCGAGTACTAGTCGCAGCATATAATCGCGTTCAACGAAAACACACAATCGCGGGGGCTAGTCGCGACGACTGGCAGCAGCGACTAATCGCAGTCGCACCTTGTGAAATATTCCCGCGCAAAAGGGAACCGCTCAGTGAAGCAACGGCTTTTCTAAAATCGTAATTGCAAATTACCAGATTAAAAGTTAAAAATGAATTTAAAATTGCCTTCAAAATGACGTTTATATCGCTGATGTTGTCTATGATTAAGAAAGCGAAAAGAATTACTGAGAAGTCATTTTCGGTTCAATGCAAAGTGTAAACAGTGAATGCATATGTACGTCAGTAATATATTCATTGTTTTTATGAACCTAATATCTAACAGTTATCAATGTTTATCAATAAAATTTGTTTATGCTATTATATAGGATTCACTTATTATCTGAGTCCATGTGTGATCTCCAAATTCTTATTATATATAATAGCTATATGATAAAGATCAGTAATACAATCAATACATACTTATCTATGTACATATGTACATTCATTTTAAAATTGTGCAAAGTTATCATTTGTTGATAAAACACCTCAGCAACAACGTTAGTGTGCCAAAATGTCCCAATGGACTAGACCAGATACCGTACCGATACCTACAATTTGGGCAACGTTTGAGGGGAAAAAAATTATTAACGGAATAAGAAGGAAGTATTGGATACAGGATATCACCGACGAATATAAAGATGAAGTCGTCAAATATATGATTAGACAATTTCTCACTGACGAACCTCTGAGTAAATATAGCTGTAAGTGGCATATATATCTATAAAAATACAATTTGATCGACATTTTTACTTCCTGTATTGGCCAAACACTTAGCATAACTATTATATAGTATAGTATTTTAAAACACAAGTGTCACAATGACGTTTATGTAATGCGAGTACAAATTTGAATAACGAGTGATTCAATGGAGGAGCATTACAAAGTCATTGTGACACGAGTTTTTTACAATATTTTTTCTAATTTGCACATTAATCGCCTATATTACGTTCCGGCAGGAGTCCCCCCCACCACGTTAATATCTTATTACAGCACAGTATTTACAGCATACTGTGCTTTAATGCCATATCAGCACTGCGTCGTCTTTTGTTTTAGCTTTATTACAACATCCAATTAGAAAAAAGAATTCTATGCTCACTTACTCATATAGTTTTTTTTTCCTATATTTTGCATACCTCTTTGTTGGACGGTATATGAAAATTATCTTTCTAATCGGAAAACGAGTAGTTCGGACTTTTCTAGTCAGCGAGCGGTACAAAAAAATCTTTGACGTTTGGTATTATGTAAGATCGTTCAGATAAACTTGATAATGCGAGTAATGTATTCGTACATGCGTTTTTCATATAAGCTGTGTATTCAGTTGACAGTATGTAATCAACTGAACGGAGTATATAATATGTACTTTAGGTACTTAGGAAAAAATATTTCTAGAGGACGCTCGGGAGTTACGTAATGTTTCTGCGATATTTCAATATCCGTAATAGATATGACAGGAATTCGGTGCTTGTATCGATATTTCTTAATTTTGTATTTTTCTTGGCCAATTGATTTAAATTTCAATATAAATAAAAGTTCTTGAGTTTAGTGGTCTTATAACTTTATTAATTTTGTTCATACATTTATTTTCTTTGAAGAAATCTTTATTAATAAACATTAATACTTTGTTAAACTAAACTTGGTAAGTTTTTTAAAGTGATTATTCTGTTACTAAATAAGATAAACTATACCTACTAATTAATCCGTAGTTCGTAGCTCCTTATCTTACAATAAGGAGCTTTTGAAAAAGATGAAATGTACGAAACATCAAGCAAATGTAAATAATGGAATTTATAAAGTTATAAGGCCACTAAATTAAAATTAATTGAAAAAAAAAAAAAAAGATTGATATTTCTTAATATCCAAAATGTTTAACAGGCATAATTTATATTTAGTATGGTGACTTTATAATATCAGCAAATCGACGTACTCCGAATATTTACGTTAAATAATAAATTTCCATAGTAGTAACAAACAACCAACAACCAATTGATTTTAATACGTATAATTTGAAAAGTAGTTCTTCTGTGCAAACGTGAAGCAGCAGATAAAAAACGGAGAAAGTTGTTTATCAATTTATCATGCACGTAATAATAATAATAATATAATCAATAGCAAATAAAATAGTTTTAGAATATTACAGATGGAGCCGAAACTATAATAGAAACATTAGTAAAAACTGTGGACATACTATCATATTCTTATACTTCCACTTTCTGAAAATAGGTATCTTTTACGAAACCAACAGCATAATTATTTTGCCATATTTAACATAGGCTGCTGGAATTATCGAGCTCATCAACAAAAAAACTTACAATGCTAGGAGTGCAACATATCTTTCTCCTTTCTTGTATGTATATTGAAACCTTAAGGTATACTCTAAGCCAGCGTTTCTCAAACTGATGTCTGTGAACACCCTTTAGTAGTCCGCGAATTTCTTTACGACGATATGAAAAAGAAAAAACCGTAAAATTGAAATAAGGCCATATGCCTTCGTAATACTTTTCTTAAACGCTGCCGACAGCCCCAAACTTGTTTGTCATGCCGATGTAGGAAGTCGTACTTTTTAAATATCTAGTATTATATATACATTTTAAATAAACAATCGTATCTGTCAATAAGCATTGATATTAAAGAAAAATAGTTGTTTATAAGTTTCAATGGGATCGACAACATTCCCTTGTTAGTGACAAACATCCAGTACACATTACGACTACTTAATGGCAATTCTTGTAGATATCTCTCGGAAGATGTCTATAGTATAATTAATTTGTAGTCTTTATGAACTAAACTCATATGAATCAATATTTCTCCATCTGTTGCCACAAACATGTCAATCTGTATACTAATATCAGTACTAACAGTAATTCAAAATTAAGCAAAGTTACAACATAATATATAGGAAAGTGACTACTTTTTTAGGTGTTACTGAAACAAATGATGTCAAACATTTAGAAAACATATGGTACGACACATTAAAAAATAACTTAGGTCTAGTATGTCTCACTAATGACGAAAACAATAAACCTACCATCGCTGCCATGAACTGCACTACCCTATGCAGCATCTTTGACGAAAAGGGATCGCCCGAAGAAAATGGACAAATATTAGAAACGCTTATGTGGGTTAAGAACCAAGTAGACCCCTTTAAACAATTCGATATTACTGAATATTTAGATGCAATGGGGCTTTACGTCTTACCAGAATACAGAGGAGAAGGACTAGGTTTAGAACTTCTTAAAGCTAGGTAAATTGTCATACTTCTAATGTAGAACTTAATTTACGAAAACTAAATCAATTTTAACATTTTCAGAAAACCTCTTTGCGAAGCTTGTGGACTAAAAGCTTCATTAACGTTATTTACATCGGTCATATCACAAAAATTGGCTGAACGTGCTGGATTTAAAGATATATATGCCATAGATTACGACGATTTACAAAAAAAGAATCCACGCTTTCGTTATCCTGGCATTGAAAATCATACGAAAACGTTACGTTTTATGTATATTTTATATGAGTAATTCTATTTTATCATTGTGATATACCAATAGTGCTGATCGATTTACCAAGAAGGCGTGAGTAGTTTTATGACATGACCCCGGATATTTGGGTCAAGTCATAAAACTGTAACCACGTAACAAACAAACTAATATATTAGGTTACCTATCCATGATATTACCAATCTATTGTAAAATATACTACCACTATATGTACTACTAAAGATTTTTAAAAGTTTAATATTTTATGATAACATGAAGCGTTATAATCCAAAAACGCCACCTACATACACTCAAAATTTCTTCCATTTATGGAGTTTGATAGGTAAATGTTAAAGCCGTCGATAAGCAATCCGATGCAGATTGCATTTAGTTGCTTTTTTGCTGCCCCTTTCTAAGTACCACCCTGATCGTGCTGTGCACCACTTGCACCACCGGATTGGTACGGACCTGAGAGGAAGAAAGAATCCTAGTTAACAGCAAATACTTATAAACTATTTTCTGCTAATATATGTTTTGGATCGAAAGTGACAGATTTGTTTTTATTTCGTAAATATTTCTAACATATATTTGTGGTATATGGCTATTAATGGTCAGTCTGTATAGCGTATTGAGAATTACTACTTTCCTTATGATGCTTAAATATTGCTAGTCCATATTTCATATACACATCGGTATTGTGAAAAAATCTTTTAGGTGATTTTCCTAAAAGTTTTGCAGCAAAGTGTTTCTATATCACAACTCAAACCTTAGAATAGAAAAAAAATTACCCTACCTGAGATGGATACCCTAGCAGCACAAGAATCGGCATGATATCGGCTAAGCTTCGCCGATATTGCTGACCGATGTCGTAATTATAGCGGCCGCTGATATCATACCGATACAAAATGTGAACATTTTGCAATATTGGTTCGATATCGAAATTCCAATACTTATCCGATATCAATACAATTAAAATTAGATACAATATCATCAGTAGACCGATACATGATTGATACTTACCCAACGTTTTCTATGCTCCGCCGATAAAGTTTTAGTCGTCCTGTGATGACTAATTTCTACATATAAGTATGCAGCTTGTCTATCCACGATAGTGGATATTTATACAGGCTGTCCCAAAAGTAGTTCCCGAAACGGAAAAGGGTTATAAAGAGTATAATTTCGAGTCAAATTAGCCCCATATGTGATTATTCAATTCTAATAAGGTTTTTGCGAGTTTTAAAAAGATCTTCCACAAAAAACGTTCATAAAATTATAGGCAAAAACAGTATTTTTTTGTAATGTTAGAATTTAGAAAGAAATTAGAAACCATCAACGTCTTCTGAAATATCAAAGCCGTTAAACAAAAGGATGTACCTTTGATAATATCACAATGTTTAATTTCAATTTAACTTCATTAAAAAATAACTTCATTCTTATTGTCGTACTCTTTTGTTTGTTGATAATTTAATGAACGTTTATATGAAGGAAGATTTTTAGAAAAAATAAATGATTCGTAAACTATGCATCGAATAATAATCACACCTAGGATTAGTTCGACTGGAAATGACACCCACTATAACACCTTTGTGTTTGAACATTTAATATCGGGGCAGTCTCTATAGTCATATTCATATTGAACAATGCGGAATAAATACATCAGATTCATAATCACATTGCACATGTAATGTTTTTCAAATTGTTTGCCACCATTTTCTGTGTATAATAATTCATGACAAAATAGAATATTATGCGCATAAAATAATATACATAATGAAGGAAAGACTTTATGTAATAGAAAGTAAAAAAATCAATAAATTTCAAGAAAAAGTCCTAATATAAAAATACTTAATATGTTTATTTATGAGTAATTGACACAAATATTTAACGACATAATTAATAAAAACAAAAACTGAAAATAACTAGGAAAACATGAAACCGAAAACAAACTCAATATGTGCATATTTTAAACGAAAAGTAATTTAACATTTGTTACAGGTAATTTTTAACAAATCAATAACAACAAAAATTCTAAGTAATACCTAAAAAAAATCCAGTCGTCTAAATTATTCGTTCGCTAAAGACGTTATATTCTTCTTCCTTTCTTTTCTGCCCCCATCTCATCTATTGATATTCGTCTCTGTCCCATCCGGCTGTTTGACTCTAATTGCTTCTGTAAATAAAAATAACAGTTTTGATATAGAGTTACAAATAAAATAATAATGCATGTAACATTACCTAGAAATACTATGTATATTTCCAATTTATCAAAAGCTTCTTTGGATTGTCTCTAATTTCATGAATAATTTACATTAATACTTTTCGAGAGGATTTGTTTTAACATTAGATATATGCTTCCTTTAAAGTACTTCCCCCAATTAAGCACCACATACGTATCTAAAAAAAAGTGTTTTTCTTAAGTGTATATATTCAGCATCGTATAAAAGCTTTAATTTGTCTGAAGTACGCTTGTAATTTATTTTATTCTATTAATGCGAAACGTTTTTTACGCTACACATATTGTAGAAACAATGCTTTCACGTAAAATAAGAAATTTACAAGCGTCTTCCATTTTGTTAACGCTGCATATTTACACAATAAATGAGTATTAATCATTAAATTAAATTATATACTTGATACATACATAAAACATTATTCATAAAAATTTCCTTACCTTTATAAGCTTCATTCACCCATTTTGTAATGTGCACAGCGCTTACTATAATGCAGCGACAAAATAAATAATGGCAACCACTTCACCTGGTCGTCATGCTCACACTGCAATCATGCAATAAGGAACGCTATGATGGATTGTGGTAGGTGGTGGTGGTAAGATATTGCGCGTAGATCTAACTCCCATAAACATTGCGTTTAGATGCCAATTTTTATAAGCACGGCTGAGTTAGAAAATGGCATTTGCATATTCTTAAGTTATAAATCGCTTCACCTTCTAAAACTGTTTTATAGTCGATATTAATTTTAATTTCACAATTGATGTCTCAAACGTTGAAATTTTATATCTGAACGCTCTTGTAATGCGGTTATATTTCAATCAACCAGTCCGTATAGATTTAGGATATTAGCCGACTTCCTATCGTCAAGAAAATGACAATAGTCAAATCCATATACCTCATTTCTATCAATATCGAAGCGGCGTTTATTAATGATATCGCCCTGATATAGGTCTTGAGTTTCCAGCCGATGATCAGCCGATACATCAAACGTTCAACCGATATTTTACCGATAATGGATCTTTTGTATCGCAGTGATATCGTATACTGGTAGAAAGCCGATATCGGCACAATATCTTTGATATCGACCCGACATCAGGATATCGGCCCTATATAAAGCCGATCATTAGCCGATGATTTGTGCTGCTAGGGTAACCATGGTTCCTGTACAAAGATCACAATGACTTGCTCTTTGCGGAATCTGCAAGAACTGCCTACCTTGCGTGTTGCATAATTTGCAAACATATTTGTTTATGGGTTGTACCTGCTTCAACACTATGGCTCGGTTTGACCACAGGAGCCAGCCTCACATGAAAAGAGTATTATTTGTTCTTAGTAGCAGGTCACATACGGACGATACAGTAGGAACAGTAGTCCTACTTCCCGTAGCTTTAACTTGGCCCGCCAAGGATAATGGTTTAATCCTTCTCTCAGTGAAAGTTCCAGGCTTTGTCTCTGCGCACGATCTGAGCTGCCTTTGAGGCCAATGAGATTATCCTCTGCACTCCTTCAGCCTTCTGGTACGGGCGGGATTTTCAATACTTTAAAACTTCCAAAGACGCCTCGTCGATAGAGTAGGTCCAGGTCTGACCCGGCCCACGTTCTTCCCTATGTAGTACCACCCATTCTCCGATAAGGAGTGAGTGGTTCATGGTTCTCAGTCGTGCTAACACAGTCTCCGGAGTAAATTGCCTATTCCTATCATCCGGAATATATGCCATGCATATTATGTGGGTTCGGTATATCCTACCCAACGATAATCTTGATTTTAGCGCCTTACCATGGTTCGATAAGGTTGTCAACAGCACTTACCAACCACTCAGCGCTTTCTTTGTCAGCACAGGTGACGAGAAGGCCAACCTAGTTAAAGAGAGCAACTTTCAAATTTTGCTTGCGAAGATTGTGCTCCCTGATCTGCTGCCTAAATGAATGAACATTGAAGCAGTTCCAGCTCTTCGCTGTTAAACTGGTCATTCGGATAATCGAGGTGGGTAATTCCTACCCTTATACCAATCAGAAGCAGCAGCTCTGTATTGGACAAGCCTCTGCTAACTTTTCGGCGTCTTGGTCGTCTGCTGTATCGATGTTACCAACTTCAGCTCAACAGCGCTCTATCGCCACCAAAACTTGTTTCAAGACGGTATCATAAGGTACTCTGCCCTTGAGGAAGCATTGCAATTGCTTTTATAAACGACTCTTCAAATTGATCAGAGGCGGATTATGTACCTCCTCAGATGTTGCTGGAATGGATATGTCCCCTATTTCCATCATTACCTCTGTTGCCAGAGGGTCGGGGCTTGCATCTCCCCCGTTAGGGTTTAAGCTTTTTCTTGATTCACTCGTAAGACATTCCACGAGAAGGGAAGCAATAAATGTCCACCAGAGCAGTGCTACCATACCCAGGTAAGACTTTTTGAAAGTGGAGGTCAGCCAGTATTCACAGTTCACATGTTAACAACCAAGCCCGACATAGGAAGTTCCATCATTAGCTTAACAGTTTTTTTTTATAGAGGTATATGTCATCCTCTGATGCGGGCAGTTAAGCCGAAACCCCAAAGCCTCCGAAAGGAATGGTAGGTATAACAATAATCGCATGCAAAACAACTTTGCTCTATGACCGGCGCCATACTCCTGGTTCAGACCATTATCTACGACACACCAGCTCACACACCTTCACTGATTTAGACCAATTTTTGAAACTTATTTCAAATATGTACAATAGAGCGTCGATAATCCGAACTATATGCGACTGTGATGGTTCGGATTATCAATATTTTCGGATTAACAAATGTTGCTCTCAAATACTTGAAAATTCGAATATTAGATACAAGAAATAAAACACCTGCATACCAGAACTTATTAAAAGCAGTATATTTCTGTAAATACAAAACTAAACAAACTCTAATTTATGTAGTAATATAGGAAAAATGTGTGAAACTATTTCTACTAATTGGAAGCATAATTGCAATTTAAGTTTTTTTCTTGTAAAATATAAGTACCAATTACAAAGTTGTGAATTTACGTTTACGTTTGTGCTTACGAAATTTGCTTTTCGGCGTTTGGATTAGTGGACGTTCGGATTACCGGGGTCGGATTATTGACGTTCTACTGGTGTATACGTAATTTCCGAAGCAAATGTGGAAGGTTGTAAAGTATATAACTCATGACGTGAAATTCTTGACGGGGAATTAGCTTGTTAGAAGAATATGAGTTGGTGTTTGGCAGCTTTTACATTGTCTGTTTATATAGATATAAAATAATTTGTGGCGATATATAAGAATGAAAGGAAATTGTATATTCTTGATGAAAAATAATAAAGGATTTTGATAAAACACATATTAATACCTAATCTAAGTACGTACTCCCAATATTACTACTTAGTGCCAATTCTTAGCAACAATTTGATTCATTAATCTTTTTCTTCCAAAATCTTAATAAAAAATGCCGAAATAGAATTGCGAATGCACGAAATACCTACGCCTAATAATTTTAAATTAGGTAAGCTTTCTGCACAGAGATTTATACTTTGCGTTAAAATGTACCGACAAGGACATAGGTATATCATCGTATTAGTCGCAAATAGGAAATATTTATTCTTTTTTTACTTATTTTAAATTAAAGTATAGTCAAACCAAGCTACCGTATCACTTCAAGCAGCACCGTCGCACAGTGGGACGAAATGCGTTTTTATTTGGACATCCGTCCAAAATTAATGTTTCATAATAAATTTTTTTGACTTCATGGGAACTTTTTAAATACATTTGGCCGCATGAAAATATAAATAATTAATTTTTACATAAATTTTAGATGAGACCAAATTTAACAAGAACTTGACTACTCACCGTATACCTAACTTTTAGTCTTTTTGGCTAAAACTTTAATTCTAAATTTGATATGTCTTCTACACTTTTACATACTATTTAGTAGGCTATTTTATGAGATTTCACACAATCGTCACTTTTGTATATTAATTTGTCAATTTGAAAACTTTCGAATTTAATTAGCATTTTTTGCATTATTTTAACAAGCGTTATAAAAAAATGCTCAAATATGCCCAGGTTTGTAATTACATTTATGTCAACCTTTATTGTTAAGGTTTGTAAGAATATAAAACTTAGCTGCTAATACCTGCTAGCCTGTGTATAATTCTAAGTGTTTCCGACTGAAAATGTCAGTATTTAAGGAAGTCTATAATTTCATTTACTATAAGATTTTGCTTAAAGCAGTCACAGACAATATTATTTAATATAGGTAAATAGTGTTTTTCAAAAAGAAGAAATTTATAGAAGGAATATTTGCAATTATATCAAAAGAGGATGTAAACAATATTACAGACAGGTATTTGGGACAATTTAAAGTAAGGAGGATCGTAATACATATAACACTTTAATATACATGTCATTCGGTAATAAATGCATACTTAAATGCATATAATCTATAAGCAATATAAACTCCGAGGTCGTCAAATGAAAAAGCTCATGCGGCGGTTACGACGGCACCGTGTTAAGGCGCGTACCGCGTAGCATGCGCGTAAAGCGCATAACGTTATGGTGGGGTAGAGATAATATATTTGATTTGCCAAGAAGGGAGTTAAGTTGTTATATTAATTTTGATTGGTTACTAATTATGATTTTCTATTTGGTTTAAATTTTGAATAGAACAGAATTAAAAAACAAAAAAAAAAGAGTATGTGCGCAATGGCACTATGCCGTGCTACAATTTCAGACATTTCGTCAAATTTTCTCGTGTATGCATTTAAAAAAAATGTTCAAAAATGGGCCAATCAAAATCCATTTTAAAATAAGCATTCAACCGTACGTTCAATACAAGTGACTAATATACGTTAGTATGACGTTCAAAAATAACGTCAAAATTATACGTCTGAAAAATGTCGCATTAAATACGTTTCTTTTAGGTGAAATGCTGCCAAATGATCCTAGGCGGCATAAAATGACTTTTAAAAGACGTCGTTATAACGTAGCATGCTACCTGGGTTCATACTTTTATTTGTTTAGTTGTTGTTAAGGATATTATTATTGATTTGATAAATGTAAGTGATATTATGTGTCAAATCCAGTAAACGTATTTTTTTTATTTTAAACTGAGTATTTTTCACAAAGTTTTACCGGGTTTCCAACTGCAAAACTCAACAATTATGACTGTACGGAATAACTACGGGCACACACTAATGCATGCTTTGGCCTATTCAAAAGCCCGATTATATCCTTGCTGAATCCCTCCATCGGTAATGTGGGGAGTACCGTCATTTCGGGTGACATGATAACACTTTTGACATATTTTCAACCGTAGAATTTTAAATAACTGAGTGACGAACAAATAAAATATTGGAAAATCGATCTATGGGCTCAAGGTATCTATCCTCAAAAGAAAGAGTACCAGTGACAGCCCATCCCCGAGAAAAAAAATATTAACCCCTCTGTTTCAAATCACGTTTAATCGCCACGTAAATCTTCATAAAGCCCGTTTTGAAACAAACAAAAACATTTTTAAAAAAGTAATAATGTATTATACATGAAAAACAGTGAAAAAATATAAAAATTCTCATTAATAAGAGTATTTAAATTTTAATAATATTGTATTTTTCAGAAGCTTTTCTATATTTCAAGCCACCCCTAATTTCTCTTAACGCACTTTCCAAAGTCTCTGCAGAGTAATCTGCGTATTTCCGGCTGCCAGGTGTTTCGTTTGTAGTGCGACGGTATGTTTCAAGCCACCCTACAAATGTCACAAAAAAATAAAAGTGGTTGAATTTACTCTTACATGCAAGAATTTTGAGTTTATGTTTGCAGTTATCTGTAGCCGAATAATTGGGGATTGTAAAAAAAAAATATTTCAGCAAACTCAAAAACTATTTTAAATACTGTACAAATGAAAGTATTCAGCCTTAAAAAAAACAACATTTTACTTCCCAAATTTCTGATTTTTTTTTTACCAAACGACAACATTTACTATAACGTTGATGACATAGTTATATCACGGATACTTTTAATCACGATACACAGTTTTCTGAGCTTATACTACCCACCAACAGAGGGTAGTTCACCAATAAATGAAAAATGTCACTTTTGTATAGTCTGTCCATCGGTATAACGATTTCACTTTTAAGGATTATTGGGGATTATACACTACCTGGTGCCGCAGGTACCGAGTGATTATGTAAATGAGGTAATGGGCCGTATTAGGAAAAATTTTCTTAAGTAGAGAAGTAATTATATAATTTATAATTACCATTTTCAATTTAAACTTTATTATTCTAAAGTAAACAATTCAAATTGAAAACAAGATAATTATTTGTATATTAAATTTTTGATAATCTGTCACTGCATTTTAACAGTTTATCAGCCTGTATGTAGTAATCTTTCTGAATACGTCGCTGTAAACCACCCGTGCTCGAAAAGTATTATAGCGGTTGGGTAGCATTTATTTTCTGAAAATTGGGTGCTAATAAATAAGTCAAATCGTTATATCTATGGACAGACTATATCAAGTCACCCTGCAGTTTCAAGTCACCCGAAATGACGGTAATTAATTTGTACTAGTGCCGCCTTTCGTGTTTCCTCGAACCATTTACGGGTCTTGTGACGTCTTAGGGACAACTTTTGAGACCCGGTGGTAGTGCGGTGGTAGAAGTAGACAAATTTACCACGTGTTTGTCCCGGACGTGTCACGTTAATAACTTACGTAGTACATCATTGAAAATAATATCTAAATGGAAGGTAGGTGATAATAAATAGCAAACTGATTAGATTTTAAAATACACATTTATTTTTTATATTTTGATGGAAGTTTATTTTCTATTCCAGACCTGGCACTTCCAAGTTCTTCTAGTGCAGGTGTTGCAACTAGTAAGGAATATTGCTATATTTGTAAAAAAAATATAAATACGGATAAAATAAAAGTTCACAACAGGAAGCATTTGAGCAAATTACTAAAACTAGAGAAGAAGACTAATAAAAAATTGGAAAGGGTATTATTAATATTTATCTATTGTATTTATTTTGAGTTTTTGTAATTTGTAGATAAGAGTACAGAAAAATTTGGCCTATGAAGCAATTTTCAGAGGAGAAAATGAACCGCCTGCCGGTTAGAACACCAACAAAGAAGATAAAGAAGAATATAGATGTTTAATTTAATTTATTTGGTATAGGTACCAGGCGCGGTTCGTGCTTACGTCACTCGGAGGCTATCACAATGATCGAAGTTCTTCATATAACTTCGTAACATATAAATATATAGAATCTATTTGCCAAGCACATACGAAGAACTACGATCATTGTTATAGCCTCCGACTGACGTAAGCGCCAGCCGAGCCTGATAGCTACATAAGAATAATAAAGCATGTTGTCAAAAATCAATTTTACAATGTCAACTAATTATTTCATCTTCCCATGTAGACCACCTTATGTGGCAAGGAAGTCGTCGGTCGGTAAGACTTCCTGACTGATGTCCGTGATTTGGTGATTTATACGTGTGCTATCGGATAAAGCATCTCTCCCAGAGTTCAAAATGGGCATTCATTATGTGAGGAAATGAAAAGAAAGTACTGCAAACGGTATGTGAAAAGTGCTATTTTCAGGTTATGTACGACGCGATTTTGATGTTTATTACGTGTGGTACTGGTGAAAGTTACTAAAAGCAGAGCCAAAAGTTACCAACACAGATGAAATAGGCACGAAATACAAACTAGATTTAAAAATTACATTTTCTATAAATAAAAGAATAATAAAAAAAAATTAATAAATTGTTGGAATTAGTAAATTTGTTAATGTTATGAGTTCTGAACTCTTTTTTTTTTCTTGTTTTGTGGTTGTAACTATGAAGGTAAGTAAGAAACACGGAAATGACCGCGAAATTTCTTCGCGCGTTTTTAATTTAACGGTTACATTTGCTTTAACCTTAAATATCAATAAAGGGGTTAATGTAATGACTTGTTTCAATAAATGTATTTATAATGGTATTTATTAATGCTATCAGTGGACTTGTTTTTTTTCTTATTAGTATCCCCAATATAATATACAATAACTATATTTCTGATTTCTTAATTGAATGTCAAGAGTAATTTTGCTCTGTTTAAAATAGGAAAATTATTAAGCGGGAAAAAATAAAGGTAACCACATTTTTTATTTAATTTTATTATATAAAATATAAACGTTATAATAATGCAGTGACCTAATTTGGTTTTAAATACAACTAAAGCAGAACACAGAGATATATTAAACATTAGGTAAATGTTATTATAAACCACGCTTCACATTACTAGTATTTTGTTATTTGCAATTGTAAAACAAATGTAACCGTTAAATTAAAAACGCGCGAAGAAATTTCGACGTCATTTCCGTGTTTCTTACTTACCTTCATAGTTACAACCACAAAACAAGAAAAAAAAAAAAGAGTTCACAACATTAACAAATCTACTAATTCCAACAATTTATTAAATTTTTTTTATTATTCTTCTATTTATAGAAAATGTAATTTTTAAATCTAGTTTGTAGTTCGTGCCTATTTCATCTGCGTTGGTAACTTTTGGCTCTGCTTTTAGTAACTTTCACCAGTACCACACGTAATAAACATCAAAATCGCGTCGAACATAACCTGGAAATAGCACATTTCAAATACCGTTTGTAGTACATTCTTTTCATTTCCTCACATAATGAATGCCCATTTTGAACTCTGGGAGAGATGTTTTATCCGATAGCACACCTATAAATCGCGGACATCAACCAGGAAGTCTTACCCGGAGTACACTCGGGAGAAAATTTTTAGCGCGCTAGATTTAACATTATAACATGAATTTCTATTTTGCCACCGCCACCGCGTCGGCGCCGATTTTAATCACGAAACATTTTTTTTCTAATCGGGTGTTGTAATAAAGCTAAAACAAAAGACGACGCAGTGCTGATATGGCTATTACAGCATACTGTGCTGTAATGAGATATTAACGTGGGTGGGGAGGACTTTTGCCGGAACGTAATATAGACGATTAATGTGCAAATTAGAAAAAATACTGTAAAAAACGTGTGCCACAATGACATGTAATGCTCGTACTTTGAATCTCTTGCCGCTACCACATAATACATAACAGAAGCTCGTAATGGCGGGAAGTATTGCGCAGGTCTCCGTCGCGCATGCAGTCGCCATATTGTAAACCGGTAAATATTTCCACGCGTTGGTTGTTGTATGTTCTCACGTGTTAGTCATGGATGTATTATACTACTGGATAGCGCCTATATAACCGCCGCTATGCAGGCAATTGACTCCAACATTAGAGAGAGAAAACGACGAGTGAGATGGAGCTAGTACTGGCAAAAAGACTCGTTCCTATACAAATTAAAGGCGGGTATAGGTACAACACCGGTATATATTTCGCTTACCTGGTGATATTTAAACAAATATGATAAATGATTTTTCATGAAAACATTTCTATATAATGAGTTTTGGATATTTTTGTTACGATAAATGTGTTCTTTTTTTTTTTTTTTTTTTTTTTTTTTGGCCTTTCGAGCACCTCGCCCATCAGCCACCTATCATTACCACCAAACCTATACAGGGAGGACGCAGGACAATTTTTCACGCTTCGGGGCCCATCGAAGCGGCTTAAAACGAACACAAACACAGTCAGGCCAACGGAAAACAGGAATTACCCACATAGGATTGAAACGATAGGAAAACTAAAACGACAAGCTATATAAAAATGTTGGATGCTTTCATAAATTTTATTACGGCCCAGAATACTTTAATATTGTTTTCTCTCAAGACTTGAATCATGTTCGTAGGTAATGCAATCTGTAGTTCTATCAGATCTTTCATAAGTTTGGCTCTCTGAACCTTGTACGATGCGCACTCAAAAAAGAGATGATCCAGATTTCCATTGTCATGGCCACAAGCACATGCGCTCGACTCCCTCATTTTTAATCTATGTAGGTGGGCCGGGTATAAACCATGACCAAACTTAAGTCTAGCAATCGTTGAATAAACCCACCTCGAGATTGTGTGGCCATCATGCCAGACCTTGTGACTTATCAACGGGTGTATCAAAGCGTACTGGGTAGGTCGAGCAGCATTCAACCGCTCCCATCGATCCTCCCACTCTTTCCAAAGTTCAGTTCTCCTGGAAACCAAAAGATCTCTCCAATGAATCTGAATCTGACAACCCATCCCGCTGGAAGCGGCCGACCTTGCCAACCCATCGACTTTTTCATTAGGTTCTATGCCCGAGTGACCTTTAATCCAATAAAAACTGACTAACAACGATAAATGTGTTTTCTACCTTAATTTCGTTTGAAATATGCAGTGCACCTAAAGTGGTTTTTATAATTTCAAAAAGGCAGAAAGTATTACTTTAAATTATCTGAATACTCATAAAATAAATTAAGTCTATTAATAATCTTCTTAGCAATAATGACAGTTATAAAACAAGAGCATACACCATATTTTTTTAATCCTTTATTGAATAAAAAAAAAACTTATTTACATTGACACATCACTGATGTTTAAATAGCACCATTTTTGTGTGCACTTGTCTAATTCTCACAGCTTCTGCATTTTCGCACTTGTAGTAGTGATGTAATCTTAGCGTATGATAATTATGCAGTATTAATTTTATTAATTGATAATGATGTGCATTTAATGATTGCTGTTCGTAAAAGTGACTTGTTAAATGTTTAAATTAATTTGTTAAATTCAAATTATTTAAACTTGTAGTTGTCATGATAGAACCCCAATCTCCTAGTGTATTTAGTTTAGAGTTTTATCATATGACAAGGATCAAGAATTATATATATTTTTTCTTTTGTAACAGGTTGTAGTACATGAGTATTTAAATCTGGCCATGACAGATTGGCACCTAAAGCTCGAGCCATAGCAATATTTGATGCTGCACCATCAAATGTTAATGACTTGATCACCACTTTACTCTCTGATAACATACTAAAGCAACCCCTGACTAAGTTTGCTTTTGCATCTGCAGATAGTCCATCAACTAGAAAATATGCAATAGCTGCTTTCCAATTGGAATTAAGTGCAACTAGCATAAAAACGAAGGCATTTTTTGCTTTGGGTAAGCAGTCATTGTCATTAAAACAAACACCATAGTTTATATAGCCAAATTATCTTTTCCCAGACCATTCAACATGTCTGGAAAAGAAAACTGCGTGGGAACTGAACCTTTCCTTAAAACTTTATTGCCATGCACATTTATTTCATAGTCCACTTCAGTAAAATGTGCACTACAAATAACTGCAGTTTTTGAAGGATCAAATTTATCCCTTTTTAATGCAATAATCCACTTCTTTCTTGCTTGTGGATCAGAAGGAAATCTAAAATTCACATTCATATTATAATAACATGGAATAATTACTTAAATATATAAAAAAAACACACCTATGGAATTTTAAATTTCCACCTTTCACAAATCGATTTTCACATCCATATGCACAACACGAAATAACCATTTTTTATAATAATTATGGAATGATAAACGCAAATGTAGTCACTCTAAATTTGTAGATAATTAAAGAAAATTACCGAAATATCTCGTTGAAACCGATAGACAACACAAAGCATACTGTGACACAGCTCACAACACAAAAATAATGGGAAAAACCGCAGCAAAACTCAGGTAAAACAGGTATATAATTCATAAAATTTATAAGGGATTCCCTATGACTAAGGGATGTTTTGCCAGTACTAGCTCCATCTCACTTCATAGCCTCTCTCTCTAATGTTGGAGTCAATCGCTGTGAGGTATACCTTATCCATGTATATTATAGATCCATGGTGTTAGTCATAACATAACCAAAACCCTTTCATTTATAACACTGACGCAATGTTTAGTAGTAAATAGTAAAACTATTTCACATAATCGCTGTGAAACAATATCCTTACACATACTAGAGGAAATTGTATAACATCTGTAACCAAGCATTTCTATATAACTAAGAATAATTTCAAATACATATATCAGTGGAAGATCATTCTACTGCGAGGTAAATGTTATGAGAAACACAGAAAAAACATTCCTCTGTATTCTGCAACTATTCTTGTGTAGAAAAGAGCAATTTGAAACCTTACTTGCTCACAGTGAGCAGAAACATTATATCAATATAAAACATGTAACTTTTTATTTATTAAAGGTCAGATTGCGGAAATAAACCTTTATATATAGTGCATCAAAGCAGATTAAGTGTAAAATCAGCAACCATGCTCGTGAACGCACAGGTAATTTAAAATATTTGAATGCACCTTCATAAATGGAATTACTAAATATGAGGTTCTGTTCGCAAACGTCAACTAAATATTTACCAAGACTCAATATGGCCGCCAAGGTCATTCAAATCGTATTCGATAGATCAAAGGTGCCGACAAGAGCTTCTCTTATGTATTATGTGCCGCTACGCGGCTCGAGATTCAAACTTGTACTCGCATTACATAAACGTCATTATGACACTTGTGTTTTAAAATACTATTTTCTAATTGGATGTTGTAATAAAGCTAAAACAAAAGACGACGCAGTGCTGATATGGGTATTACAGCATACTGTGCTGTAATGAGATATTAACGTGGGGGGGGGAGGGGGGGGGGGGCTTTTGCCGGAACGTAATATAGGCGATTAATGTGCAAATTAGAAAAAAAAAAAAAAACGTGTGCCACAATGACATATAATACTCGTACTTTGAATCTCTCGCATTACATAAACGTCATTGTGACACTTGTGTTTTAAAATACTATTGCCCATCACTAGTAATGACTTTATTTAACCCATAATAATATGCCCATAATTTAACCTAACCTAACTTCGTATGTTACATGGCTTTGCCGATTACGATTAGTATTAAAGAGTTGAATAAATAATTTAAAATAAAATGAGTTTATTACAGAAGGTAACATCTTGTAGACTTATTAAATGCTTTAACACGGTAATGTACAATAATATTAAAGAAAATATACCATTATCGAAAAGGTAAGTAATGTACCCCAGAATATATATATATTGATAGGAATTCATAACAAAATAGGTCAATAAGTACAACTGATAAATGTTCGGATTTGATGGAATTCTTTGACGACAAAAAAAATTGGGGAGCTCAAGATGTTAAATGTGGTCGTGCATGGAAAGTTGAAGAATTACGCTTAAAGTCAAATTCAGATCTACATAAATTATGGTAAGTTAATGTTGCAAACCTTTGGATGTGCAGTTATTATCTTCACATGTAGGTATGTTTTGCTGAAAGAAAGAAACATGTTACTTACAATGGAACATGAATGTAATGAGAAGATGCAATTATTTCCAAGTCCAGAAAGAATAGACAAGGTAGAGATATCGATGGAAAATTTAGAAATAGTTGTACGTGAACGTAATAAAGCATATCACATGTTAGAAACAGGGGAAACTGGTGAACGTCCAGAGGAAATGACTTCCAATGCGTTTGCTTTGCCAGAATTATATCAAAAAAAGGAATATGCTATTCCTAAACACATGAATAAAGAATGGCTTGAGAAAGATTCATACCGAGCTAGTGGTAAAGACCTTAAAGATTTCTTATTGAAATACAAGGAGAAACTATACCTTGAACAACGAAGAAAGAAGGCGTAAGTAACTTATTACATGTATCGCACTAACTAAATAGTATTTTTCACACTACTACATAAATACATGAACAGGGGGAACACGAGTGAGCATATGACTTATGATCTTAATGGTCTATTTATGTACACATAAGCACTACTATATGAACCCCCTTATTTTGTTCATTTTTGAAGACTTCCAGATTTGACAATTATTCACAAGCACTGTGTGCAAATACGTCATTAACTTTGTTTAATGGGAACCCTCCCTATTTTATAATTAAACCTTTATGTTCCACTTAGAGAACAGTATATAAATAAATTCCTAAAGTACATTACAATATTGACCTATTCAAATACCAAATGTGATGTTTTAATACTGAATCACAGCACTACTGTACAGTACAGTGAAGTTTGTTGTAAGGTGTTTGAAAGTGTGTGCTAGTGCCACAGCTTTGAGTATTTTTGTCACTGAATTATGGGCTGATAAAAGTTTTGCAAGATATCACTTCCCTTTCAAAACACTTCATACAAAAAAATTGCACTTTTTGTTCCCTCATTGTTCCATTATCTACTAAAAATACTTTATTAGGATCTTTTCCTTTCGTTTAGAACGCGTTTTCTTTTGAATTAATTAGGCAGAAATGCTTTATGATTTATTTTCCTACTCTTTTTTGAACATTGGTTTGGAACTGGACTGTACCGAAAAATCACTTACTAAATATATTCATGGAAATGAATTCTGTATCCAAGCTTCTTCATACATTAAAATGGTGTGTTGTGTTGACCTTTGTGATTTTACACGTTTATTTGCCGATCATTCAATCTTTGTTATAATTTAAGATTTGGTAGTTCGAAAGGATACAAATAATGTAATAAGTCGTAAATTTGACGATTAATGAATATATGAAACAAATTTTTTCGCGGTTAATGAGTAATAGAATGGTAGTGCGCAGTATGTATTCGCCCAAAGTTTCTCTATTAATCCGATTTGCATCAACCATATTCCTAACTGCCTGTTCCTATTTCTAAAAAATTTGATTCTTGATAAAAGAAAATCTGCATCGTGTATATAAAATCCAAAATGCATAACATCTTAAAATATAGGAAGTTATGCAGGAAATAGTGCATAATTTGTGCATTTAACTAAGGAAACTATACTAATTTCCAGCCTATTCAAAAATGTTATTAATAAGAACGTTTAAAAAGAATGTGCACAATAATAATGGTTTTACAGAGTGTAAGTCATTTTTAACAAGTACTTAACCAAGTGGCTTTTGAACTCTACACATAATTGTAATATTATTAAATTATGAAAAACGGCTAGGGTTGTTGAAATGCGATAGATATTTATTATTCATCGTCATTGCTAAATATACATATTTTGCAACGTATACTTGTGCTTACTATTTTTATTATGTTCCAGCCGAGATTTCAATCATGTCGCTGGACTTTTCAAACGATTCCCAAACATGGATGTCGAAGCCGTAAAACAACAATATCCAGATGTGGATGTAGAAAAAGCTCGAAATTCTTATAGGGCAAGGGGGCACTATGTTCCAACTTAATTGCGTAAATATACTTAATAAAGTTATTTAAAAACAAATAGCTTTGCATTTATTATTTTAAAGATACTGTGGCAAGGTCATATGTCAATGTAGTATTTTACTACATTCTTCTCAATAGTTTCGAAATGAAAACAATACAAATGCTTTTCATATATTTATTTTGGATTTCAACAGAAAGCAGCACCTCTAAATTGGCAAATTATTAAAATAATATACATTAGTTCAATCAAGCACTAGCTAACAACGCAGTCGTATTATAAGAAATAGCAACATTTAAATCATTTAATATGTACGTACGAATGCGTTGTCTAAAATAATCCTGGATGTTATCCTTCCCATCTAAATAAAAACGTCGTATCTTTACTTCAATAGACATATTTTTACTTAGATAGCCAGTATACTAGAACAGAAGTTTAAAATTTGCCCAACTCAATATCTCTTTTCTCTTAAAATACCAATCACGTGTAAAATATCACAACTTGTAGATAAAATTGTGCAGAAGGAATGATTTATTGGACTGATTTTCTCTTTACTTAGGTAAATAGAAAATGAAATAATAAAAGCTGAAGTGATATAAAACTGTTACATGTTACATATTATATGTATTTTATATGCAAGGTATTGTAACTCCCTTTAAATTACGATACGTTCAATGTTTATATTTATTTAGCTACTTGATATATTAATTTATCCAATAAATAAATACATGCTTAACATACTTATACTACATTCAATATTATTATCAATAATACAGTTATTGTTTATTATTACAATATTATTGAGTATATGATTACAAGAATAAAAACGATTAACGCTGCTGAAATATTATAATAAAGCTAGATGCAATAATTATTTCTTTTTCATATATTTAGTAACAATTTTACAATTCCTGATTAATACCAGAGTTGTGAATTCAGGCCACTTTGAATATCGTCCATATGAAAACATCTTACGGCATCTCCATATCACTGTTGGATACTCCGAGTAATAAATTTTTATACTAGCCATGCCCAGGGTGGGCTGAATTTACAACTTGATTACTTACTCTTGAATTTTCTGTATTACAAGTCCTGAAAATTTTCATAGCTATCTTGAAACTACTTTTCTGTTGCTAGTTTCCAAAAATGCTCCATAAAATTTCGGAATGTTTCTCATGGTTTCTGTGACAAACCCCGACTATTTCTCATTGTAACCGATTTCTATGTTGAACAGTAAACCTCAAAAGAAAATCGGCAACACATGGAAACAAAAAGAAAGTTGCTGCTTATGGCCAACACAATAGAAACGATTAAAAATTGGAGACGGAAGTTTATTTGTAAGGTACATGGATGCTTTTTTAATGAAAATAAAACTTTAATTCTAATAGTTCGGTAATCGGCATCGGTAATTATAAATTTTGTAATTCTGGAACCACATAAAAAATTAATTCAGGAAAACAAAACACGATGTTTAGGCCACTTTGGCACAAAAGACGAAAGGCACAAGAGCAAATGAATTTTTTTTTTTTAAAGAAAAATAAAAATTAATTTGGCAGTGCTTCAAAAAAAGGATTCTTCTTTTGAAGGAATAAAGGAATCTCATCTCAGAAATACTAAGTTACGCTTCTTATTTTATCAGAAAGAATTATTATATTATTAATTGATGTAGCTGCTTGAGTCGGAACGCTAAGTTTATAGATGTTGCTGAAAGCTTCTTATTTATAGCAGCAAAAAGAAACAACACGACAAAAAGTTCCTCCTTAATGTTGTTTTGGTGTGAACGTAGCTTTAAACAATATACTTCTGACCAGCAATGTATAAAATAGGACTGCCAACCGAAACTTACGTTAAACCGCTTATTTTGTACAAAATCCGTAACCGACATTAAAATTGGCTTTAAAAACCGATTTTGAAATGGGTATTATAAATTGATTATAAATATCGATATCTAAAACAAATTAAAAAAAAAAAAAGATTAGAACAGATTTTGATACCTATTTGAAAAATATTTTATAAAACATAAAATCTCTGTGCACCTTCTTTTTAAATAAATTTTTATTTGTTGTTGGTTATTGTTTTAATTGCTGCACATGGCTATGTTCATATATCTATTACGTAATTATTTAAGGTGGTAAATTTTGAGAAGTTTAACTGGTATTATTAACATTACGTCGTTTTCAGAAATAACACGCAACAATAGGTTCATTTTACCAGCCTAGTGCGGTAATGCGAACTGCATTTTTTTCTCATTTCACAGTCACTTCCAATGTAAAATAGGCGTAATTTCCTTAAATATAGTTTAAAAAACATATTTACCGGTTTTTTTATTGCTATTTTAATTATTATGGAAAAATCATAAAAAAATTCACTTTGAAATAGACATAAGCCTGTGTCGAGTTGTCTAAATGCAGTGGTGCAATGCACATCTACCAACTGTTACATCACAGTGTAACATTGACATATTTTTTTTTTTTCAAATAACATTTTTTCTTCAAACGTCGATAAATCGGACATTGCTTGACTGAGTAGTTGGCCGCGAAGTTTAATTTTTTTCCGATGGAAGTTTACTTTCCACTTTCAACAATTCAAATTTTATTAATCTATTAAGTGATATTCATATAGACAGAATTTTTATTTATCACTAAATTTAAAATTAAACATACAATGCAAAATTGTTGCATTTTTAAAATTAAAGCCGTGCAATATCGTTAATCTTAAAAATAACTTGTTTGACAGTGTCCACTTGACAGCTTTATGATGCGTTACTGTAAAAACAACCCGCACCTTTACAACAATTCAAAAGCCAAATCTTCTTGCAAACCCGCTTATCTTCAATTGAAAATAGATGTTCTTGTATAAAATTGCCAACGTTTGAAGAAAAAATAGCATATTTTATTTGGAGGAAAAGCGCAACATGAAAAGTATTACTTTTCCTCGGTATAAAATAATATACTATTCAATTTTTTTCCCAGCCAAAAAATCTAATATAAATGTCGTGCGTTTAGGTCATTTACAGTACTCCAACTCTCCAAATGAGTTGTCGCGCTGTATATGATCCCTACCGCAATCTAATGTAAATACGTAATAGGAGTTGCGCATAGAAACCGGTTGGCCGGAAATTTTTATCGGTAATGGGCTATTATTTATTATCGTCAATTATCGTTTTGCAGATAAAAGGAAAAAGATATTGCTACACGGCTTTCGCCACTAGTTCCGGCTATCAAAACTCTTCAAATACAACATTAGAAAAGCATATGGTTGCATTTGAATTTTTAGACTTAATTCAGAAAAACTAAGGGTTGAGCATTAACGGCTGGTACAAATTGTGCCGTGTGAAACAGCAAAAATAGTCCACGTTTTTTGTAAATCAGGGAAAAATACTACAGAAGTTACAGCAGATTCAGTTTTTCATAATTTCACAACATCTACTTACTGCACTTATAATTCACAATATGACTAAACATTTTTAACCAAATTTGGCATAATTAAGAAGGTTTTTAATGAAGCAATTAATGTTATAATTAATCCTCCTTCCAGCAAATTTAAAATTTGTTGTTGACCCTGGTAACTGCGCCTCCTAGAGGTCTTATTTGGAACTTAATGGTTAATTTTTTTTATTGTAGTTTCTAAAACATCGCCGGTCCTCAGTCTTAGTGGGACCCTTTGTATATACTATAGGCACAGAAAATGTACAATACCCTCACTGTATTCACTGTACAATAGTGACTTTCGACTTGTTCGCTGTACTGTTCCGGAGGTATTCTAGAATAGCTCAGGATCTGATATCTGATGCTCTATGTAGATGTGCGATCTAGCACAGTTTTTAGACAAGCCGCAAGCCACTAATATAAGTGATCGCCATTTATACAATAAATCTAGATTTTAACACATGATGAAAGCCTAATCCTTCTGAATCCTAAATATTTTCAACTTACAATTAGTCTACACTTGTAACAATCCAGTATCCATGTATAACGGTCTCTCGTTCTGCCTAGTGTGTCAAAAAATCGATTTTGAGTTTTAAGTTCTAAAAGAACGGATCGAGTTATCTAACTCAAAATTCTTTCATTGACACTCAAAGCCATGTTTTATCAGTCACATTTTATTTTAAAAAGAAAATAATTAGCTAAGTACGATACATTAACTAATTAAAGTAAGAAAAACATAAATGAGTATCTAAACGTAGACAATTTTGGTTAATATCACATGAAATTAAATAAAGCCATATTTTCTTTAATAGTAGTTATAGTGTGTTGGCTGATTGACTTCACAGTAGGTATATCGAACTAGAAACAAAAATTAGAAATCTAGGCCCAGATTAGCTCAACATGACTTGTTACCAAACGACAGTCTATCCAGGCTGGGAAGTTAACCAAAGAAGAAAAGCTGGTGGTAGTTAAAATATTCCTTTTATTAACTTTAAGTGTTCTAAATTAAAAAATGCAATTTAATAGTCGTTATGTTTCAATAAAATAAATAAATAAATATCATGTCCTAGATTGCTCAAAAACAATTCGATTCGGCGTTAAGTAAGACATGAAACTCTGAAAAATGTGTCGTTCTTTACACCTATGGTGAAATTAATCAGGAAACACTGTATAGTAATAATAAACTCACTGTTCTATTTTAGGATGCATACGGTATACTAAACAATATTAATATCAATAATAAAGATTTATAACATCTCACCACAACTAAATTTCATACAATACTCAATAATAAGATATTTCATCGTAGATCAGCCCCTGTATGTCATAATTTAAACAAATTACATGTAAAACTATAAACTTGACATATTTGCTGCACTCGCAAAATTAAACTTAATAATAACAAAAGTAATATAACAGCTGCATCAATCGTTTTTAAGACAATACAACTATTACGCAAGAAAGATTATATAATGTGCATTTGTCTACATGTGCAATATGTAATTAATAAGAAGCGCATATTTATTACCTAATATTACAGATTATTACCAAAAACTATATCATCTATCACAATGTTGAGTTTTAAAATGTATTCTCACGGTATTGGACTAGATTTTTCAATATATACCATACATACTTGTATTGTAATAACACAGAAAAAAGCAGAAAAAGGTGTATAACATTAATAAAAATTAATTCCAAGGATCTACACTAAAATTACTAATAAAATGAGCATTTACGAAATTCAATTAAATTTAAACTATATCCCTGATAAATTACTATATGCATATATAAAATAATTACCAAATGTATAAATACATTCATCTAAAAATAAATAAATTTTCGTTATTAAAAAAATAAATTAGTAATGGACTTCTACCGTATTTCCAATGTAACACACTATCAGAAAAGTATTCTAATCGAATGATGTATCTGTAACATTCAAAATGTAGGACTGTAGGAAACTAAAGGCCAGGCGCCCTGAAGGCTATTGTACGTGTCGACGCATCTTCGATTTATCGAATCTGTTTCCGGTATTGTACTCAGCGGGAAGCTATCACCCTATAACAATTATTAAAAATAATAAGTAGGTCGTTATATTATGTACACTTTATTTGAGAAAAGTTAAATATTACAAATCATCCTAAAAACCCAGTGCTCCACCTAAAACACTGGGTTACCTGTTCTAAGTATTCAATTATTTCCATAACATTTCAAATTACCTATTCTAACTAATTATTCTAATTATGTACAGCACGAGTTTTCGAGCATCCCCACCAATTTGTCGAAGCGACTAGACTGGTGTGGACGCGAGAGACTATATGGCATTCCGAGCAATAAAATTTCGTACGGCAAATGATCGAATGCGACCGAATGTAGAACCCTGGTCATATGCAATCAAATCAGTCGGATCAGGGCAACAGGTTAGGATTTGTTATGCGAAATTTTCATTTCTATCTAGTAAATGTTATTATAACAAACAGCTGACCGCAGTTGTTGGACGTCGCAACAAAAGTGCACCTTAATAACCTTGATATTTTGTTTATCCATAAAATCTGTTCAGGATAAGTTGCCATAGTCTACTGGTAAAGTGGGCAAAGATTTTCGACGATATTTGTACTAAATAACACTAAACGTTTAAGGTAAGAGAGGTAAAAGGCCATACTTTCGTGTAGCGTACATTAACCAAATCATTCAGTCATCTATAAAAATTCAGGAAATTTCATAAGCGAAAAATATGGTATCTTGCTCCAGTCTTCCCTACTATTCAATTTAAACAAGTGACGAAATAAACATAAATGAAAATATTACAATCCGGTTTAGAACTTCTGCAACGTTTACTACCTAAATATAGAGGTTGTCAACGTGGTGAATGAACGATCTTGCTAAACATTCAACTTAATTGCCATTTCTACCTATAATTGACCCCTCTAGCCTCAGACACACAAGATATCCGATCACTCCGCACTACAACGATATAATTAATTCGGGACAATTGTCTGGAATGCACGAATTTCCGAAAGAATTGTCCCAAATTAATTAAATCGTTGTAGAGCCAGTGATCCGACATCTTGTGTGTCTATTACTACGCTACAGTCCTCCAGCATATCTCAGCCCTTTAGCCTCGTTAAAACACGAACACTGTATGGGTACATGACTTATGACCTGTTTACATAGAAACGAGACCACCATGGTTCATAATAGTAGTGTTGCTTTTACAAGTTTGAAACCTATGAGAAGTTGGAAGTTGCTGCCAGCGTGACACTGGAGCGCTAAAATTTATTATACTCCACCATACGTTTCGTTTGTTTGCCGGGCTAAGTTTTGGATTGTGGAATACACCTTCACACTTCTAAACACCCACTTTTATTGATATATGCCACCCCTCTGAAATTTTGCAAACCTAGAGGTGTTCCAATCTCCAATAGGAACTTACCTGTCAAACATCACATTGACACGTCCTACGGCTTTACTTAATATCCGAGAAGAATGCATGTTCTTATTTTTATCAACAATTAAAAATCAAAGCCGAGACGTTGGATGAATGGGCAAATATGCCAACCTTTCAACCACTAACGAAAATTCTTCATTAGTTCATTAGTATTTCTTCAAATACTGTATACAGAAATGATTTAAATAATTATACAATCCACAAAATTATGAATTTTTTCATACTTCCTTATTTTAATGAGATATTCTAAGATTACATTGTTATGAGATCGCATTCTACGTTCAAAATTGTAGCAGGCGCTATATGACGCCTACATGTGCTAGTTTTCGAGTTAAACCCGTTTGAATGTAGAAATATATTACGCTCTGACTGAGGACAGGCAGTACTATCATGATTAGTATTTGTGCTGTTCGTGAGTATACAAAAAGAAAATTATATATTTGCTGAACCGATGTTTCTCTCTTAAATTACTCTTACATATCGTCACCCTGATTTCGAACCGGTCCAAAACTCAATAGCTCTCCTTTTATAATCTGGAGCAATATTATCGTCTGCCGAAATGTACAAGTCTCTACTGTACTCTTCTTCAGCATCTTCTAAATCGTAGGACGATGAAGGCTCGTCTCCAAACTGTAATCCTTCTATAGTTTCTACTGCTAAAGTTGTTTTGCGAACACTTGTATCAACCAGACTTCCTATCGCATGCAATTCTAATTCACAGGAATTACTTTGTGTTTTTGCTTTTAAATTGTATGAAATTATTAATAGCTGAATAATATTTGCTGGATTCATGTGAACCATGCCAGCTACCGACACTGCAAAACGCTATGAACTACATTTACATACAAATTGACTTCTTATATACATTGCACCGAGCGATGTCTGTGCGAAGTTTCCCAGTCACGTTTTCCCGGATAAAATACAAATATCTGCAAGTGAAACGTACTAAATGCTAGCCAAATCTATCCATAATTATTATAAGTAGGCATTTAGTGTGTGATTTAATCTTGCATTGATTTTCAACCACATATAATCTAGAGTATCTCATTACAATATCAATAAATTGATATTATTGCCAATATACAGTGCGTCCACCGATGAACCTAACTATACTTATAGATTTTTTTTTTTGTTTTCACAGAAAAAATCATTCTTTATAAAAAGTTTGTTTACTTTAAAAAGGCTTTTCCGATAATCGAAATGTTGATTAAACTTACAGGCTGGTCAAGAAATAAGCGAACGTGAAATTGCATGAAGAGTAAACTACCAATTATTGAAAAGTAAATTAAAAATATCATAAGTAAAATGTAATATCACCGGAACTTCAGATATGAAATTTGCATGTCTATCTATACTGTTGATTTTTTTGCGTGTTGTTAATTTGATTTTAGCCTCCTTAGTAGTGCCTTTAAGAAAGGCAGCCCGCATATTAATAATGATAGTAGGTACTTTATTTTTAACGAAATTGTCGTAATTTATCGCTACTTTATATATACAGCGTGTACTACCTAAAGTATCAGAAGTGGAAGTATACATTTTCTTCTGCCTTTTGCCTATCGGGGCGTAATATATTCCTACATTCAAACGCGTTTAGCTCGAAAACTATTACATATGGGCATTTAACGCCTCGTATAATTATACACTGGTTTTGAATATACAATACAATTGCATAACAATATGTAGAGCGGCTCATTAGAATGAGAAAGTATGAAAAAATCATAATTATATGGACAGCCTGTATAATTATTTAAATCACCTCTATATACAGTAATTGATGACAAATAGGGTGATGATGACCGTTTTCTGAAAACTGATCAAATAAGCAGAACATGTCGTTCCGTGCTTGTTGTAATAGCCTATATATAAATAGCTATATCAGTCGAAACGTCTGCCTAAACGGAGCAAGTCCGCCATTTGACCTTCTTTTCCTATCTTTCACCGTTTAAAAGTTATTTTGAATAAATGAGATTTGGGACAAACTTCAAAGTCAAATTGCACCCCTAAAGTTGAGGTTTTGCCGCAACAAAGAGTGTCCTTGAGTAACACTCCATGGGGTCGGTCTACAAACTAACAGTTTCATTAGGATCTGCGATTTACAGTTGGTGATTCAATCTGTACAATTAAATCGTAACTTAAGCAGGGCAATTATAGCTTATAACTATTATTTTATTTAGGAGAAAAAGTGTTGAAACTTAAGTCTGCAAACGATGTGATGCATTTTGGCCATAAAATTAAAAAAATAAAAGGATATCAGTGATGATGTCTGAAAGATTTGTGTTTAAAATTGTTTGCTTCTTTTGCTTACAACTTTCTTATTTTTGCATTTATCATAAAAAGTTCTTTAGCAAAATTGCAGGAAGTTCGATGCACCACAACAAAATGTTTCTAAAAAAAATTCTCTAGGCCTTATACTTTTCGAGGTATATGTAAATTAAATTCCCTCGCACTCCTTTTTCAGGATGGCAGATAGTGATGGAGAAAACTCCATATTGGATTCAGCAAGACGCCATTTTCACCGATCTTCTTCCCCAGTTACACTTTTTACCATAACTTTGTTCAATGGCATTGAAGGTATCCTTTGCCTTCCACAGGCTATATTGAAATACTATAGCAGGTTTTATATAACATATGCTAATTTATTAATATTTCAAAACTGTAGAAATCGAGGCACTATTACTATTTATCCAACCTTATAGTGTATATAATAAAACTACTCACTTGCTCATTATGATAAGCCCAAATCATTTCCAATGTTGAAAGGAATATTTCTAGCTCAGAATTGCTAGTAAAGTACAGAATCCAATCCCCGCTACTTTCGTGAACTTCTCTGCAAGCAAATTCCTAAAACATATCAGGTAAGTTTAAGCGTACCGATATATTAAAGGAGAATAATACCAGAATGCACCAACTTTGTTCAGCCGACGGTAATCGGAAAGCGGTTATATCAGAAATATTAGCACATGACAAGGCATGAACGCCTTTTATGGGTTCATGGTAGCCTTTCGTCACTGAAGAGCTAATATTGCATGGGAATGCTTCACGAACAGTAACAATATGTTCGCTGGTCATCAGCAGAGAACAACTTTGTGCAATAATCTTTTCCCGATTGTTATAGCTCTGAAATGGTAGAAAAATTATGTATAAGAAAATAAAACTATTGATTCAAAACAATCAACAAATAAACTGTTCATGTAGGTTTTCACACTAAGAAAGTGAAGTTGATAGATTTGCTGAAGCTAAAATGAGAAAACTTCCCAGTTATTGTTATTGATATTATTATATTCCAATATATACTATTATTTAATAAACAGTGATCAGTCATGTATACTGGAGGTTCAAAAAGAATGAGACGATTTATACGTCAAAAGTGTCAACAAAATTATCAGCACTCAATAAGCAATTCCGCTGAAAATGACCCCCCCTGACACCTCAGATAGACCAGGAATGAAGATCCATCCAACGACTAAGCTTATAGGAAGAACACCGATCAGTGATATAGTCTTTTCGACATAGGCTTGTAATATTGTCAATAAATAGGATTATATATATATATAGGTATATACATAAATATATATTACATATGAAGAATTTAGTATTTTTATTGGTTTTTTTTCTAGAGTTAAAACCTGCATTAATAAATTGGATTCGGTTGTTTTTCAGAGTTTACGATCGGTTTGAGATGAAATCATCTACTAATTCTCTTCATGTTCAGGAGAGTGATTTTTTTTTAAATACAGGGGGCAAGACAGTTAGCATTGAAGTATATATTTAAAAGTTCCTCTTTGGGGAATAATTTAGTAATAGAAAGTTTGAATAATTTATTTCAATCTTATACACGATTACATATGTAGTATTAAGGACGCGGTATACCGTGTTTTGTCGCTATAGCAATACATGGAGAACAAGCGTAACAAACTACATGCAGAAAGGCACTACGGAATATTAGTTGATGGCAAATTGTAGCGCGAAACATAGCGGAAGGATTGAAGAATGTCTTGCGCTATGTTAGAAGGAATGAAAATGCGTTCTAATTATGTTCTGCATGTAGAAAAAAGGTGTATTTTTCTGACATTTTTAACTCGGAAACGTCGAAATGGTTGCATAAATTAGATGCCAAGTTAGCCAAGTGACACATTATCGCAGTTCAGCGAAGCAAATATAGATGGCAGGAGGGTAAATTCTTTTTTAACAATTATTTTTTTATTAAAAATATGCTACACTTATATTACAATACGTAATTTAATAGGAATAAATATGAGAAATAATATATGTATATAGAATAAGCATATCTTAATATTTTTGAGGCCAACATCAATCAGTAGATCAACGGGTGGAACAGAGAAATCTACTTATAAAAGTACTCATATATGCGCATGATCAACTAAAGGTATAGCGTGACATGTATTTTACATTTTCTGGATTTGGACAGATATGAGTATAATTATATAGGTATCTGTTTTTACATGTTGGTTTCAATTTTGCGTGTAGGCAGGCATAGGGAATGCTTGTTCTATATACAATATATCATTTCTCTGGAATAAATAATAAAGTATAACAGATATGTGATGTTGCGTAATTGTTTCGGTGTTTCTACGGTACTCGGTACTCGTAACACGAGCACTAGCTCGGCCAGATTTGCTTTTCGCAGACGGTCGATGGTGTGGCAGTAGACGTTTTTTGTAACAATTTAAAAGTTATGTATTAGTGTTTTATCTTATTTATATTTACATAGCTGTAAAAATACATCGGATAGGTATGCTGGAGTTACGTATTACATACCTACATACATCATTTAGGGATATGACAACGTCGACTAGACTAGTCGGCGTACTTCATGCGATTCTGAAGTGACATTCAGTACAATTCAATATTGGAATGCCATTGCAAGTACATCGTTGATGCTTTCTTTATAACTTTGGCGGCTAATCTTATGCCTAATTTTTTTTTTCTAGTTTTTTTTTTTATAATACTTGAACGTATTTTATTTTGTCTAGAGTTTATGTCATGAACAAAAAAAGCAGGGTAAAATTAAGACATTTTTCAACAACAATTAGATAAAAATGATTCTGACACACATGTTCTTCACATATAATTGTGATAGCAATTTACGATATAATTGAAACAAAAATCTTCTCATACGTGTGTAATATATTTCTAAATAATTATATCAAAAGTATTAATACCAAAGTAGCTTCTAGTAAAAGCGAAAGAAAGCTACAAAAACTTAAGTCTCATTAATTATTTTCATTTATTTATAAGTTAAATGATTTTAATTATATAGTTTAGTATTCTTCGTAGCCATAATAATTTATTGTTAATAAAAATTCCAAAATTTGTGGAGTTGTAGGTTTCTTAATGCTCCAACAATCTGAGTTCACTAAAAAACAACGAAATGACACAAAATCATGCGTTTGATTTACAATCTGTATAAATAAAAATCAATTGCCACATGTATGACCAAGCATCACTTGAGAACGGCTCAGCCGATTTGGCTAGAAACAATGTTTCTATGAAAGAATTTTTTTGGAAAAGCCCGAAATTTGGACGGTATTTTTATATGAAAAAAAAAAAATACAAATTAAAACGAAAAATTAAGAAAAAATAAAATATTAAGAAATTACATTTCCTTTTCAACGAGAAAAAGGCATGAGAAATTAATGGATTGAAACTCTATTCTAAATTCCCATACCAATTCTCAATATGTAACGTTTTCAAAGTGATGTTTCATATTGATGTGATATTCTAAGTATTAAAGTTATTCCTTGGCGGACCGACAAAATAATCGTACACATGTTTACCGCTAAGCCGCTTAGCGGGCAGACAAAGTCGCACATTTTTTCGCCGCTAAACTAAATAAAACTAACATCACACATTTTGCCTTCTCTTTCGCTCTACGTCGCTTCCTTGTTTATATACTGAGGAAACAGATTGTATGCAACTTGTTATTCACGTTGGTTTGAAACATTACTAATTTAAAATAAAAACAGGGTGGCGTCCCCTGGGCGGCCATTTAGCAAATTTCTGAGGTATATCGCGTCCTTAATAGAATTTAAATGATATCATTTTTTTTTAATTATCATCGTTTGATTTCCTCTTTTATCATTAATTTCTTTAAAAAAATAATAATTGACCAAATATAGCTAATTTTTTTCTATAACATATAGTATAGTAAAAACATAAAATAATGCAATACAACTTCTCGAAAAAAAAAAAAAAAAATGTAAGGTTTAATAGTTAAAAATAATAACGTGATTGATCGTATGCATATCATTTGAGATCATTTTGTAAGCACAAACAAATGACAGTCAGAATTCACCTGTAATTAATAAGGTCCCACATGATACAGCAATTCAAAAAACTTTCTGGACAACATGATTATTATTCATTTTTGTTAAAGATAACATTATTTAAGAATAGTGGCAACCCTGTTCACCTACTTCATGAAATACAAATCAGTTTTTAGATTCACAAATTACTAGTTTTTTTTATTAAGTTTCATAATGAATACAGACAGTTGTAATTTTATTTTGGTTATATTGCACTGTTATTTCCATTTCTCCTTTTTTGGGACTATTTTTATAGCGCATAGCAGACTAAGGAATATGTGCAGACTAGTAAAACCCCAAAATGAACCCCAAAAGGAACCCCATAATTTTATTACACCTGGGGCTTTCAAGTGCTGAATCCGTCATTGATTAATGTTATCTTATTTTAGTACATTATTTCATTTAAGGTAATGTCGTAGTGTATAACTTACCCCACTAGCAGCGTGCACAAGAGCCTGTAACCAATCACTCGCAACAAATTCATCAGGCGCAGCTAAGTGTAATATGGCATTGCCAATAACTAGCTGAAAAGTATGTGGTCTTGGACAATTGTAAATCCTACGAGCGCCTTGACAAGCACCGTTTATGAGGGGCAACACTCGCATGGGCACCCTGTGTGATGGAGAGGATAGCATATAAAGAACACCAGCTCTAAAGCATAAGGCAAGCAAATAGCTAGAGATTCATTAATTATAACAGTTAATATACTTGAGTATGAAATATGCAGTTTCCCAACGAGATTCAGTTTCAGATATCTTGAACATTAAGGGACCTTCTTTATTTGGACCCAATGGAGTCTCATTAAATTCCGTATTAAATTCTTGGAGTTTAACAATACTGTAGTGGAAATACTCCTCTTCCTGTAACAGATTCAAAAGTTGATTACCAATTAGTTATAAAAATTAGTTATTCGTTATTGTGGTTTCAGAATGAATAAATAATAGAATCATTTCCTACTGTGGTATAGAGTGAGTGGATTCTATTATTTATTCATTCTTAAACCGCATTAACATATTCCATTTTTAAGGATTGCAATGAATTAAACATTTATATTTACAACATGTACAAATATAAGAATGTTATAAATAAATATTGTGAGAAACATCACAATTTTTTAGTAACTTATAGTATTATTTTGTACAAATTAGGAAAATAAATGCTGCCTAATGCAAATATTTAGGAGTATATACAAAAACATTCTTCAGTTTGTATGTACAAATATATTGTTCCTCGAACCTTATCTACAGATGTCTGCTTGCAAATCGCTTTCCTCAAATTAACCATATCCCTCATAGTAAGTTGCTTAACAGCTGGCAATTTTGGTTTATTCTTATCTCTACGCATAGCCATTTCTAGTTGACCTATAATATCACTCGTAACATTTCCACAGCCTGTCGTTATAATGCATTGCATATCCTTATCGTAATTAGAAATGTGTATTGTTTGAGCATTTGGACCAATTAATATGGTATTTAATTCTGTGTAAGGCAAAACAAAGTGATTGGAGTAAATATTATTTGGTTTGCAGCTGCATATATATAGTGTTGTGTTCGTCAAAAACAACAGAAGTGCTTTGCTTTCACCACTTGTAGTGTAAGCGCTAAGTACCGGAAAAACCTAAAATTAAACAACTCTGCGTTAATACAGTCGCATTGCACTATGCTAAAAGGTAGTGATGAGCAGATCACACTGAAATAATCATTCGAAACATACATCAAAGTATATTTTGAAAACTCAATACAAATGTCAAACTCCTAATATCAAAGCTATGCTTTGAGCGAATTTTGAAGCCATTCTTCACCCTTTTCATGTACCAAACATGTCAAAGCGCATATGTTGTGACAGTACTACACCAAAAGAATAGATTTATACACAAGAAAAGAATAGGTATATATTTCTGTTTCAGGGGATATAGCTTCACTTAATTACTATAATCAGGCTATTAGCAAAAGGTGTATGGACAAAACCGAAAAAAAGATTTTAATAATATTGTTTGAACATTTTAAAGTTGAGATTTTCTATTGGGTGTCCATAACCCTATGGTTTATTATTAATGATTTATAAAATGGTCTTTCATTTAAATAAACATTTGGTTATAATGTCAGAGCGAAGGTCCTATGGTCACCTCTAGCGTAATCGACAATCGTCGCAAATACGAGAGCGAGGCCGTGCCTGCAACGCTAACATATTGGGCTTGTTACTATAATAGGTATATTAGACCAGAAGAGATAAGAACAAGAAGGGTCACTCTATCGGGGTACCTTTGATGTCTGTCGCCGAAAAATTAACGACAGCGATAATTCGTTATTTTAGCACACGGTTTCTTTTTTAATTCATACCAATTATAAAGAACGATTGTTAGATAAGGAACTAAACTCAAAATGGCGGTGACGCATACACGCGAATAAAAAAATAACCTAACTACATAACTATGATTTGATATGTTTCTTAGTTTTTCTCTTTGAAGGCGAATAACTTCTAACCACAAAACAGTTCGATCCTAGTATCTTGTATGAACTACTGTAATTAAAACTTAAGTTTTGCTAAATTTATATTAAATAAAATAATTACTCTCAACGGCTTTCATGATCAACGTCAGAACAATGGCGGCAGTGGCGCCCTCTATGTAAATTAACAGGCTGCTGTAATTACCGCCAAACTCGTGCATCCGCACCCGCTAAAAATGACAAGTGACCCTTCTTGGTCTTATCTATTCGCTGATTGGACCACGTTAAGAGCGGAACTTCGTATAACATCGGGTGATCATAGAACGAGAATTCGTGCTATATAGTGCTTTATGATTTTATACTATTATTTCCATTTGAAAGTTGCAAAGAAACAAATTACAGCAACGGTTGATAACTTTTTGAAAACACACACTAATGGTTTTACTTGATTTATTTATTGCGTTATATTTTAAATTGGATCAATATCAAAGTACTATCATGCTACGCACAATTATAAAAAGGCATTAAGAGTTTATACACCTTTTCGATGTCAAAGCTGAAAATACACGACACAATCGCTATTTAAATGCAGTTAACGTTAAAAGTATGAAAATTTAATCTTTCTAATTATCATTCTACTGGCGTTTTGTATAATCATTAGGAATTTTAAAACATCATTCAAATATGATTTGCCCATCACTACTAAAATGTGCAATTGCACAGAAAATACTTACTTTAATCACAGTTTCCATTTTATCTCTCAGTATTTCAGTTCTAGCTTTAATTAACGTTTTAGGATCTACACGTTCTTTACTATTATTCCATTTTGCTTTTCCGTTTACAATTTCGTCTTCAATTTGTCTGTCTACGCTGTGATTAATATCTGGCTTGACTTGTACACCTTTTACATACAGACTCATACAACTCCTAAAAGATTTCCATCTCTTCTGTTGCTTCAAGTCCATAATCTTTTTCAATGTCACATTGCGTAAAAAACGGTTGATTAGAGAACTTTTTGACGATGACGCTTTTAAACCAGACGCATTTCTATTTTGAGATTCATCCATTTTAATGTCAGAGTTTTCATATTTAAAATTCTGTAAAGCATAGTGGTTTGCTTTGTTAATTTTATGCTTTGGGGAATTCAAATGTTTGGTAGTTGTGGTAGTCTCAGTAAAATCTGAAATAGTTTCATTATCAGACCAATCTAATTTTGTAGATGACACATATTTAGTTAAAGATGTATTAGATTTGGTCTCCTCAAAAATGCTTATATTTTGATTTTCTCTAGTTGGAGTTGAATTTAGAAATTCAAAGTCATCTCCAGTTTCACTTATTGGTTCTTCCTTGGCTTTTTTCTTAAATATATTAAATTCCTTTAATATCATTTGGTATATAGTCGAAGATTTCGGTTTTTGTTGTTCAAAACTTTTTTGGAAGTTATCATATTCATATGAATAACTTATACCTTTGTGTTCATAAACGTTGCTATCACATAGTATAATATTGGAGGGTAAGGAGTCTAAATTGGGATAGTTCGGATAAAATCCTTCACTTCTTGTTAGTTTTAAATTTGTTTTTGCCAATTCAATATTTAAATTACCAATTTTTTTAACCGGTGCTGGATCTTCAATATTTTCAAAATTACCACTGCTACGTCTACTTCTAGAACTTATTCCATCATGCGAGGATGAATATAGGGCCATGTCTTCTTGACCTTCCGGTACACCTCTTTCAGCAATGGGCACAGAAGAAGAAAAGTTTAATATATTCTTTAAGCTACCAAAAATATTGCCATCGAGTAAATTTGTTTCAGACTTCTTTTTATGTAAATTGGTGCTCTCATCTACAATATTGGTATCAATAAATTTTTTATTTTTATTTTTTTTCAAACAACTAGCTCGAGGTTTAGCAAATGTAGGATCTTTTTTAATTATGCTGTCACTGGTGCTAGTATCTTCTTCATCAATTGAACTACTATTACTAGAACTTGAAGACGTTGAAGAGAATCTTGCAGTATGTATATAAATATCAGATTTAACTTCTCTTTGAGGATTGTTCATTTCGTAATACGGTGCATCACCTTCTGCTGCCCAACTGTACCTTCCCTTCACTACATCTGGTTTCTTTATAAAACCCCTTTGGAAAAAGTTGACAGATACATCTGGCTCAATAGTAATGAAACCATGATTAATATGAATGTCATCAATTTTCGTACTGTTCAAAATATCTTCATGGAAAGATACTCGTTTTTTGGGAGTGTCCGATTTTGATTTCTTTTTACGCTGCCTTCGAAAGACTATTTGCTCATCGGCTGGAACATGTACTTCTTGCACGGAAGCTAGTTCTGGTGTCTCAGCCCTCGTGTTTGCAAGGTTTATTTTTAAGTTTTCATTCACTTCCTCAGATAAACTTACATGCATATCGTCGGTCTTTTCGGGTTGTTGCATATTTGCTTTATTAGGAATGGTATAATCGAGTAATTCATAACTATTTAATGATATATTCATAAGATCTTCAGATTTTTCCAATGGTTTAACAATATCTTCCATTTGTAATACACAATCACTAAGTGTTGTGTCTTGTGAACCTCCTGTTTTGGAGGTATTATATTTCCGATAATAATCTGAATAAACACTGTGCTCATGTAACCATGACTTATCTTCTACTTGCAATGTTTGCATTAATTCTTTACATAAACTATTAACACTGCTTTCATCCATGCCAGTACTTAGTAATTTTTCACTTGAAACCGATGCAGATAATGAAATTGTTTCAAATTGTGCTACATTCTGATTAGCAATGTCACTCTTCGTCATAATAGTTGATTTTTTATTCGCATCCTCCTTTTCACTTTTTATATTACTAGGACACTCAAAAATTTCCACTATCAGTGTTGAATCATCTATATTAACTGTAACTTGCTTTTCACTCTTTGTTTCAAACTGTTCTTTTCCTACATCCGTTTTTTCTCTTTCGTCAACCTTATTTATTTCAAATTGTATTTTTTGATCATTTCTTTCATTGTCATCAATTTCCAATGATGGTACAGAATCTGTATCACATGCTATACCACTGACTGACATCACAGATGTAAGTTCACTTTCACTATCTAACAATTGAACACCAGAATCTCCCGGAGATGCTAAACTTGAATTGGCCGATGCTGTGCTAGATGTCATGACTTCTTGACTATTTTTCTTAAACTCTGCCGGGAAAGATTTGCATTTTCTGAATTCATCATATGTTGGAGGCATTGCATGAATTTCCATTTTTACTGAAAATATAAATATAAGCATTTTGAAATTTATTGATTAATGTTGAATGCATATATTTTTTAGAAAAAGTTCTGTAAAGCGCTGTACTTTATAAATACTAAAATGTAAATAATTATTATCATTATCAAACTTAATATGTCCAATATACGAGCTAAAAACAAATGAACTGTAAATTACGTCCTAGGGATAGGAATAGCAAAATTTGCCCTAAATGTTTAAAAAGATGTGTTACTCACTGTTAATTGTGATATAAATTACGATGCACACCAGAAAAAATGTTAATTCCGAATCTTGTATGGATACTTTGGATATCAAAGCATTATAATAATTATCATTTTACATAAAAATAAAAACTGCACATTTTGACAAGATTAGCGCAGGCGTATTTTACTCTTTTCCGTACCTATCGATTTCTATTCGGATTCTTGGCGCTATTTGCAAATACATACGTACGCATACGCAGGAACTTGATTTCTGATTTACCTAATTTACTTTACAGAACAACCTCTGTAATTCATTACCTACCATAATTATTACCAGGTTATTCTATGATTAATACTAAATTAACAAAAATTAAGTAGACAATAAATAATTACTTGCTTGTTTACCACGTTTAAAAAACAAATAATAATCCGTCCTAGATTATTAATGTTCATGCTATTTTAAATAAATAATTCCAATTCCAATACATTTTCACTAAAGTAAATTTGTTTATTATAACATATTCAGTTGGCTTATAAATGTTTTCGGCATATTGTCAAAATATTTACAATCAATTGTCGTTATATACAATGGCTAATCCTTGTTCAGCTGCTCATAGAAGTACTTTAAACCCATGTGAACTTATTCGCAAGGCTGTTGCATTAATTGAAAACCCTTTGTCGTCGGACTATATAGACCGCCATGTACTGATAATTAATGATTTTTTGGAAGCCTGTACTTACGCTATCGTATCCTTTTTCTACACATCTCTTGTGAGAAACTTTCAGAAAAGCACAAGTAAAACTGCGAATTGTGCCATGAATGAACATTTCACTTGACACACGCACATAAACGTAAATATGAGAATAATATGACTGTATCTCAATATTTATGAGTCACTCACTGTTTATGTTATCGTACATATCTAATTATCTACTACAACTGTAATACAATAACTGTGTTAAGAGATAATTAGTCATCACTGATATATTTGTTTAGGGAGATCCCAGGCATCGTCGATATTTAATGTGGAAATAATTTAGATTGAACAAATTGTGTCCGAAAAATATTTTTTTATTACATATGTTTACGATAAAACAGATACATTATTTATTTATAATAAGTTATATACATTTTACGTTTATTCTTTTTACATTATAAAACATGTAAGTTTTCAGTTCTTAATAAGTCTAATGAAGTTGACGAAAGTTTGGACTGAAGTGGTTGAATTATTAATATATGTAAAAATTTTGAGATAGGTACTTAAATTTATAGAGCACTAGGTACCTATATGTGTACCTGGCTATATTTTATGTAATAACGTCTTAACTTAAGTGTTAGATATTTTATAAGGATAAGAAAAATTGCAAAAATTAAAAAGAGACTTATGGTCGCAGTTTTAGAAATCAATTATTTGCAAGCGCGGTTTTAATATTTTTAATATATACAAGTACAAGGTTGTTGCATAGGTAGTGCAAAGACTTTCACGTTTACAATTAATAAACACTACAACATGAACAGCCACATTATTATTTTCCTTAAACATTAGTAGTGGGTTCGCGACATACCTTATGTAATAAAGTTATTTTACTTGTTTTCTGAAAAAATTAAAAATGTCCCGCAATATAAAGAATGTTTTATAAAACTTTTGCGTACATGCTGTGTACCTCCAATGCTAATAAAAGCGTCCGATATCCTAACGTTCGAAGACGAAATTGTTGAATACTTTAGTGCATTTGGTGAGTAAGTATAGTATATTAGTAATTTTGGAAACTTTCATAAGGAATTCTAGGATACCTTCTGGTGACTGTGCAGGAAAACGATATTTTCGATTTAGTACTACTAACATTGAAGAATATTTTTTCCAAGAGGAGAATTGGACTTTGTTGTGTAAACAGGAGGGTATGTAATGAATCGATGACTAGAAGTCATTTGCCAGACACCTTAAGCGAATTAATGTGCATCGTAGATCAAGAAACCTACTATAAATTATTAGAAACCACGGAATACTTGCTAGAATTGGATGATACGTGTGAGTTTCCCAGTCTAATATACAAGTGTTTCTTTATTCATTATGTAAATTGTTGAAAAAAAACTTAAAGGTAAAGTTACACGGTGCTGTTTGCCCCAGGTCCCGCGGTGTGCATTCCCGTTACAGCCGATGATGAGTTGCGATCCGCTGGCTCTTCAGCTCATCATCAGGTCTTCAATTTCCCTGGTTGGTAATAGATCAGGGTCATTAAAAGGAAGGTGTGCCGATCCGATAGTTAAATCCCTCGACATATCCCTGTCCCCTTACCTTTTATTTTGACTACAACCAAGTCTCTGTAACAAAAGTTGATTAAAGCAGTATTTTTAGATTTTTAACCAATCTGGAGGTTCTAGTGTAAATCAGTTCATCTGTTATCATCAGTTATCTTGGCTCTGTGAACCCAGGGTTGCTGTATGAGTGCGAGGTCGAAATTCTTCATCGCCACAACTGTTGCCGAAACCGCCTTGCTGTGTTGAGCGTTCGCCTAAATCACCCTTATGTTGGCCATCGAAATCTTTCAGGATCTTGAAGTTAATCCTCCCGAGCTTGAAGAAAGCCTCGTCAATGGAAAATGCCATGTACATTACATGCTTCTCCACTCTTGTGCTGAGTATAGTAGCCAGGCTCCCACGCGTGGTCCTGGATTTTGCTTTTCCAGACGTGTCCTGACCGCCTCTGCTGATTCTTTCTTTCCCGGTATAATGGCTAACACTTGTTGCCTTTTTGGAAGGTCCTTGAATTCAACAGCAATTAAATCGGCGCCCTATTAGAGATCCGGGACGGATGTTACGACCTCCATGAGCCAGGTCTTAGTTGCTTCGTTGTGAAGACAGTTTTGGTAAATTGCAAGGGAGTAGTGTTTCTACTTGGGTCTACATCCATTCACGCGCCTTTCCTGAATCAGATATACTTGCTCTTGATTCAAGGCTTTTTCCAGATGATATTTCTCATTTACTGCCATCTTGCTGCCTCGCTATAACTACCCTTGAGTATCTCCGAGGTCTGCGCTGCGTGTTAGAATTCTGCCGGGGTCTTTTCCTAGCCTCGGCCCTCTTCGTACTGCCCTCATTGGTCTGGCTTCGCTTTTCACCTTGGGTTTCTGTTTTGTTTCCTTGGCGGTCTGGCTTCCGCCTTGGATGTTTTGAAGTCTCGGTGCCATAGTCACTGCTCAGGCCACGTACCCTTCTCCATTTTCCTTTGCCTTTTCAGTTTCCCTATCTGGACGCCAAATATTTTGTTCCGTTACTGCAGTCCGACTTGTTGTATCCCTGCAACAATGTTATCAGCACTGTCACTGCCTTGGCTAGTATTCACCTCTAAGACAGCTGCGTTCAGTTCTGAAGTCCCGGTATCAGAGGTATTCGATGCCCTCACCTGATACCTCCGCTCTGATTTTTCAATGTCTGCTCTGGAACATACGGTTCCCACGAGTAGGAGGGAAATTGTTGTTCACGCCTGTGGCGGTCTCTGCACAGGTGCAAGACTAGTTACTCTGGAAGGTCGCCCAATTTCTCAGAGGTTCCGTTCGTATCACCTTTTGCCCCGGTGCCATTCATACCTACGGCCTGGATTGGGGGTACCTGAACTCTAGGTAGATGCCCTTTAACAGATTGTATTTCATCCGGAGACAGATGTAAGCTGGTTTTTCAACGAGGTTGATACGCCTCCCTTTCCTACTTTTTCATCCAGGCTTGGGACGCAGCCAGTTTGTTCACGAATCAATGGGCGCATTCAGGGACGCTCAGCGGCTGACAGGCTTAGTAAGCAATTTCCCTGAACAGAGCCGCTGACCTACCGCTGAGAGGCAGCCGCTGAAATATTTCCTCAACACCTAAATTATGGGCTTAGTTTGTCAGCGTTGTCAAATATAGAGAGGTGGGGGAAATTATAAAATAAAATTGAAGGTTATAGTTATAAAATTAGTTTTATAAATTAAATAAGTTTAATAGAAATGAGTAGTACTAAAAAAGTTTATACTATTATCCATGTTTTTTAGATTTAAGAGTGTTTTAAATCATCACACCACTTAACTAACCTCAAACAATAATTTTATGTCAAAACACAATTCAGCACGCTGAACGTTAGCATCTAAAGCCTTAGCTCATGTTTTTAGTTACTGTTTATATTTTTGCACAGAACATAACCTACTTTTCATATTTACAAAACGAATTTCAAATGTCAACGCCAGATGGAGTAATGTTTAAAACAGCGGTTCATTGTTTCTGGCTATCTTAGCCGTTGAGCGTCCTTGAATGCGCCCAATGTTACTTGATAATGAAACTCTGTTATTAGCATATGTTCGGTTTGTTATGGACCAAAAAGTCAATGAAGAACTGCTCTTTGCGAGAACTTTCACAACAGACACTAAAGGCGATGAATATTAAATGTTTTGCAAGATTATTTGTTTCAAATTTTATCAGATAGGATGTTAGGATGTTCTTCCGCTCTCTGCTGTTACTTTACCATCACTAAAGCTTAAGTAAAAAAGTCGAACAACCTATGGATATACAAACTATATCTAAAGAATGGTTGACTACGTCACCAGGACAAAGACAGGCAAAACAATTTTTAGGAGAACAAAGAATTTGCAAAGGACCTACTCAGTAAAAACAGGAAGCCTGTTAAAACCATAGTAGGGCTACTAACCAGTCACTGTAGACTAAACTGGCATTCATATACCATACGCCTGGCAGGAAATACAATTGCAGATTCCATCAAAACGAAGAGAAAACTCCAGTCAATATACAATGCCACTGCGATAGCCTAGCAAGGACCCGGATTCTACTACTTGACCAGAGTAAAGAAGTCGCTCTCAAAGATAATAAGTCTAATCAGGAAGAGGCGTCTTTTAAAGTGGATGGGAATTACAATAGATCTGAAAACCTCGCACCGCCGGATTAATTGTAACTTCAAGCTTCAATTTTGTTGCGAACGGGTTACTAGATCTTTTACCGTCTTTCTTCTTTCTTTGTAAGCTTCATAATTTCTATCTGTTTTGTTACTTAGGTATTTTGTCCAAGCTTTTTTCTTTTGTTTTACTTCTTCTTTGATTTCTTCTGTCCACCAAGCTGTCTGCTTTTTCTTATTCGTTTTTTTACTATAACCGCACGTCTCTTTCGCTGCTTCCAGTAGGATGGTCTTAAAAATGTTCCACAATTCTTCCGTATTTTTGTTTTTCTCTATTTCTGTATGATTTGCAAATCGTTCGCTAATTGTTTGCTTGTATTTTTTCGCTATTTCTTTATTTTGCAATTTATACGCTCTTATGGATTCGTATTCGGTTATTTGTTTTATTGCGTCCCTTTTGTTCTTTTCTACGTTTTCTATTTTCTCTCTTATTTTAGCCGTCACTAAAAAGTGGTCGCTGCCGATTTCTGGTCCTCGTCTGACTCTTGCGTCTAATACTTCCCTTCTGTTGTCCTTCTCCACCAATATATAGTCTATTATCGATCTTTCATTTCTACTTTTAACCTCTCTCGTATATTTATGGATCTCTTTGTGTGTAAAGAAGGTATTAATCACTATTAGGTTGTGCATCATGCAGAAATTGAGCATTCTTTCCCCATTATTATTCCTAGCATCTTCCCCATGTTTTCCTATTGTGTTAAGATATTGTTTATCCTTTTTCCCTACTCTGCTGTTAAAATCTCCGAGTATAAATATTTTCCCCTTTGCTTCTTCTGTAATTATGTTTAGTTCTTCCCAGAATTTATCTTTATTGCTGGCTGTGTCGTCTTCGTTTGGTCCATATACAACTATTATTGTTTTCGTATTTCTGTCTGCATCTCTCAGTTCTAGCGCGAGTATTCTTTCCGACCACGCCTTCCAGTCAATGAGGTGTTCCGTTACACTTCTATTTAGCATACATGCTACCCCTGCTGCTGCCCTTACTTTTTCTCCGACTCCACTATAAATAAGCAAGTGGTCATTTCCCATTTTTATTATCCCTTGTCCTTTCTTCTTCGTCTCTGTTATGGCCAACACTTCCAGATTTGCTTTTCTAAATTCATCCTCCAACTCTCTTTCCTTCCCAGCAATACTTCTGATGTTCCACGTCCCTATACTCCATGTTCGGTTCATTTCAGTTTTCGTTGTCCTTTTAGTCGTCGCTTTATCTATCTTTTTTGCCACCAAGTCTATATTAACTGCATCATGTTTCTCCATTAATTCTTTTTCTTTTCCAGATAAACTTCTAATGCTCCCTGTACCTCTTTTCCCAATTTCCATTTTTCGTCTTATTTTCTTGTGTACTTTCCGGTCCTTTTTTGCATCATTCCTTTTCTTTTTCATTGCCGGGTCGTCTTCCAATAATACCGTTCCATTTTTCTTAATCAGTTTTTTGATGTCGTGGTTATATTTTCTAATATTTCCAGATTCTTATTCCATTGCCACACTTCACCCTCTGATGTCACTTTACTATAGCCAACCTTTACTACTTTTCCCTTCCCCCGCTCCTCTTTAGCCTTTATCCATATTTGTTTTTGTCTATCCCTTTCTTGCTTCGTTAAGTCATTGTTTATGTATATTCTCTCTCTTATATTTCTTAGTTTCGATTTAGTTGACATTACCTTCGTTTTATCACTTTCATTGTCTAGTTCTACCACACATAACTTTTCGCCAATTTTAATAGCCGATCTTATGGTAACATCTATTTCCAGATACTCTTTGAACTTTATACTATTATCCATGTTTTTTAGATTTAAGAGTGTTTTAAATCATCACACCACTTAACTAACCTCAAACAATAATTTTATGTCAAAACACAATTCAGCACGCTGAACGTTAGCATCTAAAGCCTTAGCTCATGTTTTTAGTTACTGTTTATATTTTTGCACAGAACATAACCTACTTTTCATATTTACAAAACGAATTTCAAATGTCAACGCCAGATGGAGTAATGTTTAAAACAGCGGTTCATTGTTTCTGGCTATCTTAGCCGTTGAGCGTCCTTGAATGCGCCCAATGTTACTTGATAATGAAACTCTGTTATTAGCATATGTTCGGTTTGTTATGGACCAAAAAGTCAATGAAGAACTGCTCTTTGCGAGAACTTTCACAACAGACACTAAAGGCGATGAATATTAAATGTTTTGCAAGATTATTTGTTTCAAATTTTATCAGATAGGATGTTAGGATGTTCTTCCGCTCTCTGCTGTTACTTTACCATCACTAAAGCTTAAGTAAAAAAGTCGAACAACCTATGGATATACAAACTATATCTAAAGAATGGTTGACTACGTCACCAGGACAAAGACAGGCAAAACAATTTTTAGGAGAACAAAGAATTTGCAAAGGACCTACTCAGTAAAAACAGGAAGCCTGTTAAAACCATAGTAGGGCTACTAACCAGTCACTGTAGACTAAACTGGCATTCATATACCATACGCCTGGCAGGAAATACAATTGCAGATTCCATCAAAACGAAGAGAAAACTCCAGTCAATATACAATGCCACTGCGATAGCCTAGCAAGGACCCGGATTCTACTACTTGACCAGAGTAAAGAAATCGCTCTCAAAGATAATAAGTCTAATCAGGAAGAGGCGTCTTTTAAAGTGGATGGGAATTACAATAGATCTGAAAACCTCGCACCGCCGGATTAATTGTAACTTCAAGCTTCAATTTTGTTGCGAACGGGTTACTGGTGCAATAGTGCAATTTAATCGCACTATTGCATATTTGCCGTCCTGCCGGCTTCCTAAGATCTGTATTTGAGACATTTAAAATTGTGTTAGACCAGACACCTCGTTAGTTCAATTTGTAGAGTCGTTCGCCCGGCAAGCGGGAGGTGCCTGGTTCAAATGCGACACGAGGTAAAATTTTTAACATAGCAAATTTTCTCATATTAAAAATTACAGTTAAAGCAGAAAAGCATTTATTTAAGGGTTAACTTGTGTCAATGTTCCAGTCATTTGTTAACAGTTCTAAATTGTTTGTACAACCGCAACCTTGTAAATATGTTCTAAATAGTGTAAAAGCATTTGTGTTTAATTTACAACGGTTTAAAAGTGCGAAAGAAAATAATTCCTTCAAACCAGGAGGAGTTGAAACAATATCAGCTACAGTAGATGGAGCACCAGTGTTCCTCAATTCGCCATAACAGCAGTAAACGAAATTCGTAGGAAAACGTTGAATTCTACGCTATTTGCGCAGTTGTGTAAAGAAAATGATGAGGATTTTCATCGATTAGTCTTTGATAATGTTAGACAATATTTCTTTCACTTTTTGAGCCCGTTTTAAAGTTTTTGGATGCTGGAGATCCCACTTTGAAGGAAAATTTCATCAAACGGATAACTGATATTGCCTATTTAACATGCTTGATTTTAAATTGAATAACGTTAACTTTTGTAATCACAAGATGACAGTCTAAATTTAATAAAAACAAAGTCCATCATGACAGGTTTTATTGCTCAATTAATCTAATGACGAAAGCTATCGTAAAGCCTGAAGTTTAGCAGTTTTCCAACTTCTACAATGATGCCGTTCTGGCCCACGTTCAATATTAATTTAAATGAGCTTTGCGCTGACTTACAAACTAGGTTTGAGGCTATTGTGAGGAATTTAAGGTGCAGTTCTGAAAGGGATATAATTAGTTTTGGCTTCAGCAACAAATACCTGTTGCTTATTTTCCATTTATAGAATGTTGCAACAAAGTTTTTGATAGCCTCTTACGAAGAAAAGGTATGGGTTACAAATCGTTACTCTGGAGACGTTGATTGTTGATACCATATTAAAGTGAGTAGGTGTGAGAAAGATATTTGACATTAATATATAGGTTCAAAAAAACCCAATACTTCGAGAAAAAAAAAATTTCGCAGGGAGGAGACAGGACGAAGAAGTTTGGGAATCTCTAATATACCGTGAGTCTTTTTCTTAACTCTGAACATACAATGTTCATATTTTCCTATGTTCAGTTTTAAAAAAGACAAATCGATGCATTACGGAAAGAATATTAGAAGACTTGTAACGACTAGTTTTAAATACCAGGGTAGTTGGAGAAGGAAGATACAATTTTTGAAAATGATTAAGTATTTTTCTCGGGATAGAGGTGTTTTTTTTCTATTATTTTTTTTTCTTTCGCAACAATGGGGGGTAAAAATGCACTAAACGATAAATTTTTTTTTTTGAACGGGGACGATAAATAAAACTTAAATTTACATTTTTTATTTATAACACCCCAGGAAAAGAAGTATTGTTTTAAATAATAAAATTATTATTCTTTAACCCCGGAGAGGAGCAGGTGGGGGTAACATTCTTTTAATAATTAATTGTGTTAACACTGGAAGGTGAGAGGGCATGCTTTTTTTTTAAATTATTACATTTATTCTTTTCACAACACCGGGCTGGGAGGGTACATTAAAAAATAATAATTTTCAAAACATTTTAATGCTCCGAATGCGAAATGCTCGCCGAAGTGTTATAAAAAACTTAAATTTAATAAATAAATAAAAAAATCACCCCCACCCACCTCTCCAGGGTTAAAAACTATCTTTTTTATTTAAAACGTTTTAATGCACCCTTTCCCCGAAGTGTACCTTTTTAATAAATAAAAAAAAATTCCCGTGGTGTTGTGAGAAACATAAATTTAAAAAATTACCCTTTCTCTCTTTTCAAAAAAAAATAATAATAATGCACCTTCTTCCCTCAGTATTATGAAAAGAATAATGAAAAAAGTATGCCTTCCTCGCCCTTTAGAAAAATTAAATTATTCATATTAAAAACAATTATCTTCTTTCCTCAACAATCTTGGTGTTTAAAACCAGTATCAACTATTTGAAAAGATGTCTTCCAATATTCTGTAATGCATTGGCATATCCTTTTTAAAACTGAACATACGGAAAAGCTAATGGTTAATGTTAAAAAGAACTCAGGGTATATTATCGCTATACGTATTTGAATAATCGCATACAAATCAAAATAGTTTATCGTAGGTTATTATAATGCATAAACATTTTAAGGTGTGTTTTCAGGCAAGAAATTTCTACAGCGCGGAATGGTAAGTAACATACTGAAGAGGATGTATCCCGAATGGGACAATCCAAAATCTCAAATATCTGTTGAAGACGCAAAACAACTAATGCAAACAATACTACCCTACTTTAATACAAGTATGAATATTGTATGGAGACTATTACAAATCAAGAAACAGTACCCAGATATTTACACTGAGAGATTAGTCACGACGAATACTTGGAGGTAATCGAAAAGATATCAGGTTTGTGTGATGGCCTACACCAATGCACAATTTTAATTTTTTTTTAAATGCAATGGTATAGGCCGACGAACAAACCTACAGTACAAATATTTTCTGCTGGCGGAGAAATGTTATAACTCGCACAGGATAACATAGTCATGCCCATTATCTTCACGATTCGTACAAAATATGAAATTCTGTTTTTATTGCAATATGTATCTGCATTACTGTACGCCAACCATTGACTGGGCTCCGTCCACCTCTTCGAATTCGTGACGTCAGATGCGCGTGAGGGGGCGGTTTTCGCCAACAGAAAATATTCTACTGTAATTCCGGCCGCAAAGTGTAGGCAGTACAGAGTAACGCAACACAGCCGAGGATTTTACGGGATACTGAATTACATTGAGTCTGTGGCAGACCAACTCTGTTCAATTTACGCTTTAACATGAAATCCCATACAACGCAAAATCCTCGGCCGCGCTGAGTTGTGCTGTGCTACGTTCAACTTGCCGCTGGCCTAACATAATTATAATATAAGGTAGCAGCAATATTATTGATTACACTGTATTGGTCATGATACTTATTTTGCTACATTTGTTTCTGTGCAATTTCATAGAAAACTTTTTGATTACTGTAATATATTGCAGAACTGTGGAGAAAAATGTGTAGGGGAGAGTGGGCAATAGTGACTTTCCCTTTCACACATTCGCTTAAATAAATGTAAGACTTGCTATCTACAAACATTATTTATTAAAAAAATAGAGGACATTTCAGTGATAAGAATGGAAAAATAACTAATCACAACTTCATAAATTAAAATCGTTTCTTCGACTGCATTTGTTCTATTCTGACCCTTGCATTGGCCTTCTTGAAATGTCCCGTCAGAATAACAAGTTAACGCAAATAGAGCATATTAAAATCAAGTTCGAATCTAAACCATGATTGCAGTCTTTTTTTTTAAAGGTAGATCAGCTTTATACTTGAAATCGAAATGAGGGAGGCCTCCTCATCATCAATCAGTTGAATATAAAATATCTGTAACTTTTTGAGCCTCTTCATCAAAGACGAATCATAAAATAATTTTGGGTGCCTCTTCTAATAAATATTATTGCTTTTCGTTTATACTACAATGATATTATTTTAATTTTACTAATACAAAATCTTCAGTTCTCGATCCAGTTTCTCAAAGCCATCAGACCACTCAACTTCTTCATCAGAATATCCTTCGAATATTTCGTGAATGCATTTTTTCTTCTGATTAATCTAGGTCCCGTTTTCTACTTTTCACAGAAATAAATTTCGCCTTTTTCATACTTTATTGCCCAACAGATCATACAATCCTATTATAGGACAAATACAAAAATACATTCGTATGTAAAATAAGCTTAAATACTTTAAATACTACATAGAAATACATATATACACAGAACCTACTCCTAACGAACAAAAGTAAACTGAGTATATGTAACAATAATTATATAATTAAAAATGGTACAAGAAAACCTAGGGAAAAGAAACTATAATGGATACATACTACAAATAATTAAGGTGTGGCATACATTTACTTAATAATGAGTTTAATGGTGAAAAGTTGATGTCAACTGTGCTGTCCGCTATTGTGTTAAATTGGTTAGATAATCTATACAGTACAGATTGAATCTTTACATTTGTTCTGGGTTTCGCACAATAAAAAACATGGCTCAATCTACTAGAAGGACGTGGTATCAGAAAAGTAATGCCTGCCAACAACTCAGGAGCATCTACATATATTGCTGTTAATTAAATTGTACAAAAATTTAATGTCGGTCCTATTGCGTCGCAGGTCCAAGGGTTCAACGTCAAACTGTGTTAACAGGTCTTTGTGGCTGTAGCCCTGTACTGGGTATGCCCCATGCAGTTTATAATGAATGTATTTTAGAACTCGCCGTTGAACAGACTCAAGTGCATGCATATGGCGATTATATATAGGAGACCAAACTACAGACGCATATTCTAGTTTAGAGCGCACAAATGCGTAAAAAAGCAACAGGACAGGCCTTACAGCGGTGAACAGTTTAGTGGTGCGTATAATGAATCCCACCGTTTTTATGACTGACGTACATGTGCTAGCAATATGCTCAACGAAGGATAATTTAGAGTCAAATGTGACTCCCAGATCCCTAACCGAACTCGATCTGGGCAAATTAGTATCTCCCAAAGTGTGTATATAGTGTATAGGATTGACTCTCCGAGTATAACTGACAACATTGCACTTAGAGACGTTTACACTCAGTCTATTTTCGATGCACCAAGCATGCAGTATTTCGAGTTGACTTTGAAGGAAGGCACATGAATCAATGGTGTCTATAGCAACATACAATTTCACATCATCAGCGAATAACAACTTGGAACACTCTAACTTGTCGCACACATCATTAATATAAATTAGAAAAAGAAGAGGACCCAAGTTGCTGCCCTGCGGTACACCAGAACTCGCGATAAAACTTCGCGATTCGTGCTCCTTGTATGCTACAAAATGCCTTCTGTGTTTTAAATATGAGGCAAAGAAAGCAACCAACTGCGAAGAAAATCCAATGGCATCAAGTTTGCGAAGTAGCAAAGTGTGGTCAATACGATCAAACGCTTTACTGAGATCTGTATAGATCACATCTACCTGCTTGTTATTGTCCAGGTTGTCTGCAATAAATTGACTAATGATCCCTAAATTTGTTACAGTAGATCGACCACCAACAAATCCATGCTGATGCAAAGATATATATTGCTTGATTTGCTTTTTCATATTTTTCATAAGTTTCCGTTCCTCAATTTTTTTTACTGTTGTTTTTACTGGTTCAGCGTTAGAGTACCCCTTAAATTCCTTTGGACATATAAAACACTTGCCCGTCAACTTTTTTTTAGCCGTTGGAGTGAAGCACTAGGTTAAAATGTCTTACACGGTAGTGATGTGGGATCTTGGGTTACAAACTGGTTTCATCTGGAAGCGCAATTTTGCATAATCGAGTTCGCGACTAGTGATTGACTTGGCAGTAAAATAATTATCTGAAAATCAATTCCAGTTAAACAGAAGTATTTCGGTCACCTGACATTTTTTTTTTATGTTACATAGAATCATAGCACGACCAAGTGCCTTTCTATTGCAACTAGCTACTTGGTATATAGTCATAGAAACTCCAGCACTATGTATCAATTATGGATCCACTGCAGCATTATAATGAGCTATAAATTGAGTTAGCACAGCAACATCCAAAAGATACAGCTTGTGGTGGTTATAATATTGTCAGAACTCCCATTATTTTCATCTAGGTTTAAAGTTAACTACTGGAGACGAGCCATCTTATTTTATGAAATGTTTCATAAGACACTTCAAGATTTCTCCATTAGCCCGATTATTATCTGATTGAAGAACGATGGAACACTGTTGAGCCTGTAGTGTTTAAAATACCTGCCTGTCTCCATTGGCAGAAATAATACAACTTGTTACAAATAGAAATTTTCTTTCACCACTAACAGATTAGCTAGCTCGTTTACATTGTGTACCCCGTAGCCATTTCATCAAAGCGTTTATATAAATGCTCTAGTTTATCATAAAATGGTCCAACGTGATGCTCATGGAATGATGTTACATTCTTTTGTTAAAGTTATTATTAGTTCAGCAACTATTTTAACCCTTTATAAAAAATCCTGACTTACCGAACACTATACAGACCAGCAGCGGCTCGTGCTTCCGTCACTCGGAGGCTATGCCAATGATAGTAGTTCTTCGTATGTTCTCGTCAAATATATACGTTTCTATATGTTACGAAGTTATACGAAGAAGTTCGATCATTGTCATAGCCTCCGAATAACGTAAGCACGAGCCGCCGCTGCACAGACAGCTCTTATCATGCAGTTATCTCACATTGTTATGATGACAACAATTACGAACATCGTCTTAGTTTTGCGTTTTATCTTTGTTGAAAAATTAATAAAGATATTTTCAAATCGAAAAGGAAACTTTAGCTATAATTTCTGGTGCTCTTACAAAGTTTAGTGTCTAGTAGCATAGATAAAAGTAGGTAGTTAGTAGTAGTATGACGTAACGAAATGGCAAAATTTGAGATATCATATTTAAATTTGCAGCTTGAAATTCTGGTATACAGATAATTTGGAGGCAAATTAAAAGAGAAACGCTTAAGCATAAAGTTTTAGCAAAACGTTGTAAAGTTGTAAAATCAGGTTGGCCCGCAAAGCTTATATTACTATAGAGACTATATCAATAGTATAATAGTATGTTAAAACACAGGTGTGTGACGTTTGTTGTAATGCGAAAAGTTTGAATAACGAGCCGCGTAACGCCGAGGAAATCATTGTACGAACATTACAAGTCATTGCAACACGAGTTTTTATAGTATTTTTGTCTAATTTGCACATTAATCGCCCATATTACATTCCGGTGAAAGTCCCACTACCGCGTTAATAACCTATTACCCCACTGCGTCGTCGTTTATTTTACCTTTATTTTAACATCAATGTATGTAATGTCTTGTGCAAAAAGGCCTTTTATTCTATGTTATACAGGGTTATTCCCACTATACGGCACGGAATATTGTGGCCAAAATACGTGACGTTCAAAAAGTTTCACTTTTGGTTACCTTTAAAAGCCCTAAAAGTATCAAAATGTTTTTTTTTTAATGGAGCCTCTGTATATACTTACATTTTTGGATTCTCTGTTTTAATAAAGTTTATAATACCTAAGCCCTTGTTTATATATTATTTGCAGTTAGCCAATGAGTTCCGGGAACCACTGGGATTATTGACAGATGGCGTGCGACGCCAACGTAAAATCCTATTTACGCCCTGAGCCATGTGTCAATGATCCAAAGGTACTTGCTGTAATTGCCTAAATATATAAATATATAAACAAAGCCTAAACCTTTAAGGTTTTTTAAATAATTTGAATTTTGTGAAAACTATCAGCAAATATACTTTTAATTACCTATACCCATTGGTAATTATAGCTTAAGCTTTGTCTTTGCGTTTTTACAGAATACGCCAAATAATCGTTTTTGCACCATTTGCCTTTTTCTTTAAATAAGTTGCCTAAGGTATTTATAAAATTGTGCGATTCACAACGGCCGCCTGTGGGGAATTAAATTTTAAAAACTGTTGAGGAATGGCCGGCACTTTGGCTCAATACGTGTACGGTAACGGCGCTCCTCAGTATTTCGTACGATCACGGTGCTGTAGATACTTGGCTCGTTGCTGATGTTCAGTAAGATATTTGGTAACAACAGAATGTCACGTATGTGTACACTGAAGGAATTATTTAACCGCGGTGTTTGCTACGAAGATGACGTGAATATTTTTTGCGGAATATATTGTATATATTGTGTTGAATATAAAAATTAAAAATAATATTAGGTACACACTAAAAAATATTTACAATTCCTACGGAAAATTCCAATAATGTATAGGGTAAATTTAAAAATTAGAAAATATACCTAAAGTTTTCTAGTAAATTTCTCAATTTTTGGTAATTTTACCTTATACGTTACTGGAATTTTCCGTAGGAATTGCATATATTTTTTAGTGTGTAGGTATGTATTTTCGGCAGGCGGCCGAATTTGGCGTTGAGATTGCTAGAAGTATTTTTACATTCTGGATTATTAAATAATTCAGTAAAGTTTAAATATTACGTTAAATTTGAAACGATTATCTATATAACTTTGTTTTTAATTTAAAGACTTGCTACAGAAAAGAAATAAAGTTTGTGAAATGAATATCTCACTGACAATATCTGTTGAATAGTTCGATTTGGTATGAAGATTTTTTTATGAATAGGTAAATAGTGGTATATTGATTTCATAAACGTTTTTATTTCTATTGTAAACATTTAACAAAGAAAAAGGTGTCTAGTGATTGCAAATAACGCATAATGGACCTCTCATTAATTGTCTTAGAATTTAATTTTAGCTTTTCGAGAATAAATTAGGTGCTTCCGTTTGATATGCGGGGTCTCTAAAATTTAAGTTAATATGCAATAACTTGTTTATTTTTAAAGATGCAAAAATAAATCACAAAGACATTTTATGGGAGAAAAAACTCTCCCTAATAATGTCTGAAAATCCCTTCTATACAAAATCATCCTTTAGTAACCAGTCCTAACCTTTTTTTTTTTTTTTAATGACAGTCCCATATTTTTTTTTAAATATTGAGATAATGGTTAACAAAGAAAATTTACCGATGCATAACAATTTATATTTATCTTAACCAAAAGAAGTAAAAAATCAAACAAAATTTATTTTTATAATAATAGGATAAACAAACAAAAAAAGATTTTTTTTATGAAAGAGAAAGCTTTCTTTCTTTGCCGCTACCTAAGATCATTGTAGGTGGAAATCCTTTATGGACATCGCCAGTTTGGTTCAAACGCTGCGCGATAGTGTGGGACTCCCTGTCGGGGTGTGTAAGACTGGTGTACCCACTAAAACCACCTTGGCAGATTAAGCTCGGATCCCCCAGGGACCGCATAAGCATTACTTCGGGGGGATCACATCGGAAGTTGTTCGGGCTGTTTAGCTGTACTGCGTGCATTCTATACTGTTTGGGCCGTGCTCTTAGCGCTCAGGATCTCCCTTGCCATTAGGTCAATAGCTTTCTATTTGCCCGCACTCTCCAGCATCTTAGCGACCATGTTATCAGGATTCAAATCTCCTACTATTCGGCTTGCTTTAGATCTTTGCAGGCACCATCACGAGCACTCAACGACAGTGTGCTCCACCGTGTCTATACCTCCACAACTCTCGCAAATATCTGAGTCCGACAGATGGAAACCTTTTAGGTATGACCGGAAGCACCCGTGTCCACTCAAGATTTGGGTGAGATAATAGCTCAAGTCTCCATGTTTCCTTTCAAGCCATGGCTTTAGATCTTTTATCAGCCTCTTGGTCCAGGACGCCCTCCCATCGGCTCTCTCCCATAGCTCTTGCCACTTCTCAACCGTGGTAATCGACGCGGTCGCCCTGCTAATACCCCTCTCCATCCCCGAGATGAGTTCTTGCACAACTAAGTGTATCGGTGGGGTTCTCGCTAACACCAGCAGCGCCTCCGTGGAGACTGTCCTGTAAGCTCTCGTGATCAATGTAGCGGCTTTCCTCTGGACACTTAAGAGTTTTTGTCTATAGGAGCTTTTCTCCAGGGCATTACCCCATATCGGGGCTGCATACAGCATAATGCTTTGCGCAACTGCGGCGTATATGCGTCGGCTTTCCTCATTCGGACCATGAGTCCTAGGCAATAGCTGGCGAATGTTACTTAGGAATTTGGTCGTTTTTTCGGCGGTTTTCCATATGTGATGTCTCATAGTCATATTCCTGTCAAAGTTAATTCCTAAGTACTTAAGGGATGGTTTACTTTGGACTAGATTGTCGGCTACCCGGATGTTAACTGTCTTAGTTCTCCTACCACCAATAAGGAGCACAACCTCTGTTTTATGGGGCGCAAGTTTCAAACCTTTCTTGTCTACCCACTCCATGATGTTGTAAAGCGCATGGTTAGCGGCTAGTTCCAGCGTCTCCGCATATCTGGCAGTCACAACTACACCCACATCGTCAGCGTAGCCGATCAATGAGACACCCTCAGGCATTGGGATTCGCAAAATGTCATCGTAAAAGATATTCCATAAGGTAGGACACAACACTGATCCCTGCGGGACTCCACACGTAACCTCCAATTCTTCTGCCTCTCCAATTTCGATATAATCCTTCCTTGGAAGTAGCTGGCTAACATGTTGCATAGATAGGGGGCTATATCCCTCCTCTTTAGCTCGGCGAGTACCCCAGACCAGGGAGCTGAATTGAACGCGTTCTGAACATCGATGGTTATCAGAGCACATAGTTTCCTGACACTGTAGGATCCTTGGTAAATCCTGTCTACAATCCCCTTCACTCTAGACAAGATCATCTTTCTTTAACTACATCTAACTACTCGACTAAAATTTGGGGGTGACAGTTGCAAACATAATAAAGTTAGATATGGTTACGAGGAGATGATCTTGCTCCTATCCAAGAACATCTCTTTGTAACTAGTTATTAGTTAAATAAAAAAAAAATGAAGTTAGATGTGGTTAGGAAGAGATGACCTTGGATAAGGGCAATTTTCAGAGATTTTTAAATAGGGTTTTCTCTATCCTAAACAAACTTTTTAAGTAATTCTATTATTATAAAAGTAAGGTTTGGTTGATTTTTTCGTTAGGATAAATATGAATTGTTAGACATATCAGTGAATTTCAATTGTTAACCCGTATCTCAATATTTAAAAAAAAAAGGAAATGTCATTTAAAAAACAAGCTTGGAGTGGTTACTAAGGAGAACTCATTCCCATAAATAGAGCCTAACTTAACTTAAAACAATAATGATCTATACAACTATTTCTTTAATATATAGGTAATAATATAAATAGGTAATATAAATATTTACAATAGAAATAAAAATGTTTATATAATTAATTCATGAAAAAAATTCAGTCAAAAACTTTGTATCCAAAACGTAAAAGTACTTCTAGGAATCGCAAACGAAAATCATTTGCCGAAAATATATACCTAATTTTTTTTTAGTTCTTATATTCATAAGGGCCAGACAATATATCTCGCAAAAATTAGATTCACGTCATCTTTCTAGTAAGTACCGCGGTTATTTTATTCCTGCAGGGTACGTATCTACCGTAAATTTAACCACTTCATTGCGAGACAGCCCATATAATTCGGAATAAAGGAACATAGGTATATTTGCTCGAATCTGTAATAAATGAACATATGTATTTATTTCTTAGGAGCCTACGATGTTTGATAAGAATACTGTCAATTGGCATGACAAAAAAACAAAGACGAAACAATTTAGTCTCGGTTATATTATTCATATTAAAAGTGGACGTTGTTAATATAACGGGTGACACTGCCGACGGTAAGTTCAAATACCTTGTCTTCCGATAATTTTGTGAAAAATACATCCCGAAGATTTGGCCATTTTATGTGCCGCCCCCGAAATTGAAGCTACCGAAATGTGGGCTTCCGAAATTTTATTTAGCCAAGACATCTATGACTATAACTTCAAAAGGTTGCTCTTCCTTGTCGTATCGTGTTTTCCCCAAAATCCTGAGGTAACAAGGGTAAGCTTCAGTTCTACATTAATTCATTTCATTAATTAAATACCCATAGTTTCTATGTGAACGAAAGATAGTGCATTCCATATTAAGAATTATAACGCCAGAGGTGGAAACGATGTGGAATGAGAAACAGAGATGTAAACTAATGAAATACGCCTTGCTCACGCTATGTGAAATTATGGAAGTTACTATTGGCGATTTTATCTACAACAATGGACCATTACGGTAAGCGTTTCCGAGAGTCTCGTCATCTTTGTTAATTTTATTTTTAACGCCCACAAAGATTATTAAAAATGATCGAAGCATTTATGTTATCGCAAGTGAGGAAATGCACTGTGATTGCCTGTTTACACTGTATCCACAGAAGTTTGCACATAACCGGACGTGATATAGTCCAAATATACAGAGACAACAACGGAACCGATATTATAATTGGTATGCGCTGATTTTGTTGTAATTTAGAAGTTCATGAAGTTAAAAGCACCTTAATTTTAGAAGTCGCTAAATATCTAATTAATATAAACATCTTAACAAAAGAACTGCAACATGCATTGATGACCACGTTCTGCATCGCAGAAATTCTTATTCAACGAAACGATTATTACCGCGAGGACATTGTTGATACTTGCATAAAGTACATGCGAAGATGTTTAAATCCCCCAAAAAACGACCTCTTACACGATCCCAAAATCGTAATAGCATGTCTTGATTTTATTTGGGAAAATTTGACTTGGTCTACTGCTAGCCTTAATTATTTTATTTCTCGTGGGGGAACATACGTTCTGTTGGATATCGTAGAGGTAACCTCTGGAAAATATGGACAATAATAAGGATTGTGTTCACAATTTTTTTGCTTCCAGTCAAGTTATTTCCCCGTTCAACTACAGGCCTTAAGTATATTGGTAGATTTATGTGAAGAAGGGTCGTGTATTCCTTTTTTAATGACATGGCGAGGCAAAAATAGTAAGACCGTAGTTCCTTTACTTTTGGAAATATTTCGGAAAGAAAATGAAAAAATTGGAGTTAAAACGACAGTTGAAGGAATGATTGCAGGTAAAAGACATATTGATATAATTTTATTTATACACTATTTGTACTTTACAAAAAGAATAATCCCTTGAAGTCCCCTTAGAGTACTTTTGCAAAATATTAATCATAAAAATAATAGAACAAGAAAAGCAAAAAGCATCACTCCATCCAGGCTTGAACTCACAGCTTACGGATCACAAAGCCAGGCATTCAGCACGGCTCTGTTATTTCGAATAATCTCTTTCTATCAGGTGGCAAAGAAATCACGTCACAGAAACCGAGTTTATACCTTAAAGATAAAGAGGAATTCATGATAGGGGACACACAAGGTAAACTAAAAAGGTTAGTCGAATATTTTGATGAAACACTGAACATAGGGGAACACGAAGGAGAAGAACCATCAATGCAAGAAGTAGAAGAAGAAAAGAATTAAAAAAAAATTAAGAATAATTAAGAGCACGGGAGAAAACAGTATTAAAATCTTATTGTATGTAGGAGCGAAATTACGAAATCGGATCACTGATTAGTACAAAGAGTATAGCGTCAGCAAAATCTGCCTCAGCAATGGAATAGTGCTGTAATCTGCAACAACGACGAGTGCATACGTCGCCGAGGAGTCTATAACACTGTTCTTCGTATAATTTCAAAACATATTTCAGGATAGCATACGAAGAATTTCGACCTTTGTCATAATCTTCCGGGTCTTCGCAGTTGGACAATAGAAAGTAGTATGTGTGCGCGCAGAGTGCTGTCGTATCGTGAATGAAAGCTTGCTCATTAGTTTGGGGCATCAACTTGCGACGTTGTTCCAGAGAATCGAAATGGAAGCATTGGAGTAAGGAATCATAACTTTGCTGCGGATATGTTCCATATTGTTTAAAATACGTTGAGCACTCTCGAGAGAATCAATGCAAGTAATGGCAAAGTTATTGAGACGACGAGTGAACAAATACCACAATCCGTTAGTAGTGGAATACCAGGGAGGCTTCAAAGAAAGAAGATCAACCATAGATCAAATATTTACCCTGGAAATGATACAGAACAACAATAATGAGCAGAATTTGGTACTTCATATTTTGTTTATAGATTTCAAAAGAGCGTACGACTCATAAGAAGCGAACTATTCCATGCAATAAGAAAACTGAAAATCCCCAGAAAATTAATTAATCTCTCAAAAATCACTTTAACACATACACAAAACAAGTTCACCGCGGATGGGAATCTTGCTAGTAGTTTCCAAAGAAGAATCGCATTGAAGCAGGGTCGCCCTCTGTCGACAGTTTTGTTCAACTTGGTTCTTGAAGTAGTATTGCAAGAGAGCTAAAACTATGCGTGGAGAATCATTTATCATAGAAAACAACAAATTATTGCTTATGCAGATGGCATAGCGCTAATTATTAGAACGAAAAAAGAATTGGAAGAAGCAGATTTGAATGCACGGTAAGAGGGTTTGGTTTGACGGTAAATGAAGATAAAACTAAATATATGGAGTTAAAACAAAAAACAGGAAAGAAGGACAATTCATTAAGCTACGTTTAAAGCACACACAGTATAACTTTGAAAAAGTAAACGAATTTCAATATCTTGGAACTACAATAATAACGAATAATGTCAAGTATAATAAAATTGATAAACGGATAGTAAAAGGAAGTTGTGCAATAGGAAGACTGAACAAAATGTTAAAATCAAAGACCAATGGTAACTGATGCCAAGCCTGGGTGTTGGCAAAAGAAAATGAAACGAAATTGGAAATTTGGGGGAGGAAAGTAATGAGAACGATATTTGGAGGGGTAAAGCGAGAAGATGGATCAAAGGTAAAAGCAAATCAATCTACGTTTTGCAATTTTAATGTCTGCATACTTTTCCAAGATTTTTCATCTTAGTTGATGCAAGTAATAACCAACTTTTTGGTTAATTTTAAGCCTATAAATTACATATTAATGTGTATATTAGATCTGAAGAAGAGACACATCTATTTAGATCCCGAAATGTAACTAAAAACTAATAAATTACAAATACAAATCAAGCTCAATTCTTGTTTTATTGACTAAACAAGTAACTTCACTGCAATTACCTATATATACCACATGCTAAACTATTTTGGGCCCTAAAAAATAAACGCCTGGCCACCTATGACCAATATTTTGCAAAAGTATTCCGAGGGGTCCCTACTACACCCTAACAAAATCGGCACTAAAAAATGAGTTAACATTGAGTTAACAGATTGATGTTAGTCTTTGTTAATCCTACCTTTGCATAATTTATAGACATTGAACTTCCCTTAATGGGAGAAAAACAATTTCGTTCAACCTTCAGAAGTACGAAAGATCCAAACAGTAGTCCCGCCGTTCTAGACATTCTTGGTAGTGCCAGACCCAAGATTTATGCTCTACTTCACATTTTGAACTGCAGCCGAGGCGAACTTGTTGAAGATGTAAATGAACGATACAAAATATCGTGGAGAACTCTATCTGTTACAGATGAAGTAAATATATGAGAATTTTTCTGCATTATATGATTTGAACCTTACAAAAATTTGAAATATTGTGTAAAATCGCAAGTACAGATTAGTTCCATTTCCGTATTAATAGATCACTAAATTATTAGCGGAAAATTACCTGCCCTTAAAACTAGGAGAAATTTGGGTGGAACTTGAAAGAGATTTGGAATGTGCACAAATTAATCCTCTCGCTTATGATAAAGAAATTGTCTCCACCATGGTACAGCGGTTTTACAAGTGGTCCATGCATATTAAAAATGACCAGGAGAAATTGCGGCATAATGAAATCAAACAGGTAAAGTATATCTTCTATCTCTCCCCACATCTAGTGATCGGTATTAGAACAGGATTTTCCAACTTTTAGGATATCGCTGATGAAGAAAACTTATATAATCACCTGAGATTAGTACACTTGTCAGAATCGTTATGTGCTTTAAACGAATTGCGCTATATTGCACGATGTACGGAACATGTGTTCAGACTGATGGCCAAAATGAAGCAGAAGGATCAGTTGCGGAAAACTTTAGATTACGATTCAGAATTTTATATAAAATTCCATATGACGTTCATGCAAAATCTTAATGTGACAGTATGTACTCTTTCACTGTTTCACAAGAATTATTTTTTTTTTTGTTAAGAATTTGTTAATTTCTTTCTTTTATATACTATAATATTATTTATTATTCCAGCCTGTTTTTAATCAGAAAGTTAGCATTAGAAGTAACGTAATCGTAGGGCCAAGTAACAAAACAACAATGCATGCATTGGTTTCTCCAAGCGATAGCCTCATAGATAGTCGAGTAAGTTCATATTAAATTAATAATATTTGGTTTTTTATTCTATTTTTATATTAAAAATAAATATACTTCATTGAAAGGAATTGGCAAAAGATCTAGCCCATGAAAACAAACCTGCATAGGGAATTGTTCATATTTTTTTTTGTTAATACAGTACCAGCGATTCTTTTTCTTTTTTTTTTAATTTTCTATCTTTTCTTTTTTAAACATGACTATACATTACCGCTTAATAAGGCAACAGAATCTTATTAAGTTGAAACCGCAAAATAACAATAGATACGAGGAAATACATGGTGAAAAATAGATTAACAATATTATCTAGAGTATTTAAACCAGTGAATGATAAAATCAATAAAATGTCGCAAGGAGTTGAATACTTACTACCACTACCCAAACACAATTTGCGTGATAAGAAATGCGAAAATATGATGCAAGTGGTCCACATGCGGGGGACAAAAATGGACTAAATACAATGCTGAATTAAACATAATAAATAGAAAATAAATACTAGTTTAAACACATACAATAACTTCGCGTTTCAACACTGAAGTTACATATTACAAACAGTAACGGGAAAGTTTGTCTATTAGCGAAGGGATGTTCGTGTACTTTAACCATTCATAAACAAGGCATGTGGTACGTTCTTAAGAGCGGCTTTAATGTGTACGTAAAAACGCATCGTGTGTTCCGTTTTGAAACACTCATAACTATACTAAAGCGTGTTTTAGGTGCAAGGCGATGGCCAGGATACGAGGAGTACTTATTAAAGGCATGTGTCATCACATACAATTCCTAGTTCTACGATGCAAACATTTCCGATTGCTCTTTGTATATATGTCGTGCGTCACCGTCGTGGCCCGTTGAAACAACGGATATCTCACAGCGAAGTTTCGATCAGAAATGAATTTGGCGAATTAAGGCGATACGAATCAGTTAAACAGACTTACTCGACCGAGGAGCACGTGCAGCTAAAATACAACGGCGTAGGGATAAAATTACTATTTTACATCGTACTGAATAGTAACAAGCGCGAACGAAGAGCCTATGAAGTGGGCATGAATAAATCCATTTTTTGCCCAACCTAAATCACACACTCCTCTACTCATGACACACTATTTCTGGTATAAAACGAGTGTGTGGAAAAGAATAATAATAAGTAACAAGAATGCGCGTAATAAAATATTAGATACAAGATAAAATTTGAATTTACTTCAGTATTATTGTTTTTTTTTTTATTGTTTTACATATCTGTACAATCAAGCACAGTAAAAGAGAAATATGACTAACAATTTTTTAGTCGCAATTTTCTGTAACGATCTAGAAAAGGTAAAACGTAACCTGAAATGCCTTAAGTGATTCAGGTTAACATGAATCGAAGTCGGCTAGCTGACCAATTACTCTATCAGCTAGTGTATGAGACCAAGGTAGATGTCAGAACAAGAGAGCACTTGGTACTTGGATTTACTTGACAAGGCAACCATATGGATATCCAGCCTGGAAAACTCACTGGTAGAGATACATGGTACCGAGTTCTTCAGCAGCTACATCACGCCTTCCACAGAAAGATCGACGCTTTGTAGGATACAGTTCTCAATATGACTGGAGATATTATCGTTGGAGGACACTTAAATGCGGGGTCGATAGAGTGGAGCATGCTCCACCCCAATTCTCGGGGAAGTATGTTCTCGAAATGGCGGCCAGGACTGGACTTGTTGTCCTCAACACCGGTGGCGTGTCGACTTTCCGCCGGTCTGGCTACATGGAGACTATCCCGGACGTATTCTTTGGTGTCGGGGATCGGAGATTAGACGTGACCGAAAAATATACTAGAAGTGACCATCAGACCATCACTTTCACTGTGAGTGACCGGTCAAGAACTCGTTGTCCCTGGGAACTGCCACGGCAATCCCTAGATGGAATGTTGCCAAGCTTAATGCGGAACGTTTTATGAAAGTTCTGTCTAGTCAAAATCAGTCTGCTAGTGAACCAGATGTTGAAGAAGGAAGGTCTGTGGAGCGACTTATCGAGTCAGTCATGGCGAGTGTCGCATCGGCCCGCAATGCCGCCATCGCACGGTTAGCCTCCCGCAAACACAGAAGATAGCCGAGCTGCGTAAACGATGCCTCGGTCTGAGACGAGCTGCTTAAAGGACCAGGAACCAGGTAGAGGCAAACACGAGATCTGCGGGAAGCGAAGGAAGCTTTACGTCGCGCAATTAACCAAAGCAAGGCACGATGCTGGAAGGACCTCACGGTGGACGTGGAGTCCGGCCCTTTGGGGCTTGGATGCAAACTATTCACCCGCCGGTTACCTTGAAAGCTGCTAGGATGCAACGTATTGTTAAATCTCTCTTGCCCAACTACCCTGGGCAGCCGGAGAGAGGCTACAAGGGCAGCTGGAGGAGTTCATAAGAATTAGATTGCACGAGGCGATAAATGCTGCCGGGGGACTGTATCGTTTCCGCCGAGGGAGGTCGACCATCGATGCTTTGAGGGAGGTCGACCATCGATGCTTTGAGGGAGGTATGCCACATTATGTCTAGGGCGGACGATTACAGTTACTCTTCGTAAGTTTCGAGTTAAAGGCATTCGTAACCCAGGAGGTTAAGAATGCCTTTAACTCGGCCAAATGGGAGGATATCATTGATGCGTTAGAGGATTCCTTCCTCAGTATCTACTACGCATCATTAACAGTTACCTGGAGGTGGCTCTCTTATATATGATACTACGGAGGGTCGCCGCAGTTACAGAGTGACGTCTGGAGTTGCCCAAGGGTCGATCTTAGGACCGGATCGCTGGAATGTCCTTTGTGACGGACTACTGAAAATGGAAATGTCTTAGGAGGTGACACTAGTTGGCTATGCTGACGACATCGCGCTGCTCATTACCGCGTGGATAGTCGAGCTAGTTCAACTATAGCTAAACCAGGCCATGAGAAGGGCGGCCCATTGGATGATCAGACTTGAGTTAACACTCACTACCTACATCGTGTAGGTAGGGCGGACATTGGGGTATGCATTGCCCTGGTGAGCTTGATGATGCTCACCACACTTTCTTCGTGTGCCGGAAACAGGTGAAGCGGAGAAGGGAGATGGAGAACGAAACTGGAGCACTCTCGCCAGGCACGATTATTCCTAGACCGCAACCTGCCGTAAAAATTATGGACCTCGGTTTTATTTATTTATTGGATCCCTATTGAACCACAAATGGTGAGTGGAGCCTCATTGGATATTTGTTTGTCCTGTGTCGGTTCGCTTTTGAACCGAAATTGAAGTGTGGCCCCTATACAGCCAATTAGATAAGACCCAGCCTAAAGTTATGTGATAAATGGTTCCGAGCTGGTGTCTAGGGGACGGGGACGAAGGGTGGTGTTAGCTGGTAGGCATCCAGCACGTTGTGCGTAAAGGCTCCTCTCAAAACTAAAAAAATCAATGCCGATTAATTATAAGAGCGCTCTCATTATAATGTTTGTTGGTATATTTCCAATGCAATATTTTAGACTACTCGTTGCAAAATACGGATTGTTGAATGAGATGTCCAGATAGTGGTCCTTATGTAGAACGTTCAAAAGATATTGAATTATTTCTAGATGGATCTTAGGGTATTCCGAACATTCCACCGTAGAATCAAAAAATTTACACCCAAGGATTTCTTTAAATGGTTCAGAATAATATTCATTATACATATATGTAACATTCATGTACCTACCTACAAGAGATATGAGTGTTCTTAACAATGGTTGTGTTCAGAGTACGATACATATATATGGATATATCAGTATCATTTTTCAACATAAACTAATGTTGCTCGACGTGCAATTATAATGGTTATCTAAATTCATCCGAATATTTGTCCCATAAGCATGATCTGCTACAATTACTTCAATCAGCGTTACAATGTCGTAATAAAATCTAGTTTCGTGTTTGCGGCCATCTCAGAGACTAAAAAAGTACGACACTGTTTTTTCTCAAATGTGCAGCAACACGTTGAAATCAATCTGTGTGAACGTGGTCATGTATTTTGAATTACCTATTAAAACGACTAATGAATTTACTAGTACTTTCTAATACTGCAGAACCATCCGACATACATTCGATGTCGGTAACATTTGTTCTCCGATTTCTTTATCGTATCCAAGGTTGTGCATTCCTATTGGAACTAATATTTTTTTGAATCATTCCGATACTGATACCGATATCAGCATCGATTGGCGTGTGTGAAACCGCCCGCCCTAACCACAGTATATACGTATATACTGTGCCCTAACTGTTTCCTCTACTCTACACAAAATGGCGATGAATGTCAACAGTTCTCAAACAGTTTCAGGGCAGCAGAATATTCTTAAAAGTATTAGAATACGTATCTGAGAATATTTTAGACATAATTTACACATTTAAAAATGGTGTTATTTACTAGCAATAACATTTGATAAATTTATTTAGAAACCCTAGTACCCGTTGACTTTATAATTGTTAGGATAGATTCGGAATGGAATTTTTATTGTTGTTAGCATTGTAATGTAATCACTACGAACTTTTGTTAGTTTAATTAATTACAGAGATTTACATGAGTTAGGAATAATTAATTACTGATTATTTAAAAATAAATGCAACGCTAAAAAAATTCCTTCATAAAATTGTGATAAAATGTAACATAATAAGACATTACCGAATAAAATGGATGAACGGGATGAACCGACGACCGACACTGATGTATTACTAGGAGCTGGGAGCAAACACGCCAGATTTAATTTACAGGTGGCGGAGCCGTGTAGAAAAGTCAAACAAAAAATGCAACCAAAAGTCACAAATACGGTGGGTGTCTTGTGTACTCGAACCATAAATAGCTTAACTAAAGCACACAACTAAAGATAGGAAAATGTCCCTAATAAAAAACCACGACTGCATAATATATTTTATGGCATATATGGTATGAATTAAAATTTAAATTGGACAAAACATAAAACTGAAGTCTAATGACATTTGTCAAATATATTGTCATCCTGAGATTGTCACTAGCATCTGCTTAATGATAATTCAAACATGTATTCTGGCTGTCATATATTGAACATTGCAAATAAAATACTTAAAACGTGTATTATACAAAATTATTCTATTTGATATTTTATTTTATTGCTAGGTAGTTTTGATAATCACAAACTTTTACGCTTACGTCACTGTCAGTCTGCAATTTCAATCTGCCGATACGGCATTCTTAACGTGAATTGAATATAAATAACCGAAAACATGTTTAAGGAATATGTTAAAAATATCCTCTGCTATCTGAATGTAAATCCCAAAATTTTGACAAAATTGTAAACATTTCAAGACACTTTGAATATAGAGAATCTTGGTGATTAAAATTATGAGTAGATTTAGGGTAAGAGAAACAATACCGTTTTTTCAAAATATACGATGAGCCAATTTCTACCGATTATCGTTATAACAAAAAGTTTCTGGAAGATAAAAATACTTTTGGATGATTCTTCAGCAAGGTTTTGTTATAAAAATATTTGTTGCATGAACCTAATCTTTCGCGAGAAGAGATAGGTAGTAGATGGCATAGCACATCCCCTCTCATTTGATATTCAGACTCTATTTACATCTTATTTTTTTTTTTTAAATATAGGTTCGACCTCGAATTGCAAGAGTTAGTGAACCGGATTGCACGTTCCTTATAAATAAGGCTAAATATCAAGTTGACAATCCAAGAAACTAAGTTTACAAATATGGCTTTATTTACATTTTAAAAGAATTACAAAAATTATAATCTTGTATATTTCTTATTAATAAATACTTGGCGACGTTGTTTATATTTTTATCAATTAGTGACCATTTCTAACAACCACTGATTAACAACAAATAAACAACTATAATTGACTAAAATAGTTAACTAAAATACATGACTAGAATAAGTACAGTCATTATATAAATAAGTCCTTAAGATATTCGCAAAAATTAAAGGTGTGTTTAAAAGATATTTGTTTTGGTAAATGAAAAATAAGAAATACCTATACTAATCAGACTTTTGTGTTTTCCCCTACATATACAACCTAGTTTTTATAAGGGTAATTATGTAGTGTTTACAAACGTTAAGAGTATAAAGATTTTGTATTATTCACTTAATTTGTTAATGTTTACAAAATACGCTTACACATTTTTGTTAACTTTTGTTTTTAGTAATTGATAGGTAAATCGTAAATAGTATTAGAAATTTAGACATAGGTGTAAATATAGGGGCTAATATAACTTTTTAACACAGGCTAATATTAGGAAATAAGCTCTTGTAAAATATTTAAAAATATCTTATATTAATTATATATTCTTAAATAAGTGCGTAATATTTAAAATCATAATTGAATATTTAGAAATAGTTTCCATTTATCCAGAAGTGTAAATACACATGCATAAAAGTCTTCAATTTTGGATGTTATGAAATATGAAGTATTTGATGAAGAATGGATAAACTCCATATTTTTGAAAACACAAGAATTAAAGATCTGTCTCCAAATATATTGCTGAGACAATAACAATATTTTAAAATCTAATATGTAGTAAGTGATAATAGCAAATACATAGTTAGAACAATAATGATTCAGTACAAGTAAATGCATTCTAAATTGAAGATTAATTTTATGCAGAACTCATACAAAAATATACTTTTTCACTATACACAAATTGAGCTCCACATTAAAATACATAAATACATCAATTATGTTGAAATATATCATATCTACATATATGGCAACAATAAGCAAATATCTCTAAGTAGAACAATAATCTACCTTACGTTGATTATACTTTAATTGATAGTCTTTGCCCTCATAATGAACAGGTGTTTGAGATTCTTTTGGTACTACAGGAAAACAACACCACAGCACAAATGCTACGAATGCCACAATAGTTCCAACCAGGAGAATAAAGTCTTCAATGGTCTGCAAGTTAAAAGTAGTAATAATTATATTTTTGGCACAATATAACGATGCTTACAGGTTCTTCGCCTAACAATACATTGTTCACAAGATAAACAAAATCATCAAAAGGTGTAATCATTGTTCAGATGTTATTTATATTAACACGTTACATTGTTTTCTTATTTTGTTTTAAATATAACGGAATTACACAAGATATTCGATTACATTCTTTAAGAAACGTAAACAATTATAGACAACTTCTACATATTAATTGAGAAACCAGTCGATATCTGTCAATATTCACACGAACTACATAAACCCAAACCGCTGTGTGTGAAGGGTAAATGTAAATTGGGTAAATATATTTTCAGACCTGCCAATGCCAATTGTGTTGCCAATCTAAAAATGCATGTAACTCATTATTGGAGAATTCTGTAATAGAATGTATGAAGCTAATCCACACCATCTTACACACATATGTATCAGGGGCATTTGTGATTCACTGGTTCAAAAATGTATAAAATACAATCAATAATGCAAAATTGGTTTTTATTGCTACGCTATCTGCAACCAGTTCAACATAAATAGAGAGTCGCACGAGTACCTTCGTTCAGTGTGTTGATAATTTCAGAGTAGTCGAACAGTGGCAAAACAAAAATGGCGAGAATGTATGTGTTGTGTGACAGTTTGAGTGTATATATTTTATTTATTTTATCATCGTTGATATTTTGGACTACGTACGCTGAAATTTCAAAAAAAGGTAACCTACTTTTAAGTAATATATTCCGAAAGAGTTATTTGTAAGTTTTGTTTCATAAACACACACTTGCATTTGGTACTTATATCTCAACTTCTTTTATTCCTTATTGGAATTTCATAGTAGGAGTAATTTCTTTCATTTGGGCAATTTATCTTTATATCAGGTAAACTAAGCAAGCATGAATGTATGTAATACAAATGTAGGATATAAAGCATCAGACATATTTATTTTGATATTTAAAACAGAAATATTGCGTTTTTCATTTTATTTTTTTTTGTTTTTAAATAATTACGTACTAATAATGTCATTTACCCCAAACTGATTAAATAATTATTGCCCCTTTTTAATACATGAGGTGTATGAAAATAAATATATGTTTTCATGCAAATACAAATATGTATATCGAGTTACTTTAAGGTATATTACAGATGCACAATTTCTAAAATCGTAATTATAATATGTAAATATATGTATTAGTGTACCAATTTACATTACATGTTTTTAGCCACTATCTTAAAATATATCAGTTTTTACACAAAATGTTATTAGTACAGAAAATATCTATGTTCTTATTACATTTTGTGGTGCAACCTTATAAGACTGTCGTTCTCAAACTAATTTACTAAAATTAAATTTACAATATTTGGCTAAGCGCCTGTTGTTAAAAATTAGCTCTGTAAGGAGTAACAACAGCCTAGTACTGTTATGAATATAACATAAGCATCCTTGTCGCATGACAGACAAAATTAATTAAATAGGGATTTCTTAAAATGTGAAAAAATCATGTAAAATTATTTTTCGGTCCCCACATTCAAAAGTACAATTTTACTACGCTCATTCGAATAGAGAAAATGGTAATTTAGCGGCAAAAACCCGTCAAGTGAAATTGAGAGTAACTTTTATTTGCCTGTAAGTGTAATGCGAAGGATAGCGGTCTTATGCGCATGCGTGAACATCAATACTCTAGAATTGGTCATTGGTATCGACAGGTTCCATTTATTTGTTTCTCCATATGTTCATAGTCATCCATTTTGAATTTTCTGCGGGTTATGTTTGTCACAAGTGAATGGAGGATATTAAAAGATAAAAATGGGCCTAACGACGATAAAAATAGCAACAACAGCGCTATTATATCGCCGGATCACGGGATTTTTTATGGCATCGACAACGGTTTATGCGAATGGCAAATGAATACGCGCGGCGTTGCGGCTCTTGCACGGAGAATGTTAGCGTGACAACAATGGAATTTGCGATTACAGTAGCTACAATATGAAAGAAGAGATTTATTAGCGATGATAGTGTTATAAATAAGTGATACGAAAACGATTTATGTGCCTTAGAAGAACTATTAGCTTGTTGATTAGTAAATTTGATTTGAGTTGGTGCTATACAGACATCATGGACTATTAGCGATTTTGTGTTATATAAGCAAATGATAAGATGGCGTGCGACATGTGGACTGAAATTATAAGGACTATTAGCGATACCATATTTTGTAATTGATTTGCCCGGACTCTTCCCTATGTAGTATCACCCATTCTTTGGTAAAAAGTGAGTGGTTCATGGTTCTTAGTCGTGCTGAGACTATCTTCGGAGTAAGTTTTTTATTCCTATCTTCCTGAATATATGCGGCTTGGGTTTATTCTGTCCAAGGACCGCCTTGAATGTAGCACCTTCTCATAGTTTGATAAGGTTGTCGACAGCATTCGGCACTTTCTTTATCGGCACAGCTGACAAGAAGCCAACCACCTGGTCGAAGAGAGCAACTTTGAAATCTCACTTCTGAAGATTTTGCTTCCTGATCCACTGCCTCAATGATTGAATATTGAAGCAGTTCCAGCTCTTCGCTGTTAAACTGATCCTTCGAATAGTCGGGCTGGGTGATTCCCAGCCTTATATCAGAAGCAGCAGCTTTGCACGAGACCGGTCCCTGCTGAGTTTTCGACCTTTTGGTCGTCTGCTCCGGGGTCGACTCAGATCTTGGGCGCTTGCTTCCGCCTGCTGTATTAGTGTTGCCACCTTCAGCTCGATGGCGCACCTCTAAGACTTGTTTCAATGCGGTATCATAAGGCACTCCGCTTTTGAGGAGGTATTTTAGCCGCTTTTGGGAAGATCAGTTCTCTCTTCAGTGGAGGGAGAATTAGTCAGAGGAGAATTCTGTACCTCCTGGGAAATGTTCCCTATTTCCATGATTACCTCTATTGCCAGAGGATCAGGGTTTACACCTCCCCCGTTAGGATTTAGATTTATTCTGGCTTCACTCAAGAGATCCCACGTAAAGGGAAGAAATAAATGTCCACCAGGGCAGTGCTTCCATACCCAGGTAAGCCTTTTTGAAAGTGGAGGTCGACCGGCAACCTCAGTTCGCCTATTCACGACCTAGCTTCTGCTTGTTCACGCATCCCTCGGCATAGATAGTTCCACCATTAGCTCGAGAGTTTTTAATAGAGATATGTCATCTTGGTCCGGGCGGTTAGGGCAAAACCTCCAGAGCCCGGAAAAGGGATGGTATGACAGTCGCATGCGTACTCTTAGTGCAGACCATCAGACACGATAGCTCGCTCGGAAGATTTTTTTATCGATCTTTACTGGTCTAGACCGCAGTCTTCTGCTTACACAGTGGTACCTCGAGTAGGATGGGGTATTATACCCCGCACTGCGATTGGCAGCAGGAAGAGGCTACCCTATAGGTCTGAGTTACGCTTAGCCTGCTGTTGAGATTGCTCATACAAAACCTATGGACTTGTCCCTTACCACTCAATTCGGGAACAGTGACCGGCATAAATGATACATAACATATGAACATTTCTTTTGTTATTAAAGTATGGTAAAATCTTTTACTATACGCACTAGTATAGCGATAAATTAGAAAATGTGCAATGAATCAGCAAAAAATTAGGTTAGATGACGTAATATCCAAGAAAGTCATTTGAAAATGACGTTTATGTAATGCGAGTACAAGTTTGAATCTCGAGCCGCGTAGCGGCGAGAGATTCAAAGTACGAGCATTACATGTCATTGTGGCACATGTTTTTTACAGTATTTTTTCTAATTTGCATATTAATCGCCTATATTACGTCCCGTCAAGAGTCCCCCCCACCACGTTAATATCTCATTACAGCACAGTATGCTGTAATAGCCATATCAGCACTGCGTCGTCTTTTGTTTTAGCTTTGTTACAACATCCAATCAGAAAAAATATGTTTTCGGCTTTAGTAGGTCAACTGAAGTAAAATCTTTAAATTTGGTTCTGCAATTCTTGCACAATTAATATAACTAAGACAAAGAAGTAGGTTTCCAGTATGACAGTTGCTGTTGCAATGGACTGTGTCCCAAAGGAATAAATAAATGTTACAGATATTTTTAATCTAAACTACCCGAATATTACTTTTATTGAAAATTACATTTATTTACGAGGTATTTTATAGTTGTTCTAAATAAATATTTCCTGTTAATCTTTGTGGAAGAATTAAAGAGCTAAAAACAAGATTACTAATTATTCCAGCCTATGCATTAACTTTAAATTTGTAATAATAAAAAAATTGTTTTAAAATTGTAATTTCAAGGGCTTACTTAAATCGGTTTATTTTGGTCTTCTAACAATATAAAATACGTGACAGGCCTTTTACAAACACTTTGTATAACATCCTCCTATACGCGAGTTCATTTACTTTTTAATTTTGCTAATTTTGACAGCTAAAAATATCACATCCACAATTCGCTGTAACAGGTATTATGGCTGTGTGACCTGCAGTCCTAAGCTTAACTCTTTCATTTTCCTACAGGGTTCATTTTAAATCTGCGAAACAATGAATAATTTCTTAATAACTATACAATTTCAGAATTTTCATGTGAATTTATCTAAAGGAGGTTACTATAATGATTTCTGTTAAATATTTTTTGCGCCTCCATCCAGAAACACAGATTTTGCATTACTTTAAATCGGCCGGAAACATACCATTCTCCGGCCTAGGCCGGCAAAAAGACCGCTAATGGTTGGCAACACTACCTATAGTCGAATTACTGACATTTCTGTGATTAATTGTAGATTCGATGACAGATGACAGAATTTTCGTTACACAATCTCTTAAATAATTCAAATTCTTTCCAATTCAATTTTTGGAAGATATTACAAGTAATAAATTGTTAATAACTTGTTGCACAACTTGTGTAATATGAGCTGGGGTCTCCATTGCCCTTATTATTGATGAAGAAAATTAAAACGCCAAAATACTAAGGTATCTTAATCCTAGTTTCATACTCAAATGTCAGACGTAACATGTATTGCCAACCTGTACTGTTAACGCCCTAGCGTCACTTTTTTTATTAATTAAAGATTTGTCGACGCAAAAAATAGTGTGTAACACACGGCCAGAAACTCTTTTGCGAGTATTCGCACATGTGAGACCTCGGCTTCGCCTCGGCCCCACAAACCGTACTCACACTCGCAAAACTATAGTTTCTGGCCTAGTGATACAAATAACTATTAATGCCGAATATTAATAAGCTAGCCTGCTTATTTTAGAATATTACATTATGTACAGGGTGGACCAAATTGCATGTACATAACGGGTAAATATACTTTGCAGCGGAGATACGAAAAAATGAGATAGGCAGTCCAGAGCTACTTTTGCGAGATAAAAACACTGTTGAAAAAAAAAAATTAAATTTATCTTACCGTTTTTGAGATATTTAAAAAAATTTAATTTTCTTGAATTTCTATTATGCCTTATAACTGTCTTATAATTTAAAATTTCGAAAAATTGTTTGAACATTTTTGACATAGCTTTTTATTAGAGATCTAGAAACAAAATCTATTTTTTAATAATTCTGCGAAATTTTGAATTATGACGTCATATCATTTTTTCTTAAATGGCAACCATAGTTGCCTATGTTCTGATTAAATAGAAAATTTTCCGAACTTTACAAAAACATATAACACTTTATGTTTATTTTAAATATTAAACAAGATATTGCGTTTCTAAATTTCTAATAGATTTCCAGTGTGCCATGATTACGACAGATCTCTGGAAAGGCCAGCAGAGTGCCATGACACATACAAACAAAGTAATTGATATTCCACCTGTCAAATAATTTTTTTTTTAACAACAGTTGTGCTTTATATAAATCGTCAGAAAATCCAAGGAGCTTTACAAATATATAATAATATATATAACTTCATATATATTGAATATTGAGAGAAATTTAACACTTTCTATGCTTTGCTAATAAAATGGCAGTGTCCATGGATGTTTAGGATTATATCATAACGTTCATAAAGTTAGTTGTGTATTAAAAACAAAATTTGTAGGGCGTTTTCAATAAAAATAATTTAATATACTAAAAAATACAAATATCGAACAAAACAAGTTAATTGTAAATGACAAAGTAAAAACTTTAGTTATTCAAATTGCCGTCCGGCATTTGCAACACATTTTTGACATCTCGTTTCTATTGCATTTATGCTATTTATTATATAAATCGGTGTTAATTTATCGAACGCTTTAGCCACATTTACATGCAGTTGTTCAACGGTGTCGCAAGTACGTTTGTAAATTTAATTTTTTAAGAAACCCCACAGAAAAAAATTTAATGGCGTTAAATCTGGAGATCTTACAGGCCATCGTATGGGTCCATAAGTGCTAATCCATTTATTAGGGAAATTATGATCTAAATAATTTCTTGTGTCTATGCTATTATGTGCAGGTGCACCATCTAATTGAAAATAAATTTTAGTCCGTTCATTATATGGAACGTCATCTAGAAATTCTATTAAATGGGTATTTAATAATTCAAGGTATCGTCTAGCTGTCAAATTACCATCATATATAAAATAATAAAATCTGCAACCTTTTAAAAAGCATCCAATATTAAAACCAAATCGCCCTTGCCTCCGAATGGGTCTGTTTATATCGGGATTTGTGTCACTCCAATAGTGGTTATTACGCCTATTAAATATGGCATCGCTAGTAACGTGAGCTTCATCACTCCAAATTACACAGTTTTTAAAGTTAGGATTTTGTTGACACATTCGGATATACCACCAACAAAAATTAATCCTTCTTTCATAATCGTTGGGATAGAGAAAGTGATTAATCCCTGTTCTGTAGGGTTTGTATTTATGTTTCTTTAAAATTCGAAGGCTGCTAGTTTTTTGATATTCCTATAGCGTTTACGATTTCTCTAGAAGAAGTGGTTGGAAAGGCTTCTACATATCCCAAGACTGCTATTTCCTCTTGCCTCTTATTAGCCTTCATATACTTATTAAATCGAATTTTTCTAAATGATCCATGATTTTTTAAATTATTCTCCAGCCGCTTGAAAATACGAGCATTGGGTATATTTCTCTCGGGGTATCTCTCGAAATACATCAGATTTAAAGCTCTCACACTGTTTTTTCGACATTCAATATATGCTTGCAACATTTCATATTTTTCACGATTGGTGAACTTAACCATTTTTTAAATACAACAATTCAATAACACTATATAACGAAACTCATTAAACATTAACATAACTCAAATAACTTGAAGAAGATATTAACGAAATTGGATAAAATAATGGACATATAACGCCGATGCACCCACAGTTTGACAGATAAGAAAACATCAATTGTTTCCTTTGCAAGAGCATAGCACTCTGTGTAGGAATTAGTATTCATAACATTTGTCCTTCATAGCGCTTGACGCTTATTATTTGACAGGTGGAATATCAATTACTTTGTTTGTCTGTCAGGGCGCTCTGCTTGCCTTTCCATAGATCTGTCGTATCCATGGCACACTAGAAAACTATTAGAAATTTAAAAACGCAATATCTTGTTTAATATTTAAAATAAACATGAAGTGTTATATATTTTTGTAAAGCCCGGAAAATATTCTATTTAATCCGAATATAGGGTACTATGGTTTCCATTTAAGAAAAAATGGCATGACGTCATAACTCAAAATTTCGCAAAATTATTAAAAAATAGATTTTGTTTCTAGATCTCAAATAAAAAGCTATGTCAAAAATGTCCAAACGATTTTTTGAAATTTTAAATAATAAGGCAGTTATAACGCATTGTAGAAATTCAAGAAAATTCAATTTTTTTAAATATCTTGAAAACGGTAAGATAAATTAAATTTTTTTTTCACCAGTGTTTTTATCTTGCAAAAGTAGCTCTGGACTGCTCTCATTTTTTCATATCTCCGCTGCAAAGTATATTTACCCGTTATGTACATGCAATTTGGTCCATTATTTGGTACATTATTTTTTTCTAAAATAAACAGAATCTTAATGTGTGCTGTAGTCGCTTCAAAATGTATACTAGCATACATGGCTATGCATTTTGGAACGTGTATGTACGACGCTGTGAGTACCTCATGCAAATTTGCAGTTTGTAATTTAGCAGCTTTCCTAAATACATTATTACCAATTGAGGGCAGGTTATTGCGAAGAATTAGTGTTATAAATCGGTCAATGTTATACCGATATTTATTTCGTTTGAATAACGTCTCGAACAATGAAAATTGGGTCAATACAGCCTGTAATTTAATAAATACCGTGTACGAATTTTGATTGACACTTTTTAAATTTAACTTCATCCACCTATTGAGAACAACATTACAAATCAACCAATATTATTACCCTTCAATGTATTAAGTTGAAATGTTTTGTGCTCTGCTCCATCTCCTCAGAACAATGTAAAATCAGACTTGCTACAAAAGCACGAAACATTACAAAAAAATAACGGGTTTGGTATTTATACAAAACAAGAATTAAATTAATTGTACGTATGGATTTCCTACATTACTCACCCGTTTGCGGCACCTCCTGTGTGTGTGACAACAATCTATGTATTTTCTGTTATTAAATACGCAATTAGTGTAACCAGACATTTTTAAAAGTGAACTATAGTGTAAGGCCGGTTGCCTGTTTTTCGCTGTTCTCTTGCATAAGATTACGCAAAGAATTGACAAATAACTCATTTTTCTTTTTAATGTATACTTTGCAAATGGATTATAGTTTCTTTTCGATTTTTTTTTCGGTTTTTTTAATGGTAGATGTGTCGATATTCAGTTGCAATTCCGTTTTGATAGTGGTTGACGTAGCAAAATGATTTTTCTTGCAAAATCCAATGGTGTGGATAAAAGAAAAACCTACTCCACTTGTGTACATCTGTATACTTCAACAAGAAATGCTTCCTTATGTAGAAGGACATTTCAACAGGACAATGATTCAAAACACACGTCCAGAGCAGCGAAAGCATGGTTTGATGCCAATAAGGTGAGGGTAATGTAATGGCCTTCCCAGTCACCTGACTTAAACCCCATAGAACATCTATGGAGTGATGTCTAAAAAGCAATTAGTGGCATCTGCGTTAGAAATAACGAGCAATTGTGGCAGGCGGCGCAGGAAGCTTGGAAGTCTATTTCCGCTGAAAGATGCCAACGTTTAGTATACTCTATGCCCCGTAGATATCGAGCAGTGTTAGAAAATAAAGGCAGCACTATCAAATATTAATGTTTTATAAAAAAATTTGTTTTCTCTTTACATTTTGTTCAGAAGCAAAGTTTTATTTGAAATATACCTATTATTTTGCACAGCTTATTTTTGCATATTTACTAGATATTTAACTATTGTGTAATATTGTGTTTGATGTGGTAATCATTCTTAGTTAAATAGTAAATTATCAAATTATACTAAGTAGTACAGGTATGCTCAGATGTATTAGACACCTATATTTTTGCGAATAATCAAAGTAAGGTGAGTACAAAATAAAACTCTTAATTTAAATCTGTTATAAATAGTATTTTAATAAAGAATCTTAATAATTTGTCGCATTTCTGTAAGATTTTAATACAGTTGCAATACTTTTTTCAGTGCGTAAAAGACTGACGTCTCAGAAACATGAACATGCACAAAAATTTAATAGATCTATATAGGAAAAGTATCTATAAAAACTGTTGTAAAATCATAAAAACCAATACACCTAAACACAAATTAACTGCCACAGATGTAATGCAAAAAAACACGAAGTTAATGGTAAATCATTTTAACATATTTAATTCAAGTAGAAAAGTAAAAAAAAAATACAGCTGAAAAGTAATACACATCTCTATGATTTACCATTAATTACGGGTTTTGGCATTACATCTGTGGCAGTTAATTTAAATGTTTAAGTATTCGTTTTTATGATTTTACAACAGTTTTTATAGATACTTTTCCTAGATCTATTAAATTTTTACGCACGTTCACGTTTCTGAGACGTCGGTTTTTTACGCACTGAAAAAAGTATTGCAACTGTATTAAAATCTTACAGAAATGCGACAAATTATTAAGATTCTTTATTAAAATACTATTTCTAACGTATTTAAATTAAGAGTTTCATTTGGTACTCACCTTACTTTGATTATTCGCAAAAAACATAGGTGCGAGCATATCTGTATATACTAACTAGTTTTTACTATCAATGCATCTACATAAATATTACTGTATACCTATTTTTTTTACACACCACTATAGGTATGTATATTCCTCAACACTGTTATAGTAAATTAGTAAACTAATTTTTAGTCAAAAATAAAACTACATCGTAACTTTGGCATGATATACCATCGCAACCAAAAGACTCAAAATTAAACAGAGAAATACTGAAATACGACGATATCGTGTAGTATCGCGCGAAAGTACTCAAATACCGGGTAGTGTCGAAGTCCGATGTAACTGTTACCGATACAGTAACTATTTTGACAGCACTATGAAAGTAACGAATTCAAAGAAACGAAAGTACCGAATACAAACAACGAAAGTAACGATTAGGTACAAGTAATGAAAACTAACGAAATCTTACATCGCTAGTTCGAATGTTTATTGTTAGTCAAATGAATCGAGTTTGTTTTATAGAGGTTTTCAGCGATCTTGTAAATTGTAATTAAGTGCGATATGGGAAGAGGTCCCTCTTTATATTTGCGATTGATGAAGACTGGGAGTTTTCCCCCATTGTGTATGTCTACGAATCAGCAATGGTTGGAACGGTTGGTGCCAGAGACCAACAAAAATGGTTCATCATTAGCCATACATATCTGTGGACCTCCAACATAATCCCTTATCGGATGCTGTAATCATTAAGTGCGTTTGCTACTGTGTGGAACATATTCGGTGTAAGAAAAGTGGAAGTTTGTGGCGTGTGTATGAACTCGTATTAAGCAAACCCCGAAAGTAATAAATTGCATTTGGGCTGAAGGAGATGTATGAAAGTTCGTGCAACTATGCTCAGCTATTTTTCATTTGTGTAAAGTCTAGTTGTTCTAGTAAATAATGCATGCAATGCAAAGGAACACACCCTATTTTATTTTGGTAAATAGGAGTAGTGTGTTTTTTGTACGATTTTAGATTGTGAAAGCGATATTGTGTGTGTTATGTATAATAATTTAAGACAGTATCGTCTAGGTTAATTTCTTATCGATTTAAGCTAAATACTATGTCAGAATCACATTATTTGTTTTGTAAACATGTTTTCATGCTAATGTATTTTTCAATATTTAATAAATAATTAAAGTTTGCAAAATAATGTGTCACTGATTTCGATACACACCAGTGTTAATATTCAGTTTTCGTTGCAAGAGTATTATAAAATTTTTTTTTAGAAACCTTAATGTTAATAAGTATTGAAATGCACTGATTTTCCTCGTAGTATTTTTCCTATATCTAATTTTAGATCAAGTGAATTAGAATTAGTTAAAATGTAGTTACTAATAACAAAATAAAAAAATACAAAAACAGCGCCGGTGCAGTAGCGTTTGCTGAAAATTAAAATTACGTATCGTATATTCTATATCTCCATGAAAAAAAATTCCAATTTATGGGGCGTGATGCGGCTCGCTATTGCCATATCTTCAAGTATCTGCAGGCGTATGTATTGCTGAATATCATTAGCTAGCTACTTTACCGACTGATACTGATCTCATACAGGGCTTCTTAGTTCATCGATTACGCCTTTCGTATAACAGACACAACAAAGACATACGATGTACTTATGTCGCCACTATTATAGTAGAGATCATTTTTATAGGCCTATATATTGAAACGGAGACGTGAGGGGTCCGTTTGTTGACGTTCGAGTTGATCGGCTGATATCGTTCACTCTTAGTGCTATGTAAGTAGGTACTTGGCAGACATTCAATTTGGCAAGAATGAAGGTACTCTGACGTAAAGCTCTGGTTTATTGTGGTAGTACGTTTTAATTCATACTGCTGTGTACTGAATGTACCAACAAAAATGCCAAATGAAATTTAAAAATGAAAAATTAAATTAAAACGATTGAAAAAACGTGAATTCAAAACTTGAAATCAATAATCACAAAATGTCAGCAATGAAATACAATTTTATATATCTACTTACTTACGTATCGATTAAGGAACTGAACTCACAAGGTTAAACAATCGTATAAGTATAAAAATCTCAGATGCGTGCGATGCAACGCATACAGATCTGTCCGCAAACGGACGAACTCGCAAAACAAAACAATATATACACAATACCAGTGAACGCAAACTGTACACTTGACTGAAATTAAAATAATAAACTGAACAATAAAATAAACAAATTAAACAATCCAAAACATTAACTAAATCTTATTATCTAAAACAATTTGAAATTTCTCGCAACATTGACAAACGCTTAACGGAATGAACAAAAAAAAAACTGAATTTACAAAAACCCGGGTGCCAGACCACAGCACATCTCCCAATTACTAAGGAGTAAACGAAAGTTTCAACAAAAATTGAGTTTTTCACCTTAGAAATTGTTCGCACACGACAACACTGTGTCTCCGCACACAGGGGTGAAAACGTCACTTCCGGGTGCTGAAAACTTCCCCGGGTCGTGGTGGAAGCGTTCAACATACCGTCCATCGAATGAAGTTCATAGGTGACTCCAACGAAAACTCTAGCCACTCTATGAGGTCCCACGAACGGTAGTTCAAGTTTCGGACAGGGGGACAGTTTGATGGGTCTGCATCCTGAGGAACTTCTCCACTCCTTGGATGTACCTCTCGCATGGACTTCCAGAAGGATAGCTCATTAAACAGAAAGACAGTTTTAAATCACGCTCAAACATGGCTTTGGGAATGAAATTTTTGATCTTGACAGGCTTTGACTCGACTTCAAGAGAGTGCTCATCATTAACAACAATGCTAGGGAACTTATCTTCTAAAGATACATACTGGTTCGAAATTTCCTCGACTTCAGCTTCAGACTTCTCATCACAATTGATTTCAATTTCATTTACGACATCTGGGGATTCTCTCTGGGAATTGTTCACTTCTACTTCCTCTAACTCTGACTCACCAATACCTTCTACCTTGATATTCTCTTCGGATCCAACATCACCATTTATTTCCTCATCGCCAACAACTTTTTCGCAACCTTGTATATCATCATCTCCAACAACTTTTCCGCCACCTTGTATTTCATTTTCTAAACTTTCATCACAATTTTTCATCTTTTCATCATCCTCTTCCTTTCTCTACCTAAATTATTAACATTTTCCTCTTCTCTATTCAAATCATCAGCAACTTTCTCCTCATTAGAAGTATCTGAATCCCAATTGACTTTATCCCCTTCCGTCTGAATACATTTCTTTTCTGCATCAAATTTTCTCAACCACTTATCCTGTCTCTCTATATCTCTGTCATATTTCTGTATCATTTGTTTATTATCCCTAAATAACTCTCTAAGCACTGCCATCATATGATTCATACTACACTCCGCCAAAAAAGTATCGCATAAACTAAAAAAGGGCATTTATGAACCAAGATATTTTTATACGTTCACAAAAAGTTTGCCTCGTGTATGTGAACTATAAAAACACTAACAAAATAATGGAACTTAGCGTTTTTACTTTTTTTTTTTTTTCTAAAAAAACACATTTAGAAAAATGCATATGTGTAAGGTTTGTTCAGTTGTTTATTGAGTCTTCCTATACGGACAAATTTTAAAGTGCGAAGTCAGAGTTCTGTACCAACGCTTTTAAAACTAAAATGAACAATTTAACTTCAGAACAAGTGGCTGCTATAGTTGCTTTAATCGAAGATGGACGATCTCAAGCATACGTTGCTAATTTGATGAACATCAATCAGTCAAGTGTTTCTAGAGCCGTAGCCAGATATAGGGAAACAGGCATTTACAGTAGAAGACCTGGTACAGGTCGTCCAAGATGTTCTACTCGCCAAGATGACCGCTATTTACTACTACAAGCATTACGTCGAAGACATGTAACTGCGAGACAATTGCAGAACGACTTGGCTAGAGTCAGAAATACTCGTGTGAGTACTCAAACTATTCGGAATAGGTTACGACAGAGTGGATTAAGAGCTAGAGTAGCTGTAACAGCCCCTCGTCTCACTAGGAACCACCGAGTGGCTCGCTTAAGGTTTGCCAGAGAACATGTAAATTGGAACATTAATGACTGGGCCAATATACTCTTCACAGATGAGTCAAGATTTGGTGGGAATGGATCGGTCGAAATTTTTTCCGACAGCCAAGCTGCCCTCAGGGCACTACAGGCTGTCAAATTTGCTTCCGAAGTGGTACTGAGGTGCCATAGGAAGCTTGAAGAGGCGGAGCATCACAGCATTACGCTGAGATGGGTGCCTAGTCACTCTGGGATTAGAGGCAACGAAATTGCTGACAAACTAGCTAGAGGCGCCAGTGGTCTACCGTTCACTGGTCCAGAACCGTTGTGCGGGAGTTCCTATGGCGGTATCAAAGCCTTTGTCAGATCTCAACTCGCTGCTAGTCACCGCTCCTATTGGAATGGACTAGTCGGCGTGAGACACTGTAAAATCCTCGGTTTTTATCCGGGCGACGAAAGACTCCGCAAGGCAGTCTCTATGAGCAGGGCCAGACTGAGACTTCTTACGGGAGTCCTAACCGGCCACTGTTCATTAAATAAGCATTTGCACCGAATGGGGCGAGTGGACTCTCCCCTGTGTAGAAACTGTGGGAGAGCAGAAGAAACTCCTGTGCACCTCCTTGCCGACTGCCCGGCAGTGGACAGGGAGAGACGGAGCTGTCCAGGGGTCGCTCGTTTGGACGAACACAGTATAAGAAAATTAACTCTCGACCAACTTGCGGACTTGTTTGTTCGAGTACAACCAGGTCGAGAGGGTTAAGACATCATGGGGGCACAATAGGTCTTAAGAAACAACCTGCACAGCACCCGCGCGCCTTTCATAATACGGCATGGGCCGTTCTGATGTCATCGACTGGATGGATCGATTTTTAGAACATCGATATATCAAACATAGACATTTTAGATATCGCATAGCTCTACTACTATATACAGAGCTCATTTACTTTGGGAACTCTGTATAAACGAAAATATCATTGAATTGTGACGAAATGTATTCTGTGAATCTTTTACAAGAAACATTTTTACCTAATATAGAAAATAAAATGGTATAGTAAAAAAGTATCGGTTAGATAAAATCCAAATAAAATTTCCGTGTTTTTTAAGTAAATAAATAAGCTTGACGACGCATGACCGACATTGCGATTAAAAAACGATTCAAGGCCGACCTAACGCAAACCGACAACGACTTTTGCTATATAGAAATTTATTTACTTATGCCAAAAAAATCAAAACAAAATTTTAGGGTATCTTGTTTTCATATCAGTAAATTCAGACCAATCGGAAAAGGTTGTCCTAAGTGATACTACTTTGTGTAAATACGTCTTCATTCTTATCTACAAAAATAGGTATTAAGAATAGCGATACGTAGAAAGTCATTTTAAGAGAAAAATACAACAGAAAAGTTGTCCTGATCCAACCCTGCTTTCTACGAGTTCATGTCAATATTGAAGTTAGGTAATTTAATATAGTATCCCGACACCCTCCGGGTATAAGGGAATATGATTATATATAACTTAATACAGTAGTGTGCATTTTTGTATTATGTATTTACAACCTAATATACACTAACGTCGATTTGGTGGTGTGCTAAAATTGCACGTAAAGTATGCGTAAAATTGTAGAAAACGCTCTATATTCTAACATTCTAACACAGTTATTCGTAGTAACTTATTATGCTGGCTATAACATTTCTAAATTATAATTTGAGGAAATGTGAGCCATCGCCACATTTGCTATTCGCACTGTGCGATCAGGGTAGGGTAGGCGTTTGGTACTAATCCGAACTCGTGTGTCTTTCTTCCTTATGTTCGTAATATTTGTAATCTTATTTTTGTTTTCCCAAACAATTTATCTTCGTCTTCTCATTGTGATATAAACTGTTACAAACAACTTTAAAGTTTAAAAAATATTTCCTACATATTCTTTAGAATATACACTCCGCCAAAAAAGTATCGCATAAACTAAACAAGGGCATTTATGAACCAAGATATTTTTATACGTTCACAAAAAGTTTGCCTCGTGTATGTGAACTATAAAAACACTAACAAAATAATGGAACTTAGCGTTTTTACTTTTTTTTTTTCTAAAAGAACACATTTAGAAAAATGCATATGTGTAAGGTTTGTTCAGTTGTTTATTGAAAGTCTTCCTATACGGACAAACTTTAAAGTGCGAAGTCAGAGTTCTGTACCAACGCTTTTAAAACTAAAATGAGCAATTTATCTTCAGAACAAGTGGCTGCTATAGTTGCTTTAATCGAAGATGGACGATCTCAAGCATACGTTGCTAATTTGATGAACATCAATCAGTCAAGTGTTTCTAGAGCCGTAGCCAGATATAGGGAAACAGGCATTTACAGTAGAAGACCTGTACCAGGTCGTCCAAGATGTTCTACTCGCCAAGATGGCCGCTATTTACTACTACAAGCATTACGTCGAAGACATGTAACTGCGAGACAATTGCAGAACGACTTGGCTAGAGTCAGAAATACTCGTGTGAGTACTCAAACTATTCGGAATAGGTTACGACAGAGTGGATTAAGAGCTAGAGTAGCTGTAACAGCCCCTCGTCTCACTAGGAACCACCGAGTGGCTCGCTTAAGGTTTGCCAGAGAACATGTAAATTGGAACATTAATGACTGGGCCAATATACTCTTCACAGATGAGTCAAGATTTGGTCTTTACACCTCAGATAGGCGTATCTCAGTGTACAGACGAGACGGTGAGCGCTATTCGCAGTGTAATATCAGACCTAGACCTAATTTCGCTGGTGGCTCTATTATGGTTTGGGGAGGCATCTGTTTAACAGGTCGTACAGAGTTAGTACCAGTAGACAGAGGTACACTGACTGCCCACAGGTATATAACGGACATTTTAGAAGAACATGTAGTACCATATGCGCCAATTATAGGAAACGAATTCATGTTAATGCACGATAATGCACGACCGCATGTTGCAATAATCGTCCAGGAATACCTTAACGATGTTGGTATTCCAGTTTTAGATTGGCCTGCGGTAAGTCCGGACATGAACCCTATCGAGCACGTGTGGGACCTCCTTCACAGACGGATACGAACCCAAAATGTTGCCCCAGCGGACCTGCATGGACTAGCAAATGCTCTCCGTGACGAGTGGGAGAATTTGGATCAGGCTTATATACGGAGGTTAATCGAATCTCTGCCAAACCGTATGCGAGCGGTCATAAGAGCCAGAGGTGGCAATACTCAGTATTAAAAGCTACTGTTATGACATTTTTCTTTCCAAAATTATAATTTCTTGTTTTAATAAAAATCTCAAGTATGAGTTCTTGTTTTTATTTGGCCTGTATTTTATTTAAACAATCATAGAAATTATATCTTAGAGCGCATTAAAGTATATTGACAACTTTATGCTACAAACAAAGATTATGCGATACTTTTTTGGCGGAGTGTATTAATACTTTCCTTATTGCTGTTTCCTTCGTCCCTCTGAGTATTCCTCTCCTCGATCCTTCCCTTTGTTCCTGTCACAACCGACTCCTTACTGCCGTGAGTTCCTTGGTTCCGCCAGCTCTGGTCTCCAGGAACGTCGACTTCCTGTTCTGTGATGGGCTTGTCCATATTCATTTTCGCAGCGGTGTATATAAAATGTTTTCAAACACACAATAAATTTCTGAACATAAACATTTTACTATTTTGTTTTTAATAACCTTGAGAAAGAATAACACTGTTTTCTCTACGTAGTCAATACCTGTATTGGTAAATACATACATGTACATAATTATGGTTACGAAGAAGGAAAACGGATCGGTATAATAATATCATAGATGAATCCAAAACTTTGATAACCTTGAGAAATATTTTTCCAATCGATTTTAAATTTAACTATTGCGTTTGTTTCGTAGGAGGTACAGTGACGAGCTTTTTAAACGTCGACCTTATGCTCGCAATGCAGGAGTAACACAGATGTGCACCCACGGACACCCAGAATGTCCGGTCTAAGTCACAGTGTGAGCGCAACGTTCCATGCACCCGAGCTGCATGCGACGTTTAGACTACGCATTAGACCGGACATTTTGGGTGTCCGTGAGTGTAGATGATAGGGAAAGTATTTAAATGGGTCGCTGTAATTTTACAGGTGTTCGGTCGTCTATTTATGAATTACATTTAGGAGGCGACAAAAAAACGTTTAAGTACACCATTCATGAAAAACGTTGATATTGCTTAATGGAATACCACACTTTTTTTATAGATTTTAAAAGACAACTACATTAGTGGTAAAAAGGAAAGTTATGGCTGCATTTTTGTTTTCCTGAACTACATTTTCATTGCACAAAAATCGTAACAGATTAACAGCTATAATAGTTGCAAACAAAAATAGAAATTTAAATAAATCTAAAGGTACAAAGGACAACATACCTGTATAAATAAAAATCAATTGCCACATGTACGACGGAGCATCACTTGAGAACGACACGACCGATTTTTTTTTGAGACTCGTTTGAAAAAAAAAATTAAAATTAATAAAACGAAAAATTTAAAAATTAAGAAATTACAGTTTTTTTCAACGTGTATAACCACAGGGATACGTGCAGCGTCGAGTCTTTTTTAAACTGAGACTCGAACGCGACTCAAAATTACATATGATAAATTAATAGATTGAAACTCTATTCTAAATTCCCATATCAATTCCACTCGATTAAAGAGCGAACTGCTTCCCAAAGGGTACGCACCTTCTCTAGAGTTTGCCGTCTAAGTAGACCGCGGTCAAGGCGTATCCACTTTCTCTAGGAACTTGGAACGCACCCTTTTCAAGGTGGAACGCGGGCTTTCTATTTATTAATAAAAATTAAGTCAAATTCTGTTAATTTTTCTTCCTTGTTTAATCAGTTATTACCTATCTTTGAATAGTTAAAAGCTTCTACAAAGTTTGGTAAAACCCTCTTTTTTGGTGCAATATTCATGCCATGCAGTATAGTTGTAGGGTACATAGATATTCACTAATTACATTTACCAAAAATTGATGACAAGTAGCTATCTATGATTTTAAAAGCTTTGAATAGTGTAATATTGTTTTAATGTGAAGTAGAGTAAACTTGCTGTGATTTTTATACGTACTTATGATTTATAATTTATTCGATAAAATTGAATTCTCAAAAATGCTTTGGTGAATTGCCTTATATATTAACACGTTAATTATCTTAACATGATCTTAAAAACATAACTTCTCATTGCTAGTTAACAAATATAGTAATACACTTAATTTGATGCATCCTGCATATTTTAACATCTACGGATAATACCTTCTCTTGAATTATGAGTTACTAGTTTCCTAATTGTAATTCAAGATGTTATTTGGTATACGCGGAACTTCTTGCGCATTACCGTCTCCTTTATGGAAGTTATAAATGCGAGAGTGATACGTGGCAGTTTATTAGTAAGCGCTTATATTATTACGTAAATACACTAACTGAATATGGGAAACGTACTTGGGGTATGTCTGGACTCATATTTCTGTATATATAGCGTCATTCATAAGCATTGTTTTACTTAAAACCATTACATTTTCCTGCAACATAAAAAAAATTGGAAGTTACAAGCAAGTAATATGTCAATTATAAATGTATTATTTCTAAATTTAGTTCTCATTCATATTATTACTTATTATTTTGTCAAGCAACCCAAAAATGTGTAATATTTAGGTTCCAATTATGTTGAGAAGTACATATGCGGTCATCTAATGCCGCGGATATAAGACTGTGATTGATGACCAATACACGCTACTGTCATCAATCGTTTATCCAATAGAGACGTCCGGTACGAAAATTCGTCTTTTGCCATCGACGACGCCGTGAATCCACTGCTCTAACTAATTGGAGTCTATCAGTAATGTGAAGAATTAAATAAGCATTTCTGTATGATACAGACAAATATTACAGAATTAATAAATGTAATAAAACAGGAGTGTCTACTTCCTAATTGGTTTATTCAATTTGCCATGAAATTTGAGCTCTAGCTCTCCGTACCGTAGTATATTGAATAAACCAATTAGAAATTACTCCTGTATTATTACTTTTATTTTCAATACACCTAATTATGAACACCTACATATATTATTACAGAATTGTTCATTTCATTAATGTAAAAGAAAGACTTATATGAAAAAAGTGCTTTAAATGTCACTAAGAGAGAGATAAACAAATGTACTATGCAACCTCACCTCACAGAACAGAAAGACACATATGTCCTGTACCAACAGCATCACCCATCATGTCCGGTTGATTGCCGTAGGTCCAGAGCCCCGTCACGTCTATTGTTTCCTACTTTATCGAGTGGGGGTTATGTAAATTGTTAAAAAAATATGTATGTTTTTGCGCCAGAAACACTGGTTTTCTCCGGCCTAGGCCGGCAAAAAAACCACTAAAGGTTGGCAACACTATATTCGAATTAGTGACATTTCTATGCTTAACTGTAGATTTGATGACAGATGAGAAAATTTTTGTTACACAATCTCTTCATTAATTCAAGTTCTTTCCAATTTAATTTTCGGAAGTTTTTGCAGGTAATAAATTGTTAATAACTTGTTGCAAAACTTCTGTAATATGAGCTGGGATCTCCACTGCCCTTATTATTATTAATTATACAAAAATAAACGAATTTATAGAAGTGATAAGTACATAGAAAGCGTCTTTATTTTGAAAAATATATAAATGAAAAGATTTATATTGACGTTAAAGTGAATATTGCATGCTCTAAAATTCTAAATAGTTCCCGATACGATGCCAGACAAAATAAATTATATTTTAATCTAATTATGTGCTTTTACAAATTGTTATGCAAATATACCTTGAATATCCTTGGCCTGACCACATACTATACCTAATGTTAAGAAATAATCAAATTCACATAGATATACGTATAATAAACATTGAGAAGCGCCACACCGGTTGATATATCTGCAACAGTAAAAATCATATTTATAATTTTTTTTGTAGTTTACTACAGATATTAATTTCTTCATCCCAAGTTGAATTGCAATGTAACAAAATTAGATTATTAAAATTGATAGGTGGCAGGGAGGGTTTATTTATTAGGTATAAAATATTCGATAAATTTTTGTTTTATCGGCGTTTATTATTAATATCACTGAGAAAAATTGTCCAAATAACTTGTATGTTATGCATTTATATATTTAAAACAAATATTATTCTAATTGCCGGAAACTAAGAAAACCTCTGTTGCAAATACCATTTAATTTGCAATAAACAAATAGGATTGTCTAGATTTTAGGCGTTTTACTTGTCCTAAATATACTTGCATTCAGTGCTATGCAGCCATGCTACACAACTCTCTTAGTACAAATAAATTTTACTAGTTACGTGTTTTTACTTGTCATAAACAAGTTTCTAGTTATTACAAGCGTTTTTGACAATTAATTTATTTATGACGCTAATACAAGCATATTAAATGCAAAAAATAATTTGGCTACTACAAACAGATCGGAATGGGACAACTGGCCGCAGGGACAACTCGCCGTGAAAATAGTATTATATGATTATGTCAGCATAATATCGATGGCATGACTTCAAAACTAGGTGGCTTGTAAATTTTTAGATACATTAAAAAATACGCTATTATTTTTTGTTAATTATTTTGTTTGCAGTGTAATGACCAAATGAGTTTGAGGTCTAGAAAGGTAATGCTGTTGTTTTCTTGTTTTCTTCAATTTCAATTGTAAATTTTAATCAGTGTTGGGCATTAATCAATTACAAGTTGGAACTAATTACATTATAATTCAATTACTTGGTAATTAATTAACGTTGTAATCGAAGGTGGTGAATTACTTTGTAATTGTAATTATATTGTATCTTAATTATTTTGTAATTCAATTACCACCCAACTAGTTTTCAAACACATCTAGATATCTTTGTCGCAGAAAATATTACTGGTTATTTTACCTCTTGTAGGTATAAGTACATACATATACCAGGGTATGAACGTACAATGGTGATTTTCCTATGTTCAATTTTAAAAAGGACAAGTCAATTCATTAAAGAATATACAGTGCATTACAGAATATGAAGACATTGTCGCCAGAAGTCGCATACGAGGGTGGAGAGGGAGAGCTAATTAGAATTTTTTTTAAGCGATTCTTTTAGTGGCACCATGAGGGTGGGTTGGAGTGAGATGTTTTTTTTCTAAATGTTATTTATTACTACTATTTCGGAGGACACTGTTTTAAATGATAAATAAAAATCTTAACACTGAGGTAGCCGAAAGGGATGTTTTTTTTTTTTGAAGAACTCTCACCCCTTCCGTTGTTAACCCTTTCATTGCGGGTAAAATTTTGATAGTCGTGCTCTCCAAACGGGGGAAATTAAGCGTTGCGGGAACGCCCGTCTCCCGGTATACACGGGCTAAGTACCGACGACGGGGACACCCGTCTTCCGTTATACGCAAGTCAGGTACGGACGTGTACACCCGTCTTCCGCAACAACTGGTTAACTTGTGTATGCTATTTTTTACATATTTTTTCTTTCATAATGACTCACCACAAAATAACTTTTATTTTAATAGTCTTTATTTAAAATAAAAAGTTGTTATAATTTGATATGATATAATATAATAAATTGAAAATATTCCCAACACCATAATAAAAGGCAAATAAATGAAATTTAATAATTTTTGACAGTGTGATACCTTTGAAAACAATTTAGAATACACAGCGGAACATCACAAGGCGCACAGCAAAATGAAGTTTCTTTTCGTATTTTTTTTTTTTGAACAAACTACGCAACGCCTATATTTTTGTTTCTGCGTTGTGTTGTCTGTTGGCAGTTGTGAAGGAAAGTGCCTTGCAGTGAGTCTGAGCGGAGAATCTCCATCTATGCCCCTTTTGCTTGTAGTTGCGTAGTGTGTCTTTATGGTATTTTTCAACAAGTTCTTTTACTAACTTTATTTGAAAGTCTGCTACTGATACATTTTCACCAGTCTTCATTTTGTATAACGCATGCGCATTCAAAAGCGTCATATTCACTTTGTGAAAAAATACTTTTTTGTACCATTTGATGGTTTTTCTGACGGACTCAATGGAACTTTGCAGCATGTCTGTGCGATCTACAGCACCCATATTTGCATTGTAATCTGTGATGCATTTTGGCTTGTATATAATTTCTCCAGTAATTCGATCTTGTTTGTTAGTTGGGACCATCTCTGGCGCATTACAGGTTGAAAGCATCCTAACTTTCCGTTTGTCCTGCCATTTTAGGGCCAACAGGTTTTCAGTTGAATAATATACAATTTCGCCTTTTTTAATTTTTTTTTTTCATATCTGGCAAATATTTTCTATTTTGCTTTACTGTGCCGCAAGCATTTGTTTGTCTGCAATGTAGAATGTTGTAGAGCACAGGACTTGTATACCAATTATCGGTATATAACGTGTGACCTGAATCCAAATATGGCTGCATCAATGTTAGAACGATATTTTCAGATATGTCAGCTTCTTGCTCAACTTCCTGAAAGTCACTTTCCTTGCCACAGTAAATGATAAAGTCTAAAATATATCCAGTTTCACAATCACACAGGACAAAAAATTTAATTCCAAATCTATCTGTCTTTTTGAAGGAATGTATTGCTTGAAGAAAAGCCTTCCTTTGAAGAGCATGAGACTCTCATCAATACATAAGTTTTGAAAAGGATAAAATGTGTCGGAGTATGCCTTTTTGACATGGTTCAATAACATTCTGATTTTGAATAATTTGTCATTTCTGTCGATATTATTGTTATCGGAAAAGTGGAGAACTGACAAAATTGACATGTATCGGTCACGAGACATAACTTGCCCAAATAATGGTGTAGCTAGTAATTTATCTGTGGTCCAGTAATCCAGAATCTTCAGTTTCTTTACTTGAGGCATAAGTAATGATAAAGAAATAAACAGGTACATCTTATTTACTTCTATATCAGACCACTTTTTTTTATGCGTTGGAGTTGCATTTTCTCTTTGGTCGTAAAATAAATTTGACTGATTTACAATTGCAGTTATAATTTCTTCCGAAAAAAATATTTCAAAACATTCCAACACCGAAGGGTTATGTTGCAAGTTTCGAGCTTTACAACCAACATTAATTTTGTCGAAGGAATGTATTTTTGTTGTTTGTGTTTTCCGTGGTCTATTTTTTGTTTCTTAGCTCCAGCCGCAGCGGGCACTAAAAATTACATCGAATGCAGTTAGTATTTTTATAAATCAATTATTACCATTTATATATAATACCTGCACTTTTATCATCGTCCTCAGAATCATCAGACAATTCAACTTCTGTGAAAATCATTTTCTTTGTCACTAGCACACAATAACTCTTCTAGTTGCTTGTCAGTAAGATATTTTCGAGCCATCGTGGTTAATAAATTCACAATAACAAATAAAAACAGACCTACTAACGCACCACTTCGATGCTGATTAATGAATAGAATGAAAACCGCATCCACAATCGTAGAATCCTGTCGATTCATGTTTAATTGCATCCTAAGATATCAATGTTGTACGTACACGGGATCGCCCGGCTCCCGCAATAAATGCGTTAAAAACACGTGCGTGAAAAGCCGTCTCCCGCGTATTTGTGTAAATACGTTTTGCGGGCTTTCCCGGTTCCCGTAATGAAAGGGTTAAAGAAAACATCATTTAAAAATTTCTTAATGCGCTTAAGTTTAAAAAAGGTCATTCCGCTCCCCATTCCGGTGTTAAACAAAAATATCGCCTTTAACCTTTTTAATGTACCCTCTCTCCCTGGGTTTTAAAAAAAGTAATTTTAGAATTTAAAAAAAATCATTCCTCTCACCCCTTCTCGTTTAAAAAAAGATATTTCAAGTATTTTTAGTGCACCCTCTCGCCCCGTGTAATTTTAGAATTAAAACAAAATCATCCCCCTCCCCATCTCACCCCTTTTGGTATTAAACAAATATATCCTTTAAAACCTTTTTAATGCATCCTCTTCCCGGGTATTGCGCAAACAATAATTCTATCATTTAAATAAAAAATCATCCCTCTCCTTCTTTCACCCCTTTCGGTGTTAAAAAAAATATAATTTAAAACATTTTTAATGCTCTTGATCGCTCTCCACCGTCGCTTCCCTTCCCCGTGATTAAAAAAAATTATTTGAAACAGTTCTAATTAACCCCCTCCCCTCCTCTGGAGGGGTAAAATCTAATATTCTATAAAGCATGCATTGACTTGCTCGGTGGAAAATTGTATGTTCAGAGTTAAAAAAAAATACATTTCCGCGACGAGTTGTCTCTGCGGCCTTGACGGCGGCCAGCTGTCCCAGATCGAAAAAGATTGCACATGGAGACTGACTTAACAAAAGAAGCATGTGTCATGGCAAAACTGTTATTTTGTACAATATTCACTTAGAATAACTACTTCAACTTACAATAAATACTATACCAGTTTAGTTGTCGCAAATACCACATTTATTAATAATAAAACCAATGAAATAGTTGATATAAGGTAAACGAAATACTGTAGCAAATATTCTAACTCAGAAATCTATTTACCCTACATATTTAGAATATCTGTCACGTATTTAAGTATAATTTTTACTTGCCAGCACTATTATTTTTTCTCAGTGTTTTGTTACTAAATTCTTCAATTATAGTCTCAACTAACTAGCTATTTCTTGTCGCAGTCAGGAACAACTGTGCATCGTAAATCGTAGATGGAAAGGAGGATGATAAGTGGACACGAAACGCTTTTTTGACTGCGCCTTTTCCAATATTATTTCCTATTTTTACAAATATAGTCTGTAGTTTCCGTCTTTGTTGCCTAAACCTATGTTGACAATCTGCCGCTACTTTTTCAATAATCCTAGAATCTTTCGTATGGTGTTGCTGGTGTTGTAGTTTGAATTACACCCTATGCACACATTGAAGAATTAGCGTTCAGTGATTTCATTCGAAAAAAGAAAAAAACAAAAAACCGTGGAACACTTTGCTACAAAAGCAGCAGATATGGTTTCTGGATCATTCGTTCTATTATTCTAGATCCCATAGCAATATACAGACATATTAATATTATACAGGGTGATTCACGGAACCTGTTCATTAAAAGTTCTTTAATTTGCAATGATATCTCAATTTTGAAACTTCGGCGTTAAGCATAGTTGGCTATGATCTATTTAGAAAAAGTAACTTAATCCGGTTACATCGAAAGTCATGGCCAACTTTGATATTATAAATAGATACCTACCTATATTTTTAGTTGCATTTTTAGATTCTATAGGAAATTTTAAAGCCGATTTTATTAAACATCTTCCTAGCTATTGGTTACCGTTTTGGAGTTATTTTGATTTTTGTGAAAAAATCCAAAAACAAAAACATAATGCATTAAAGGTGTGTGACAGCTATACAGTAAAAGGTATACAGCTTTTATGTGAATTGTGGAGGGTACAGGTACTTTACTATTTAACCACGACATAAAAAGCAACAAAATTATACGGCGTGTCTCACAACCTAGGGTTTATTTGGCGTAACTTCTTAGTACTAAAACTATTTTTTTCAAATGGAACGCCCTGTATATTTTTACGCCATGCGATGTAGAATTGAATTCTTTATCGAAAAGCTATAAGTGTTCTTATACCTATCTCAATCGCTTCTTCCGAATTAGTGATTTTCAGAAAATGTAGTTCTGAATTAGTATTTAATTAATAGTAGGCGGTAAAAAACAATTTTAAGAGATTTTATATAACAAAGCAGAATATAGTATAAGAAAATAAAATTTATTGAACAAGATAATCAAAAACGAAATGCTGTATGTATTATGTATAACAAAATTATCAGTGTTGTATGTGACCCCCATTCGATTGCAAACACTTTAAGACCCTGTTATAAACTTCTGTTGTTGTAGCCTGTTTTATTTGTTCAGGATCTATGTTAGCAAACGCTTCCCTTACTGGTCGCTCTAATTCTGTTTTGGTCTGTACTGTGTCCGAATACACTAAAGATTTTATATGTCCCCATAAATGAAAATCCAGGGGCGTCAAATCAGGAGATCTTGGTGGCCAAGCCCAAGGTCCGTTACGTCCAATCTACCTATCATTAAACATTGCACTCAGTAAACGATCTACCTCATAAGAAGAATGTGCTGGTGCCCCATCCATTTGGTACCAGCAATCTCTCCGATTTAACAGGGGCAACTCGGCGAGAAAGTCTGCCACGCATTGCCGTAAAATTTGAAAATGTGTTCTTCCATACGTAAAAAGTTCTCTTGAATTCTTCGGAAATGTGTTCTGTTAATAGGCGGCAAGTGAGGATATCGGCTATTAAATACTCGGCAAGTTCTGCTTACAATTTTATTGCATTCTCCGTGAATAAAGAATAAATTTAAAATATCTTCATTTCTATAATTATTAAAATGGTTTTCCATTTTTGCTAATGCAATAAACACGACAACACAGACCAAAATAATTTGACAGATCACTTGAGTGTAGACTGATATTGTTTAGTAATGCTCCGTACTACCCACAGCCTACTGCGTACCAATTTTCTAATGAAATACTAATTCAAAACCACATTTTTTGGAAATCACTAATTCTAAAAGAACCGTGAGAGATAGGTATAAGAACACTTATAGCTTTTCGATAGAGAATTAAATTCTACATCGCATAGTGTAAAAATATACAGGTGTTCCATTTGAAAAAAAAAATACTTTTAGTACTAAGAAGTTATGCTAATCAACCCTAGGTTGTGAGATACCCTGTATGATTTTGTTTACTTTTTATGCCTTCGTTAAATAGTAGAGTACCTGTACCCTCCACAATTATAGCTGTTACACCCCTTTAATGCATCATCCGTTTTTCTGGATTTTTTCACAAAAATCAAAATAACTTCGAAACGGTAACCGATAGCTAAGAAGATGTTTTATAAAATTGGCTTTAAAATTCCCTATAGAATCTAAAAATGCAATCAAAAATATAGGCTTCTATTTATAATTAAAGTTGGCTATGACTTTCGATGTAACCGGAAGTGCGACATTGATAATGTCACTTTTTCTAACTAGATCATAACCAACTATGCTTATCGCCGAAGTTTCAAAATCGAGATATCATAGCAAATTCAAGAACTTTTAATGGACAGGTTACGTGAATCACCCTATATAATTCAAAAGATGTAGAATAAAAAAGATTGTCAGTGTACTATACTTTAATGGTATGTCATTGGCTATTGGCTGCAAAGATGGTAGTTAATCTACACATTATAGGTACATGCGTATATCAGACTAGCCATGTGAGATTACTATAGAAATATCAATGCATTTAGAAACGGAAAATTAACAGTAGATATACTTTTATTGAAACCAAAAGCGTGTCAGTTGAGAGCAAAACATATTTACTTTGCAAGAACCAATCTGAAATATTCTTAAAATCTAGTTTTACCGTTGCATATCATGCTAAAAACCTTGATTGAAGAAAATAAAAGGAAATTAAGTAGGGCATGCACCAAAAAGTTAATAGCCGCTAGTTTATATTTGCATAGATGATTTGAATCTTCTGAGATAAATCTATGATTAGAAGTGGTCGTCGTTTCCCAATAACTGCATTGTTCATTAGCAGGAGACGGTCGCGCCTAGGTTTCGTTAAAGTCGGACAAATGCACCAGGCATAGCAGTGCCAAGATATGCCAGATATTTTAGTGTATTCTGCTACACTGACAAGGAGTAGGCAAGAACTGCGAAACACAAAATTAAATGAGTCGTATATCATTTGAAAGAGGGAGTTAAGAGTAGAAAAACTTAATTTTTGAGATTTGAAGAATTTTATTTAAAAACATTAACGCTTGTAGCTTAAGAAGAATTATATGTATACGACTGATTAGTGTTCGTGTAGCCCAATTAGTTGAGAGCACTTAGGGACTAGGCTTCTTAGGGACATTATTTTTCTATTATCAGTATTCGTTTTTTTTAAATTTTTATTCGTAATATATGTGATTACTAATAATAACTAATAACATATACAACTTTCACACACAACATTGAAAAAAAAAACAATTATAATACAATGCAATAATTATTTATTAATAAATAAAAGAAAGAAAATGAGGTACGATATCGTTGCACACGCGAGCTTTTGTAGATATTTTGTATGTTAATAGTTCCTTGGTTTTCTAGCTCTTTTTTTGTAAATAATAGTAATGAAAATAATATATGCACGAAACGCATCTGCTAATAATGACTGTTGCTTATCAAATTTTATAATAAAGATATATGTAAAACTTTTCGGTTTAACATGCTATATACACGCTTTCTTTCTTAAGTTACAAACATTAATAGTTTTTTAACATTGTCTAAAATTAAAAAAAAAACAGCACAGAAAAGTGCTTAAAACTTGTTAAAGATTAATCGCATAGAAGTTGCTCGGTATTTATTTTCTAATCAACTCATTTTTTTTATTGCATTCCCAGAGGTTTTACTTTTCTATGCTGTTCCATATTTTTTTTTAATGTCATAATATTTATATCTACATATAATTACATTATATATTCTTTACAAATTTTCGAAGGAAATCAATTTTGTAACTATAAATTGTAGAATAGTAGTGATGAGTTACATTATAATAAAGTACCTACAAGAGAAAATGCATTAGAGTTACTTCTTTGTTTCTATATGTTAAGAAATACTCATGATTATGAAGCAAACCTCTTACTTTATCACAAATAGGTACTAAAATAAGAATAGAATTGTCGGTTAGTATGATCTGATACAAAAAGCCAAGAGGCTGCAATGTTTATGGGATTCATAATTTCATCAGTGATGCGATTTCTTTTTCGGATAGATATCGCACTACACGACGATTTGAAATTTTATATTCTTTCATAAATCTGACACCCACCTGGAAGATGCAACAAATCGAAAAATGCAATTATTTTCTGTATCCTCATAAAATTCGGCAGCGGCAGCCATAACCCACATCTGCATTTGCCATCTTGTAACAAGCTGATTTGTACTGCGTGTTTCAACAAATTGATTATAAACATTCTTTTTAATCCGAAATACTTTGTCACTATAAGTACCACCTGCCAAAGCATCTCCAAAGTTCACGTGTGCGACGATTTCGTACCTCATTTTCTTTCTTTTATTTATTAATATAATTATTCCATTGTATTATAATTGTTTTTTTTTTCAATGTTGTGTGTGAAAGTTGTATATGTTATTAGTGATTATTAGTAATCACATATATTACGAATAAAAATAAAAAAAATGAATACTGATAATAGAAAAATAATGTTCCTAAGAAGGGCTCGAACCTATTCCACCGATATTCCACTTCCTGGTAAAATTCGTAATTCGTGCTCTCAACTAATTATGCTACACGAACACTAATCAGTCGTATACATATAATTCTTCTTAAGCTACAAGCGTTAATGTTTTTAAATAAAATTCTTCATATCTCAAAAATTAAGGCCCATGCACTCAAACCCGTTTACAGTTTTTCTACTCTTAACTCCCTCTTTCAAATGATATACGACTCATTTAATTTTGTGTTTCGCAGTTCTTGCCTACTCCTTGTGAGAGAAAGGGCTGTGTTGATTCAACCAATAATTGGTTCACTCAACAAATTTTTGTATTTAAATATGGTCAAACTACCGGAATGTTTAAATCAATTACGCAGAATTGATTGCACTAATGTTTTTGAAACAACCTACAATGGTGGTTCATGCAATAATCTGAACGTTGCTTGAACCATTTTGGTTCAAAATTGAAAGTATACATTTAACCAATGACAATTGCACGTTTTGACTAGTCAACGAAAATTTAAGGGTAGTTTATAATATATAAATAATAATAATAATACTACTGTTTGAGTTAATAATCAATATATTTATTTCCGTATTTTTAGTTTTGTGTGAAACAACATCAAATTGGTCGAAAATGAAAGTAGATGTTCTTCCAAATCGGCACATACGCATTCAGTTAACTAATTTTATAGTTTCACTGATGTTTAAAGAAAATAATTGTTTGAATTAACATATATAATTCAACTGAAATATGCATTTTCTTCCAACGAGTTTACTGTTTTCGAATAAAATTTAAATGTGTTGATTTAAACCAAAACTAGTTGAATACAAAAAATTCAAAATAATAATTTTTGTGGTGCCGGCATTTTCATTTTTCTCATTGTATAAAAATACATAAATAGTCAAATTTTGCTTTATTAGTATATAAATATTGTGTGATTTTAAACTATAGAAATATAGCAAGTCTAGTTTTCGTTTTACATTGGACCTGTATATAACTATATTAATGTTATATTTAATATGCTTTCTCTATTTTTCACCTACTAAAAACCTAAACCAATTTTTAACAAAAAAAAAAATGGTTTTGGCGGTTAATGCGTTAAGTGAAAAATATAGAGCTTCCTTATTACTGTAATACTTTTTTCTTAAGTGTATTTATATATTGAACTGAGAACATTTATCAGATTACTGATTTCCTTTGTACTTTGACGAGATGTCGTATTAATTGTTGTTTCTCAGGCAATTGGAAAATACATCAAGGCAAAATTAATTTATAAGATTTTATTGTACTGCGTTGCGTTTGCTTCTTTAATTAACGTATATTACTGTATATGTATACCACATGTAGTGGTATTGTCATGAACGGTTGGTTAAAAAAAGTAACTATATAACTCATCCTGCAAATCTATGTGTTTAGATTGTTTAAGTTGACACTATCCAGCTTATGAGAGACCCAAGAACGTATAAATAACTCCCACCGCCAACTGAAACCCGAACGATCTATACGATACGTCTATCTAGAAATGTAAGAAAATAATATTGTGGTATGTTGGGTATTTAAAAGTTGCACATAATGAAAATGTACATACATATCGTATATAATATATTGAAAGATGAATATATTTAATAGCAGCCCGTAGATAGAACACAAAATTAAACAATAGCAATAATCGAAAGGTGATAAAAAGAAATCAGAAAAAGCACATGGATATATATCATAATTGGAGCTATGAGTCATTTGTCGGGAATAACTGAAATGATAACCTATATCATGAGAATTTTGTATTCCTAGCTTCCAACTAGATGTGACGAGCATTTTGGGATTCATGACAAAATATGCGAAATATGCATGTATGATGGCACAAACGCAATATGTCTACGTCCGCTGTATACAAGGGACAAAACGTGTTCCTGATTTCACTGGTGAGATTGGATTGGTTTGTGAGTTTTTATGTGGTGATTCACGAACATATCATACACAGGTGAATACGTGGAAAGATCGAATATGACTTTTCTTAAGAGACATGATGAGATGTAAATTCTACATCAACAATATTTTCATATTATAATATTTTTTGTTATAGGTGGTATCAGAAATTATACAGTGAAAGTTTCCATAAGCAGGCAGTCACGGTTCCACCTTTTTCGCCCAGTTATAGAAGTTGCCTATTTAAGAGAAATCTTTACTACATAAATAGGTATCAGAAGTAACAATATTCGAGATTTCGAAGGAATAAGCAATGTCACTGAACAGAGCATACAAAATAATGGTGCTTTTTATTTTAAAAAAGGCTGCCAGAAAATTATGAGAATAAAAAACGATATATTGTGACAGCAATACTATGCTAGGCAGAGAATGAAGGTATGAAAATGGTAGTAAAAATCAAACGAACATAGGACTGAAATAATGAAAAATAACTAAATAACACGACAAGAGAAAGTAGTCAGTTTGAAGAAGAGAATAAATTGACGTATCTGGATGTCCCGATGAAAAATAATGATGAAAGGAATATAGAAATACATGAACATACAATCTCCTTCAAAGTACTGGTCTAATCTTGTATTCCATTGTTCAAAACATTTTGTAAATTCATTTTTCTGTTCGCCTCAACAACGTCGGCAAAACACTTTCCTTTCATGGATCTTTTCATTCGGCGAAAGAAAAAAAAGTCACAATGGACAAGGTCGAGTGAACAGGGGGGATGAGACAGAAGAGTCATGCTATTTTTTGTCAAAAACTTGCGCACAGATAGGGCTGTGTGCGCGGGAGCATTATCTTGGTGAAAAAACCAGTCGCCCGATTGTTACAAACCAGGCCTCTTCCGCCGCACACTGTTGTGCAATCCTTTCAAAACTTCCAGGTAGAAAGCCTAGTTAACTGTCTAATCTTGTGGAACAAATTTTGAATGGACGAGTCCGCGCACATCGAAAAAAGAAATCAGCATTGTTTTGATGTTTGATTTCACTTGACGAGCTTTTTTCGTGCGAGACGAATTGGAAGTCTGCCACTGGCTTGATTGTTGCTTCGTTTCCGGGTCATAACCGTAACACCATGATTCGTCACCTGTGATGAGCTTGGAAAAAATTTGGATTATTTCGGAACTGCTCTTTCAAAGCACAGCTTGCAATTTTGTCAATATTTTCATCTGTGTGGGCCGTGAACGACTACACCGTGCTTTGTCATCAATTGACATTTGACCTCTTTTGAAACGGGAAAACCACTCAAACACTTGCGTTTTTAAAGCATCAGCCTATTGTAGGCCGTTTTTAACATTTCAAGGGTGTCTGTGCTCGCTTTTCCCAACAAAAAGCAAAACTTTACGGCTGCGCGCTGTTCACGATAATTAGTCACGACGCCAACGACGCGCGCATGAAACACGTGTCATGCAACAATTCACACACGTCGTACCGAATCTTCTTTAGCTATGACGTTTTACGTAATAAGTCGTGGATGGTCGCTAGGGGCGTACCCTAGCGGCAGAACACGGTACGACAAACACTCGATCCACCACAAAATCAGTTCGGGTTCTTTTGGGTACCCCCTCGTATATGCTGGTGAAACAATGAATGTGACAAAACAAAGAGGAGAAAACGCTTTAAGAATACGATTATGAGAAAATTTTAAGACCTAAAAGCGAGAACAAGAGAAAATAAAGATAAAAAACTACTAGATGAATTACTCGAAAAAGATTAATCAAGAGAAAGACAGAATTGTTGGGGCATGTCTGAAGCGCTGAATCAATATCAGCAATGAAAGCAATGATGGACACGTGGCCGGACGGCGGAAGGAGGAAAGGTAGAGCAAGACTTGAAATTGGTAGAGAAGATGCAGGAATACCTAGTAAGGGGTGAGGTCTGGAGTATTAACCTATACAGAATGAACATCTTCGAGCGATCTGTGGATATAACAGCAATAGCGGGTTCATCGTTTTTTTTAAGTTTTTGGGTATTCATTTTGATAACAACTTAAATTGGAAACTTCACTGTAACAAATTAGTTTCGAAACTATGCTCCGTAACTTATTTGATTATGAATTTGAGACATAATTTAGAAAAGTATCAACTACTTGCTGTCTACTATGCGCATGTTGAGTCGCATCTGCGCTATGGTATTTGCTTGTGGGGCAACTCTACACTTGCTAGGAGCGTCTTTATTTCTCAGAAACGAATACTTAAAAGAATGGCTGGAGTTAGTGATGCGCACTCTTGCAGATTTTTGTTTAGAGAATACAAAATTTTACCCCTTACCTGTTTATATGTACTGGAATTATGCGGCTATATTTACAAACACAAAAATGAATTTCCTTTGAACTCGGATATACATAATATTAACACCAGAAATAGAAACAAATTTCATCTTCCTATAGTAAAGTATAAAGTAGACGCTAAGGCTCCAAGTCATTTAGGTTTATATATATATAATAGACTGCCTTTGAATTTGCAACTTTCGAGGAATGTTAGCATTTTCAAATCTGAACTTAGGAGGCTGTTACTCGAGAAGTGCTTCTACACCATGGACGAATTTTTCGTTATATACACTTGAATGCTTGTTTGTCTTTTGTAAGTCTTTTGTTATATTTATATTTTAATTTTACTTTTATATATTTTCTTTTCTTGACAATGTCTATATTCTAAGAATCTACGACAATAAAGATATATTATTATTATTATCGTTTGTTAGGGAGGCTACGTTAAACTCCTACCCCGCCCATGTAATTAAGTTGTCTAAAAGATAAAAATATCCGCAAAATATTTATTCGATTATAGGAGTCGGTCATTGCCGTCTACAGGAAAAGTAATTGCCAAATATAATTATTGATTAGGTTTTTGAAGCATCAAATAATTTCACTGAGAAATCCCAGTGACGTATTTCATCACAGCTTCATAAATAACATAAAATAGTGATAATCAGAAATTATAAAACTTAACAAAAGAAATTCTTAACAAAAGAAATAATATACATAAAATAATAACCATTGAGCATGCTTACATCCCAAAAAATATTTTTACATTTAATCCTTTCGCGGCACCTACAAAGGTGAAATGTGCAAGCCGAAAAGGTAGCGACATCTCTGTCGCATATCACTAAGAGTATTATCTTTCGGTAAGAATGCGATAACAACACTATGTTGCAGTTGCACGCAGCACAGATATTGAATTTGTCCATGATCGTCGGAATTAGGGAATCTAACACGTTGGACAACGATGTGATAAAGACGCAGCAAGCTATACTTTCGCCAGTACAATAGCACAGAGAATATTGCGTATATTCTTTACCTGTTCTAGCAAACGGAAATTATATTTGCCCTTCTTTTTTCTTTACTTTAGCAATCGAGCACTCGTGGGTATTCAGGTGGTGTACATTATGTACTAGTGATGTAACGTATACTTTTTGCGGCTATCATAAATAAAGAAAATATATGAAAACCTATTAAAATGGATAACTTAAAAAAATATAAATCAAAATATATTAATATGTATATGCTAATAAAGATAAGATGCCATTTTCTAAATGTCGGTTAAGTTCACGCTTTAAAAGTAGAGTCGTTTCCCAATGCCTTGGTCAGGTTAATGAAATATAGTAATAAAATTGTCTAAAGTAGTACATAATGGAATCACTTATGAAATTGAAATATTATATTGACATTTCCTACTTCGGTTGCATTCGGAAAAAGTTGATATTGTAATTTGCGAATATTATTATTTACTATATTTACTTAAATCCACACCAAATGTCCAAACAATTAGCACAAAGTCCGGGCTGGTATCAGAGTCCAAGGACGATCAAATGTAGCAAAATAATTTTGAGTAGGTACCTACAACGAAAATAGCGAACTGGCTAGACTAACCAAAAGCGGGAATTAGGAAATGCCCATGCCTCAACTCGCAATCTCCAAATTCGTTCGATAAAACATCACTTTCCAGCGATACGTAAATAACTTACTAGGTCTACAGGTTCTGTTTGTAGTAATTTGAAATATATTTTAAAAATATTAATGTAATATAATAAAAAAATCAAAAGGTTTTAAAATATTTGTTTATTGAAGTGATCGACCCTCGCTGTATAAATATTTATCAACTATATGTTCTACTTTAAATAGACGATAGTGTATTGAAGTAAAATAAATACTGAGTATATAGTTCAATCTATTCAGTTTAATTTAAATAATCTAAAGAAGCAAATTTATTAAACAGAATTGATTGAACTATTTATTTACAATTAGTATTTATTCTATTTCAAATATTTTATTGTCTTCGAAGAACATTATTATTTTTAAAATAAATATAACTTTTAAGTTGAAAATTCACTCTTTGAATCAGTAAATAACATGACAATAATACACTCGAATCTAACTTACAATCGAGTCTGCACGCACTAATGGTACAATAAATTAAGATCGACACACTAATCGTCTGGGTGCCAAAGTTAGGTAGAATTTCTACTACCTCGATTCCTCTGGGAATTTACGTGGGCACGCTTTCACATCCTGGGGACGTTTTCGAGAGCCAGGCTCCTCTCTTAATGCGACTTGTAATTCGATAAAATAAGAGTAAGTGACGCTTGGATATTTAAAACATATTTCATTTATTTATATTTATATATTGCTGAAAATAAAGGTGCATAAATTTACCTATATTTGTAAGAAAAATTTATTTATTTAACGATATGCCTTAAGTACACAAATGCAATTGTAATAATTAATTTTAAAAATATATAAATATGTTTAGTTAAATATTATTACTACAATTCTTTCAGACCAATATATCTATAAATCAGATGGCACAGAATTGCTCAAAGGAACCGACACACTTGATTTTAAACTACTCGACGTCGCATATAATGTACAGAAAAGGGACGTACAACAATCTATTGTGCGCCCAATTGCACAATCATCAGAACTGCCGCTTCAAGTGCAGGCAGAGAACAAAACAGAAACGGAGTTTTTAGATAGAACACATCGAAAGCCGCCAAATACCATGAATAAAGTCTTGTTTTCATTAGCAGTCAATTATACTAAGGCTATGCCTACGAACTTTCACGGGAGAAATCTTGGTGAAAATGGTAGTGGCATATTCTTGAATCTATCCACTACTCCTGCGCCCCCTTTGCCAGCACCTATACATCTCCCCACCGATACCAATTCAATTGAAAGCGTTACTCTCGATTCAGATATGGATGATATGAAATTGGGCAGAATAGTTGATATGGTTACATCTTTTAATAAGCATGTGGCTGACAATAATTATGATGTTAATAAAACTGTAAGTTTCATGTCATTTTCTTTAGAAATTCATAATGTATATAATATACATTATTTTGTATTTTAGGATACGCATCTTTACTATAACAGTACGTTTACAACTTCTCCAGAGATTGGACGTTCCATGTGGGTCGATTTTTCTAATTCGTCTTTAGCGACAACACACGAACTGCTGTCGACGTCACATAGGAGAGCTGCCGTAAGTTTAAATTTGTTGAAGCCTGCTTGCAAGTTCTCTACGCAGTTCTACACATTTTAGACTGTCAAGTTGTCATTTGAATTCCCATTCTATGGCCACCTTATTCGCAACGTTACTGTAGCTACTGGTGGATTCATTTTCACTGGTGAATATGTGCATTCATGGCTTGCTGCTACGCAATATATCGCGCCACTAATGGCAAATTTCGATACAAGCTTATCGGCGGAGAGTTGCGTTAAATACATTGATAATGGTAAGTTAAATGTTATTTACAAATTGCATACACTACTGTAATGGTTGCTATACCTAAAACAACAGGAGGATATAGTTGGTCATTACCAGGGATGTGAATTGAGCCCACACAGAACACTGTGCGACTGCACAGCGAGAGACTGTCTGAAGGGACACTCCGAGCAGTAAAACGCCGAATGTTCATGTGGGTTCAATGCATGGTCATTACTTAATTAAAACCTTGGCATTGAACTATCACTAGATTTAATAAAATTCTTTGCGTTTAAATTTAATTTGCTAAATGTTAGCAATGTTAGCTTTTCGGCCGTCCTTGTCAAAAATGCTTTTACTTTAAGGTACGGCATTTACTGTTCAATGGGAGAAAGTAGCATTGCAAGAGAAACCCGACAACGGGCAGTTCACGTTTCAAACAACGCTACACGAAAATGGTGATATTGTGTTCGCTTATCAAAACGTTCCTGATATTATCAAAACTATTATTGACGACTATCATCCTGTAACTATTGGACTTTCTGATGCATATATCATCGACCATTCCGAAGCTTGTAAGTTGGATTCAAAATGAGACTTCTTACATTTCCTCCATGTTTATATACCGCATTCTGCTTTAAGATGTCCGCCGGAAGACAATCTTCGAATATCATAAGGTTAGCTTTAAGAAGGAGAATATCAAGAACTGGACTGTTATTTATCTGAATCCTTTGCCAACTTGTCTGGGATTTTCGGATTGTCATTCTTGTATTACTACTAAAATTCAAAACTTTAAGGTAAGTGCTTTCTCACCTGCAATATATACAATTTAGAACAATAAGCAAAAACCTTCGATTTAAGCCCTTTTAATAAAATTGAATAAATTACTAAAAACAATACCAATGTTATTGCACAAGTGAGCTTGTTAACAATGGAAATAGAATTTGTAAATTTATTATATTAATTTTATTATGTTGCACATGCTGATAAAGCAATCCTTAACGAACTTACCATCAAAAACTGATGTTTCTTGAATATTTTGAAGACTATGACGTAGCTTGCGAGTTTGAATGTTTTTTGAGCGTTATTGTAAGAAGAAGCGTTAGGCGAATAGAGACATAAGATGGATATGTACTTATTTGAGCTGGCTAATTGCGTCACTATGGAACACTTTACTACATGCCGCTTTGCTTGGTCTCAAGGCGCATAAAGTAAACCTAATTTGCCTATCATTAGTTTAAAGTTTGAGTTGGTGTTTGGACACTGTATTTCGTTTACGGGATTGCCCAAATACGACGTTTCGACGATGGTTTTAAAACTGTTTTTATCGCCTGATGAAGGTATGATAGTAGCTTAAAATAAAATACCTGCTTTCTATTTTGTTCTGTGGCAGATATTCTAACAAGTCAGATAAGTGAAGAGGTGAACCACCGGAGTGCAACGCCTCGCACTTCAAGTAATTCCAACTTATCCAACAAAAGACCATGTTTTAACACAGGCCAATGACCTGCTTAAATCACAGAATACTCCGACAGCCACTTTTTTTCTCCTTCTTGAATAACAAGTGTACATAGATCAAATAGTTGTAATAGTTGACTTACCTTGTCTAAAACAATGCTGATTATATGAAATTATATTACACCTTTACAAAAATTAATTCAATCGTTCCAACATAACATATTGGTCATGTTACTGAAATATGCATCCTTCTTATGCCACGGAACTATAACTTTTTAAGCAAGTTGGAAATACGTTTTCTGTGAACGGGTTGTTGATAATGTATGTATGTATCAGATTCTATTATTAACTTACGGAATTCGTTAAAGATTTCCTTGGATCAAGACCCGGATCACTCTTACTGTTTAAGTTATTAAATAATTTAAGCATTTTAAACGCAGTAAACGCATATGGAAACATACGTTAGGTAGGATTTCGAGGTATGTGATTATTTGCCAGTGGCCTATTTGCAATATTTTATTAAGACTGTGACGAACATCATGAAAATAATTGTTAAGGTCATTTGCTATGTCAGTTTTCGAGTCTGCAGTATGAGTAAAGTTTTGTGTATTTGGAGGTCTGTTAGTTTATTCGCAATATTCCAAGTAGTTTATAACTCGGTATTGTTTATAAAGTATATACAATCTTTAATTTTTGCATTTGATTCAACAACAGCAGGCGTAATCCAAGATCTATTTGAAGATTTGCATTTAGAGCACATCAACGGAAAAGAACATTCATAATATTTTAAAATTGTGGTAAATGTTTGAAACTGATCCTCAACATTATCACAAGAATAAGCCTCTTCCCATAATAATAATGTCTCTATCCCGCTGAGTTGTTAACTCTTAATAATTGTTACCAATACAATCTATATACGTCCAATAAATGGTATGCATGTTTCTTACTTGTTCTTGCAGTGTAATTGGTGTCCTACAACTAGAAGATGTTCGACTAGTGTTGACAGATATCGCCATGATTGGTTAATTCGCGATTGTGATAGGAAACAAATTCGCGATCCATCTCTATGCCAAGCCATATACACTGCTGAAGTCGATTACAACGAAGTAATACTCAGTGATCGATCAGTTCCTCGAAGTACAGCCCTAGCTTCACGATCAGTTAATGTTAAGCAGAAGGTACAGATGGGAGTTTCTGGTGTGGTGGCCTCGCTATTTTTAGGAGCGTTAATGGTCATCATGGCAGTATGGCTTGTATATGCGTACAGAAACCCTCATACAACAAGCGGACAAATTCTTATAAGAGTAAGTTAACTTTTAAACTAATTATTAGAGGAGAGCGCGGTTTCGGTGTTTGGACAAAAAACGGATTTATTCATGCCCACTTCATAGGCTCTTCGTTCGGAAAGGCGCGTGCGTTACTATCCAGTACGATGTAAAATAGTAATTTATTTCAGCTACAGGTGCTCATAGGTCGAGTAAGTCTGTTTATCTGATTCTTATCGCCCCAATTCGAATCCACTTATATATCCAAACTTCGCTATGAGATATTGGTTTCTTCTACGGGCTACACCGTAGGCATGCGGAATAATATACAAAGGCCAAATGATAATTTTTGCATCGTAGAACTAGGAATTATATGCGTTGATACACGTCGTATCCCGGTCTGTTAGGGAATATAATTGTTTGAATGTATGGTAGCAACTTGTAACTATATTCAAATATATATAGATATATTGTGACTGGAAAAATATATAAGTTGTAAATAATGTAATGTATTAAAAACAACAACGTGTTTCTTTCTGTTTTATATATAGTTTTAATAAACGTTCACAAAATAGAGAGTTAGTTTCATCGAACACGGTCATCGGCTTGCGCCTAAAACACACTTCAGCTTACTTATTATAATTATACGTTCATGGGTTCAGTATTGATTGATTGTTTATTTTTTATTTAGTATCGTCCAAGTCAGTGGAGGTGGAGAAGAGGCGAGGCACGTTATACAGCTGCTACAATACACATGTGACCAATTTCAAGAAAGACATAGCAATTACTACATTCCTTCGCTTCCGGAAGATATGTTATATGTCGTGACAGGATATTTTGTTTCAACGCGTATATATATAATATATTTTTATGTGAAATATTTAACTAAAGAAGTATCAACTTTTCTGTGATAAATTTTAATTCGTGACGTCTATTGTTATGTATATTGTTGTGAAAACAATTATCGCAAAGGAAGAAATATTTACTGCCTTTAACTTTCTCAAAGAATTATCACTATCACATGATTGTTGAAATTGTTTATATGAATTTCATTAGCCAAATATTGTTGCTAAAAAAACATTAATCGGCAATTTCGTATACTAAATTTACACATACATAGCAAAGTGCCTTTAGATAAATTAATTTCATATTCTAAACAAACTAGTGATATTTACATATTTACCATTTATATTATAGCATTTTTTTTACTAATAAATACATTTTTCATAAATCGAATATAATGCTCAAACTTCATAAAGGCAGATTATGAATAAAAACATGTATATTATATATTTTTAAAAGTAAACAGTGTATACATATTTTTTTTTGTTTTGATTGTTTTATATTAGTACCGTAGCTGTGTTATTTTTTTTAAATCGATATTAAATAACGTTTTGGTAAATTTTAAATTTCTTATTGGTGCGGTTTGTTGTTCGGTGGCGCAGTGTGCATACTAAAATAATATTATGCTCATGTTTATGTTAATTGAAAGCGATAGCTACATCTATGTATATAGCCATGATCATTACTAACTTATATGGAATCTATAAATACTAACAAATCATATTACATTTATCGTTGCATCGATTAATAAACTTTTAATGTAAGAATTAATTAAGCAATTTTTATATTGAGAAAATGATCTAAATTAATTCGTAATTATATGTTAGGTATTATTCGCTAATAAAAGTTTATATATACCACGATTATGTTTCTCGTAATTTCCAATAACCCTCTAGTTTATTTATAAACCATGTTCGTAAGATGTAATCGCAACACTTAAATTTAAGTTTTGGGTTGTCGTTTCAAGTAAGCAGTAGGCATTGTTGTATATATACAATAATTATTTAGATAGAATAGAATTTTATTTAAAATACCAGTGGTGTAAAATATAAAATATAATATTGCATGCAAAAATTAAAATTTACATATATAGTAAATATATAAAATAAAGACAGCAATAGAATTATAAGATTACATCTAGTGGTGGGCACAGTTTCGACTATCGATAGTGAGCTATCGATAACTAACGATAGTTGACTATCGATAATTATCGATAGTTGACTATCGGTAACTATCGATAGTCCACTATCGATAAGAAATCGAATGATAGTGAAGTATCGATAATTGCTGATAGTAGACTAACGATAACTATCGATGACATAATATTCGACAGTAAAATAATGTAAATCCCTTATAGAACATTTAGAAATGGATTAGTTCAGTATTGATAAAAATTAGCCAATTAATGAGACTTGGTCCGTCTATGATATACGGATAGTGTAACAATTTTTTTTTGCGAGATGTAATTTTGAGAACTGTCTTGTATAACTAAAAATAGAGTGAAAAGTGCTTTTAGATGATAATATGGATGGTCCAAAAGTAAGTGAATGTAAGTCTGGAAGATAACTAAACGTGTAGATACATAATAAATTATATTTTACAGCAATATAATGAGAATAATTAATTGCGTTACAATCATAACAGTAATATATTGTATAATTTATGTGAAAATTTGCGCAATTGGTTTTGCAGTCTTCTGACAAGTACTTACAGTGAGCGGCTTCTGAATCCCTGATATATTAGTCAACAAAAATTTGATATTAAAAATTAAAAAAAAAAATTATTTAACTTACCGAGTATATATGTAAATACTCAATGCTGCCGTTAACACATTCTCACAAAGCAAATATGGGTATGACAATTGAAATAAATAAAATAAAATTGAAAATAAATATAATTTAAAAATAAAAAGTAAATAACATTGTAACATATAAAATAAATACAATTCTGTTTATATTTAAAATGCCTCAAAAAACGGTCATAGTCTAAACAATATCTAAATTTTTGTTTATAAATATTAAAATGTTCAAATTTTTTTCTTTAATTCTGTTTCTTTTGCTGTGGGTGAGAAGCCCAGCCTTAGAAAATATCCTTTCCGACGGAACCGACGTTGCCGGAATTGTTAAATATTTTAGTGAAATATCTGCTAAATTGTTAAACATTAGTTTGTTATTGCACCAAAACAAAATTGGATTATTTTTTTTAGGTTCAAAAGGAAACTCAATATACTTATTTAATAACCGACACTTTGCTTTCTGATGTCGACTGTTGTTTAAAAGTCTTAATTTTTGAATAAAAGGTTTCCCATAAATTTACTTTTACTGGTTTTTGAGATATGGCTGTTGAAGTTGACGCGGTTTCGTTGATCGAGTCCTCCTCTATGTTTTTAAGTAATACAGATAATTCTTGCCTTATTACGTTTTCAATTTGCATTGCGTTTGCCTCCTCATCGAAGGCGATTTTCTTGTATCTAGGGTCTCGAAGTGCGGCTGCAGCAGAGATTGTGTATTTTTCATATAACTCTAATCTTTTGCTTAAACTCACTAGTAGAGCTTCTTTCAATGAAACCGCAACGTTGGTATTGCATTTCTTATTGCTTATACAATCCTTCAATGCTTTTGCGAGAGGGATTATCATAGAAGCTGTAGGATAATTTTCAGCAGACAACTCACTTGTCGCGATTTCGAGGGGTTTTAATAGCAGTTCACAGTCTTCCAAGATTTTCTAGTCCTCATTAGACAAAGGATCCGAACTGTTTGGTAACGCAACAAGCGTTGCTGATATTGGCTCTTTTAGCGCTATTAGACGTTATATCATCAACAGTGATGAGTTCCAACGTGTAGCCACATCTTGCTTAACTTTCAGCTGTTCTCATAATCCCATTTGTTTTTGTATCTTACATAATTTATCTGCTGCAGTCACGGACATTTTGAAGTGCCCTACAATTTTCCAACAGTTTTTCAAAATGCATTCCAATAGTACGACATTTTTCAGGGAATCAGTTACTATCAAATTTATTGTGTGAGCTGCACAAGGGAGATGTTCGTAATTTAAATATTTTACTGCGGCTTTAATATTGCGTGCATTGTCAGTTACAATACCGCATATCTTCTCTTCAATTTTCCATTCAATGAAAACCATTTTCATAATATCAGCTAGATATGTTGCAGTGTGTGATTCTGCCAATTTTGCTATTGTTAACACACACGACTTCATTAATGACTCTTCTAGAAAATGACATGTAAGTGTCATGTATGATTCTGTTGAATCGGACGTCCATATGTCTGTGGTGATTGACACGTATTTAGTTTTATTTAACGTAACTTGAAGAAGTGCAGTTTTCTTTTCCTCATACATTGCAGGTAAACACTTTCTGCTTATAGTTCTTCGGCTAGGTAGAGTATACCTAGGTTCTAATTCTTTTATAATGTTTCCAAAACCTGTGTCTTCTATGACTGATATAGGTTGAAAGTCTCGACATATCATTTCGGTTACCAGTTTATCTAGGTGATCTCTCTTTGAAATATTAAGCTCTGCTGATTTAAACCTTAGAGAGCTTTGTACATACGTTTTTCGTGCAGGTTCAATATTTTTTTCCGAATCTGTATTTGTGGAGCTTGTAGGTATTAACATAAGGCCGGATTCTGCTTCTTCCACTTCTTCATGTACAACTGTCGCAGTAGTATTAATTGTTGGATGACACCTTTTTAAATGATCGGATAAATTTGAAGTATTTCCACTATATCTAAATTCTCTTTTGCATATAGTACATGGAACACTTAGTTTGTCTTTACTTATTACGAAATAAGTTTTAATCCTACTGTCAGATCCTCCTCCTTAGTCTCTGGTAGGTATGCCAGCACTCGCTGTTGCTTTGGAAGCTCATCACTTCTGACCAGCTTCCAATTTGTGTTTTGTGCCAGATAGCCCCTCGTTGTGTTGAACGAGTCCTCCTCCGCACAAATTACACCATAGTAGTCGTCCATAAGGCGGGAGGATTCAAACCTCGGCGCCCTGTCCGCACTATCTATGATGGCCATCAAGGCCCCTCTAATGGCTCCGTTTGGTCACCTTTTCCTCAGGAGTACTTCTCGCCGACACGGTTCGCTTAACGGCCCCTGTCGACTTAGGCGTACTCTTGGGTTCCACTTGTGGAAGGGGTAGCCTCATCTTGCTAGTGTCAATGCCCTGCTCCCTCATCTTCCTTAGCTTTTTCCTCTGCGCGCTCGAGAGAACTCTCCTTTCCTTGGGCGCCTGGTCCTTCTTCACAGCGGTCTCAGTGTCACCTGATTGCTGTGTCAGTTCTAATGTTGTTGCTGGAGTCTCATCAGTCTCCACGGATTGTGGATTCTCTGCAGACTCTAGTGTTTTGTTTGTTTGTGTTTCTCTGGGTTCCATAGTTAGTCCCACGAGTACGGAAGAAGTATTTTGTCGATGCTTACAGAGCTTCCATTATAAGCACAAGGCGTATATACAAGGGGGTGTCGCCTGTTTCCCCCAGGTGGGTACCAATAATGACTGATCTTCTATTCAGCCACGCATCCCTTCGGCTTGGCCCCTCCACCTTAGGATTTAGGTTTTTATTGAGGTTACCTCCTCTCGGTCCGGGCGGTTAAGCCAAGACCCCCTCACCCCTTCCGCCTGCGAGACATGTCCACGAACAGCAGAAAGAGTGTGGTTTTGCAACGACCGCTCACTTAGTGGAGCGGAAGCTGGCATTGTTGATCCCGGTGCAAGCCCTTAGCCACGACACTGCAGCTGGGCCGGGAGGCTGGTCCATGGACCGGCTTTCACCTAGGCCATATCGCGGGTTTAGTCGCTCAGGCGCAGCCAGGCACTCTCCACCATATTGTGGTATGAACCGCTCAGTTCACTGGGTCATTGTGTCTGGTAGGCTTATAACCGCTCATCCCAGGGCATCTGTCAGGATAAACGTCGAGACAGGTGCGCTGGGCTTCCCTATCCGCCACCTGGGAACGCGCCCGATGGGAGCCAGACACACGGGAAGGCTATCCCTAATGGTGACATCAATTTTTCAACACTTAAATCTATTATGGATACATGTAGTAGTAGTGTTACTTATTTCTAGTTTACTTTAGTCTTTTATTTTTATTTTTTTTTTCTTTACTTTTAAGAATTACTTAGTTGATCTGGTTTAGTTGTAGTTATAGTTGTAGTTTAGTTTATAGTTTTTTTTTATATTTCTTTTTGTATTAGTCACTTACATATGTACGTTACATAATGATAGTTTGTTGTCCTGTAATTGGATTTGTATCTGTTGGGCAACTTAATAAATTATTCTTATTCTTATTCTAAAGTTTAGTTTAACGGGCATAATGCCCGTTGGCATTTCGAGTAATCTTACCTCTGATTTGAGGTTGTGAGTTTTGTATGAACTAGCCTATATGTACTGTGGACCGCCCCTAACACGCAGATGAAGAAGTTTGTTGTTTAGTATCACCTCCATAGATGTTGTTAGGCAGGTGCGCATTGCTCCTGTAATTCCCAAACAGACCATTCTCTGTAGTTTTTGCAGTTTAGTCTGTGATGGTTTTCTTTTAGTTTTGGCAACCATTCTATGGAAGTGTAGGTAACCATTAGTTTTATAATGTCGTGATATGACCAACTAACAGTTAACGAAGGATATACTAAGAAACGGCTATAGTAGCATATTAAAACCACAATTTCGAACATCACTTTACTAGCATTTTACAATCCACACACCCTAAAGGGAACAATTATCAAAGACCTGTTACATATCAAATTTGTTTTCTCGCTTGTTTACATCGTTTCAACGACTTTAAAATCAGTACTAATTATTTGAATGTATTATATGTCGCCTATGGATCTCTAAGGCCCGTTTGCACCGATACGTTGTTAAGCTTGGTTCAGCTTTAACTAATGCTGTGAATGTGATATATTCTAATGAAAATATACATGGAATATCACAGTCTAAGAATCACTTAAAGTTAAATCAAGCTTAACGTGTCGGTGCAAACGGTCATAATAGTTTGGTGAAAGAAGTATAATAAAATTATTTCATTAGTTAAGTAAGTACGAAAATTTGTCATAAAATTAGTGTTGTGCTATGCTTCTACGTACTCATATCGGGCATATTATATAATTAATAATTTTTTCAAACCATAATAAGTACCATTGCATTAGATTTATGAATCATCAAAACGAAAAACTTCTCTAATGTTTCGTAGAATTTTATATGTACATAACACACACGCGAGCACAGGTGCGCCCACCACACACACACATACATAAATTGCGCAGTCAATCTGTTTCGCATCTACAATTACCCAAATTGCTTCAATTAAACTATTACTTAGGTTAGGAAGTAATCAACTTGAAATTTCCAGAACGTAATATATGCATTTCCTTAGTACGTAGTGGTATCTGACAGTTTCACTTATTTTCTTGTTAATTGTTTAAATATATTACAGTAAAGATAGGATTTTCGGTCGTCAAGTTATCATCTAGTTTTCTATTTCTATATAATTTATATAGGTACATAAAAAAAGTTTAAAATGGTAAAAGAATTGTATAAATTGTTATATAAATTAACTATACATGTACCTATATATTTAATTTGCATTATTTCTTTTTCTTCCTGCGCATTTGCAAACGTTGCGCGCTTGAGCTACAAGTGGTCGTTTTGCATTAGTACGCATGTTTGCAGTGAGGTGATTTTATGTAATGGGTAGGATAGAATTTTCTTGCACCTATGTGCCTATTGCTCTGAACTTCTTTACCGCTGCATTGCGTCCATTTATCAGGAATGTTTCAGAAACGAAACGATTTCTAAAATATTCTTTTAATTGCTTAAAAAAGCTACCCCAATCCTAATTTAATGTAATCTAGTCTAACCCTGTCACAAAGTATTCAGATATTATCAGTTTCACTAAAATCGGTTAACTAATTTTTAGTCAAAACTGATTTTAAAAACCGATTACAAAATCGGAACTGGAAGAAGTTATGGTAATACACAGAAAATAAAAAAATCAAATTTTATTGTATGGATCCCCAATATGGATTGGTGCTTTGGAAATTTTAAAGCACAGGAATCTGCTAGAAAAACCGCAAAGGATCATGTTACTGCCTTCGTGTTCAGAACCACGTTTACTGTTGTGTTGCAGGTGATCACCGGAAATGTATCTATAGACCGCCTAGTTCTGGAGAGAGCTGATTTGTATGCTAGCAGATATGAGAACCCCAAAATTGCAAGGACCACACTTTAGCAAATGGCAGCTTAGGTGGGAGCTAAGTGAAAGTAAAGGATCATGGATCCGTTGCGAGCTTAGACAGACAGCTAACATTACTAACTGCTGACATTACTAACTACTTCAATTTCTGTCAGGGCATGGGGTTTTTAGGGCATATGCAAGATGATTTGAAAAGGATTCTACTGACAAGTGCATGTCTTGTGAGGTTGTTGACACTGTGGAACGCACCATATTCGATTGTGTAAGGTGGAATGAGATTCGAATAAGAACATTTTTGTCACTAGGCATGGAGCTGAATCTTGACAACATTTTTCAAGCAATGTTAAGCAGCAATAAGAATTGGGAAGTTGTCCAGAACATGATACTGATATTATGAAAAACAAGGAAGGAGACGAATGGAAACTACAAACACATCAAGCCCGAACTCCTAATCTTTCTTGTGAGTGAGGCGAGACGTAGGGTATCATGGGAGGACTATTCCGGCAGGTTTAGGTAAGCGACTTGCATTCCGATGCTATGTCCGACCGACGGTTCCGGAATGTTTTCCAGGGGTTTTAGTCGGTGTAGTGCCCGACACTACCTGAGCGCATTGAACCAGTGCCAGCTACAATGCGATTTCCTCTCTCCAAAACAAAAAATACATCAATATAGCGATGTTGTACATACCTACATACATATTTCTGTTTCGTGTAAGAATTCGCTAGCACTCTCCCATACTGTCATTTATGGTAATTTGTTCAATACTAAAATATCTCTACAATAAAAAACAATTAACTTATGTGTTATGAGTGTATTCTTGTTAGTCACCTGGATCACTGAAGTTAAAGTCTACAGAAAGAATGCGGTGACTCAGATTAGATATCTGAAATGTGTAATAGGAAACTACATATGCATTGATAAAAACGAAAAAAACAAGAGAATACCTACGTGACTTTTGATTACACTGAAAGGTTTTTCACAGGTTCATATTTCTCCCTATATTATTCTAATAAAGTGGTTATACTTACACTGTAGGTACTTACAAAATACTACTACAAGGTACTTAATTTCAAATATCTAAAAAAACTAAACTACTATTCAGTAACTTTGTCTGTAATAGTTCTTTCTAGATTCCCGAACATTTGTCGGATAGTAAGCGATTAACAAATATTTGATTACTTCTGTTGTCGGTATTCGTAATACCATGTTACCTGCATGGTAACCATAACTTAATGATATTTTATAGTTTAAACAGGAAGCCCACTTTGCGTACTTTACTGGAATTTCGTGAAGTGGGGGTGGCAAAGATCATAGATAATATTAAGTCTAATGCTATTGATTTGGATGGCCTAGGTATTAAGATAACCAAATTGTGTTGCCCTGTGATCTCGGCACCTCTTACTCATTTGATAGATGAGTGCCTTCGAACGCCATCTTCCCCGGACATTGGGTGCTTTCCAGGGTCATACCATTGCCTAAAAAAAGTTTTAGATTTATCATTATACTTCATGTTTATCTAAAGTCTTAGAAAAAAAAATTTCAATTCAGAGAGCATCTGGGGTAAATGATATTACACCACACAATCAGAATTTAGATTGGCCCATAGCTGTGTAACCGCTTTGCTTCATGTATTTGATGACATTATATCGGCTTTGGATGACGGAAAGGTGGTTATAGCAGTATTTTTTGATTTTATGAAGGCATTCGATGCCAACGAACACGATTGGTTGATTTGTATACTGTACTATGTTGATTTCTCTGAGCGAGTAGTCGTATTTTTCAGGAGCTACTTGGGGAAGGGGAGGCAGGAAGTATGTGACTGATACTGATGCTGTTGCAGATGGACTATTTGTTGAATCTGATGAAAGATAATTTAAACTCAGGAAAGCAGTAGCAGTTTGTTTGTCGGAAGAAATTGATGTATACACGTAGGTACGAATCGTTACGATGCTTTTTTATACAGTACTATGCACAGCATAAAAACCAGAAATAAAAATGTAATATTTTATGATATTGGAATTTCTGTAGTATCTTATTCTTAAGATTTTTTTTAGATTCGAAATTTTGTAGTAAATTTTGCCTGTATAAGAACAGAGATAATGTTTCATTTTTTTTTATTTTTAGCACTTTTAGAGTGCACTTTAATTGCTTTCAATCACGCTTTGTTTACATTCTCATGTTAGTATTAATCACCGGAATATTACAAACCATTTACAATGTTCCTAAATTATGTCATTGTTAGTAGGTTAGTCATATAATTTAGCATTTATTATGATATTACATAATTCGAATTCTAGGAAGGTAAAGGATAAAGTTAAAATTAGAAAATATTTCTGTTTTGAATTCTAATATCATTTCTAACACCAATTCATATTTATTAATAAATATCGATTTTAATAACTATCAGATCGACATATTATCAAGACTGGTTAGGGAATGCATTCGAGAACTGAATTGCCTGGCAGATTACAATATAATTACTTTACTACTGGTGCTTGAACATTCGGGAATCGTTATTGGTTACAACAAAACTTAACGCCGTAAATGAACGTTCCCTTCATTTACTGCGATCAAGGATTACTCATTCATTACTTCAAGACTTTAATACGACAGAATTGTTGCCTCGAAGGCAGGCAATGAGCACTGGTAGGTAGCAATGAAAGTGACGAATTTGGAAAAGGTGAAATGTAAATTCAGCTTATTTAAATCACATAAATCCCCAGGTTTGGCATTTATCCAATTACGCTAGAAAACGGTTCGGGACTTTTGTTGCAAATGCTTCGTATGCTACTTAAGGGAAGTCTCGTCCTGGGATACATATTAATAGCATGGAGGTTTGTCAAAGTTACTTTAATTTGAAAATGTAACAAGATGGAGTCAGGGTGGAGCAATATCTCTGAAACCAATAAATCTGATCTATGCTGAAAACTTATGATGAAGATTTCAAGATCTTCTAGACAGACATGTAAAGCATGTCATTGCTGTGGCTGGTATTGCCATACCAGCCACTGCATCAAGGCTAGTACGCGTATCAAGGAGGAAAATCTTTATATCAGTTCATACAGAAAATTCGGTATGCTTTGCAAATTAAGGAAGCTTGTAAACATTCCAGGACATAGACGGGGCATTTGATAGTACTTTCGCAGCATCAATTTTCAAACAATCGCGGAATAAAGGGATCCATGAAACGAGCTGGAGGTGGATAGACTGCATGCTTAAATTGAAATCAGTTTACACAACCATCATGGGAGAAACACTGGTGGCTTGGGCCGGAAGAGCATGCCCGCAAGATGTGGTTTTGTCCCTTCTGTTATGGAACCTTGTCTAACAAAATAAATTCGATAAATAATAGCAAAATAGTAAAAACAGTAAAGGTTCAAAGATTGCAACCAATTAAGTTCTTCTTTACTGTTTTTACTATTTCGTTATTTACCCAATTTATTATGATTATGATCGTATTATAGAGCAAGCTTTGCAAACCGTCAAACAAACCCATTTTACTTTAGCAACATATTACATATAGTGATCAACTCTACTGCGATCACATTCGTACAGAAGAATTGCATCCCCGTCTTAAATTAACATCCGCCGTAACCTTTTTATTCATCATTTTACGGATATAGTGTACTTAGACTTTGATATCACGATTTACGTGGCGTTTCCAAATACTGAAAAATATACGGGTGTTTAACGTTATTTTTACGCACTACATATATATATATAAACAAATAGAACACGAAAACTATTTATTTATTTAGAAGTACATAAAAACGTTATTATTTCATGGGATCTTGTTTTACGACTAATACAATATCATGCACTGCGCAAGAAGACGTTTGATTAGTCTGTTACATCCTCCCCCTCTGGTTTCGATGGCGACCCGACGAGGAACCAGCAACAACAATAGATGATTTCTTCTTCCTAGGTGGTCCGCGTTTCCTTAAAGGTATTTCAGGTTGTGCACTCTCTTCACCACGGTAGGGAGTCAGAGAAGAAACGTGGTACACATCTGGTGTATCCGGATTCGCTACCTCGTAGGTGGTGGTAGAATTAAATTTGGAGGCAACTTTCTTTTCCATATTACTCCGATTGTGAGTAACAACTAATACTTTATCCCCAACATTAAATTCAGGCGAGGCCCGTCTTTCTTTGTCCGCATAAGCCTTCTGTCGATCCTGCTGTCTTTCATTGGTAGATTTCGCTTCGGCTAGAGTTAGTGCAACAGTATCTAAATACGGGATTATCTGCGGAATAAATGTTTGGGATTGAAGTATTTCTCTGAGATCATTATTAACTTCGTCCGGACCTACTTGGATTCCGTCACTAGTAATTACATGTCCGAGATAGTTTACGCGCGCACTCGCAAAAGTACACTTTTCGCGGTTAGCCCGAAGTTTAAATTGTCTAAGTCTTTTAAACACTAGTTGCAAGTCTGTGATATGAGTTTCAAAGTCTTCTGATAAAATAACTGAGTCATCTAAATACGCCAAAAGTAAGAATTGTGCATGGTGCGGAATCGATATGTGCCGAAGGGTATCACAAACACAGTCTTGTCCCTGTCTTCTTCGCGAACTCGAACTTGATAATAACCAGATATAAGATCGATCGTAGTTATATAGAACGTCTTCTTGGTAGCATGTAGTAGATCATCCTGGGAAGAGGATAAGAATCCAGTTTTGTAATGGAGTTTAGAGAACGATAATCTATGCACATGCGAACACCTCCATCCTTTTTTGGCACAAGTACCACTGGTGCTGACCAAGGTGATTCACATTCTTCAATGACGTTGTTAGCCAACAATTTCTCAAGTTCGTTTTTTTAAATTTCGTTTTTAGCCGGCGTCATACGATATGGAGGAACAGATATAGGGGCATGTGTGCCTGTATCAATCCGATGTTCTATATGTGGAGTTGGATCTCCCCCTAAATTAAAGATATCTCCGTTTTCTTCGAGTACGGCTGCTAACCGATTCTTTTCGTTGTCTTTCAGCATTGTGCCCTCATCTAATCTTAAAATAACAGACTGAATAGGTACAGTAGAGGACGAATCATTTTCAAACTTTAAGGGATAAACTTTGCTTAAGTTGTCGGAAAAATGTCATGAGGCTTGGCTCACATCTAGCACAATGCTTGCATTCATTAGAAAATCTATTCCTAATAAAGTGAGATCTGCGTTAGGAAGGCATATAAATTTTGTGGGTATGGATTTTCCTTGAAGTTTGACATTTACATTAGTAATCAATACGCTATCGACTTTCGTGCTGCCATCTGCTAATTTCATGCGTATCTTTTCTTCAGAAAATGTTTGGTTGTTTGCTTTGAAAATTTTTGCTAAAGACATGCTAGCTACGCTTTGTTTCGCAGCAGTGTCAATAATTGCCGTGCCATAGCAATCTAAAATTTCAATAGAAAGTAATGGACGAGGCTTTGCGCATAACGCAGCATCCACATCTATCGAGTTAAAATCATAGGATGGTTTATCGCTGGAACATTTCGGGCAGTTTGACTTAATGTAACCTGGTGTTCCACAACCGAAACAAGTTTGAGTCGTATTATCAGTCGCTTTTTTATTCTCCGTTGATAAAACATTCTGATTCGAATTCTCTGCTTTGTTTTTTGACATAAGTTTACGGCATTCTTCTTTCAAATGACCGTATAGCTTGCAATAGTCGCATTTGTTACGTTTTGGTCCTTCGTCAGATAATTTGCTACTAGAAATGTCGGTAAACGTTTCCTCTGTCAATCTACATTCTTTGAGAAGATCAGAAAATGTTTTTACAGTTTCGCCTGATATTTATCCCTCTAATACGTTTGTGTAATAAACCGTATACCATGTCTAGCTGTATGGTTTCACTTAAAGTATTAACTGGTAATTGCGACAATATAGCTCTGGCTTGACAGATAAAAACATCAGAACTAGTTTTTATATCTTGCTCTTTTGCAAACAGTTCTCTATAAACTTTATAGGGTGGTTTTTTCGGACCAAACGTTAGGCGTAATAAATCAAGCGTTTTTTCCCACGTGTCAATGGTATCTTTTACCCCTTGCCACCAAGTAGCAGCAAAACCATCTAATAACATTGATAAACCTCGCAAGGCATTGGTATCTGATACTTGTGTACATTCTTTATAGGTTAATATAGCGTCTATGAATGCATTAACGTCATCGTCTTTAGAGCCTGTAAATCGAGATGGACACGAAGAGAAATTTCCTTCTCTAACGTTTATGTTAATTTTAGACAACAATTCTTAAAATTGAGCGGTAGTCAATGTAATTGTTCCCTCCGCCATCGTTAAATTACAGAAACCGCTTCTTAGCCAATATTTACTTTTCTTCTCCGTGATGACGATATTAGGTTAGGATATAAAACAAAATAACTTACGGTTTGCCGGGAATATTTTCTAATCTCGTAAAACAGCCACAAGTTGAGCGCCAATTTTTAACGTTATTTTTACGCACCACATGACCACATATATATATATATATAAACAAATAGAACACGAAAACTATTTATTTATTTAGAAGTACATAAAATAGTTATTTGTATCACTAGGCCAGAAACTATAGTTTTGCGAGTGTGAGTACGGTTTGTGGGGCCGAGGCGAAGCCGAGGTCTCACAAGTGCGAATACTCGCAAAAGAGTTTCTGGCCGTGTGTTACACACTATTTTTTGAGCCGACAAATCCTAATTTTGTTGTAAATAATAAAAGAAATTAACGCTAGGAAGTTAACAGTACAGGTTGGCAATACTTATTACGTATGAATTTTGAATTGGAAATCAGGGTTAAGATACCTAAGTGTATTGACGTTTTAATTTTCTTGGTAGTTTTGATACATATTCATCAATAATAAGGACAATGGAGACCCCAGCTCATATTATAGAGGTAGTATGTGAAGTTATTAACCATTTATTACCTGTAAAATCTTCCGAAAATAGCATTGGAATGAATATGAATTAATTAAGAGATTGTGTAACGAGAATTCTGTCATCTGTCATCGAATCTATAATTAATGGCAGAAATGTCAGTAATTCAAATATAGTGTTGCCAACCAATAGTGGTTTTTTTGACGGCCTAGGCCGGAGAATGGTAAGTTTCCGGCCGATTTATAGTAATGCAAAATCAGTGTTTCTGGACGGAGGCGCAAAAATAACTATTGTATATAGTTTCCGGCCGATTTATAGTAACGCAAAATCAGTGTTTCTGGACGGAGGCGCAAAAACGTTATTATTTCATGGGATCTTGTTTTACGACTAATACAATATCATGCACTGCGCAAGAAGACCTTTGATTAGGTCACGCCCACCTCACTTAGGCGCGAATGTTTTGAATTCAAAAATGTCTGTTACAAGTGTAAGTAATTTATAATTATCTTATAATCACGTAGCTCAATTGTTATTTCTGTTTCTTATTTCCGACATGTTTTATTCCAAAAACTCCGTTATTGAGCATTTGAGAACTGGTGGAAAACATGCAAAATATTCATGAAAGGTGCCATTGATTTGAAAGTAATTTAAATCGACTAAGGAAAAAAAAAATATTGACTTTATTTATTAAATCCCAACTATCGTTTCTCTGCTGAACTATTTCTGAGGTAATATGACACTAGTTACATTTTCCAAAAACACCCGGTATGTTGTTTTGCTCGCGTGCCAGCAACAGAAGGTAACACTTGATCCTTTTGTTATTTGAATTGCGTTATAATGAAGAAAAGAAATTTTTTTTTAAAACAAATGATTGTTTTAGGTATGTATTTTTATTCTAGTAATTGCCATTCTTCTTATAATAAAAGTTTTATTACTTTTTATTTATCGAAAACAATCAATTTGATTATATTCATTGTTGGGAACAGCGAAATTCTTTACGATGAATAAAGGGAAGCAATTGCAATTTTAATCGCTTGTTTTTGAAATGTGTTCATTAAATAATATTAATTTATAAGTAAAATGCACATATTTCTGCTTCTACATGCTTTCCTAACTAACTACCCACAACTTTTTTTTTTTTTAAGAAGAAAAAGTGAATTAGCAATACAACGAACAACGATTTATGTCTACTGGGTTCTGAGATTAGGATAACAATTAGACATAAATTATTATTGTTGCCAAAACAAGATTAAGCATTTGTTTACAAGTAACAGGCGGTAACAACAGCAATAATTTGAAATTATTGGTTCATGTTGATACATTTTTTCGTTTGAAATTTAATTATGTGGAATATATTTACTAATATTCACAAGGAATTTTTGCTTTACAATTTAAACTATAATTTAAGGATTTAGTATTCTATTTATTAAAGTTTTATTGTCTCGGAGTAAAACGCACATTATCTTTAACGATGACCAATGTGAATACAAAAAAAAAGTAAAAACCAAGACATCACCTAGATGTATTGTGAAGGTCGGCTGGTGTAACAACAGTGCCCTTTTTGGTCCCTACGTGTAGGGACTACGTATAAAAGGAACTCGAATATCGCATTATTCTCAGAATGCTTAGAGAAAGTTTCTTCAGGCAGGTACAGTTATCTACTTGTTCAATAAAATTATCTTATCGTTGCTTTTACATTGATGATTTATAAAGGAAGTGGTTAATGCGTCACTAGCATCGAGTATTCTTTTAAACTTCGGGAAAATGTCGGACAGATAGTGCTGTAGAAAATATAAGAAGATTCGAAAAAACAAAATAAAAAACAGAGTGACCTAACGGTAGATATCATATGTGACCGTGATGTAGAGTATCCCCACTAACCGCGGCTGCATTGATATATAAATACAGCGGAAAGGAGCACTTTGCGTATTGTATTCATTGAACTTGTGTATATGTGTGAAGCTATTTTACATTTGTATTTATATCTTCGAACGCGATGTTTACAAGAAGCTTAGTTTTAGGTGCCTTATTTCTCTTAGGAATAAATGGACAAATAATCGAGTAAGTTCGCTTTATATTTCTTACCAACAAAAGATATAATACAAAAAGATGTCAATTCAGTATCAAGTATGTATATTCTGTGATTATAATGAAGAATTATTTAAACTAAACCCTAGTTTCTATATAAATAAACTTTTTTTTCTATTCTTCCTTGACCTCTTCTTGTTTAAAAATTCTTGTTTTAGGTCTGATTAAAATTCTACAATGTCTTCTTACTTAATTGTAGTTAATTTTTTAAAATAAGTAATAAGTAACGAAATACTGTGCAGCAACATAATAAGAATAAAACAATGCGGAAATCTAATAGAATTACACTTGGAAATGTTACAAATACAGTAACGAGACGTAGTATAAAAAAATTAAATACAATTAAATAAGAAGACATCAAATTCCAAGGCGTTCTAGATTTTAAAATGAATAATTCTGAAAAGCATATATTGTACTACTAGATATTTGGTGCCTACTATTATGCAGCTTAGCGCAATGATTTGAAACAGAATAATATTAAATTTCTTAAAACATATCCTATGGTAGGAACATTAAAACATATTTATAATATTTCATTGCTACTTTCGGTATATATATGACTAATGGCATTATTATGATTGTTATCAAGGAAATTCATTTGTCACATTAATGAATTTTTAATTTCTATGAAAGCAGATATAATGAGACAGTGATTTCTTAAGTGAATAATTAAATATAATATAACTTTGTTTATCCAATTGAGAATACTATTTCATATCTTTTATATCCGCTAGCATTTAAATTGTGATGTAATTTATTTGGTTGACTCTAGCATACCACATCCACAGATACAGATTGAATAAATATATATTTTATTTTTTTTTTTCTAAAAAAAATGTACCGGTTCTTGAATGTTCTTTGTCACAATTGAGCCATAAAAGCCTTAATAAATCAAACTTACAGAAATGTTGATAATTTTGTTGTATGGGAACCGTCTCACCGTCTTTTTGTATTTAATCTTCCACTGACCAGGTAAATCATATCAGCAATTCTAATATTCTACCCCACACTGATCTGTACAAGTCGCTAGCTGTTTGATTGAAATAATCCTTTGGGTCCAGATAGTTCCTCATAATTTCGGAGACGGCCGAACGTTTATTTGTTGACTACCAGATGAAAAAAAAAAAACTTACTTTATTATGGCCTGTTTAAAATTACCCCACCAATTTCTTATCTACTTTGCTAATTGGGCTCTGTACTGCTCGAACTGGCTTAATATGTACTTAAGGGGTTTTGTTCTACTTCATTTTTTTATTTTTTCACACATAAAAGTAATAGAGAAAAACTAGTGACACATGGAAAGTAATTTAGTTGTAACTCTGACAAGAATGACTGGATAATGGAAAATGTGTAGAGATCATGGCAAATTATTTGATATCTGACTTTAAATTCAAATTAAATATTTTGGCTTTGTTATTTTTAACCAGTATAAATAGGTTTAAGGCTGCGCCTTCCAGTAGAATTGTAGCTGCTCAGTTAGAGCTTCTCAAAGTACCTTCGCGTAATAGTGTATATTTCACTGCTTCATCATGTACCGGTTGCCGTCTCGGTGGCTGAATGGCTTGCCTGCTCGTCTTTCACCCCGCAGGTGCTGTTTCGATCCCAGGCTGAGGCGATAATTTTTAATTGTGGATAAAAATCAGAACATGCATTCTTCTCGGATAGGAAGTAAAGCCGTAGGTCCTGCGCCAATGCGATATTTGGCACGTAAAAAATCTCTACCGGAGGTTGAAACTCCTTCGGGTTCGGTAAAATTTCAGTGGGGTTGGTACAATACGTCAAATAGATGTCAGTGCTTAGAAGATTCAAGGTGTATTCAACAACTCGAAGCTTCGCCCAGCAACAATATACATACATCATGTACCGGTTACATTTCCATATTGCTTCCTGTCTCATCTCCATTCCTCCCTGTTGTTCATTTTCCTTTTCCCTTTCTTGATCCCCATGGTCCTAACGTTCTCGACAATTTGGCCTTCCTACCTTGCTTTTGCTTTTCCGCTAGGTTTCCATCTCGTAGTTTTCCTTAGCACTGATTTTTCTTTTTTCCTATTTATAAGTTTATTTATTTATACCATTTCATTTTATTAGCCTGACTAAATCTTCTTTCTCTAATATTTTATAGATCTTCATGTTCATTAACCTTCCTATAACTATATTCACCATCCTCTCTCTCCGTCTATTTTCTTTATTATTTTTTTTTCAAATCCACTTACTTTATCCTCATCCTTACCGGACAAACACATGATTTTGCTGCAAATATTGCTATCAGGCTTATTACATTTTTATACATCTTCAATTTGGTACTATTTTTAATTGTTTTATTTATCATTATATATATATATATATATATGGGGCTTTACATTTCATGCAGAAACTGTAGCCACTCTTTTAAGAGCTCTGATGACTCATTTTGTATGGTGAGTCACTCCATTTAGTTCTTTTATGTTTTTTATCATAGATTGTTGTGTGATTTCGCTAAGTCTGCAATTTGCTTCCACTTTTCCCTGTCCTTAACCTTACACTTCCACTCCTTCACCTCCATCTTTCTTAAGTCTTCTGCTACCTGTTGCTGCCATGTAATTTGTGGTCTTCCTCTTTTTCTACGTCCCATCAGCTTCCAATCTGTAACTTGCTTAATTACAGAATCATCTTCTCTTCTATTCACGTGCCCGAGCCATTTTATTCTTGCCGATTTCATTATTCGTACTATTGTTTCTGCATTTAAAATTTCTTCTATTTCGCTATTGTACTGTTTGTATTCTATGATCAATTTCTATGCCCCGTTCATTTTTATGGCTTACCATAGCTCCAAGATATTTTCTGATTTTTTTTATAAGAAATAAGAATGCCGAGAGTCCATCTCCTTTTCCCACGCCTCTACAAATTTTTGTTTGTTTAGTTGTTTCTTCTTGTGTCCGAATTATTGCCGTTATTTCCTTCAGTGTTACTTTTATCAACCGACTAGTTTTCCTGGTATATCAAAATCCGTTCCATCTTCCAATATATCTCTCTTCGAGTCGTCAAGTCCTTGTTTGAAGTTTCGCCATTCTCATAGATATAATTATTGAAATTATACCTAACGGATCTACATGCAATTGAAATACTTTTCACTACATCTTAATGATGTGTATCGAGTATTAAATGTCGATTTCTGAGCAATGTGATCTCTAATAAGTCGAAATACCTGGAATAATAAATAATATGGAGCTTTTGGTTTGTAGGATTCAAAAAGTTGTGCATTATTACTTGCCTTTGTATAGGTACCATGCCACAAAAGTAAAGCTGGAAAAGTTGCATGAATACGCACAAGGTTCAATATCGATATCGAACCAAAAGCACTCTAAAAATACTGGTGTAATTTTACCTATAAGTTACAGTAAAATTACTTACATTAACAAAGTAAATTCACACCGTTGTTTGTGTTTCCAATGTCGAGGATATCGAGCTTTTTTCCAGAGTTTTTCAAAAAATAGACCTTAGTCACAATTCACAGTAAAGCAAAACCATTTTCGAAGAAAATATCGTTTATATGAAATGCCCGCATTTTCCGATACTTACACAAGTAATTATTTGCGTATTTATTAGGTAATGTTTCGAATTTAATTTTTAAACAGCCCAATAATTTTACCGACACAAAAATACTTACAAGTGTAAATTTCGGAGTTATTGTGAAATTTACAAGTGTTGTTTAATTTTACCCATGCCCCAGTAAGTTTAGTTGTAAAATCGATGGTAACAAAGTTAAATGTGAGTCCAAATGATAATAAGAAATAAGAATTAGAAATAGCACAAATGTCCACTTACGCAACAATGCTTTTGAGGAAAGATAAATTAGCTTATTTTCTATAGTTGCGAACGTTCAATTGCATACGATAGGTAGTTTGTGGAAACTAGAGGATTTTTACAAACAAAATTTTTTACAATTTTTTTTATTATTAGATAAACTTTTGTTAACAAAACCTAATCTAATAATAAAGTTACTTATAATATTATTAGCAAAATAAATAATATTTCTAAGTATTATTGTACCACATTATCACATTTATATTGAATACAACAACAAACATTTCTGGTAATAATCATCAACAATCATCAATTTTAAGTTGTTAAATTATTATAAAAATGATACATTTATGAATAGAAAAAAAACGACAAATACTACCTGTATTTGTATTGCGTATCATCGTTGAAGTATACTACAATGTAATATAACTGAAGAATACAACCTTGTTTGTCGAAACGTCTTCATTATGTTAAATTAGTAAATCTAGAAGAATATAATAAAGCCACTATTCCACAAATTCAGGCATTTTTATTAATAATATGGCTACAAAGAATGCTACACTATCACCAAGAAATATTAAATTTATAATTTTTATTCTAAATTGATATTTGCAGACTCCTATACAAATATACAAGGTGCTGCCTATGAATTATCGCAAAAGCTATACGTGGCAACATTCTTTGTTTGGTTCTGAATCGAAAATCTTAATGGTAAAATGTTGTATACGTAATGCTTCGTATGTTTTTAGATATATACCACTTAAATGAAACACACATTTAGCAACATTGTACTTGTATAGGTACCACTGTAACACTACCTACGGCATACATTTTTCCTGAAAACCTTCGAAAACTTTTTACTAATCTTTAGCAGTATCAGAGGGATACATATTTATTTTTAAATTCTCGCATGTGATATGATTTACTTTTGCAATAGCTTGTTGTCAAAATAATACATATCGAACAATTTTAAATTACAATTTAAATGACATCTCCTTAATTGCTTGTACAATACATAAAGGTACCGATTTGATCGGCAAATTAGCTATTTGAATCTTATTTAAAATTGCATTGCAAAAATTTATTTGTAATAATAATATGATATGGTTACCGTAGAACGGCTGAACTTTAGAAATATGATATGGATGAAGAAGGTTTTCTCGTAGAACCAACAGGATGGTCTTATTACTGGGGATATTTAATCTTGAAGCTAATTGCCGGGTTTTAACGGAGAGATCTCCTTATACTGCGTCTAGAATTTGTTATTTTAATTGTTTGTTTTGGTCGATCAGCGTTAGCATTTGGTGAAATAAACGACTACTTTCATGAAGACGTCCATCCACCCTTCGAAATGGATTTCCACTAGAATATTTCCGATTTGGAAAACGTATGCGATATTCTCGTACTGTCATGTTAGCATTTCCATTACAGAAGCAGTACACTATGTACCATCGAAGCCAAAAGTCTTGATCCAAGTGTGACATGAATAGAGATAGAATCATTGTATTACCTTCAGTGTTTCTCTATTTAAATTTGAGTCAAGACTTTTGGCGTCGATAGTACGTACATTTAATGTAAGGTCAATTTTGAGTAAACGAAATATAATTATCAAGAAAGCTGTAGTTATACAAATGTCAAAGTTTGACAGTTATGGTGTTTGATGGAAATCACATTAAAAGATAATCTTATGACTCTACAACGTTGCCAAATGTGTTTTTTTTTTCGTGAAAGTATGCTAACAAACGTTAAAAAGAAATTTGGAGTTAACATGAAAACCTTTATAGAAAAAAGTATTCAAAATTCTTCTTCATTCTAAATTGCAGCTATCTCTTTCTACAGATATTCAGATAACAGTGACGCTTATTTATGGCCTAAAAGTGCGAACTTTGAGAACACCGTGAAGACCTATGGAGCATGCCATAAAATTTTGGCATTGAGATTTTCGATTCAGAATTGAACAAGAATGCCGCTGTGTGCCGCTTTTAAGTCAATTTATACACACCCTATATATAGTAAGAATATTTAATGAAATATATTTATAATCTGCTTCTTTTTGAATTTAAAGTTGATGGTGATAGAATGGCAGTAGCTGCAGTACTACGCAAAAATAATATTATTTATTAATTATAAAGACAATTACAATAGACATACAATTTGAAAACAGATATGAAAGTAATCATCACAGATCAATTAGATTGAAAAACGTTGGATTATCTCGTTCATATACAATATAGTGTCTCCAGCAACTGGAAAATTTCGAACTATGCTTACTATTAACTAACTAACCAGTAAACCAGTAAGATAATTGTCTTTGTTTAAGAAGAAAAAGGTTGAATAACAATTACATTATTATTATGCATATTCTAGAAGAACATTCATATGTGTTATAAATATTCCACCACATCCTTTTAGTTCATCGAACACTGACGTTTTAGTTCATAGAAGGTAATTGCAATTAATACATATATACATACTTATTGTATTTAAATATTTATTACCTTCAAGGTTAAAATAATCACTTTAAAGAACAATTGAAAGACATTATTCACTCATTAATCTGAAATACGCACATCATTTGCGATAATTGCCAATTATTTTGCTCGCATATAAACGCATACAAATTCAATAACATCATCAGACAGCAGGCGATGCGAAAGCTATTTTATCAATTTATGATTATTAAATACAAGGTTAATTGTTTAGTAATTTGAAATAAAATTATTGTCTATAATATTACGAAAAGTGAAATGAGTTGAAAATACCGTTTTATATTGTACTGTATTGTATGATCATCAAGCCAATTCGTATAAAACAATGTTCGAAATTCTTTTCCGTAAAAGTAAATGGTTATTTCAGCAGCAAATTTCCTATATGAATGTTGCCATTTGACTTTATTTTTACGTGTGTATTACTTCATTAAACCTCAGCAACCTCAGATAATCGAATTGTCAATTTAATATTTTTGTTTCACATTTTATTTTGACCAATAAATAAATCCCCTTAATAAATGTTTGTTCAGTTATTGGCAAGTAGAGTGGAAGTACTCCCAGTAAAAATGTACTTCAAATAAAATATTCAGTTCTTTTTTACTTTTAAGTAATGTAATTTCAAAATGCAATTACTGGTATTTACTACTCCCAGTACTTCGCTTGAAAATGTACTGGATACTTATACTTGTTCGGAAAACAAAGCACATGAAGTATTTAAAATATTACTTCAAGTAAATTGTTTATAATATTTCGTCATCTGAGCTGAGAAGTACCTTCCAGTACTTTTTACAAGCACTATTGTTGAACTATTAGTGGTACAATGTGTTTTAATGCTTGTGATTTACGTTCCAAAGTACTAATGTACGCAGAAATTAAAGACTAGTAGTTTTTGGTCACGTTGATAAGCAAATACGGTATTCGATGTGTACCTATATTAAATTGTTCAACAAATCTACGCAGTTTCTTATATCCGGTATTGCACACTTCAGGGTTGGGCAACATTCAATAATTTTTTATTCAAATAATTATTTGAATGAAATTTTCATCTGTTATTCTTTATTCCGTATTAAGTCATTCGTATTTCGTATCGTTATTCAAATAATTTGTTACTGAATCACACTAAATAAATTTAGATTAGGTATATGCCTACGTGTTTGTGCGATTTTCACTGTCACAGCATCCGTACTTTTATACGCATTGCAAAATATATGCGTGTGTTTTCTTCTTTATCTCCACCGAGCGGAGATTTTATATTTGTATAAATATGAAAACAGCCTAAAATTTTTTTTCTACTATTCGGGGAGAGAAGGCCCGTACGGGGTACCGTCTTGCCGAGTACTGGGATAGACTTATGTCTATCCTTTACCTAAATTTAATCAAGCAACTTTTTATCAACTTTTTACATTTCAAGTGATCTTTCTTACTGTTGGTGTTTTTTATAATTTAAATTTTATAATGTAAAACTACCACTATACTAATCGTCATTTGGATTTGATACAGGTTCATTCATTGATTTTGAAGTTAAAATAAAGAAAAAAATGCTCAATTATAATTAGAAGTACGCGATTGCTAGAATATTCGTATTACCGTATTAAAATTCGTGTAATCATATTCACGTAATCATATTCGTGATATAGTATTGCTATAGTTTGCAAGTACTGCAGTTGATTAAATCTTAATTCTGTTCAAAATTTGCTTTTTTCGCCGATATGAAGAGATACATCGGTTTGAGAGCAGTAATTCCTATACCCGCCGAGATCTTCGACATCTCTCAAAATTTACGTGTTGCCGTTACTATAACCAATAAACAGACCCTTGAGCGTATAAGAATCATACTTATTTTTTCCTTCACAGCTCCCAATATCCTTATAAAATGGCGGGTAATCATATAAAAAGTATGGCTAATGTTAGGAAGTGCATCGGTAGTAATAATTATATCCGCTGACATCTTCGACATTCCTCTAGATTTACGTGCTGTCATTTCTGAAAGCGATAAACAAACTTTCAAACTTATAAAAATTTTTCCCACAACTTCCAATGTCCTTCAAAAATGGCCGCTAATATTAATATAAAAGTTTCCGCTAACGTTGGAAAATGCATTGGTAGAAAAAACCTCAATGGACCTGTTTATGAACTTCAGAAACGACAATATACAACATATAATTGTAACTTTTTTTTTTATATTTATTCCTTTAAAACCTTTCTACCGTTAGGTGTAAGGTCAACTGTAACTCTTACAAAACAAAAATAACAAATTATCAAAAATACCGATACAAAACCAAAAATAATGTTACCATTCATTATTAAATAATTGAATAATGAATAAGAAGTTATCTATTATTTCTGAATAAAGATAATGACGCTATTCGTTTATTTTTATTATTAATCTGAATAAATTTTGTCCAACTCTGGAACACATGCCTATGCAAAGAAAAAAACCATAGAAATAGAATGGGGAGAACGCATTTCAAGTATGCACGGAGTTCTAATTATAAAAGCAGCCATTTTGAAGGTTGGTAATTTCCTAAAATTTAATTTAATGTAGAACAGAGGAAACAAATATCAAAAATAATGACACCTTGTAATTTACTACTCCTTATCGTCAAACAATATTTTTGTCGAAAACTGCTCGAAATGTTGTTAAAGCTGATAAAAAAGATAACATTTACGGCAAAACAAAATATGAATATTTATATAAAATTTGGTTTCAAATAGCAAATTGATAGTATTAAAAAAATGTAGGTACCTATCCCTTATATGATGAAAAAAATATATAATGAGGAATTGCACAACTTTTTTTTTATGTCATAGAATGATAGAGAATGTTGGAATATATAGCCCATCATTAAACCTTCTTTTAAATTGTTTCTCATTAAGGCATAATTAATTTTTTAAAGTGCTCTGACGTCACAAGTTCTTTCATTCATAAATTCTTAGTCGGCATGATTTGGCAATGGAGCGATAGTCATCGTAGTTCGCATCATCATCGCAGAAAAGTAATATTAAGTTCGCTGTTCGCATGCTTTGCGCGTACAGATGGCGTAAATGTATTATTACGATATTCTGTGTTTATTTTACGCGGTTTGGAGGTTATAATCTTTCAGAATTCGTTCTTTTACGATAAATTGGAGAACTTTAAACGCAAACTAAAATAAAATGCAGAAATAATGCCGAATCCCAAATTCCTTTGTGACCATAACCTGCATAGCACCTTAATAATATCGTATTTCGCAGCCGGTAAATGACTGCAATCTGTGATTATTACGGGGGAGTAATTTCTATGTTGCCATATATTCTCGTTCATTCATAAAATTTTACTACGTACCTGTGACGTATAAAGATCTTAAAAAATTTATATTTCAAAAACTAATTTATAGAAAACCGTCAAAATTTCAGTGTAAATATATATTTAGGTCATGTACAAAATAACATTATTTTAACAAGAATTTAAAAAAAGTGCAATTCCTCATTGGAAAAATAGTTTATCACAAAATAACAGCGTTTTCTCTAAATAGTCTCAATAATGTTGTAGCGTAAGAATTATGCACTTTGTCTAGAATGCTTTGATGATTGTATCTATTATAAAAAAAGAAATCTGTTTTACTTACTAGTTGCAGAGCACTGAAAATAATTGTTTGCCGCTTAAATTATGTCATTATAATAGTTTTAATTCATGGTCGTATGGATAAAGAATATATTTATGGGTGAGAATATAACCAACGGTTATTTTGTTATTGAGGTGTTATAATAAAATCGTATCTTAAAGAAATTAAATAAACCCTTAACATTTTAAATAATACTAAAACGAAGTCAGTGATCAACCATTAATTTATATTTTACTTTAAGACTGCTTAAAATATATTTCAGTACATTATGGTACTACAAGTATCTAAATATCGAAATACTTGGAATACTTTAAAAGTACTTGAAATGCATTCCCTTATTCTAAGTAATTTTAATACCTACTTAAAGTAATTCAAAAGTACATTCATTCACTCTAAGTATCCGAAATACTTATAGGAGTAAATACTTTATACTGGGTGCAGCAGCTTTATTGACAAGACGAAATTCCTTTATTCAAACACAAACATTAAACTGTTTCTAAATTGATCAGTATAAGAAGGTATATTTCTTAAAAGTAGAGACTGCAAGTGTATATAATGCTGTTAAAACAAAATTTTAGGACGAAATTGCACAGTGCGTGAATACATATGTAATGACATCAGTTTCTCCTTTGGTTCTCTATGCGCAATTGTTAATTAGCAAGAATAAATCTTCTTTACTTGAAAGGAAGCGGATGTTGTACGTGGTGCAATTGGTTGTTTTAAGTTGGATTGTAAAGCCGCAAATTATGTCAGGTGACACACTTGCACTCTGTAGATTTCCTACGTTAGTGGGACACCATGGTTAATGAAACGATGCAAATTTTAGAGTAAACAACGTTGTAACTATATAGCGTTCTTGAAATGTAGGACAAAATTAGAAAACCATCAACAAGTTCTTTCAAAAGACTGGCTGCTGTAATAGTTAAGGAAGTTTCAAGATTATCGCTCAGTTTTTTGTAGGTAAATGCATGCGTAGTACATTGTAACACTTACCAAAATCGTTCAGTGAAAACAATAATCTGGATGACGCTGCTGTTTGCTTACACACCAAACTTAATAAATTTTTTTGTGCGACCGTTTTCGCTGTTTACAGTGCGATGCCACGTGTATTTTGAAATACAAATTGAATGATTTGTAATAACAGAAAAAATAAAATAAAAGAACACAGAATAGTATCTAACATGTTTATTATTAAGATTCATTAGAGAAATATAAATCAGAAAATAAGTTGACAAATAATCATTTCTTGTTACCTATTATCTATCTACTTGTTACCAATTATCTATCTATTATCTACTGTATTTTGTTGTAAATAAACTGAAGCAAATTGGATCACTCCATCTTCCTTTGTATATTAATTTTTATGATTTTATTATTAACTTATCTTACTATATTATTATATTATTTTTTCTTTTTCTGATTCTGTAAATCACTTCATCGTACTGTGGATATTTCATACTACTAATAAAATATTCTGCCCATGTTTTACTGCAGAATATTTTGTTTTGGAATGCACGCATCATGGGTTGTAATATTTGTGTCACCCGAAAAAGTATATCATTTAGGTATCACAATGGAGCGTAGATGTTTTTTTTTCTCTCTGAGTTGACAAATGTATGCATACATTTATATGTGTGCATTTAGAATGCAGAACATTGTATGTACAGTAATCAGAAGATCTAATGTCTCCCCCTACGGACGGGAATTTATCAATAATACTTTCCGCTTGCCAGAAGGTACGTTTCCAGTCGTTTTCGGATAGGCGACTAGAAAGAGGCTAAGTAAATTATGTCGTGTTGACATCTCGAACTGTGGCAGCGCCAAAAAGATTATCATTATTGTATATAGTATAGCCCTTGGTGCATGTATAAATATTCTGTATAGAGTTAGACAGGGTTATTCGACATTTCAAGTGGGTGTGGATTACAGATATGTAGACCAAGGAAAGCATAAGTGTTAATGATTTAGGTAATATACATAGAACATACAACATACAGTATACAAAATACCATCACAAAGAAGGGGGAGGGGGGGGGGGGTCAGTTTGCATGCTAAGATCCTAAGTAATCGTTAATTGAATAACATGATACATTCGTAAGATATCTTCTGACATGCTTTCGAAAAGTTATAAAATTTGTAGTAGACTTAATGTCCTCAGGCAGTTTATTATATAACTTACATCCCAGATAAGTGAGGTTTTTCTGGTAAAGAGTAGTCTTATGACGAGGAGGTAATAAGTAATTGCAGTTTCTCACATTATAAGTACTAGCAGTAATGTAGAGAATTCAGATCTATGTTTAAACACAAAACACAAGACTTCGTATATATAGGTGTCATAAAAGGTCAGCAGACCCTGATTTTTGAATGTTTCTTTACACGATTCATGATGTGGTAAATTGTACATGATCCTAACTGCCCGTTTTTGCAATAAGAATATACGGTCAGCATTCGATCCTGAACCCCAGTGTATGATGCCAAAAGCCATCTTCGAGTAAAAATTAGAAAAGTAAAAAGTTTTTACTGTAGATAAAGAGCACGATTTTTTTAAGTTATTAAGAGCGTAACATATTTTTGATAATTCGTTAGAAAGGTATTCCATATGACAGTTCCATTTCAAATTTTCATCGAGAAAGACACCAAGTAATCTAGCAGATTCCGTGAATTTAACATATTCACCGTTAAGAGTAAATTTACTAATACTTATCATATTTAAACCGATTACGAAAAAGTATACACTGGGTTTTATCTGAATTTATACATAGTTGATTAAAAGATATCCATTGACTTAACTTAGTATAGCTTACATTTGCAATGTGTATTAAATCTTCAAAGTTGTTATACTTCTGAACGCGATTGTAATATCATCAGCAAACAGAGTAATATTACTCATATGGGCAATATACAGTGGCAAATCATTTATATATATCAGGAACATTGTAGGTCCTAGAATGGACCCTTGGGGAACACCACTTCTAAGCACAGACACTTTAGATTCATAATTGTTCATGATTACTCTTTGTTTCCGAAGTAATAAATAACTTCTAAACCACGCTAACGAGGTTCCTCTAACTCCATACCGTTCTAATTTTGATAGTAAGATTTCATGACTAACATTATCAAAAGCCTTAGATAAGTCAATAAATAAGGCAAGAGTAGAGTACCCAGCATCAATATCTAGGGATACCTGGTTAATAAATTTAAACAAAGCAGTATTAACAGATCGATTTAATAAAAATCCATGTTGGCACAGCGAAAATAATTTGTATTTATTGAAAAAATCTAGAAGTTTTTCATTCATAACTAATTCGTAAATTTTGGAAAAGACCGGTAGTATACTGATCGGTCGATAGTTATTCAAATTGTTCACATCTTCCTTTTTATAAATTGGAATAACAACGGGTAATTTTTAACTGGTAGGAAAAATGCCCATATTAAATTGCAATGTGATTCGCAACACGCTTAATCAGGCATGTAGAAATGCCGTCATGGCCCAAAGCACGAGTGGAACTCAAACGTCTTATAACACGCAACACATCCCCCTCAACAACCGGAGAAACAAAAAAAAAATTATTGAAGATCTTTCCACTTTTTTTCTGCAATAAATATTTTCTGTGTCTGCAACTTATATGTTAACACTTACTGCTTATTTCAAATCATTCAAATGTTTCAAATGCATTATGTTTATTAAAATTTTTAAAAGAAAGGTATATAGAGCGACAAAAAGTAACACGAAGTGCATATAACTTATTAAATATGGATTGTCTAGAAAATTATCGTTAATTGAAGTTGTCAGTAATTTATTTTCTACCACGGAGATGACAACAACTATTGGGTTTCAACAGCCTGTCGAGACAGAAGGAGAAATAAAAGACTCTATTTCCAGTCGTTATTTCTCCTTCTGTCTCGACAGGCTGTTGAAACCCAATAGTTGTTGTCATCTCCGTGATCTTAACGTTGTACAGCCGTACTCCTACTCAACCTTTATTTTCTACTGTTGGGTGTAATAAGACCCGTCTTTATCTTCAAGTTTGTTGCTGCAATAAGAAACAATTATTCTTAAATATTCAGGAGCAAATATATTCTATATTATAAAATAATGCAGAGAATATAATGAATGAAATTAACAAAGGGAATATCAAGTAAAGTAACATTAACAGAGTCAAAATTTTGATAAAATCGCAAATATCCTAAAAACCTTCGAATTTAGAAATAAAGAACCTTAATAAAACTTGCTTTGCAATAGTATGTAGAATCTATTCAACTGAGAAATATCATTCCGATTATAATTAGAACGTTGCTGTCAACTTTCGATATAATAAAACGTTGCCGGAAGGTGACAATATTTTTAATTGATCAGATGGGGTTTGATTATTAAAATTTGTATTTCATTAATCTAGATGCAATAGATCGCTAGAAAAAGTAAGTGAATGAGATGCATAAAATGTATATCTTCGTAACCATACAGAATTGACCTACCACTTTCGTTATTCGTAGTGGCTTTAAACTGCCAAAGTTCAAATAAAACTATATACATATGTACACCCACGGATACCCAAAATGTCCGGTCTAAGTCACAGTGTGACCGCAACGTTCCATGCACCCGAGTTGCACGCGGCGTTTAGACCGGGCATTTTGGGTGTCCGTGACTGTACATATAGAGTGGTTCCTAGCAAAAGAGTGTTTCATCAAACTTTATGAAACAAATTTGTACCCAACGTAATCCTGACATATTTGAGAAACGTCCTACGAGAATATCTCCTTCCTTAATGTTTTTAATTAAATTACGTGTAACACTTATCGGGATTTTTCCAACATTTTTTTTTAATACTATGCGCATTCCCAAATTTAATTTAACGTAGAAAGAAGAAAGTGGTATAATCGTGTTTCGGAGAACAATAGGAGCTTCCATGTATATTGATGCAGCTTTACCGAAGCATAACAAGCAATCGTTTTGTATTCATAAGAGACGACATATTGGCAATGTTCAATGCCCTCGTGACGTATTGTGTGTGTATTAATGAAGTGTTAAATGCCCTAACTGTACGGAAATTCTTAGTGATGTAATTTTAAATAATACCATTGCAAAAACGAACTTTTTGTAATGCCTTCTTGCTTTTGGCGTTAATATTCAAAAATAAATAACGGTCATAAATATGTTTATATATTCCGTTAGCCTTGACATGTGAAGGTAGCGGAAGTAGCAACATAAAGATGCGAAAACTATGACAATAATTGATTCACAATGAATTTGTCATAATAATAATAATAAGTAAATGCTAACGCAAGTTTTGTTTTGGTTGACTAAAACCAGCCAATTATCTATTCCCTGAACACATATAACAACCACAAAGATAGAAAATAATAAATACATTTTTAAATAAAGATTGCCAAACCGAAAGTAACATTTTTTTGCTACATGACAGGTAAGAATGATTTTCATAAAAATGTGGAGACCAAAATTTACATTTGTTATTATTTATTTTTCTGCCTAATGTTCCTTATTATAATATAATACTTATATATAAAATGATTCCGGTTTCACGCAATCTCCCACTGGGTTCCTGGATTTTTTAAGGAAAAGCAAGCCGTTTTTGGAAAATCTGACCGACCGCATTTTAGTTTTGACCATTTGTCAATACTCTGAAACTCTTTATTATTTATGCCATTGTTGATATATATTTGTTTTAACTCTTTCCGGCATATTAACTTATCATTCGAAATTCTCTATAAACATGCTTATGGAAAACTTGTGCCGAACGAGTTTCACAAAAATCTCTAGAAAATTAGCTATGTTGTTTTATTTTTTATTCTTTGCCTTTACATTTTTGAAAAATATTTCTCATAAATTTTTATGGATTGAGCTGTTATTGTTTGATTTTGAAAAACATATAGCTAACTAAAATAAAATATTGTTTTTCTTTTAAGTCATATAATAACTTTTATAGAAAACTTCGAATCATGACTGCGCAGTGTATTTTTCAAATAATAACAAAAAAACATTATGGTCTTATAGAAAGTAGTTTTAAAGGAAAACCTGGAAATTGAGGAAAGTAAACTTTCCAGAACGTCAATTTTCTAATTCATACTATAGGTCTCCCTTTTATCACATTCTCATCATAAATTTCGCCCATTTCGATATTGTACCCGTTTTTTTTTTATTTTCATTCAAATGTTTTTTGTAAAAAAAATTGTAGTTTTTAATAATACGAAATAAATACCTTTTCGAAACAAAGACGTGTGTCTCTTACTATTACCTATTCTAAAATTTGTTGCGAATTAAAAAAATCAATTTTCAACCTATATTTATCTGGTTTAAAAGAGAATTGTTTTAGAGTAAAGAAAGGGTAAAAGAAATGTTTTACTTAAAAGAAATTAAAAGAAGTTGTCCAATGGAAGAACATAATTTTCTAGTGAAAAATTGTATTGGATAATTATTTACAATATTTGTCAATTCTGTATTTATATTTGGCAAATTTGTAGATACACATTTGCGGCTACCGACGCTCCCACCACATATGGTTTGGTTAACAGCTATTAAATAGAATGAGCACCTTGTAGTGCCATCTATATATAAATCGATATATAGATGGCAGTATGGCCTATCCATAAATTTAATCGTTTTCGAGATATTTGAAATTTTATTGAATGTTTGAGATTTACACTCTTTCCAATAACATTAAATGTTGTGTTAGAAATTAAGATGATCTACTAATATGCAAATTAAGGTACCTACTATGTTTTCACGCATAAGAACCCGTACTCGACTGTAAGGTAATTTTTTTGTAAGGTAAATATGCAAATAATTTCATGTATCTCTTATAACCTGTTCCCCTATGCGAAACTTGAAACTCTTTTTTTTATAAAATGCACCTTTATACAAAACGCATCTTTCCACTACGTCCAAACCACCTCTTGTAAAGTGCAAAATTTTGTATAACCTGTAATTGATGTCCACGAAAAACCGACAGGAGAATATAGCTATTAAATGTTGTGATTGAATTCATATAATAATTTATCAGATCGCTGAAAAAAACCTACATATTTCTAATTCAAATTGCTGGTAGAAGTTCGAAAATTGGGCCTCTTTAGTAAGACACCATGTGTAAAGTGAAATATTGAAAAACAGAATTGATTCTACAGAATAGAATAGAAATACTCTTTTTATTCAATAATATCAAAATGGGTTAAACAAGATGGTTCCATAATTTCTAACGAAATATTTTCAAGGTAACAAAAAGGTCTAATACAAGTTCTGATTGTACCTACTTATTTGAGCAAAAATGGAACCTTTGAAACAATAAATAAGCTGAAATAAATATCAACATCATTATCATCAAGCCGTTCAATCCTTGTTTGGCTGACGCTAGAGCGTCATAAAATCCCTGTCTTTAGGTGGATTAATCCTTTTTTTCTTTATTTAAAGTCCGTTGTGGGTCCTGGCTGCCGATGTTAATTTCCTCCACTCCCTTTTATCCCTGCACCTCGACTTCCAATACGTCACTCCCATCGTCCTTGCATCCTCTTCCACAGCGTCTCCTCATCTCCTCCTCGGTCTTCCTCTGCTTCTGGCCCCCAGTGGGATCGACTGTGTTATCCCCCTGATCATTTCTGTTGGTTTTCTTCTCATTATATGTCCTGCCCATTGTAACCTCTTTGTTTTAAAATATCTTATGATGTTTTCTCCCCCGAGCTCATCTTTTATCTCTCTGTTCCTTTTCATTTTTGTTTCTCCATCTTCTGTCCCAATATTGTTGGCATTATTTTCTTTCTAATATTCTTAGATCTTCTTCCTCCTTTCGATTTATTGCCATTGTTATTGCCAAGTAATAACTGGTCTGATCAAGGTTTTATATATTTTTATTTTAGTTGTTTTACTTAGCATTTTGTTTTTCAATAGAAATTTATTCCTACCGTATGTCTAGTTTCCTTTTAAAATTCTCTCTCTCACTTTGTCTCTTATAGTTCCTCCTACTGTAACTCCTAAGTAATTAAAAGAAGCGACTGCTTCGAAATTATATCTTTTTGTTTTTAAAAAGGTTTGTGTTTTACGTCCCCTTTTCCCAGCTTCAAGTATTTTGTCTTTGCTTCATTTATTGTCATACGAATTTTACCTGCTTCAACATGTAGACTTTCTATAGCCCTTACCAGATCATCTCTTGTATTAGCTATTATTGCAACATCGTCTACATATTGTACTACTACTATTAGTTGTATCTGATTGGCCATAATATGTTTCTTATCTAATTTTGCTCGTCTTATGATACCCTCCAGCACTAGGTTGAACAACGTTGGCGATATTGGGTCACCTTGTTTTATCCCTTTATTTACTTCGAACGAATCTGTTGTTGTTTCCTGGAATCTCACTTTGGCTTTGTGCGTTTCAAATTCACTTCTAGGATTGTTCTTAGTTTTTTTGGGTACTTCTAATATTTCTAGCTCTTTGAACATTTCCTGCTTGTTAAGACTATCGAAAGCACTTTTAAAATGAATAAATATTACATTTGTTTCTTTGCCTTATCACATCTCCTTTGGAAAATTTGTCCAGCGTGTGTATGGCGTTAACCGTGGATCTTCCTGGTCCAAAGCCATTCTGGTAATCTCCAAGAATTTCCTCAACGTACTCCCTTAAACGTTTATTTACTAGATTCGCCAAGATTTTATAGGCAATATTCAGTCAAATTATTGCCCTGTAATTTACGCATTTTTCCTTGTCTACCTTTTTATATATGGGTGTAATTATCCCAGTATACCAGTCTTCGGAAATAAATATAAAATCGCACAATTTGTCGGATATTCGGAAAATGTAAAGTATGTTTCTGTTGACTTTTATTGTTTATTTCTATAAAACAATGCGCTACTTATTGTAACCTACATCTAAAAATATTGAATTTTATTATTGAAAATGCAAATCTTTGGTAACAAAGAGATGTATGTTCGAGTGTGCTTCCAAGAAAACGATAGACATACAGGATATCGGATCACTCCACGCTACACAATTTTATTAATACGGGACAATAAAATCAGCACCATATTTAAGCAGGCATTATTGCTATGGGAGGCTTGAATTATCCAATGTTGCACAACATATACATGATAGCTGCCAAATAATGAACATTGCGAACCTCGATCTATTCCAAATTCTAACACATTCGAGGGAATTAGAGGCTTACCAAACCATATCATGAGAAAAGACCTTAACAATTTATTAAATAGGGAGCATGCCCCTCTGCACCATTCGGTGTTGATTGATTTATTAGGGTAAACAAATTTCCTTCCCAGTTACAAACATCTTTGAATTCTTGGTATTTTAGCAGCTCAGAAGTAGGCGTTGAAAAAAAGCACTTGTAAATAGAGATATAAGGTAATAAGAATAACCAGCCACGGTTTTTTTTTTGCCGGGAGAAAAATCCTTTATGGACAACGTGCGTCTGGCTCTATGACGCGACAGTGTGGGACTTCCGACGTGGCATACCCACTAAAAAAAGCCCTGTCGGACTTTCGAGATCTTTAGGCCCACCCACTCTGGGCATCAGGCGACACAGCGATCCAAGAGTTCTATGTGCTTTTTCCGCTATCCGGGACATGTGTTCCGTCCATCTAAGATTTCTCTGCAGCCAGACACCAAGGTACCGCAGACTTTCACGGCTTTGTATCACCACGTCCTTGACTCTAATAGTAATATGCTTCAGCTTTCTGCCGCCAACCAAAAGAACTGCTTCCGTTTTGTGTGAAGCTATGTTAAGCTGCTTCGCTTCCAGCCTCTTCACTACATTTTCCAGCGTCTGCTCAGCCTTCAATTGAAGCATTTCCGCGTTTCTCGCTATCACCAGCACGCCCAGATCGTCCGCATAGCCCACTAAATGCACTCCTGATGAAACTGGCAGCTCAAGCACATCGTCGTAATAGACATTCCACAGGACCCAGGACGGAGCCCTGTGGTACCCCACATGTAATTTCCAACTCGCTTCCTTCCCCGATAATCAGCTTTCTCCCCTCAAGATAGCTATCCATCATGTTGTATAAATATGGTGGCAATGCCCTCTTTCTTAGTTCTCTTAGGATACCTGCCCACGGGGCGGAGTTGAAAGCGTTTTCAACGTCTATCGTTATAAGAGCACATAGTTGCCTCGAGCTATATGGTTCTCTGCATGCCTCCTGCGCGAGTTACTTAACCCTCCTCAGGGCTGTCATTGTAGACCTTCCTTCTCTGAACCCATGCTGTTCCTGGGATAGTCCTCCTTTGTCCTCAATTTCCTTCCGCAGTCTCAGAAGCAGTCATTGTTCTAATAGCTTCCCCAAGACATTAAGAATGCATAAAGGCCGGTAACAAACGTTCTTCTGTTCTGGTTTCTTACTTTTGGGGATCAGCACCAGTCTGCCTTTTTTCCATATTTCCGGGAACCTCCCCGCCATTAGGTATTCGTTCATAATGCCCAGGCATTCGTCTGTATATTCCTGCACAACTGCTGCAACAACCTCCGGTGGGAAACCGTCAGGTCCCGGGGCCTTTTTAAGTTTGATCTTGGCTACTGCTTGGGCTATCTCCTCCTTAGTAAACCGTGGGACATCTTCGCGTCTTACTTCTTGCCTATTACCTGCCATTGGTGGGTGTCTTGGGAAGAGGGGCTTGGCGATAGCCACTTGTTCCTCATCACTCATACTAGCCACTGGCAAATTATTGAACCAGCCATGGTTAGATATTATATTCTTCGCTTCTTAATTCATTCGGTTTTCGGTTGAAAATGGAAATCCACGGATTTTAAAAACAATTGTCCCAAATTAATAAATTTGTGTAGCTCGGAGTGATCGGATATCTTGTATGTCTATTACTATTGCAGTGCATGCATTGAATAAAAAACGATTGAAAATATTCATACCTAGAAACATCTCAGGAAATATTATTTTTTAAAATAATCAGATTAGTCCTACCAAATAGTTCAAAGTGTTGAACAATGAGTTTGTCATTGCTATAGCTATGATCGAAGATCTGGACATTCCGACCGAGAAAGTGGTTTTGATGTATGTACATCCCGTCAAAACGTAGAACATTTCTTAAAGAGAAGACTGAACATGATACTATATTGGCGCCAACCATGACATTGTAACTATTGTATCAACTTAAGCGAACTAACCTGTATACGCTCGGTACAATGTATTGCTTTTGTTGTTATACTAATCAGTAATTTTCCTATTTTTATTATGTACATGCTCAAATAAGACGATCGCATTTAACACAATATCCTAAGAAAACCATAAATAGATGACGTTAGGTCAAGTTCAATTCCTATAGACAATATTAATGTCGTCGTCGTAATTGTTACTAATTGTAGTATCCTTGGGTATCATTCACCTCTATTATGCAAATACAAATTATAGTTACTACAGTTGATAATTAATTTATTGGACTATTTTCTTTTAGTGTTTACTATCTTTATTATTGAGTATGTAGTCACTTGAATGCCAATATTATTTTGTAATACTTGCTGGTTTCATTCATAATAAAATAAGAAAACTCGCCTCTAGCAATAGGTTCTGACCAGCAAACAATATGCGGAAACATTTGCGGTAAGCATTTGCAGCCGTGCCATCAAAAAGTAATGTACAATGTACGGGATAAGATTCATAATTTTTTTTTAACTTTTGGTTTATTTCTTTTTCTACGACAATTTAGCAATCTTGTGCATATACTTTTTTGCGACTGACACGTACAAACTGCCAACTTAAATAGGCAGATACAAACAAAACCTATCTGCTAACAATATTATTTACCTCTGTGAAGTTAGCCCCACATTTATAAAATTTGAGAAAAAATTATTAAAGTTACGGTTGCCCCCTAAGAGTTCTAGAGTTCTGAATCAGTTTTATAAATAGTTCCGGCAAAATCCCAGCCGCTTCCATGAGCCAGAACTTTTTTATTTCCGCTCGAATCGCTTCGAACCATACGAATAATAAACGAAACTCGTCAGGAAGCTATTGGAACTCTAAAGAAAGTGACCGATTTATTAAAAACGAATTATTCATTTTCTTTTGAATTTCTATAGTCCTTGACAAGTTCTATGAATTATTCTTGAGTATTGAGGAGAAGACAGCATCCGCATAGTTCGAGTAGCCGTTCCGTCCACCGTGGCCACTAGGGCTTATTGTAAAGCGGATGTTCAAGTTAACCAAGTTCACGAACTTGAGGTAGCTCAGAACCTTTTTGAATAAGGTCTTTTTCAGGTCTTCAGGGAAAAGTCAACCATCCTAAAAAAATCTTGATTCTCGTTTTGGCGGGGCAGTGGCAGAAGATGTGGTCAACTGCCTCTTCGTCCTCCAAACACAACCGGTATTCAGTCTCCCCAAAGAGTCCGATTCTGTGTAGGTGCTGTCTCAGTTTGCTGAGGTAGCATGCTATTACTTTGATATTTCTACGGTCAAATAAATTCTAGTAGTCCCTTAGTTTTGACATGATTAGGTAAAATATACTCCTCCACAGACCAGGACAATTATTCCAATGTTGGAGCACTTTCTGCTGCGCCCATACATTGATTTGCTGTTTAGCTGCCGTAGGTGCTATGTCAATGACAAGTTATGGTTCCTGGAAATGCTCCGTAGCACCCTTTTTTTGGAAGAGTGTCTGCTTTCTCATTACCATGAATGAGTGTCCAGGTACCTAAATTAGAGATAGATTATTAGCCGCCCCCACTATATTTAGAGTGCTTTTACAGCTCCAAATCAGTTTCGAGATACATTCATGAGCTTTCAGCACCGCCTGATTGTCACTGATTTTTTTTTATTAACGTCTGCTGTTTTTCTCCAAAATCTCTCTAGCACACATCTCAATGGCATGGATTTCAGTCTCAAAAATCTTTGTATATTGTCCAGAGTTGTAGTATTTTCTAACTCTTGAATTACGACAGAATATAACTCGCGTTGCCAGTAATCTTTTCCAAATATGGGGTGCAGGTTAGTGTCTTATCAAATAGGACGTCTAGAGATTTTACATTATGGATGGCTCAAAGCGATTCGAGCGGAAACAAAAAAGTTCTGGCGCACGGAAGTCGCAGGTCATGTGAATTTTTTTGAATTAGCGTTTTGATTGATTAAAGTGCCAGAACTATTTATAAAACAGATTGCGAACTTTCGAAGAGACACTTGAACTCCAATAATTTTTTTCAAATTTTACATATGTGGGTTGTTTCACAGAGGTTATTCTTTTGCCTCAAAACTGTGTGCATCGTTCACACTTGACAAAAAAGACTGCCCCAACCAATTTGCAGGTCACTAGAAGCATTAAAATTTTGTTACAAGTACCTATGTATGTTGAAGCATAAATCGTAATTAAATAGAATTTAGTATTTACATATTGTGCTCAGCACGAGTGAGTCGTTTTTCCCATTAATAATATTTAACATAATAATATGCATATAAATGATATAGATTTGTAATATAACATCCTTTACAAAAACGTATACACCTAAGGGGTGGCAATTCAATCTCCTAATAATAGTTATTAGCTGAATAACTGAAAGAACCTTACATTGTTTCCTATATACTTACATTAGGTACCCTTATTAGGAGATTGAAATATCGGCCCTAAATTGAATAAAAGCAAGTATAAAAACATTAAAATACGCAGCTCTACATCCTACCGTAAATACCTCGTCAGGTCAAATCTATAATACCAATAATACCAAGTTCTGCTGCCGGCAGATGTGCTGTGTGATAGAACTAGATAAATCTAAAAAGAGAGGGCGGGGAGCGAAATACATCGTCTTGGATATAGATATTCACAACAAGGAAACTAGATGTAGCTTTGTTCTCTAGATATAATATACTTCCTTTCATTCCTTTGTATGTACTCGTATAGTCGGCTAGATCCAGTACCACCTTTCTAATCCTAAATACTAGAATGTATGCCGCGGAACCATGACGATGTTCACCTAATTTCACGGCACATTGTCAGATAAGAAGAAGGACATTCACATGGCCTTGGTTGCTCTATAAAGAGGTGTTTGAGCTGTATTAATACACCAAACAGAAGAACTGAAATCGATTGGACGCCTCATTAAAGCTTATTCGTATTTTGAACATATAGTGTATGCGTGGACGCGCCCATAAAATATATCATCCAATTCACCACCACAACCATAAATACGACTTCAATAATAACAATGAAAGTTAAGACGTAAATATTTATATTATGCCAGAATTTTTAGGAGTCCTACCTACAAATCAATATAATTTAAAAGAACGCAAAAATATCCGCGCAAACAGATAAATAAATTGCAATGAATAATGGAACAGGATGCAATTGAAATTTTTAATTTCGTCTATATTGTTTGCTACTCGTGATGGAGTGAATCTTAATTTTCTCTTTAGAAAGCAGGAATTCTTTTGTTCACAAAGAGAAGAAGTTTAATTTATATTAATCAAATATGGCGCGTGTTAAAATAGCATTTGTATGAAATACGTGACTCTTGAACGTGTTACATTTTATGTTTCATTTGTCCTCTATTACTTATTAATTTATGTAGATAATTTGCAATAATGTGAAGCTATTATTACGTAAACAACATTGAATGATCCGAATAACAGTTAAAATTAGCCGCTTCTGTAGTGCTATTCTAAACATATTAAAGTTTTAAAATATATATTAAGGTTACAGAACAGGAATTATATACTACTCAGTTATTAATGTGCTATTACAGCTATCAGGAAATGATGGAAGCTCTAGATAATAGAAAGTTTACGTATTAACTAATAATCGGGTCTTCATATTTATTAAAATAAATTAAACTAAATCCCATAAGTAAGGAAAGTATTGAACAAATTTTCTTTCTTAGGAAAATTGACAGTATCCTTCAAAATTGGTGCAACGCTAATGTATCTATTGCGCCCCGTTACTATAATTAATATATTGGACCACGTTTGGATGCGGAGTTCTATGACATGGTGTGACCAAAGAAAGAGAACTCGTGCTGTATACTTGACTTAATGCCATTATATTTTCTTTCTCTTTCTTTACCGGTAATACTACGTTCTTTTTATAATTATTCGTATTAATTTTGGGCAACCATTTTCCTAAATTACAGCTTCAAATTTACATGCTATTTTTGAATTGCTTGTCGTTTATGTCGTTACAGTTAGATGTCGTAACAGTTAGATGTAGAAAAAAATTGTTTTCCAACACTAGCTATAACCCAGTTTTCTTATTTCTTGCGCTCTATGTCTTTTTAGCACGGAAGCATTGATATTCAAGCTCCTCAGTAAACTACTGGTGGTTATGTTATTAGTAAAACTTTTTGGAAAACAACAAGTGAATGCGTTAGTAAAAAAGTAAGCTAACATATAATTATTCTTATTCGCTTTGATGAAATATGTGTCTAAGCTGCTATACCCAAAAACAGGCACTATAAGTATAAAATACATAATACCAACTTAGAAGCGGCTCTGCATTTTCTACACATAAATTCCAATATGTTTTTGATTTCCTTAACTAAACATTCATTTAATTATTTTACTACTGATATTTATAAGATATTGTTTATGTTTCAGTTTTGCTGCAAACCGAGATGGCGCTTTTGGAGCATTCAACTTTTGGCCATTTTCGTCAAATGTTAGGATAAATTTCCAAGGTGTGCAACCATGGTGGAAAGGGTAAGTCTACGAAAAAAAATGTTTATTTTTGTTTAGTACTTAGTAATAATGAAAAATAATCTTTTCGGTGCCTTTAGCTGCGTTTTATTCAACAATTGCAGTATATAATTAAAGCATCCTCACCTTGGCAAAAGTTTTGTTAAAATGTTTTACATTACTCTAGCCAATGTTGTTTGAAGTTTATTTCGCATATCCGTGATTTATGGTAGTCCCCCTTTTCGCACTTTCTAGTTCACTTCTTCTTATAATAATACTCTTACAATCAGATTTGGATTCAATGGGAAAAAATCATGATTTTTACTGTACTCATTCTCATTTAATGAAATGTTGAAAATATGTTTATATGCAGAGTGTTTATAGTCTACTCTATATCCTTTTAAAGGGCGATAGTATAGTTTAAAATAAGTCAAAGAACTTAAAACACCTTAGGAAAATGCGTCTCATAAGCGTGATATTAATTCTTTTATATTTTACATTAGACGAGAGCAGATTATTTTGGTTTTACTTAGTCAGCATTGTCCAGCAAAAAACAAAATCGACGTTTTCACAATGTTGTTGTATACAAAGGTCCGCTCAGCGTACTCACGATTCCAAACGTTCTTGATCAATTTTCGTCACTGGTGCTTGCACCTTGTTACGGAGGTCCTCAATGTCGATAATATCGCCAGTGTATACCATGGCTTTTATTAAGACTCCAAAAATAAACTCTACTCGTTTGGGGTTTGGTGATCGTAGAGGCAAATAAAAAGGTCGACCAATGCACCCATTTTCAGAGGCTTCGTTTAACCACATTTGTCGACGGACAATGACGTCTTTGAAAAGTTCAGGCAAATTATTTAAAAAAAGAAAATATTCGTTTCCAGTTAATGGATGCACTCTTGCTTCACTCATTTACTGGCCAATTCTTGAACCAATATTTTACCGTTGTGAATTGTAGATTCAAAATTTCGATTGATTGATCGTTGTTACAATCTACTGCTGTCTAATTTTGGTACTGTCGAGCCTTACTGGTATTAGTTTTGTTTGTTTTGCTTGCGTAACAAGGGTTTCTTTATTGACTTTAACCATGAATACCAGTACTTATTAATTTTTGCGAAATTATTTTGGATCTATTCTATTTGTCACTATTATTACATGACCAACTCCGATGATTGTTATTTTTGTTTTTTATTCAAAAAGCCGCCATTTTATCGCGATATTTCTTTACATTATAGGTTATAAATTAACAATGCAGAAATGTTTCTTCAATTCTCTAGTCCTTTTTTCTCTTGGATTTGTTATATCTTAATAAGATAGTTTACACCATAACTCTATTTTATTAAGGTCTCAATACATTTGCCATACATATTACAACTTAACAAATTAGGAGTACATCACTATAAAAATGAATTAACAAATAAATTATATTAAATAAGACGTTTGCTCTTCTTGGAGATTTGTCCACTCTGTCTTCTTCGGTCTTTTCATTAGAATATTCCCCAATGCTTCTCCATCTCCCACTTAGTGTGGTTCCGTCACTGGTGTAGATTCGTTTGTCGTACTATATGGTTTTACACTTTGTTGGAACGCATCATTTGTAGAAAAGTTACGTTTTATCAGCAAATATGTCTTTTTTTCGATACAATGATAGATGATTTTAATCCCCGTTTTCATAAACCCACTACCGTGCGTTTGGATTCGGCGTGCGACATATACTAAATCCCAATTCGCGACCTACGTAAATTTTGACTTTAACAATGGGCTCTTTGTGTGTTCCATTGTCACTGAACAACACCTCTGGTGTTCTGTCTTATTTTTGCCAAATATGGCTTTTAATTCCGTGATTGCCTTGGGATCAGTTAGAGTCTTCAGAGGTTCAATTTTTGGCTACCGTGGATAATAGTCATTGGTAGGAAATACCATGCTTTATCAAAATGAAATAAATTGGTTACAATTTTTCGCCATGGCAGTTTAGAAAAAGTCTTTAGGCAGTCTCGGCCACGAATTTAAAGATGGCTGTGCAGGCCTGATATTTTGAACCTGATGCGAAACTTGCAGCCGATGGAGCTAGTTCCTGATGGCCATATATAATATGCCCGGTTATACTGCTCCGATCTAGAACCAAGTTTGATAGACACGCTCGAGTTTGTTCGGTTATATGCCCAGAAATCATTGTTTTCTTATCTTCTGTCATACGCTGAGGTTACTTGAACTCGGCCTAGATATCGTTAATATATCGCTGAAGTTTGAACAATTTTTTTAATTGATTACTAAAGAAAATATTTGTTATTATATCAGGTACTATGTGAGAAAAGAAACCTGGTGGAAAGAACACCAACAAGACCATCCACATTTAAACAAGTTGTTTCAAAGTTTATCAACGAAGCGCATGCTAGATGAGGCAGTTATTACATACACCAATAAACCAGATCGACCGAGATACAAGATTTGCTCACTTGCTTTTGCAGGTCTTATTATATATTTGCTCCTTGCAGAAAATAAACGGAGCAGGAGCTGTTTTTAAGAACTGGTTTGTCAGCGGAGCAGGAACTCAAATATCAGTTCCGATGAAACAGCAGTTTTAATCATCTCTACATCAAACTGCTGTTTTTATTCGCGCTCTGCATTTTACAATTATCATGGGCCCGTTGTGGATCTTCTCTCAAGAATCATTAAAATGTGTTATCCTTTCACTAGAAGTCTCTGCTATATCGCGACTTCGTGTTTCGCATACCAAACCTCTTTAAGGCTGTTTACGAAGTTCCGTTAGTACATACAAATTTCATGTAATTGTTCTGCAATGATCTCGCTTAACTTTTCGTTCTAAACTGGAAGGTATTTTTCGACCAATTTTGGCTCCCGTGTCAACCTTGAAGTTAACCTTAGCGCTTTGATGTCGACGATCGCTCTTCAGCGTCCACATCACCTATTGTCATTCACTGTCGAAATAAATACGCCACTAAAGTTTCCAGCTTTCTAAAGAATCATTATATTATATGGTTTGCTATATTTTTAGTACATACATAGTCTTCAATGCTAGACATTCCTTTTGTGCATGAGTGCCTCTCCCACAACCTTTCTTTCTCTTGGTTTCGCTGCCATTCGACATTTTTCTCTTAGATTCGCTTTTATTCGATTGTTGTCTTCTTCCGAAAGTTTGCTTTTTGTAATTGATGGGTATGAATGCAGTTTCCTGATGCAATTTCTTGCTTTCATCGTCTGCACTGCGATCGCCTCTTCCAAATCACTTCACAATTATTGTAGTCCACATTTTTTAAGCAGTTGTTATAATTGTTGTTTATAATTTCTGACAATAACAGAAATACATTAATATTAATATTTAAGAACATTGTTATTTGTAGGTTGTTACTCTAACTGCATTTTAATGATGAAAAGAAAAGAAAACCAATCCAGTTTGAGCAAGAGAGAAGATTACGTGGTATGCCCTCCGCTGCGGTTTACACGACAGCTGGATATAACGGATAACCTGCTCTCTTACTCAAGCTGGATACGTTGCTTTATCTATTGGTGCACCTATTTAAGAAAGACAAATTCTGTTCAATAGAATTGTGTGCGACTCGAATATATATTTAAATATATTGTGATTGATTGTTGAAAACTCATATTATATTATACATTATATGGATAGAGGTAAAGCATGATTGTCTCTTATTTATGAGCGGTACTATATTGCAGTACAAAGATCGAACTAAAGCAAGGTAAATGAACCTCTCTTTCCGTGAGGATCAAGTTACCATGAACTCTACCTCGTACTTGCGTACACCTAGTTTGGCATTGATTATCTTCCTGTGACGAAAACGGCGACTATACCGTTTAATGTTTAGCTTTTGTGTTATCACCTTGCTTGCGCTCGACATGTGATATGTTGCTGCAATCATGTTACAACATAATTAAGCTTTAGAATGTTATCGAAAATTGCAACCAAATATGATAATTATTTTTTTTATAGATGGAAAATTTTACTGTCATATTTATTGTTTACGCTTCATGGACATGTTATTACATATGTATGTACATACATTTATACATGCATATATAATTCATTTAGAGGCAATTTGTAATGCTCTTCTCCATTACATATACCTGCGCAATAATATTAAAACATTAAGGTTAAGGATGCAAATACATATTTGTGTGTTCTCCTTCCGTAAAATGTGCTTTTAATATTCTAGCCTAAACCTTATTGTTCTCGACATTACCTACTATCAAACCATGTTACATAACATAGGTACTAAATTTTTTCTAAAAATATGAAATTGCGTTTGTATGTTAAACTTATATAAACACAGTGGGTATGCATACTTTTATTCTTATATGTATACAATCGTTCATGTTCAAGAGTTTTTGAAAAACAACTTTTGAAATATTATTACAGACATTATTGATTCTCTAAAATATCTAACAAAGAAACACTCCCAGTTGAGAGAGCTTGAATGAAACTTGATACATTTATAAGATTGATCAAATCTTTTATAAATCACCGCTATTCTTTTGTGCGGAAACCTACTTTAGGAGTTAATCTTCTCTTGAAATTCGACTATTGCAGGTGATCTTTTCGCAACGCTGCCGCCGTTGCAATTACCCTCCTCCATCACTCATTTGTGGTTAATAAAACATATTCAAAATTAATACCCTGGAAATGTCCTTTACATACTTGTTTCTCTCTCATCTCTAAATATCAATAGGCACTAGAAATAAATTTATTATGCAATGTTTCGGAAGCAACTTTAGACTTTTCGACTTATTCGACTCTTGGAGTGAACAGTATTCTGTAAAGCAAACATGCAGGCACATGTACATGCACAACATATTTACGTAAGTAATAGGCAAATGGGAAAAACTTTTAAAATAATATACACTTATTTCTGAGGATATAAAGTTTTTTATTAGACGAATGAGTTCTAAATCCTTAAAAATCTCCAGATACCAATTTTCGAACACAAAATTTAAAAAAGGTATTCTACAATTTTCACACACATCAGTACATATTTTTAGTAAATGATATTAAAGTGGTTACTTTGTCGTTATAGTATACAATACACACTAAAAAAATATTACACAATTCTTACGGAAAATTCCAGTAATGTATAGAGTAAATTTACCAAAAATTAGAAAATATACCCAAAGTTTTCTAGTAAATTTCCCAATTTTTGGTAATTTTACCTTTTATACGTTACTGTATCCGTAGTAATTGCATATATTTTTTAGTGTGTACTGTTATACCGAGATGAGTGCTGTTATATGCTTAAAACTTTTAATTTCTAATGAGATCAAAGATTTTGAAGATTGTTATTATTATTATGGATTCGGTATTTCTACCAGGTCCAGCATCACACATTTTCATTGACACAATTAAGACTTTGAAGATATTCTGAACAAAAATTTTGTTTCTAAAACTAATACCTAAAATATTTCTTATTTGTCTCGCACTTCTTTTCATATGTTGCGCATTCCTACAATTTTCCACAACGGTGGCCTCACCAGTAGTCGAACATTAAGGGTGTTTGCACTTTACTCATTATTCATTGCAAAAATATGTTCATAAACTGTTTAGTAAATAATTCGGCCGTAGTAGTTAGGGGTGAAGGCGAAGCAAATATCCATATAAATAAAGAAGGTATTTTACATCTTTCGCCTTTTTGTTTTGTAACTACTGTTAAAATTTTAAAATGTGGTAAATAGTTATTTACATTAGAGTGCGGTAGGTGTAATTTACGGCGCGAAGACTCGCTTTTTTCTTCAGAAGGTTAATTTTTTTAAAAATGTTTTCTAAATCTATCCTTTTATTTTATAATAACTACAAACAAATTTGCGGTTATTTATTTTTGATCAAGTTTTCAACTACTTGTCACTCTTGTTGACAATTTCATTGTTGACAATCAGGTATATTTTTTATCATTGAACCATTTTGAATACAAAATTATGTAATTATAATTACATTTTTTGTAAAAAATTAACTGTCTAACTAAACGTTTGATTTTCGGTAAATAAATTTAGAAATATAAAAAAAGCCTATAATTATAGATAGAACAGACATTGGAGTTATTATTTAAAATAGAAAAAGAGAACCAAAAATATACAACTATAGCTAACGCAGGATATTGGTATTAGCTTTTTTGACTGAGAAAATTATGCATATATTTTTTTTTTATATTGGAAGTAACTGTCAAATCAGACATTAGTTAGTACGATACGGTAATAGTATATTAAACAACAAGTTTAGAAAAGCCTTTGCTTTTCTAAATAGCGAACGAGTAATTTAAAAGCTATATGAGAGATATTTAGTAAAACTGTTTTTCTTACGAGCTTTGTTTATTTACATAGCAATTTTCTGTCAAACTGTGTTTTATTAACAATGACATTACTATATAGTTCAATGACATTTATATGTATATAGTAAAGTGCCACTTTAATAAACAGTTTTGAATTTAGTAGTATAATAATATACCTATATATATAATGTTGGTATTATCAGTCAAAATAGGAAAAAAATGTATTTTGTAACCTACTCTCCTTGTCTTCTATGTGTGGTTACGTCAGCTTTTCTAACCTAAAGTCACCGGCGCCAATGAGATATACATATGTAGGTATGACATATTTGCAATTTACTTCGAACGCACTTATTGTAAATGGCACATCTAATATTGCCTTAATCACAAAAATTAGGAGAATAACGATAGATAATGTACATGACATCAAAATGTGTAAAATAAGGGGTACTTAAAGCCTTGATGTATACCAAATCTGGAAACCATTATAAAAAATAGTTATTACAAAGTATTTCACGCACATAAGGAATAATCCTCAAAACTGAATTTGCGAGAACTTGCAAATGTTCATGTTTACGATCTAGAAAGTTTTAAGAGCCTGCATTTATTTCTGCTCATACTAATAACAAACTAGTGCCTGGAATATAACGATTGGCGTGCTTTCTCATATTTACAACCTTTATTAGTCATTATTAGTCATATTCTGATTCAGGTATTTTGCAGAGTAAACATTTCCAGGTCGCATAATACCTACCTATCCAATGCGCCTCAATGTTTAATTGTATGAGCAATTTTTGTTACGCCGATGACTTCATTACACCATGTCTCTTGTTTTATTTAGTCAAACGTTTCAGTCTAGATACCTTTTAATTACAACTGCGTTGTAAATGATTGAAATCAGTTTCATTGTGGGCGCATATTGAAACGAGATCACAACGATAGTATTATTTAACAACGTATGTATGTAATCAGTGCCGTAACTAGGCAGGTGAAACAGGTGCACCCGCACAGGGCCCACCTAAAAGAGGGCCCAAACCGCTGTTAGCAAGAAATTATATATTTTTTTAATTTTAAAATTTATTGCCTCTCTACTCCGCGGTTTGACGATTGGATTTTGCATTATGTAGACCCTAGATGTCTTTGCTCACATGAACAAATATAAATAAAAATATAAACTGTAGGTAATTGTGGTTTTGCGTATCAGAAAACGAAATCTAAAAGGTTTTCCAATAAGAAAGAAGTACTATTTTAATTTAAAAAATAAAACATTTATTTATTCTTAGGTAGCACAAGGATGTTGATTTAAATTCAAAGTACAAATTTTGCGATTACTTGTGGACACTTAGGTGAGTGTAAAGGTGTATAAACGTAGATAACCTTACAGACATTATAGATTTGCACAAAGTTCCATCGTAAGAATGAATAACTCCGTTGTTTTTCTAAATTGTCCTAAATTTGTACTGGAATTTAACAAACATTTTTTAATGTGTGCAATTTATAAACACTACTCTTCCGTTTTTATGGTTGCATTATTAAAAAGGCAATATGTTAGTGTCGAATACCGAAATTCATGTTATGGGACTTGCAAAAACAACCAGAACGCGTCGTGGCTAACGCGAAACAAAAATTCGTTCGCAATATTTGACTACTACACGTTAAAAGCTATTTGCGCGTTCTGCACGGTAGTTGATGCAATCATAAAGCGATTGACATGTTAGACGACACTCATAATCAATCAAATGTAACAAGAAGAAAGAATTAAAGATTGTTTTTTATTTTTTTATTATTTATATTATTTTGAATACTTAACAAAATCATTTTTCACATATACCTACTTTTTTGTCTTTAACACTAATTTAGTAGAACAATTTCAGCTACAAACTACACACCAATAACGTCTAATAATAATATAATTTATAATTTGGTTCATAGAATTACAAGTGTCACAGAAATATTTATTTTCGCAGGAACACATTTATCATTTAGAATTGCACTTTATGCTTTTAGAGCAACATTTCCATTTTGTTATCGATACAATACTTTTTGCAGTGACAACTTGTGAACCCTTGCTTACTTCGAGATGACAACATTGTGCTAACCAAAGTATTAATGAAGTTGAGGGTACAGCATCATATTTAATAAAGTTACTCTCAGCAGTTATAAATCCATTACGGAAATAAAGTCGGTGCAGAAGTCATGTTTGGTTCCTAATTGATCTGATAAGTCCTGATGAATCAATGTACGCCTTCTATCAACATCAGGCACTCTAATTACAACATCAGTACCAACAGCAACTCCAGGCATTTTTTAATTGGACAATGCAAACATTTGTTGTGCCTGTTCTTCTTGGCCAGACTTGGCATATTCTGTCCCATAATACGAATTACGCGTTGTGGATGATCTTAACGGACTGCAAATGCATTCTGGTCGTTTTTTTCTTTTGCTCAATGAACGTTTTCTGTTTTCAAGCCGAAAATATATATTAATTGAAATAAGTAAATAAAATATTACAGTGTAAGATTTTTCTTATCTTATTCAACCAACAATTCTTTAAATTTACTCAGAAACTAAATATTGTTCTATTACACTTTATTATTATTATTATTATTGACCCACATAACTGCAATAATTGCTGACGTAAATATTAAAAAAATTCAAATATTTTGCAAAATAATTGATTAAATAACATATTTACTTTTTGAATTATAACCTTGACAATAATATATCATATACATCGACCTCGGTTAATTTTGATCTATTTATATTACTTGTTTTTGGATTTCCTAATTATATACTGATTCAATCTAATTATTAAGCAAATACGGAAGTTGTAAATTATTTAAAATTAAATACAATTCATTATAATCACTAAGCCTGTTCTTATTAAAAATATATAAATGACTGACTTCTTATCTTTATTATATCAAATTATTTATTTATTATTTGAATTATTGTTATCTAATAATTATATTTCGTATATGTGTAACTTAATGTTTGAAGATATATATATATTAATGAAAATTTTTGATGTGTGTAGGTACCTATATGATCCTTTACCGACAAATAGACGTGCCCGATTATCACACGAAATTCTCTACACCTATTAAGTACCCCACAATTCGTTTCAATGAATTATTCCGTACTTCAATTTATACGTATCTACTTAAACTTACATGACATAATATTGCATTAACATTCAGCGCAGGATGCAGCAAGTTAACACACATTGGCGTGAATAAATTACCGCTCATGCTGGTCATGCCCGCTCATACATTTTTAATGAGAGCAATCTTTGTTTGATAGAGCGCTTTTCAAATAACTACCTACCCATATGATTCAGCCGGTAATCAAACAAACTCTGCATATGTAGAGTATAGGTGCTTTTGCGTCCTTAGTTTTAATTTATATTTTAATCATTTGTAGCCATTATCCTATTATTGGATTCCGTACGTCAACAAGCTAAGCTTTATTGTTGTTTCCTCTCCTGATAATCACTAGATGTAAAATCATTCCAATGCTTTGGCGCAGTTAAAAATAATGTTAATAACCTGTAACTACTAACTAATTCCGATAATTGTTTAATATTCCATAATATGGTTAAAAGAAAAGTAGAACAAATGATAGAGATATGGAAGAACAAAGTAGAGTTAAAGCAGGAATGCCTGGATAAAACATTTTGTATTAGAACGATACTAAAAAAAACGAAGAATACCTCGCTTTTCATATATCTAAAAAAGGTTTTTTGATATCGTTGGAAACAAAAGTAGAATGAGCGATTAGAAATTTATGAAATATTGATAATTGTATTAGAGCAACCATGCATGAGCGCAAAAAGAAATTAAAATTTCCATGTATGTAATTAGGACATGTTAATATTATAAGTTATAAGTAAAATATATCATAATTAGGTAATATGGTAATTACATCTATGTTAATATTATAAAACGTGTTGAAATTTAATCCTATATACCTACTATGAAGAATTAAATTAAATTATAAAGAAACGGAAAGGAAATATTACCAAAAACAGATTCCCCATACATTCCCTTAAAAAACTACCAACATTGGGTTTTAAATATTATATCCAATAAAACAAAATACATTTTTTACTAAACTCTAAGCATTTGTTTACTTGTTAGGTCGCTGACCCAAACTCCCTCTCCTCATCCTCATGACCCTTAAGGAGCAAAATATTTTTTGAGTAAGCATTGTCCCAGAATTACTAGTGATTACGATTAAATTAACATTTTAAAGTACCCAACTGTGTGCTAAAAACGGATTCTTTGACCTCTATATTTAATGAATAAACCGTACATTCATCAAAAACTGGTTTGTTTATATTTGAAGTTACATTTAGTATGCGATCCCACTGAGCAAAATTTCGTTGCATTAACGTTAATATAACATTTCATTGTGACTTGTAACGTTGCAATGTGACGCCCTTATAAGGCAACAGTAACGTTGCGGGCCGCTCCTATGTCCTACCCCAGAAACGTTTCAGTGAAACATTGCTATAAAATGTTTTATCAACGTTTTTAGGAAATGTTTATTTAATGTTTTCCAAAAACATTAATGCAACATTGCAGTGCAATATTGTATAATTGTTGCAGATATATGTTAATGTAATATTACATAGTGATATGTATGATACCGTAAAATCGGATGACTGACCAGTGGGTGAATATGACCAGAATGTTTCAATGCTAAATATTTTTTATGGTTATCATTATTAAAAGTTTTAGTGCTTCAATATTAAACTAAATATATTAGTTTAATATTTAAATATATTAGTTTAATATTTAAGCACTAAAACTTCTAATAATAATAACCATAAAAAATATTTAGGATTGAAACATTCTGGCCATATTCATCCCACTGGTCAAAGCCACCCCATTTTACGATACCTGTAAGCATTCATAGTAGAGTACGACTTACATTAGCATAAATTTTTCTACTACGGACACAGAATTGGTGAATGTAAATATTCTCATATTTTTATTGATAGTAGAACTGTTATGGTAGTGCAAGTAGTGCCTGTGGGTACTTAGACCATACATAATATAAGATGAAATGTATTATCATACTTACTTTTGTGTAATAAACATAATTTCAGAAGTAGATAATTAATAGATGCTAATAGTCATCACGCTCATGAAGATTATCTTCGACAAGCAGTGTAAAAATAATTTAATATTTGCTCATTTCTAATTTAAGGCTATACTGCTTTATAAATGATTTTTATATATTAAAGATCCGTCATTAAAATAAGAGTAACATCTATATAAAGCACGAAATAAACAGCTTCATTGATTGTTCTTATATAGTGTACAGGAGGTTATTGAATAACAATTCCAATTTGAATGTGTTTCAATTATTGTATGCACAAACATACTTGCAATAAAATATACGTATTTTTGGAGTTTAAAATAACTGAATATAAACACAAATATTAAAATAATATGAACATTTATTAAAAGATTCTGAAAATATAGTAGAACAAAAACTTTTAGGTATAACCCTTGTACAGTGACTATATATAGTCACTGCCCTTGTAGAACTAACAAAAACTAAGGTAAGTACCTACTTTAAAAATATGGAATTTACGTATCGGTTTTTTCCCGATGTAACCTTGTCCTAGCGTGTCGGAACCATTCCATTAAAATAGTTTCAAATTCTTTATCGTTTGCGTTTGGATATGTTTTTCTTATGGTATCTAAGTGACAAACAAAAGGCAAATTTTAGTTCAATAAATTTAGTCACTAAATTATAATCTGCGCTGAAAATATTATAAACATTGGCTTACTTTTTAAAATAGACATTAAATTTAAATGTCGTAACATGTGGTTTCCTTTTCGGCCATTCCAAGAGCAAGTTTGTGCAAGACCATTCGTAAAAATTCTTTTCAATGCTCTATTTATAAAATTTTTAGTATCAGTTCCGCCTATGTCGTTAATATACCTCACCTGCAATAAAAAATATAGTAATTCACTTGCTTAATTTGTATGAAAAATGTTTTGTACAAACCATTGCATTCATATATGCGTCCTCTGATAAGTGTGTATCTAGTTCAGTCAATTCTTCAATTTTTGCAAGAGGAAATTTTGGTAAAACACTAATATCTCCTTTAGCTTCAATCGACATATTTAATTTACACTCTATACCATTTACTTTGCTCTCAATGAGTTTCAAGTGACTTTTTATTTCTGCAGTACATTTTCTCAAATCACTCAGTATCATTACTATTTTTTTTTCATTTACTGAAGAAACTAAAAACAATATAGAATAATTTGGTGATAAAATACAGACAATAAAATATAATTAGTTATAACTAGTATAACTTTTCAAACTAATTTCTGAAAAAAAAACATATTTATACAACAGTTTACCTACCCTCTGAGGATACATATGTTAAAGTAATATCATCTGCTTCGACGTCGTTCGTAGCCTTAGACTCCTGATCAGATTCAGGGTTATTTTCCTATTCAATGATACTAAAGTAAACTATTACCACAAAGCAAATCATATTTGAATATTAATCATGCTTGAATAGCCCAAATTTCTGATATAACGCAATTGTACAATTAAGGCGTCGACATGCGCATTCAGACAAACATCTAGAGAACGTTATTTATGCTATTTGTACTTCCATATATATTTATATAATATAAGTCTTACCTTTGGTGATAGATCCATGCTACTAATAAAATCACTTCTGGTTGATAATGCCAAAACTACAAGAGCTAATCGTTGCACTGTAACACGCCCACGTCTGCGTTCATGTACTGTGGGGAATCACAGTACTCGATAACTTCATGCGCATGCGTCTTTTGATATTGCATTTTCAAACATATCGTAAACATTGCATAAATGTTGCATGTTTACATAAACGTAGGATTTGAATTGTACGAATCAATGGAATAAATGGTCAAAATGCAACGTTGAAAATATAGTTAATATAATGTTGCAATTTAACATTCATTTTATGTAGTACATGGAAACGTTTCATATACGTTAGTAACGTTTCATGCTCAGTGGGATACGTTCATACCTGGCCTTAGCAGTATCGATAGAATAACCATATGCTTAATTTTATGAAAACGTTGCATTTAAATGCAATTCTTTTACAATTTGTTCAGTGAATTAAGTATACTGCATTAATTTCATTATTTGCCTCTCTTAATATTCCAACATTTTTACTGGTTCACCGGGGTTTTATAACATTTTTAGTTTCTGCATTTATACAGATGACCTAAAATTCCTACTCCACCATATTCTATATCACTTCTTCAATAATTTTTTTTCTCTCAAGTTTATACGGACGTTTTAACGTTAACATCGTTAGCACTCCGTAGTTATTAATAAGCACCAATAGTTCAGTAAAACAGTTAGCTTATCAATAAATAAATCTATTACAAAGCCCGACTTAATAGTTTTTGTTTTTCTAATTGGATGTTACAATAAAGCTAAAACAAACAACGACGCAGTGCTGAAATGATTATTACCGCAGACTGTGCTGTAATGAGATATTAACGCACTGGTGGGACTCTTGCCGGAATGTAATATGGGCGAGTAATGCGCAAATTAGAAAAAATAGTGTAAACACTTGTATCACAATGACTTGTAATGCTCGCACATTGAATCACTCGCATTATATAAGCGTAATTGCAACACTTATATTTTAAAATACTATTAAGCTTCCCGATCAATTTATTATCTGTTTATATTGTAATGTAGGTAACTGTAATTATTTTTATACCATTACACTAGGGTATAAAATCTATGTTTTTTGGCTAAAATTATTATAAAACAAACACATATAACGTAAATGTGTTAAAATTTTGGAAATTTTGTTCTTAGATGTAAATTTAAATAAAACACTTTATATTATTAACTTATTTTAGGTCCGAACAAAACAAAAAAATATGTCAGATTACTCTGTTCTTGGTTTTTCCGGTCATTAAATAATAATAGATCCAGATAGAACTTTAGGAGTACAACGTTTTGGTTTTATTTAAAACCTTTTTCTGGTACATATGTAACAAAATTATAAATAATTGTAAAAATGGCATTAAAACTGTAAAAACTTGTTTGTTTGACAAATGATAATATCATTATTGTTTTGTTTTAATATTGAATTTTACTGTATTTACTGTAAAACTTTAGTTAGTAGTATAGTAAAATAGAAGGTGGTGCCATCTGGACGACGTCTTCCGTAATACAAATGCACTTAAGCTATTATCTACTATACTACACCGAATTGAAATCTTGTTATAATATGGTTGAATAAAATCAACAATATTTATTTATTTATTAATTATTGATAGTATTACAAATACTGACAAGTAGTTATATTTGTATTATGGAAGCAATAAAGTTAACCATATTAATAAGTGTGAATTAAACTTATTATGGGAGCGAGGTTTTTTTTCTTGCCCTTCTCTCTGTTTCCAGTTAAAAGTTTTTGATTGTGGTCAGATCTATATTATGAGGACCACATTTAGTTTTTAATTTTCCAACGGCATTATATATTTCATGAATAGTGCAAGGTTGAATAAATATAGCGTTGGACATTAGTTTCTGTTCGAAATAACAAAACAAACATAAAGTATGTTCGTTATTATATCGACAGAAATAGTAAAGTTTTTGTTTTAATTGAAAAACGTTATTAGGTACTGTAATTGATAGTAATGTTAGTACACAGCAGATTCCATCAATCTAGTCGCATCAAATTATTTTACAGTTTCGTGGATTTTGTTATCAGGGAAAAGTTGCTAGAAACTCTCCACATTAAATTAAAACTTCTTTTACTATGAATTGCTTGCAATAACTGATGGTATTTGACCTTTCCATAAATTAAGACGGCTTAGTACTAGCTAAACTTTGATTCACTTATTGCAAATGCGTCAAACAACTCCTTTGATTTCCATTTATTTTTTGTTGTGTGAATTACTGCTACCTTCCTTCAAAAATATTGGCACATTGTGAATATTACTATGATATTTTATCTTTAGTATTTATTAAAATACTTAACTTAAAATATGAGAATATGTATAACGTGAAAGCATTGTTTCTGATATATAAAAAAATATCCAGTGGTATACATATTTCCACAATTCCTATTCTAAATATGTAGTTTTAAATTTACTTCATGTAAATCTTACACATTATACTTCTAATTGCAGGTCAAATGTTTGTGTAGAGAAAAGGATCATAGGAGGAGACCATTCTGAGGAAAAGAATGATTCACGTCAGGTTGAACTACTTGACGAGATACCGATTCATTTTCGAGGTGCATTAACGTTCTCTAGCTGCTACGAAACATTCGACAAGCATGAGTGTCTAACAAAGTAAGTTTCAAAACCGTCATTTCTCAATTGTTTTGTATATAAACACATACACAGGAAATTTTCTCTTATTAACAATAATAAACATATATACACATTTATCTCAACAAAATGATTTTGAATTTATTGACTTCTAAATGAATCTAATTCTTTCTAAAGTAAAGTAAATGAGAAAATGCACACATATCAACACTTTATAAAACTGGCGCGGTATTTTAGGTATATCCACATTCGGAATTAGAAATCTGTGAAGGGAAAGGAGAATTAAAAAGAAATGGTAACGGTGATTGGCGCGTTCTTTCGTTTTTTTTTGCAATTGTTCATGCCTTTGATGGTCGCTTGTGTGTTACAGTCACTACGACTGTAGTTCAATTTTATATAATAGTAACAACATTTGTGATATGCAAGATCTGTACGGAAATAAACTAAAAAAATCTAGGGCATTATTTATTTAAACTGAAACAAATTTCTATTGATAAGAGAAAACAATATGAAGATGATATTCTCCGTGTATTTATCTCCGAAATAAACGCAGAATATCTACATACTGTTTTAATTTTTTTGATACTGATTCATCAATCAAGAAGTAAGAAAACTGGTAAATTGTGGAGTAATGAGTATTCAACACTTATTAAAGTTTGCTATTATCTAAAATAGTTGAATTTAAAAATGAGATACTGATAAAATATCGTTCTCTTGTATGGTAAAATTAAAGAAAAAATGTTTTAGGGCAAACTAATAAAGTATTTGTAAACTTTTCGTGTATCCCCACAGAAAAAAGTCTAGTGGATTTAGATCGGGGCTACGGACTGGCCACGGCATGTGACCACCACGTCCAATCCAATGTGGGAATGCCCGGTTTAAAAATTGTTGAACAACCCTACTACTATGCGCGGGTGCTCCATCGTGCATAAACCATAATTATAGGTGTGTCGCTAATGGTATATCGTCCAAATATTCAGGCAATTCATTTTGAAGAAACAGTAAATAAGATTCCGCATTTAACCGTGCTGGGAGTACATGTGGTCCAAGTTGTTGATCGCCTACTAGCCCTGCCCAAACTTTGACGGATATCCTAACTTGAGAGGAGCCTTGGTTGATATCATGGGGGTTTTCATACGCCCGGTGGTGAATGTTGTGATAATTTAAGATACCATCATTGGTAAATGTGCATTTGTCCGTAAATAGAATTGCTGACGCAAGATCCGGCTGACGAACTTCTCGGCGTTGGAACCACTTGCAGAAGGCAATTCGGCGGGGATAATCTAAGTCCGTTAATCGTTGCAGGCGTTGAATATGATACGGATGAAGTAAATTCTTTTTCAAAATTTGCCGGAATCCGCTTCTACGATATTTAAAATTTTCTCTTCGGCTTGTAACGCTCTGCGTGATCTTTGAGGCCCGCGACCTTCAAAACATGGAATTACTGATCCTGTCTATCGAAGACGATACCCGGCTCTTACAAATGTTTCAGGCGAAGGATGATGTCGATGCGGGAAACGTTCTACGTACAAATTCCTTGCTGCAACACTATTCTGTCCTGTTTTACCATAAATCAAGATCATGTCAGTGTTTTCGACATTCGTGTACGCTGCCTACATATTCGTAACGCACGCATCCACCGCGAATAGCAAGTGCACACTAATTATGAATTCCAACATCAGCGACGACCGGTGATTCACCGGTATGCTAAATGAGTCAGAGCCGGACTCGAATAAAGAAAAATCATTTTCTCGGTACTACGTGCACTTAGAACCGTAATTTCTTGTATCTAGACATTGCTCATGTTTATCTTTCACCCCTTTTTTGATTTCGTACTATACAATAATAACTCTGTATATACTTTTAGATTTTAAAATTTATTTTTCTCATAATACGTTCCATAACAATTATAGTTATTCAGGCATTAAATGGAAATGTAATGTTTACAAGATTACGTAATTCCTATTATATAAATGCCGTTAAAGAAATATCACAAAACTTGAAACACAAAACCTCGTAGGAAAGTTTTAATAACAATGGACCCGCGAATGGATTGTTTTAGAGATATATCTATAGATACCCGTTCTCGCTTATCTCTTCCTTTGTTCGGAAAAAAATCTGATTTTTTTAAGGGAACTCGAACTACTACCTTCTTATCAATACCTCACGTGGACGTAGTATATATTTTACCTCCCCACTTGTTTGCAACAACCCCTGGACCCGCTGGACGCAATCAATCGCAAGTAATTAGGGGGGTTACAAACTATGAATAGTATCGTTGTCAGTAGAAGAGTATGTAATGTCTACAGGGTGTTCCATTTAAAATAAGAAAGTTTATGGCGACTTCCGGTATAACCGGAAGTTGTAAGACCCTGAAAATATTTTAAAATGAAAGGGAATCTTGAATAGCCCCGGATTCCAGAAATTCAGAGTTCCAGGTTTTTTTCTAACCTCGGAAACTTCTAACGAACGGCTACCGTGGAAAACCCTGTATATTACTCCTATTTCAATTTACTTAACATTTTTGTAGAACAAGTGTTGATGGACAGGAAACAACACATGTAGTAAGGTACAAATGCTGTCATGGTTTTACTCGCTCGCGCAATCTTGGAGAGGGTTGCATAAAACAAGCCGATCTTGAACCATTATTAGATGTATTGGATAAGATCAACGCCACCGATTTTAGAAGACTTATCGGAACTGTTGGGCTCGATAGTAAAATAGCTGATGGAAATTATACCTTGTTCGCCCCAGTGAACAACGCCCTGGACAACATAACTGAAGTAGTATCGGGAATGGTAAGCGAGTGTTGTGTTACATAATTTATTGTTAAAACTCTTATGCACTATACATATTTGTTGCGAGGTAATTGCTTAATACAAACACGAATAGTGTTTTATAACGACTCAGAGAAATGACTTATTAAGTAAATTGGTTGTGATTATTTTACTTATTTTGGCTTTGCATGCTCACCCCTAGTAATTAGTTATTGTTGGTTAGGTGATTATGAAAGCACCTTTTTCAGTCTTAATTTTAGTGACCAAAAACTAACAGGCTAAATATATGATCATTAAATAAATGCTTTTTTGCTAATCACTGTAATTAATAAGAGGGAATTTTTATATTAAACATTTTACCTCGTGTCGTATTTGCGTACATATATGATGTTTTATATTTTAAAATAGAGTGCAGTTTTTTTTTAAACATAGGCCAACTGTTTTATTTGAAGAAATAGACTAGTACCTACTTTGAAAAGCAAAATTGTTCAGAATTACTTAACTAAGAAAAATTAATAAATAATTTTATTGCAGTATAGCCAGATATTCCAATAGTTACTAAAAAGGCGTTTCTGTAAATAGCAACATTGTATTTTTTAACATAATTTTGAAAATATCAAAATTCCCAATAAGAAATTACATTTTTTTTTGTCGGAGCAATTTTAGAGCAACCACTAAAAATATGCTGAAATAGTTTTTTAAAACCTGACATTGCCCAACTTTTTTATTCGAAGTGACAGACTAGTAAATCCAAATGCAAGTTGTAGGAAATATTTCTAAGAAAAATTTACAAGTAATACTTTTCGATGATGCCAGATTTTTTCAGTAGCTAGTAAAACAATATTTCTTTTTACACTGTGCTTTTTTTAACATAATTTAACAGATCTTAAATTTCTAAATTAAAAATGTGTCATAGTGTCAGTAGCAGTTTTAGAACAATCAGCAAGAACAACTACAACAATCGGTAAGAAATAAAAAAGATAACATAGCAGGGCCTGGAAATTAAACAAAAATGTATTGCTTCAAAAAATCATTATTGTGCTGTCATTGTGTTATTTGCAAGCTGTTATGCGTATTTGAATGTATATAAGATGAATCCAAAAGTCCACGCCAGACATTTCGATAAGTATTTTCCAACTCCGGAGTTTTTAAGATATAACTTACAAAAACTAAAAACAACTGGTAGTCTGTGCCTAAGGATCCACAAAAGGCGCTAAAATGGGCACACACTACCATCAGTTGTTTTCAGTTTTTGTAAGCTATATCTAAGCTGCAGCTTAGAACATGAATATATTACCTGGAGACTGCATGCTATGTTCCCCACTCCAGTAGAAATGTCTCAAAAATCCACCATATTTGTTAGACTTTTAGAAAATTTAAATAGTTTGTCCCTAATTAGTATTGCATATTATTACACACGGACAAAGAAAATAATGGAGTGTGTTGTATTCGTCACAAAGGAAAATATTTCCTCGCTCATGTCTATACTATTTGAAAGCTACATCAGAAGTCGTACAATAATTTGGTAAAAACAGAATATGTACACTAAATATGCCTAAAGATCAGAAGAAAGAGCCTAGCAAATATGGCCGCCACATGTCTTCCCTTTCCATTCAAGTTGCAATCTCCAGGTATTGTTATACATGCTCTAAGGGCTGAAGCGTGTTTTAGGCACAAGGCGATGACCTATTTCTACGACGCAAACATTTTCGATTGCTGTTTATATATATATTTCGTATACCTACTGCTGTAACCCGTAGAAATGACCGATACCTCACAGTAAAGTTTCAAGAAGAAATGGATTTGGCCCACTGGGGCGACAAGAATCAGATAAACAGCCTTATTTGACCGCAGAACACCTGCAGCTGAATACATTGGCGTAGCAATAAAATTACTATTTTACGCCTTTCGAACGACGAGCCTATGAACTGGGCATGAATAAATCCGTTTTTTGCCCAAACGCCTAAACCGCGCTCTACCCTAATTATATCCTAAAAGTTCCTGAGTTGAAAAAGGATTATCGGGATGTCTTGCGTGGAATTCACTGCTACTCCTAACAAGAAAAGTGATGTAACATTTTTTATTTTTAAATTAGAAATTTTTTAATTAAAATCTGTTAAATTATGTTAACAAACACAGTAGTGCCAAAAAGTTAACCTGTGTCAGGTTTTAGAAAACATATATCAGCATATTTTTATTGATTGCTCTAAAATTGCTGAGAATTTTGGGATTTTCCAAATTATGTTAAAAATACAGTGTTGCCATTTCAAAAATACGTTTTTAGTAACCACCGGAATATCTGGCAAACACCACAATGAATTTATTTATCAAATTTTTCTTTTTTATTTTGAAATTAAAGATCTGTTAAATTATGTTGACAAATACGGTAGTGCCAAAAAGTTAGCCTGTGTCAGGTTTTAAAAAACTATTTCAGCACATTTTTACTGATTGCTCTAAAACGGCTGAGAATTTTGGGATTTTCCAAATTATGTTAAAAATACAGGGTTGCCATTTGCAAAAATACGTTTTTTGTAACTACCGGAATATCTGGCAAAAACCGCAATGAATTTATTTATCAAATTTTTCTTAGTTAAATAATTCTTTACAATTTAGATTTTCAAGTACTGGTGTTTTCATTCTTATATTTCCAAATAAAAAAATTGGCCTATGTTTGTTTACAAGAGAAAACTAGGCTGTATAGCTATATATGGTTAATAAGTGAAATATTGTTACTAATATATTTTTAAAATAATATATTTTGATTGTAGAATGAAGTGGACGTTGTTCGTCGAGATGCCAGCGATACTGCAGAGGAAATGATGCTAAACCATATTGTTCGAGGTTTCGTAGATCTCAACGACTATGATAATGAAGATATCATTTATGGGTAAGCATTTTTTCTGTGGTTTCTAACATTGAAAATGCATATCGTGTTGAAGTTAAGATGAAAATCTTACCACTTCTATGAATCATTTTATTATTGTTCATATTGTGTTTCCGTTTCAAAGGTTAGAAATAATGTCGAATTCAGAAATGTTCGACTTTTATAATAACGCCTTTCCCGTATTTCCTCTTTCTTCCTTAATAACTTAGAAAATACAGGCACAACCGCTTTTAAAATTGGTATGATTTTGTCTAGAAAGGTTTTCTGAATATGTTTGTATACATACTATTACAATTTCAATAATGTAATAATATTTTAAATAGTCTACTTGGTAGCGTACATAGCTAACTTATCTTTTCTCAGGAACCAATGAATCTTTTTAAACGATCTCCGTTGTGTTTTATTCTAAAGAGTTAAATAATTTGCACCCGCAACGGATCTTTTTTTTTTTCAAACTGAGGCTTAACCGTTTTTTATTACAAACCCAAGGTTGTAAAATTTTGTTTGGCACTTTTTTATACATGAGTTTTCATAATTCTTATTTTATTTGCTTGTTTTAATTTGTTCGATCAAAAATTAAACAAAATATAGTATATTACAATAACATAGTTTCTATACCTATATCTACATATCAGGTACATACATGGTTCCTCGATAAAAGGGTATTTAATGCAAGTATCATTTTATGTAAATTTCAAATGTTAATCCGGTGTTATATGTTTAAAAAGCTATCATGTAGGTAATAAAAATTTCCGGCATTCCGAACACAAAAACAAAACCATAAAATAACGACATTTGGAAATCATAATTCCTATTTAATTCGCTTGTTATACACATTACAATATATGTACTTACATAATAACAGATTGTGTTTCTTTACCTACACTTATTATATAGATATCAACATTATATAATTTCATTTTTAAAACCACGTAGTTTGGCAGTCACCGATACGCATACTGACAAAACAGAAATCTTTATTTGTGGCCGCACACGTGCATTTTGCAAACAGTATCTCATAGATTTAAGTTCCGAAAAAAAAAACGTTAAAAACCAAGAAAGAAAGACATTTTTCAGAAATGTCGTTAATATTAATTTGTTTGCTTGTTCTGGCTAACACTAAGACAATGATAGGGAAAAATATTTGGTCTTCCAGTATTTGCTGTATAAAATAATAATGCAGTATTAATCAATTCACATTATCAGCAGCTAATAAATATTGCTAGTAGTAAATTCTAAGTTTCTCTATTAACATTGTGAATAAGCAAGCCACTTCTAAGTATCAATAAGAAATCTCATTCTTTCTAGATAAATATGAAACACAAACAAAGCATTTTATGTTTACGTTTTAAGTGTTTTAAGCCATTTAATTGCAACACTAAAAAACACTTAAAACCAATAAGAAGTGAGGGTGTCTTTCCGACTTTATTTACAGTTGGAAATTCAATTCAATGCCTAACTGCCATATCAGTGGTAATGAAACAATATTTAAGTGTAACTTTAAATTTATGCCTTGGTTCCCTAGCCTCTGGAGATTTTTCACTTGGTAACAGTTTAGATATTTTAATGATCCTTCTACTTTTAGAATTTGTTACACCAGCTAAAAAACATCCTGCATATTCTAATATATCATTTTATCATTTTATGTAAATTTCGATATTTCTGTTGAGTTTTATATGCTTAAGAAGATATGGGAGAGATAAATTTAAAAAAAATCATTTTTTTTCCAATAAAATAATAAGAGAACTAAACCCTTCATAATGAACGCTTGCTTAAAACAAACATTTCGGGAAATTTCTTAAAATTTATTTTATATGAATTCATTTGTATTCCAGTTTTTAGCTTTTTATCACACGATTTTTCTTTTTTATTAACAAAACGTAAATGTATTTATCGACTAATTCTACAACGAATTCTACATGTGATATTGTCAACATTAATGAAGCCGAAAGTGTTTGTTATATTGATAATATTCTGTTGTGATAAATTAATTACTGCAATAAGTCTTTTGATATCCCATATATGTATATCTAATCTATAGAGATTATACTGTTGCAGTTTTGCGTAAAAAGAAAATGGTTCTTATTGTACTAAAGGTCACTATGCATATTTTGGGGTTATCTGTAATGTCACATTGGCATAAAAACAAAATACTAAAGAAAATATTATCTACTTATCATAACGACAACTAAAAATACTTATTTATCCGACAGTTTGATTATGTTAATTACTAATAATGATTAACATATTTTGACTGTATAAGAAATCATTTCTTTGACACTTTAATTTATTGCATTTCTTAAAAACTTGATTGATGGATATGCCAAATTGTTTAGGTATCTTCTATAGAAATAATATAAAACTGAAAGATGAAATATTAATTTATTTGTCCTGTAGTGGATATTTATAATATGGTACAGAAAAAGCAAATAAGTATCCAGAATTATATCCTTCACACAAATTCCGCTCTGATTGTGCAAATATTTCTACAGGCAACTTGTGGACATGAGTTTATTTCTATATAGTATCTTGTAGCTGTTCCTTGAGGCAATTTGAAATACTTTCAAATATCTTGATATAATAACTTACATAATTGGATAGATTCCTATTATATTAAAGTAATAGAGAAATGTAATAAAATACATAATTCTTTTACAGTGAAAATTACAATAACTCTATTCGATTGAATTACTATCCAACTCCTGAGGGCGGTAAGCTGGTGACGGCTAATTGTGCACGGATAGTCAGAGCAAATTTGTTCGCATCGAATGGTTTTATTCACACCGTGGATAACGTAATCCCCACTGCTAGACAAAGCATAAACGAATTATTGGAATCGCCAGAAGCCAGCTTGTTCAAACAAGGTACGTAACGAATTTTACCATCAAAAGGTAAATATTGTACAAGCGATCATGTTTTAATAGCACTGGATGCATCAAAATTAATCGATATGTTCAAATCTGATGGACATTATACCATATTCTTGCCAACGAATGCAGCTTTCAACAAATTAGACGCGGGTACGAGACAGAAAATATTCTCCGGAAGCGATTGCGCTGCTAGTAAGTGCAACAATTTTATTCATGTGAATCTATCAATTGCGATATTATTCTCTCCATTTTAGCAATTTTGAAACATCACATCACACCGCACACGGTATGCGCCGTTGCCGTTATTACGAACGCAACAGTACACAATGAAAATGGATGGATACTAAACATGGAAAGGTTGTCGGAAGATGAAATTTTGCTTGACGGAAAAACTAAATTTGTTAGTACAGACATTTTACTTACTAATGGTGTTGTACATTTTATTGACACTGTTCTTATTCCTGACTCAGGTATAAAGTATTAGTTTTCTGCAAATAACACCAGTCATTAAAACTATATTTTTTTTAATAATAGCTTTGCCCGTGAGTCAAGCACTAACGGAAAACACTAAGTTTCTTAATTTGGCCAGAGAAGCAGGTGTAAACTTAGATGCATTGTCAAATATTACTGTTTTTGTTCCGTTCGATGCCGCTTTCGATGAACCAGAGGCTGAAAAATACCTTAACAACGTAATAGATGATAAAGAGAAGCTAAGGGAACTAGTACTATACCACATTGCGAAGGGTCAAATGACAGGCTCCGATTTGACCGCGAGCGGAATTCTGAGAACGGAACTCGAAGGGAAATCTTTGTCGCTCAAAGGATTTCCATTTGTAAGTAATGAATTGACCATTGATCGACATTTGGTTCTATTAATTTTTTTTTCACAATTACAGTATGGTAAATTGTTCTCCAAAGGCTTTACGTCAACACCACTGATTCAGTGCGCATCACTTACGAGAATCGAAAAAGAGGCTTGTTCATCTGTAGTTCATGAAGTCGACAAAGTGTTGATACCTCCAACTAAAACACTATTGGAATTAATAGACGAAGATAGCAGACTATCGACTTTCAGATCCATTTTGGAGGGAACGCAAATAGAAGAGAAATTGAAAGATCCGAATCAAAATCTAACTATCATGGCGACTACAAACTACGGTTTCGGAAGATCCAAATATAACATCAAGGAATTGAGAGATGACAAAAAGTTGGCTGAGAATATTTTGAAGAAACATCTGATTAGAAGTAATTAGTGTTTGATTAAAGAGTGCTTTACACCGACTAATATTTTCTTTTTGCCCTTTACAGGACCTGTATGTTGTCAAGAACTAGGGAACGGTGGTGATCAAATCTTTTATAGGTGGTCTCCGTTTTCCGATAGCTTCATAAGTCCTCAAATGATAAAGGACTGCAACATAATGGCTACAAATGGTGTACTGCATACCACCAACGCTTTTTTGCTTCAACAACAAGAGCCGTTTTTCTAAGTTAATTATTTGTGTACTTCCTTAATTTTAGATTCCGACACTTTTTATACATCATGTGACTGACACTGTACTTGTGCTTGTTATTATCAGAGATAGCAACAACTTTGGTTTGGCTTCACGATGTAATGAGTATCATAGTGAATAATTTCAAACTCATTTATTTGCAATAAAAAAAAAATTGTAGGCTTCAGATTACTATTAAATCAAAATCGTCTTATAAACCTCAGTCGTTGGCTTCTCTAGTTATTATACGGAAATAAACATGTGTATTTATTATAAATGTTCTTTTAATTCCCAGTCGTAAATAGTATCTACTGTAATAGCATTAGTAAATGAGGAAAAAATAAGCTTCAGCATTAATATGCTGTGACAGTTTTCAGTTGAACATCCGGATTAGGCACCAGTTTATACAGATAAACAGAGACGACCTTAAAATATATCGAGATAACGCAATATATCGAGTGTTCGCAGAATTTCCGCAAAAACGACGAAATGTTCTGCTACGATGGGGTAATATTCTTAAGAGAACTAGAAGTTTCGATGCATATAGCTCATTTCACTTGGGAGTTAATCTACGAACGGCGAAACTTGTCGGTTAACTGAATTCGTCGTGAGTAATTCATCAGACTCCGATCACGAAACTGAGTCAGACGGTAAATGGAAAACACCCTACATATTCGGCACAAATTATTCGTTGAAATATCTAGAACACGTCTATAAAATATTTGTTACAAAATTTTCTTAATATGTATTATGTACACTCCGCTAAAAAAGTATCGCATAATTTAGTTTTGAATCATAAAAGTATCGCATAATCTTTGTTTGTAGCATAAAGTTGTAAATATACTTTAATGCGCTCTAAGATATAATTTCTATGATTGTTTAAATAAAATACAGGCCAAATAAAAACAAGAACTCATACTTGAGATTTTTAGTAAAACAAGAAATTATAATTTTGGAAAGAAAAATGTCATAACAATAGCTTTTAATACTCAGTATTGTCACCTCTGGCTCTTATGACCGCTCGATAAGCCTGATCCAAATTCTCCCACTCGTCACGGAGAGCATTTGCTAGTCCATGCAGGTCCGCTGGGGCAACATTTTGGGTTCGTATCCGTCTGTGAAGGAGGTCCCACACGTGCTCGATAGGGTTCATGTCCGGACTTACCGCAGGCCAATCTAAAACTGGAATACCAACATCGTTAAGGTATTCCTGGACGATTATTGCAACATGCGGTCGTGCATTATCGTGCATTAACATGAATTCGTTTCCTATAATTGGCGCATATGGTACTACATGTTCTTCTAAAATGTCCGTTATATACCTGTGGGCAGTCAGTGTACCTCTGTCTACTGGTACTAACTCTGTACGACCTGTTAAACAGATGCCTCCCCAAACCATAATAGAGCCACCAGCGAAATTAGGTCTAGGTCTGATATTACACTGCGAATAGCGCTCACCGTCTCGTCTGTACACTGAGATACGCCTATCTGAGGTGTAAAGACCAAATCTTGACTCATCTGTGAAGAGTATATTGGCCCAGTCATTAATGTTCCAATTTACATGTTCTCTGGCAAACCTTAAGCGAGCCACTCGGTGGTTCCTAGTGAGACGAGGAGCTGTTACAGCTACTCTAGCTCTTAATCCATTCTGTCGTAACCTATTCCGAATAGTTTGAGTACTCACACGAGTATTTCTGATTCTAGCCAAGTCGTTCTGCAATTGTCTCGCAGTTACATGTCTTCGACGTAATGCTTGTAGTAGTAAATAGCGGTCATCTTGGCGAGTAGAACATCTTGGACGACCTGGTACAGGTCTTCTATTGTAAATGCCTGTTTCCCTATATCTGGCTACGGCTCTAGAAACACTTGACTGATTGATGTTCATCAAATTAGCAACGTATGCTTGAGATCGTCCATCTTCGATTAAAGCAACTATAGCAGCCACTTGTTCTGAAGTTAAATTGCTCATTTTAGTTTTAAAAGCGTTGGTACAGAACTCTGACTTCGCACTTTAAAATTTGTCCGTATAGGAAGACTTTCAATAAACAACTGAACAAACCTTACACATATGCATTTTTCTAAATGTGTTCTTTTAGAAAAAAAAAAAAGTAAAAATGCTAAGTTCCATTATTTTGTTAGTGTTTTTATAGTTCACATACACGAGGCAAACTTTTTGTGAACGTATAAAAATATCTTGGTTCATAAATGCCCTTTTTTAGTTTATGCGATACTTTTTTGGCGGAGTGTATATTCTAAAGAATATGTAGGAAATATTTTTTAAACTTTAAAGTTGTTTGTAACAGTTTATATCACAATGAGAAGACGAAGATAAATTGTTTGGGAAAACAAAAATAAAATTACAAATATTACGAACATAAGGAAGAAAGACACACGAGTTCGGATTAGTACCAAACGCCTACCCTACCCTGATCGCACAGTGCGAATAGCAAATGTGGCGATGCCTCACATTTCCTCAAATTATAATTTAGAGATGTTATAGTCAGCATAATAAGTTACTACGAATAACTGTAAGTAGAATGTTAGAATATAGAGCGTTTTCTACAATTTTACGCATACTTTACGTGCAATTTTAGCACACCACCAAATCGACGTTAGTGTATATTAGGTTGTAAATACATAATACAAAAATGCACACTACTGTATTAAGTTATATATAATCATATTCCCTTATACCCGGAGGGTGTCGGGATACTGTATTAAATTACCTAACTTCAATATTGACATGAACTCGTAGAAAGCAGGGTTGGATCAGGACAACTTTTCTGTTGTATTTTTCTCTTAAAATGACTTCTACGTATCGCTATTCTTAATACCTATTTTTGTAGATAAGAATGAAGACGTATTTACACAAAGTAGTATCACTTAGGACAACCTTTTCCGATTGGTCTGAATTTACTGATATGAAAACAAGATACCCTAAAATTTTGTTTTGATTTTTTTGGCATAAGTAAATAAATTTTTATATAGCAAAAGTCGTTGTCGGTTTGCGTTAGGTCGGCCTTGAATCATTTTTTAATCGCAATGTCGGTCATGCGTTGTCAAGCTTATTTATTTACTTAAAAAACACGGAAATTTTATTTGGATTTTATCTAACCGATAGGTAGTTTTTTACTAAACCATTTTATTTTCTATATTAGGTAAAAATGTTTCTTGTAAAAGATTCACAGAATACATTTCGTCACAATTCAATGATATTTTCGTTTATACAGAGTTCCCAAAGTAAATGAGCTCTGTATAGTAGAGCTATGCGATATCGTGATTTTAATATCGAAAATCGATATCACTAAAATATCTATGTTTGATATATTGATGTTCTAAAAATCGATCCATCCAGTCGATGACATCAGAACGGCCCATGCCGTATTATGAAAGGCGCGCGGGTGCTGTGCAGGTTGTTTCTTTAATTCTTATCACGATATACTTGATCAGCATAATTTTTAAAGTGACTTTTAAATACGTGGTTACAGGTGTCCTTATAGCAAGCTTTAATTTTTGAAATGTCAGCTTGGCGCTCACGTGACATGCCTCTTAAATGTTTGAAATCATACATTATAAACAGAACGGCCCATCTCAAAGTCTGCATCTCTGAGTTAAATGTTTGCGCGTATCGATTTACCGCTTTATCAGATTCCATTGTAGTTATAAGCGAGAATAATTATTGCGACATGGAGTCTGCCGTAAAGTCAAATACTGGGCAGATCTTATCAAACTATTTAAAACTCTTTATGGACAGAGCAATCCCGGACCAGAGTTTTTACTATCTATAACATATTTAGTCGACTAGTCTATTACTTCTGAGTAGGTTCCATATACTGTTTATTTTCCTAAAGCAAAGAATGTGAAGTAATGAATCATCTACAGTCAAACTATTTAAAAAGTTTGTGTAATAAAGCGCAAAGTACACATTTATAGATCCTTTTTTCGATTTATTTATTTTATATTTGACAAAGCATTTTATAAAAATATAAAATTTCTATACCTATTTATTTATTCCTAAATATATGACCTTATAACCAACCATGTTTATCCATCTGTTGTTGAACTTCAACAACAAATCTTACCTTTACTGTAACAGTCACCACAATCCTCACTTCCGACAATATCCATAATATCGACGTAAAGAACCTCGTCTGCTGGCCTTAGTGTAACAGCAACCACATCTCTTAATAGCGCCTATATTTAAACTATAATATTTTTTTGGGTCAAAGGGTGGCAGCTCAACATTAAATCTTTATGGCATAAATCAACATAAAACCATGTCAAATTTTGAAAATTTAAAAGTGTACTCCCAGCGTCAAGTTGGTTCGCCCATTGTGAATATCTCGAGAACGGAAAGAGAATAGCAAATTTTTTCTTTACAGCATAAATCAGCATACGACGACCCCAAAACGATGACATAGTTACATTTTAAGAAATTAATAGTGGTGGGCAGCTGAACCTGTCGGCCCGGTCTGTACGCGTACAGACCGGGCCGACATGTTTCTATAAACGCGTTTATAGAAAAACTTGAGCTGCGGATCTGAATATCGACAGTTCCAGGATGCGTGTATAGCTATATAGGTTTATACCTAATATCTTGATTAGTTAATGGAAATTTTGTAAAACTAACTAAAAATATACTAGAGAAAGGACTAGGTACTCATAAAGTGGGTTTTATTAATTTCAATTAAATAGGCACACACTTGGATATGATATAAATATCATTGCTTTTCTATTGTATTTTTCAGTTGAAATGTCTTTTAGGTATTGTACCTATTCTTAAACTCACCATTTCTGTAGGTAAGGATGAAGACGTACTTACACAAAGTAGGATCATTTATACATCACATCATTTGTATGTAAGAAACTTAAAGTAAAATGTCGCTACAACATGTACTATGTAAAATAAATAGAGTGATGTGTGAGGGCTTTATTCACAATGAGAATTGGCAGTGTATTACAGAAACAAAAAATTTCTAACAAGTTTAAGTCGCCACGTATATTTGTAGATATATGTACATACATTTATTCCTTTTTATATTATCAACGCACTTTATTAACAATTTCTCTTAATTAATGGATGAATGATGACTTGGTACGGTGTTTATTTAATAAGTAGGTATTTATTTTATTTTAGAAACAAAAATTAATAATCAGGTAACTTGGAGTTTCTTTGATCTTTCGTCCTTGAACAAAACCCAATTAGTTTTTCACAGTGATTCGAAATTCGTTTTATTCTTGTTTAAATCCGTTCGCTTGTGTTTCAGTGAGTTCTTTCCTGGTGTTCAGCTGCCAGTATACAACCAGCCTGCCGCTTAACATGAAGAGGAATACTAGCGCCGGTGCAGTTCTTTCGAGCTTATCAGCAACCATATAATGCGAATACACAGCCATAAGTGTAAGGATTAACAAACAAATGTTGGCCCCATTTTTTATTTTATCTGAAACAGAAACAAGGCGATCAGGAACTACAAAACTATATTTATGGCGAATGGTAGTTAATGTTGGAAAGCACAAATGTAAAATAAACCTACAGATCGTTCAAGTTCACTTGACAAAGTAAATGCGAAGTTTATAAGAGACATTATATAAAATACAAAATACATATACATTACTCACACTGTCAATTCGAACCGGAATGATCTATACGAGGGGAGTTAATCTAGTCCCTATCGTGCACTAGTGAGTAACTAACACGTTCATGGCCGGCCCTATAATTTTGTTTTTTTCAGGTACTTAGGTACTTTGCAATTTAGGTAAAAAGTAACTGCGGTAGAAACATTATAATAGAATGAATACTGAATTGATGAATATTTAATAGTTTTTATTCGCCTTCATATCGATTGTATATGATACAATGAAAGCATAATTATGTTTGTTTTGGTGCAAGTTGTCATCTTTAACTCCTAGTGAAGGTGGAAATGTGTGTACTGTTTAGAAAAAGGCGCAACTATATAAGAGGTATAAAAGTACTTTCTTTCAGTCAAATACGTAAATTTTTATTTATTTTTAAAATTTTAATATTATCCTTGCTAATAGTATCAATAATAATAACATAATAATAGTGATAATAATATAATTATTCATATGGATAAAACCTTTAGAGCGATTCTTCCTCTGGAAATTCTTCTTCACTTAGGTCTATTTGCTCTTCGTCGCAGGACAAAGTTTCTTGTTCATCTCTGTTAATTACCACTAATTGCAACATATCGTCGTCTAACTTACTATGTGATCTTTGCGTAACACTAAATGAACTTAACAATGGATCCGAACTAAGAATTGGTCGGTGAAACAGATCATCCTTTATTTTTTCCGCAGTAAACGGAAGACGATATCACCTACTGTCTTTATTTCTCCATTCTTGAGACAGATTGTTCACCAATAGGAAGAATTGCTTCCTTTACAATAATTGGACCATGGATCAATAATTTGCGGACGGAGGGAGGCGTGTAGTACCAGTTATATAATGAAACGTTGAAACGTATTTCTCGGCAGTTTTTAAACAATACAACTCTAAATTATCGATATTGGTTTCATAATTAACGTTAATTGTACGCAAAATTACACCAAAACGTGTAATCAATTCTTCGTCAGTTGCAGTAATTTCCGCTGTTAGAGATGGATTTGAAGAGAAACGTTATACAGTATTTCCATCATTCGTATTCCCAGATCCAGTTTTCGAAATATCGACAAGAAGACCCATTTTTTCTCGAAATCCTGATTGAATCTTTCTCAGGTCAAGTCAATATGAAATTTGTAGTAAATATTCACAATGTAGGTACAACAGAAAGTCCAAACTGTAAAGCATTCGGATCATGTGGCAGTTGCCGAAGAGACACTATATAGTTCATTTTTGAAATTTTTGCTGTAGATTTTCGCGTCCACGATTGTTAAGCACAATTTAAAATTGATTTGCCCTACCGGAGAATCATATGGGGTCAAATTTCCAATTTAACTTTTCACAGCCACTTCTCCTGGTCTGAAATATCCGCAGTTTCATGCACCCATTGTCAGTTGGGCAAAATTTGTTCAATTCAATCCGTTTATATTTATAAACGGATAGAGTCGTTATTCTTATTAAGAAATAATAGATGACTTCTTATTAATTATTCCATTATTCAATAATGAATTGTAACATTTATTTCATTCATTATTCAAATAATTATTTGCTTAATTATTCTTCATTCGAATAATTATTATTATTCAACAACGTGTGTATGTTTGATTATTTGTTCGAAGTTGCATTTTTAACCAGCAATCTAAAAGCCACACTATTCTAGATGGACATCTACTGTTTTATTTTAACATGCGGGAGGGAGATTGGTGGTGCCTTGCTCCACCAATCCCCATTGATTCTTTTTAAATACCGGAAGGAAGGGTGGAGCACAAGAATATTTTTTTCTTAACATCAAGAGCTGGATGGTTGGTGGAGGGTACGCACTGTTTTTTTTTTTAATAATTAAATCAATTTTTAGAACAACACTGACAATGGAGAGAGATTGTTTTACAGCACAGATAGAGTAGACGCAGATAGAGATGGGCGAATCTCGAGTTTAAAGGCGAATCTAAAGTTTAAAGTCACTGTACTGTGAGGCTGTTATGAGCAAGGATGAAAAAAAAAAAAATTTGAGAGCGTGGCTTGCGTATGTAAACTAGTTAGAACGGCGGCTAATGTCTTAAGTGTTCTACTTATGCGAACGCCATCACAAGTAACTCCCTCAAAAGCTTTTTTTAATCTCTGGTCATGAGGCAGTTTTACGTTTCATATAGGTACTTACGCTTTGTTTGTGAAAACATTGAAATATAATACGATTATTACTTTAAAATTTTTTATTCGTTTTTGTTCGATTTGTATGTGTAAGTAGTGTATTGAAAGAAAGATTGCGATACTGTTTAATTATAAGCAACCATTTTTTCTTAGAAAATAGTATCTAAAATATGAGAGCAGATGTTAAAAGGGAAAGTTGTGGTTACCTAACTACAATATTCTTAGTGTGCATTGTTCATCGCTTTTGTTTTTTGTTTCTAAACAGAGCTGTTTTTATTATTTTATTTTTAATAATTTTATATTTTAATCATTCGAAAAGGATTTAACTTGTCACTGTAATGTTTCTCTTTTACCTTAAATCTCCAACAAAGAAAACTGAGATATTAAAAAAAAAAGAGAATCATTACAAAAGTGTGCAATTAAGAGAATTCAGAAAATAAACCGCTTATTAATTTAAAGCATCTGCGACTTTTGTTGAAATAAGGTATATAGTGTGTTCTGAAATTTTTAACGGGTTTTTAGTGTTTTCATGCACTATGTACCACATTTTGGGAAAGCTCACATAAAGATTTACATAACAAAGTTGTAAAAAACATTTTCTATTTTAAATTTGCTTTTAGAGCTACTCCCTTTTCAAATAATTCATCTGCCAGTTATGCGCTTTTGGTTTATTAGTCAAGGTAGCAAAAGAAAACAGGCGTTCGGCAGTTGCCGACGATGGTGTAAGGATGTATTGAACTTGATAAATACCATTTTAATATGTTTATAGCTGTTCAAAATATTTAAGTCTTCTCTTGGATCACCGTAAAATTGCAAAATTTCGAGTCAACGATGCTGAGGTGCACGATCGTGTTTCCACTACGAAATAAAAAAAAATCATCATTTTTTACTGAGTGCAAAGAAGACATCTCTTCTGAAGTATCAATTTCGTCAGTATTCATTTCGTCAACCAATGCCTCTGTAAGGTATGACAGAATTTCTAAGTGAAGGTTCAAATTTATGCATAGCATCTTTTTAAATTTTGGGTGAGACAGAGCTGCAGTGATTGCTTTTTTTGAAAGTGTAGGCATATACCTAATCTAAATTTATTTCGGTGTTATTCAGTAATAAATTATTTGAATAACGATTTATTTGGTAGAAGAATCATTGATCATGATGCTTTATTCAAATAACGTTTTATTGAAATAATTCTTTATTCAAATGATTTCCCATAGTTTTATTCAACAATAACTTAATACGTAATAAAGAATAACAGATGAAAATTTCATTCAAATAATTATTTGAATAAAAAATTATTGAATGATGCCTAACACTGTTGTCAGTATAGTCTTATTGAGTGACAATATTTCTTGGAGACAGGTCGTGAGTTTTTCCATATAACGTCTGTGGTTTTTTCATCGATCAATTGAAGCAAAACCAAAGATACTGTAAAAATACTTTCATCTGCTAGTGGTGCATCTTGACTTTTTTGTTTGTATGCGGTGTGTCTCGAACTGCCGTCAAAACCCCATTTAACTACATTAAAAGTAATGAACTGTCTCGTGCTTCAAGCTTCAAAATACACTTTAAAACGCTTTCACAGGTTGTATTCAATAAATTTTGCAGGGGTACTTCACACTTTTCTTCGGAGATTGAAATTTGCGGTGGATAAAAAAGTTACTTCCTTTCTAGAACTTTATAATATGGCGGATACAAATCATTCACGTGCCGGTTAGCTCTACTTCTTAACGTGTTATGCGGTTCCTTAGTAAAACTTGCAGAAATTGGAAGTTGGCTTCTTCTTAATACGGCAGTTCGAAAAGAAAAACTGGAAACACCGATATAAAGTCTCATAAAAATAGACAAAGCTCAGTGAAATGATTTTATTTACCCATGACTCGCAACATTTTATAGGCTCTTAAAGAACAAAAGAATTTCTCTGGACAAAGCCAGAAATTTGAAGAATTTAACATTAAAATCGCATGATTTAAAACGGTGATGTAAACTCGGTCGATCATGCTAATTTTCATTATCCATCTCCTATGTAAACTCGGCCGGCCGAAAATTTTATATTGCAGTTTCGACTTGTAAATCGGCCGGCCGTAAATTTTATATTGCAGTTTCGATATACGGATTATTAACAGTGTTTGGAAATAAATTTCACGATTACAACGACATCTGTTTTTGTAATTGCTTCTAATTAGTTAGATTATATGCGCTGTCCTCACGAACAAACGCATAGCTGCTTCATAAAGCTGTAAATTGGCCGAGTTTATATCTACCCATTTAAAAGAGGTGCAGTTTACGATGTTTGTAAGCGTGTATCTTTAAGTTGCGTGACGTATCAGTTGTAATTCCCAGCCTAAAACTTGATTTAATGTGATAAGAATATCGTATCATAATTTTGCCACGACCGAGAAAAGTTGAAATTGTGGGTTTCAGATCCTAAGCCACCGTGCAGCGTAGCCACCATATATCTGTTTGACAGTATAAAAATGTTTAGTGCTTAAAGACATTAAATGGCAGACTTAAATATGGACAAATAAATATTTGATTACCTAAACCAAATTATTTTGTTCATTTAACCTTACTTTATTTGAGATAACAAAATATCTTATTGAATTAACTAATTTTTTCTTGACAAAATACGTTTTGTTATTGTAAATAAATTGGTTTCTCAGTGTAGCACAATGAGCCTAGTCTAGATAGGTTCTAGCCGACTATTAAAACAATGCCAGAATTTCTAATCCAACGCCGTAATCATAATTGCCACATTGTGAGTTTGCAATTGAAACATTTTACAGTTAAAATGTTGTGGCTACCTTATTTAATCTTAAAATAGATTCTATGTTAATTATGACATTATTATAACAACAAAAAAATATCGAAATATTATATGTGACTTAGAGGAAATTACTCTCTTTGATTGTCTCAAAATCTAATATTCAATGGCGCCGATTAGGAATAAGAACATTGATGGCGATCAAACAGAGCCGAAACGCCATGTAAAAATTTCCAGCGCACCATTAGATAGAAAATCGGAAGTGTCTTTGGAAACGGGATTTTAACTTTTCTGTACTAGCCCATACACTTCCAAACAAAGATATTACAAACACAAGGAGGACCGGCTTTTCTTCGTGTTTTTAAAAAAAATTCCAACATGATTTTTTATAGGTTCATATCCTTTTCAAGCTCATAACAAACGTTAAATTTAGTATCTTCGTTAAATTTAAACCTCCAATAATAAGCAAGATTCTCTTAGTGAGGATCGAAAATGAATCATCCTCTATAATTGCAAATGGTATTTCCACGGGATTACTTGTGAACACATTTTTTCGGTCTACCTCCTTCCGACAAGAGTGAAGAAGTTAATTGTAACTAGGCCAGAAAAATCTAAACTATGTATAGTAGTTTCATAGATATGTAATTTAATTTCTTTTTCTTTATAACAATGCTGTAAATAGCGATACATTTTACTCTCTAAACGTAAAGTTTCGCCGAAATGAAAAGTGAGTGCATCTAAACAGTGATGATTTCTAAAATGTGTCAAGTTTTTCCCTTTATTAGTATTGGACAGTTTTCAAATACACTGACAAGGGAACAGCGGCGGGTGTCCCCCTCCGATTTCGATGAAACTTAACAGATCGAAAGAGTACCTTAAAATAAGAGACACGTATTTTTTTTTTATCGGCGGAACCGCACGATTTTGGGGTACAGCCCCCTCCAAAGTTTGGACGATTTTTCAATTTTTGCAAGTATTTCCAAAATTATAACAGATATTAAATTTTCTTCTTAACATAATTTGCAGCATATTGCATGGCCCTAAGGGTGGCGTCGTCCGTATTCGCAAAAAGTTAATAACGGGGGACGGGGTACCCCGTACCCCCCATTTTTTTTACATTTCTTCTTTTTCTTATTCATCAAAAGAGGGCCGATTTTACATAGAATACGATGATGTATAACAAGTTTAGAAAATTAATAATTGTAAAAATAGAAAAATAATAATAATGCTTCAAAATTAATAAACTTGTCTATTGATATAAATCAAATGAACTATAACAGAAATAAGTTTTTATCTTTAACATAATTTCCAGCATAATACATGGTCTCAAGGTAGATATCTTCATAAAAAGCTAATAACGGGCGACGGGGTACCCCATACCCCCGCATTTTTTAATAATAAGGTTTATATAGAAAACAATGGTAATAAATTAGGAGGATTAATAATAAAAATAATTGTAATAATAATAATATAGTACAATAACAACAATTATTTGTTATCGTTATTCCGCTGTTGTCCTTACTTCTTCTATTTCTTAATTTAGAATTGTATCTACTCGACAAACTATGGTCAAATCTTTCTATGCCTATACTGACTTGTACTATATACTATACGAAACTTTTATCGGTGGTAGCAATATAAATCGTTTTATCAACTGCAGTTAGTGACTGCGTTTTATATATTTCCTTAATAAAATGTTATTCATTCTTAGAATACCATAATCCTTTAGTGCGTACATATGAACAAATTTTTTACACAGGACGAAGGATTAAATAATACATACATATATATTTTTTAATTTATTTCAAGTTTTTCGTGCAATGTAGGTGTACAATGTAAGTATTCAATGGAGCATAAATATAACTAATGTGTTTGTAACGATTATTACATTTCGAAAACAATAGAACAGAATTAGAAAAACATTATAATGCTTACAAATGTTTAAATACATGACATACTGTAATGCGATTATTGGTATATAATGTATTGCAATAGCGAACAAGATTAATATACATACAGTAATTAAGCTATGTAAGTATTACAGTAGTGATAGTCTGTGTAAAAGTGTTTAAAACACAGATTTTGTTTGCACCATGAACACCGCACAATAGCTGGTTTATTGCAAATACTACACAAGGGTGTAGACTGCGCATCTTTGTTAAAACAAACCTCTACAGGATTTTTAAAGGGCCCAGGTCTTTCCTCAACGTATCCACTCTTATACCACGGGTACTTGAATACGTCGAAAAATCTTGGGGATGAAAACTGATTATGCGTTAGGGATTGCAACTTAATAATATTATTTCTCTGATGTAAATCTATCTCGTAGTTCATAAGAATCACTATATCCGAAAAAGTTCTAACAAAATTTTTCCACAGTCTAAAACCATATACATCTAGAGGTTGTACTATCGCTGTCGTTTTTTTTTTGGTATATTTAAAATGTTCAAAGTTTTGTCTTTTGGCACTAATTGCTGAAGTTCGGCAACACAATGCCCACTCCAAGAATCAATCAAAAGGACACTCTTTGGCCCGGTATTCGAGAGAAAAACATCCGTTAGCCAGGTTTTGAAATGATTTGAAGTGAGCGATCTTTTTTTGATGAATAATGAATAAACTTATTATTAAACAAATGCGGGGGTAAGGGGTATCCCGTCCCCCGTTATTAGCTTTTTATGAAGATATTTACCTTGAGACTATGTATTATGCTGGAAATTATGTTAAGGATAAAAACTTATTTCTGTTATAGTTCATTTGATTTATATCAATAGACAAGTTTATTAATTTTGAAGCATTATTATTATTTTTCTATTTTTACAATTATTAATTTTCTAAACTTGTTATACATCATCGTATTCTATATAAAATCGGCCTTCTTTTGATGAATAAGAAAAAGAAAAAATATAAAAAAAATGGGGGGTACGGGGTACCCCGTCCCCCGTTATTAACTTTCTGCGAATACGGACGACGCCACCCTTAGGGCCATGCAATATGCTGCAAATTATGTTAAGAAGAAAATTTAATATCTGTTATAATTTTGGAAATATTTACAAAAATTGAAAAATCGTCCAAACTTTGGAGGGGGCTGTACCCCAAAATCGTGCGGTTCCGCCGATAAAAAAAAATACGTGTCTCTTATTTTAAGGTACTCTTTCGATCTGTTAAGTTTCATCGAAATCGGAGGGGGCCACCCGCCGGTGTTCCCTTGTGAGATATATAATAATTTGTTACTTGGACAAATATTTGTAAATAGATTATATCATCATATCTCCTAACAAAGTTTGTTTAGCAAAACCTAAGCACAGTACTTATATTGTTATGGAGTAGTTTCAACTCTATATCTGAATGCATCCAGGGATATTTGTTTTACTCTGAAATTTATTAATAGAAATTTTAAAACTGTTGAGAAAAAGAACTAGAGAATTGTAAATTTTCAACATTTGTAATTTCTAAAAAAAATGTGTCTTGCACTAATTGTTTTTACTAGTGCTGTAGATATCCGATAAAATTAAGATCCGGATATCCAGATCCAAAACTATCCGGATATTGGAATCCTTGGATTCGGATCTAATGTCCGAAATCTCAGATCCGCATCCGCTATCCGAAACCTTAGATCCGGATCCGCTATCCGAAATCTGCTATCAGAAATCTCGATTCTGGTTGGCGGGGTGATAGGTATTCTCTCGTCGGGCCACATTATTTGCCCGATGATCTTAATGGACAAAATTACCTATAATTTTTACTAGATTTGCCACCGTTTGTAAATGACAGGCGTACTATATTTTGTCAAAACGATGGTTGCGTGTCGCTATATTGTTTGGCGGGAGAACAAATTTTAAATAACACTTGACAATAACACCAAATGCATGAATCGGAAGAAGTGGTCCTATTCCGTGGCCACCATTATCACCAGATCTCCGTCTTCCCGATTACTTTATTTGGCGGCGTGCAAATAGCCTTGTCTACATTTATTAAATTCAAAGCGGGGTCATCTGATCAGAAGAATTAATAGCGCATTCGATATCATGAGGGAAGAAATGAAAATTACCACAATACACATGAGGAGAAGTTTAGGTCTTGTATAAGACACGAACGAGTACACTTCGAAGAAGATATTTAAATAAATTAATTCTTAGAGTAGAATAAACCTGCGTTGGCGGAAACTCCACCTCTACACGCAATATACGTCACAATATGGAAGAGGCCGGCGAAAACTAGTGGCTTGACGGCGTACAGTACATACTGCATTACGATTTTCGTACGAATCGCGAAGATAGTGGGAGTATGTATACTTCGTCTGCGAATTGTACCGATTCTCCTTGTTCCTTCGGGTGTGTCTCACTCCATTTAGTATGCCCTCTTGCTCATGCGCATCCATTAACTCAACTTGCATCTAACATTAATAAATGCAGTTTAGGTTTCTTAGCGTCCTTTGCTACCTCAATACCTGATTACTTTTGTAACATTAACACGCTTGCCTTACTCATCGAAAGGGCATAAAATAAGGAAGCTTTTAAAGTAATTTTAACATTGGGATTGTTTCATTTCAAGAGAAAAATGTCATCACAAAGTTGAAAATTATAAATTTTTGATATCTTTAAGTGAGATATGTAGGCCCATACTTTTTTCTAAATGATTTCGGGCTTTAATTATTTGCTTTTTTAAAGAAGCTTCCACAAAAAACAACTTTTAGCATAATATTCTGCCGAAAACTCAAAATTTACTAAAAGTTCAAATATCTCAAAATCAACTAGACTTTGGACTACCAATATGATAAATATGGTTAATACGGTTCCTAATGATCTCACCTTTCAAGCGTGCTATACTTTACATCGCTCTGCCAAAACGCCGTGTATATTATTACATCGAATACAAAATATTTAGGAAAATATTCTGTTATTTGAACTAAACGCGAGAAAAAATTTGAGACAGAAACTTAAAAGGTGCCCATAAGCGTTGACACTACCAGATAATATTATACTGTCACCTAAGTATTTATTCACATTCATCTTCACCTTCACTTCTTATATGGAATTTCCAGTTATTTATATTGGCTAAAAACTTCACAAAACATATTTATAAACATCCTTCTTGTGAAATAACTCTACTGTTTAAATGCTAAGTAGGTAGTGTAGATTATAATCACATTAAACTAATATATCATAGGTACATGTTTGTTGTCAAAGATTACTTTTATAAAAGGTCTTTGTCAAATAACTTTTGTAGTGTAGTATTTTCTTTGACCTTTATGGGCAGGTCTACCCCGTAAGGCAACTCGGCCAGATGACCTATTGTGCCCCCATGATGTTTTAGCCCTCTCGACCTGCTTGCATCCGAACAAAGAGGTCCGCAAATTGGTCGAGAGTAAGTTTGCTTAAACTGGGTTCGTCTAATCGAGCAACCCCCAAATGACCCCGTCTCTTCCTGTCCGCTGCCGGGCAGTTGGCCAGGAGGTGGACAGGAGGTTCTTCTGCTCTCCTACAGTTTCTGCACGGGGGAGCTTCCACTCGACCCATGCGGAGTATTCAAAAACTAGCTATGGAAACCTCGCCTCGGTTTGCGGACGTAAGCTTTTGCAGTCTCACTACTAGAAATATCTACAAGGTATTTCTTAGTGAAGTTGAAGGCCGACTGGGATCTTGTCCGCGCTTGTGGACAGTGGTACTGTATGTTCGATGCTGGTATGGTCTCCGGTTTTGCTAGAGAAACCTTTACACCCGCTACATTTCACTCTGTATGTTCCCAGGGTAGCTTCTGACCACAACACCAACTGCAGCGGAGGAAGCCCAATAGTCTCCATGGCTGCAGTCGGCGTCGAGGACATGGCTCCCGTGATGCCTAGGCAGACAATCCTCTGGACCTTATTGAGGGCGTTTACCGACAAGCTCAGACTAGCTTTAAGCTACCAGATTAGCGAGGCGTATGTTATAGAAAGTACTAGCCCAGAAGACCTTCGTGGCTTTGTTCGTCACATCCAGGTGGGATTTGTAGGTCAGTTTTGCGTCCAAAGTAACACCTAGGTATTTAACTAGATACGAGTATCTTACTGGAGTTTTGGAAGTTTCCTCCTCCAAGTGAACGGAACCGTAGCGCATTATAGTTATACTGTAAAAGTTTGTTTTGCTATAGAAATAGGCTAGACAACGTAAGTAACAACCATTTATGGTTAAGCACTACTATTGGGTATAAACGGAAATATTGTACTCAATATTTAACCTTGTTTAACCTCAACGTTGTGCGGTCACGTACTTCTAATACCACCACTTATATGTGGAAAATAAAAATTCATTTATATATATATACCAATATTACTATTCATTTATTTCGGAAATTTATTTAGCCTTGTACTATGGACCGTTGTAAATTTAATAAACGTTAAGATATTTTAAAAAAGTTTACTGATTTTTAATATTAGATATAAATATTTCATAGAAAAAGGTATTTACGTCAGCGGGTTGCGATATACAAGATCAATACTCTAACGTCACCCGTATGCAAGTATTCACAGATTTAACTGATTTTCTGAAATAGGTCCGATTATTAATAGAGGAGATAATTTTAGATACGTTATTTTTACAGACCATAATTATTTTAAGCAACACACCAGCAGCGCCGAAGTTTATGATAATTTAATAGTGCCTACTACTTGTTGCTTACTGTATCACCATGTATTATAAAAAAGCGTTTCGGTTATGGATAATGTAAACAAAATTCTCAAATATCGATTTAATTATTATTGTCATACCAAATGTATGAAATAAACTGTATAAAAAAAGATTATTGGAAATATACCCTATAACGTTCCACAATGCATATAAAAGAAAAGTAAATGTTTATATTGAGAATAAAATACCAATATTATACCTTTTGGTGCTCCTTTTTACTTTCTACCTATGTACTCATTAAGTTTAAACATTCATAGGCACATTTTCTACATACCGTTGCATCAAGAGAAAATTAAAAGGGAAAATATATTTTGGAATTTTTTGAATCATAATTTCCTAACATCTTTAACCTTCGGTCGGGCGCAATATCGAAACTTTTATTATATGTTCATCTTACAATTGTTGGTTTCATTGCTAATGCAAATGAGTTATTGTGATTAGTAATCTTTTGTACGTTTAAATACCTTTTCCTTGTCAATCTACTTACGATTTGGTACTAAAACCATAGCTAGCCCACAAATTATTTCCAACGAACCAACTGTCCGTCTATACCATTTGCTGGGTATTTTCAGGTCCAACATTTCAGCAAATGGAAATACTTTGGCGTACTTGACATATTCTTTTCTCTGTAATGAAAAAAACAAAACATAAATTAATACATGATTAAATAATATGGATGTAGTTATTAATTGCTCCCTGAATAACAATTTTGAAGTTTTTTTTTGTTTCAACAAAACGGAAAATGCCCTTTAAACATAGGATTTTTTGGACCAAACATTTGACGCTAAGCGGATTGGATGTTTTTTTAATTATTCAAAGCCAAATCGATATCCGGATCCGGATCTGAAACTACTGGATTTTTTTTCTGTGAGGTTACTTGAAATCCAAAGTTTTTTCAAGAATGGCCCTTCTCCACTCAAAGAATAGGCGATATCAACGCCACACGGTGGTTTATCATCTGATATACGCGATCGAAACCGACAATTTCAACTTTTCCCAATCGCAGCAAAATTGTGATATGATATTCTTATCATATTAAATCAAATTTTAGGCTAGGAATTGCAACTGGTACGTTACGCAAATTAAAGATACATGCTTGCAAACATCGTAAAGTTCACATCTTTTAAATAATGCGATTTGAATGTTATAAATTCTTTAGATTTCTGACTTTGTCCAGAGAAATTCAATTCCTGTGAAATATTTGTGCGCTTTTATGAGACTCTATATATTGGTGTTTCCAGTTGTAAACTTTATTTGTTTCTTGTGTTTCTGAGTTTTTCTTCTCGAATTGCCCTATTATGGCCATGGTAGATCGGCCAGTCACACACGTCCTGCATGAAAAGATTATTCAATTTCATGAAGGATCAACTGAATTGCGAATTTCCTGACGAGCATTTTCAAACAAACGACGACGAAATTGCAAAAAAAAAACTCTTGTGAATTTTACCAGAGAATCGTTTTTCTTTCTCCCTATTATCATATACGAGTATGTATAACAATACATTTTTTTTGGCACCAATTAGTGTCCATGACGTAGTTAGTTGTATAAATAAATTAAAAAACAAAAAATCTTCTAGTTTTGATGAAATTAGCAACTAGTTATTAAAATTAATAAGTTCGGATATTTCAGATGTTTTATCCCACGTAATCAACAAATCTTTTGAAACAGGAAAATTTCCATCAGATTTAAAAACTGCTTCGGTTATACCCGTGTACAAACGAGATGATCCCTCTAATATTGTAAATTATAGACCTGTTTCTATACTGAGCTCGTTTTCAAAAGTCATTGAGAAAATTGTCTCTGATCAGATAACCGACTTTCTTGATAAACATAGAATATTGCACCCGAGCCAACATGGATTCGTAAAACAAAAGTCAACTGAGACCGCGCTCTTTCATAGTTTGGAGTGTATTTACACTGCTCTGGATGCAAATAATTACGTAGCCGGTATTTTCTTTGATCTCACATGCGCGTTCGATTGCGTAGATAGTACTGTTTTGGCGATGAAACTGTATGCCATGGGATTTAGAGGGCTTCCATTAGATTGGCTATTATCGTTTTTAGAATGCAGAAAACTAGTGGTTAAATTGGGAACTGAACAGTCACCTAAATTTGACATTGATGTAGGTGTTCCGCAGGGCTCAGTTTTAGGTCCATTGTTATTCTTATTACTAATCAATGATCTGCCGGAAAGAATAACTTGCGGGCTCCCTATTTTATTTGCTGACGATATTTCCGTAATTGTAAAGGCCACTGCGTTAGATGACATTAATTACAAAATTGAAAGAACAATTCAAGAAGTGACGGGCTGGTGTAGTAAAAACAGACTGATTTTAAATGAACAAAAAACAAAAATTATTAATTTTCATATACGGAAGCCTATCAAAAATATAAACAAAAATTTTATTGACAATGCATCTGTACTAGGTGTAATATTAGATAAAAATCTCAGCTGGGAAAACCAGCTAGATAATGTATGTAAAAAATTAAACAAAACCTATTATGCAATGTTACAATTAAAAAATGTCCTAAAACAGCAGGATTTAGTAAACGTTTATTATTCATTGGTGTACTCAGTGCTTTCCTACAATGTCGTTATCTGGCGTGTGGCCACCAACTGGGAAAGAGTTTTTATTCTACAGAAACGTTTTATACGATTGATTTTCAACCTACCTTATAGAGGCAGTTGAAGAGAAACATTTAAAAATAAAAAAATACTGACCTTCTTCTGCATTATTATTTACAAAGCAGTAACATACATTAAGGAACACATAAATGATTTTGAATCGTATAAGACACTACATTCGCACAAAACTAGACAATTAAATATTATGACAATTCCACAACACAAATTAACATTAACAAAAAAATCTCCGGCATTCATGAGTCTAAAACTCTATAATAGTCTTCCAGGCGAGGTACGGTCAATTGGTTGCTCTAAACTTTTTAAACAGCGCGTGAAACAGATGTTATTGGAGAGGGTATTCTATACCATTAGCGAATACGTAAATGAATAGACTTTGTGTTTATTTTTGTGTAGTTATTTTTATATTTGTGATATATTATGTGTTTTAAATGACTTTTTATACAATTGCTTTAATTGCTTTATATGTTTTTGTTTTTATATGACGATTCAACCAATGTTAGATTGGCATTCTGACTAAATATATATTATTATTATTATTATTATCTAAATTAGAAAAGTGCATAGAGAAGGAACAATGGCTTCTTAATAAAATTTGGCGCCTGGTTGCAAGAAGAAATAAAGTCTGCTTAAGTGGAGACTCTCTTTGTCGTATTCCTGGCCGTTCCTCTACTTGCGGAAGCCGCCCATCGAAAGATTTTGAGGATCCTTCAGTGGTAGTTAAACGTCCAAAAAAACAACAGTTAACCGAAGATACATTGATTGCCGAATTGGCTTTTGCGACATCAATGAAGCTAAGAGAAAGTGGTGATTCAGTTGGAGCACAGCCTCTCGACGAAATGACCACAACAACTCCTTCACAATCAAAGCGAATTTTAACTCATTGGAGGTCTTCAGAAAATCGACAGTCAAGTTATTCATTAGAAAAAGCCATTTTTGCAAATTTTACTAGGCAACATTACAACACATTAAGAAGTGGAGCTAACCAGCATTGACAAGATTTGTATCCGCCATATTATAAAGTTCAAAGAAAGGAAGAAACCTTTTTATCCACCGCAAATTTCAATCTCCGAAGAAAGTGTGAAATACCCCTGCAAACTTTATTGAAAGCATTTTAAGGTATATTTCGCTTGAAGCACGAGATAGTTCCTTGCTTTTTTTATGTAAGTGGGGTTTTGACGGCAGTTCGAAATACACTGCGTAAAAACAGAAAAGTCAAGATGCACCACGTGCAGCTGAAAGTATTTTTACGATATTCTTGGTTGCGCTCCAATTAATCGATGAAGAAACCATAAACATTATATGGAAAACCCTCGACGTGCCTCCAAGAGATATTGTCGCCCAATAAGACTTCAATGCATGGAACTGCGGATATTTCAGCATAGGAAGAAGCGGCTATGGAAAGTGAATTTGAAAATTTGAACCCATATGACTCTCCAGAAGGGTAAATCAATTTAATAATAAACGATATAGTGTCTCTTTAGGCAACTACCAGTTGACCCGAACGCTTTACAATTTGGATTCTCTGTTTTACATTCGTATATTCGTTGTTTTGAATGGTTACTATATATCGACTTAAACTGCAAATGTGGAAAGTGAGCAAAGCTCACATGGAGGCTGTCGAGACAAGGAAGAAAACCTACTCTTCCCTTTCTTCAGAATTTTGCGAAAAAATGGGTCATCTTGTAGACTTTCCGAAAACTGGAGCTGGGAATACAAATGATGGAAATACTGCAAGACGTTTGTTTTCAAATCCATCTCCATCAGCGGAAACTACTGGGATTGACGAAGAATTGATTAAACTTGTTGCTGTAATTTTGCTTACTATCAACAGATAATTTCGAATTTCATTATAGAACTGCTACTGCATGCCTCCCTCCGTCCACAAACTATTGATCCATGGACCAATTATTGCAAAGGAAGTAATTCTTCCTATTGGTGAACTATCTGAAGAGGCTATAGAATCTAAATATGAAGACATTCGACGATATTGTCAACACCACAACAGAAAAATAAGTGCGGAAAAAATAAAGGAAGATCTGTTTCACAGACTCATCCTTAATTCCGACCCATTGTCAAGTTCATTTACGCAAAGACCACATAGGAAGTTAGACGACGGTATGTTGCAATTAGTGGTAATTAACAGAGATGAACAAAAAACTTTGTCCCGCGACGAGGACAAATAGATTTAAATAAAGAAGTATTTTCAGAGGAGGGTTTTATGAATATGTATAATTATATTATTATTACTATTAATATATTATTATTATTGATACTATTAGCAAGGATATTGTTAAAACTTAAAAAATAAATAAAAATTTGTGTATTTGACTGAATAGCCACCTAAAGATGGGCAACACGGCTGAAACATGTCGTGGATAGATCTAAAAAAAAAAAAATTAAATGCAGATTGGAATGAACTTACTACTTTAATTATTTAATCACTATTAGCAATAATCTTTGGACAATCTTGATAATTATTGAAGTGTTCATCATTTACATGCACTTGATGAGCCCAGACGGTTGGTAAATACATCTATACTGGTGTCTAATATTATAACTATTTATTAATCTATTCAAGTAAAAGATTAACAATTTAAAACACTTTAATGGTCTAGTGTCTGTTTAAAAATAAATTTAGATCGCCTATATTTTAAAGTTAAAACAACTAAACGATACTAAAGTGTATCAAATTCCCGGATTTAAAAAAAAAGATATTTTCTGTAACGCTGGTACCTACCAAATATTGGGCTTCGAAATTGGACCAAATCATTAATGGTATATATGTATTAAAATATACCGAGCACCTGCTTTAAATATCAATTATAAAATTTATAAAAAAGAATAAGTTTGAATGACAACAGTAATGAACATACGAAATTATTTTCTGCCATTTCTTAAAAGTTATGTTTGATATATCAAGTCAAAGTTTACATACGCAGTAGTAAATGAACATCTAAGTAAATAAATATATCCTTTCAACTTAAGCGATCTTGTTTATTTATATTTCGTCTTAACTGTGTTACTGACAAGGTTTTAGTATCCAGTATAAATACAAATGTTTAATTATATAAAATTGTTTCTTTCTACATTCCGCAAAATATGCCAGGTTCCTGTTACTGACGTAAAAATTGAATAGATAGGTGAGCATAAATGTTGAGGACTAATTTCATTTCCTAATTATTGTAGATACGTAAGTATACACGTTAAGGTAAACTAATAACTAAGTATTTGTTGTTATACCTGAAGTTCTATCTGCATAATAGTTTGTCATAATATTAGCAGGGATTCCGTATAAACATTAAAATTATATTCGTACTAAGTTAGTTTAAAAATAATCAGATAAAATATCGAAGCTGAATTACTTGGTGAGGCCATTTTATGGGAATGTGTTATAAAGGCAAATTTGAGACTAAAAAGACCATACTTTCGTGTGGGATATAAAAGTTCCAACCAAGTCATTAAAAAAACTTTAAAAAATTTAAGAATGAAAAGTGTGGAGATCTTCCTACATATATGATATTAATCCATTACAAAAAAAAAACATCGATTCTTAGCGACTCTTCAGAAAATATGATAACCCTAAGTTATCAATAACAAGAAGATGAATTTGTAGTACTTAGTTTTTTTTTTCAATAAATTGTATCCATATACTCGGTAAAATAATTAGTAGTTTGAAATAAATAATAATATCTATAGATGGCACGGCCACATTTTCTTAATCAACCTATTAGGAGATACTGAGAGATGGAAGGAAGGAATTTTCCTCAAGAATGTGTTCAGTAAAGGTATTTTTGATTCGTAGTGGAGACGATATCAGCCTATATTTGCAGGAAGTTCTAGGAAGTTTAAAATCTGAGAAACTTAAACTCCCACCAACGCCTCTATAGAATGATCTTTTGCCACATTAAAAAGAATTAAAGATTATCTCGAAAGTTCACTTTTAGATGAGAAAACAAGTGACCTGGCACTAATCAATATTTCTCTTGAAATTTTGAATTCTATTTCTGAAGATGAAATTATAAATAGATTCGTATCATTAAAGCAAAGAAAAAAACATTAAGATACGGTGCATGAGCATCTTTTCCTAAAATGTTCGCTTTTAATTCAAATCTATAGCCTTTTATTTCCTAATAAAAAGCCTAAGTAATTTGTTATCCTTTTTTCTCAAGCATACTATTAAAAAATTGGCCCAAGATAGGATGTTGTTTTTAATCTCCTAAGAGCAAAATAAATCTTAATACACCCCTGGTAGCGCTTACGTTTTTGTTTTAATAAATTCTATTTTGTTCTCTGTAGCGTTCAGCTATTGCACGCAATGACCATAACTCGTCAGCTAACAGCTTTTGTCGATTTTTCATCTATTCTTTTAAATAAACACTCTTCAATTACAGACTGCTGTTTGTTTGATATATATAAATAAACTTCCGGCTCCTAATAGCTCATTATGTTGAAATGGAAATATCTGGGAAAAATAATTTTAGAGTACCCTGAAGCAGAGGAAGGCGTACTATTGCAGCAGCGTAGTGGCACAATTATGCCTGCTTTACTTTAATGTGCTCGTGATTATGACAAGTGAGTTACCTAATTGCATAACTTACATCTAGCCCCTTACAAAAAATATTATTCTGTCCGAACAGTTAATATGGTATCGCAATATATTTTAGTGCTACGGAAATCGACAGATATTAGAAACCGATTTACCAATTCTTCCTTAAACTGATTAACTGTTTTCTAATTAAAACCGACTTATAAACAATAATTTCAAAACCGGTTCTTAAAATCGGTACTATTATGCCTATTATGAACACTTTTCATTTATATTTTACGTTGTTCATAATTATTTCTGAAAACAACGTAATGTTTAATTTAAAAATATAAATACAATACAGCAGAGGTAAGAAAATCTTTAAATTCCTTATCAGCAGATGTCGAATTAAAGCCGTTGTAGGTTTTCGGTAAAAAACTATTTTTTTTTTTTAATTTTAAAAAATAATTAACTAAATCTTTACTGCTTCTATTTGCGTTGGTTTTATCAAATAAATCATTGAAATTTGGGAGAATTCGTACCTCACGTTGTAATATTGAAAAATAGCAGAGAAGTAATACAAAATATAAACTTACGCCCATGCATTTTCTGTTGGGACAAGCCTCGCCCTCACGCGCACCTTACGTCAGCGGCTCGAAGACGCGGGCGTAGCTCACTGAACAAACAACGTACAGTACTGCAGATACATATTACAATAAAAACTGAATTCCGTATCTTGTACGAATCGCGAAGGTAGTGAGGGCTATATTCTCACGTGCGAGTTTTTCCATATTTCTTCAGGTGTGTCTCACTTCATTGAGCACGCCCTCTTACTATTGCGCATCTGCCAGCTGAAAATCCATGGACTGTATAAGTTATAAGAAAGCGAAGCCGTGAGAGTAGGAGGTATACTATTGCTAGAATTTGCGACTTAAAAAGTAGCGTAAAAAACTGGGGAAATATGAATTCGTGAGCATCACTTTTTTTCAGATTACAGATATACATACAATAACAGAAAATTACTTATAACTTGGTTTTTGAAATATCTGCTAATAAGCAAGGTTCAGTAATTTCTATTTGCTAAAGTGATAATAAAAATTGGAATGCTTCAGATTACGTGAAAGTTCCGCAAACTCGATGGTTTTCACAATTTCGAGAATAACGCTGAGGTGGCCTACCGTGGATTAAAATATACTATAATTGACAGTTATGAGCAGGAATGTGAATCGAGCCCACTTTGACCACTCGGCGCTCGAAATTTTATTGCTCGGTGTGTCCCTCACACAGTCTCTCGCGTCCCCACCAGCCTAGTTGCATCCACAAATTGGTGGGGACGCGAAAGACTATATGAAGGTACACTCCGAGTAATAAGATATCGAATGCCGAGTATTGGAAGTGGGTTCAATTCACATCCCTGATTATGAGAGAAAGCAGATCCTGTGTAAGAATTTTCAATGTTCAAAACAACAATGTTATTTTTCGTCATAACAAAATGAGTTTATATATTTTAAATTAAATAAATACGTAGTTGAAAAAGACATTAAAAAAACTATCGAAACGTCTTCGAAAACGAAAATTCCACTAGAAATAATTCATTACGTAAGTGGCTAGAAACAAAAGAATAAAAATCAACAATCTAGTTTTACAGAAAACTATAATTAGAGCCACTTAATTATTTCAATAGAAAATTAAATTTTGCAGGGAATATAATATAGTGTAAACTAAGGCTGCCAAAAACCATCTTTTTCAGGAAATGGGCACCTGTCCTATTACCAGGGTTGTCTGGATACTAGAATCGAATACCCGAGTACTTGAAGACCAAATACGGCTATTTATTTTCGAGCAATAGAGAATTATTTTAGAAATACTTACTTCCATTAAACAGTAAGTTTTAAAGTTGCATTATTCAAAATCAAAAGATAAAACCACAGATAAAACTTACAGTAGAGTAATAAAAAGTTAGTAAAACGGACGAAAATGGGTCGAGCAGCAACACGTTTCGACAAAAAAGTTGAATTTGATTAATTTTACAGAAAAGACAAAAAACGTATAAATTCAGGAAACTATTACGATTGAGCAAAATTACCGATTTCTTAAAAATTTGTTGTATTTTCAACGTCAATGTACTACATGTAGCTTTGCGCAGAAAATTCCAAAAATTCTACACGGTTTTGTAAACAGAGTTACGTAACAGGTCTTCAGATCCAAAATCAACCGCTGGAAATCGGGTAGGTACTCAAAACATAACCTACCCGAAATTGGGTAGACCCGTTGCTAGTAATTTTGAGTGCTCGAGTACCCGGTATAGGAACCGGGCACGGGTTTCGAACAATAGCTCTACATTACATGCATTTTTAGCTGGCCGATGCGCGATAGTAAGAAGGTGTGCTCAATGGTGTGAGACACACCCGAAGTAGTATGCAGGAACGTTATAACTCGCACGCGAGCACATAGCTAACTATCTTCGCGATTCCTACAAAATACGAAATTCAGTTTTTATTGTAATACGTATCTGCAGTAGTGTACGTTGTTCTTTCAGCTCGAAGAGGCGGGCGGCTCTTCGAACTAGTGACGCGAGATGCTCGCGAGGGCGGGGAGCCTCCGCCAACAGAAAATGTATATAAATCCAAACCCTTTTGAATAAAATGAAACTAAGAAAAAGATTATCCATGAAATAAAAACAGGAAACCCTGAAGTTAAAGAAAAATAATTATATTTTGGCGAAAAACGGTAGTGTTCCCTTTAAGCGGCAATTCAAACGACACATGTGCCGCACATAAGTAGTTATTTCAGCAAGGAAAAGTCTATTCTTAGGTACGGCAAAGGTAAATTTTATATTTTTGGATTAGCCGGTCAATTTGTAATCCTCCCAATGTTTCAATCGTAGACAAGCCGAGTAAACGAAACATATATTACACATTATATTCAACACGGCATTACATAAATTTATTCAACAAATTTCCCTCAGTATTGATTCGAATTCTCCCTGTTTAGTAATGTTTATAGATCTTTCGAAAGCTTTCGATAGTATTGACCGTAAGTTATTGCTCACTAAGATGTATAAGTATGGCATAAGGGGCAGCCCTTTAAGCTGGTTCAATAGTTACTTGACACACCGTACTCAAAGAGTCATAATTAACGATTATTTATCTGATATACGTGGAGTTGATCGCGGTGTGCCTCAAGGCTCAGTCTTGAGCCCTACCCTCTTCCTAATTTTCATTAACGACCTTCCCAAGGTCCTTACTACTGCTTCTAATGTTGCTCTGTACGCCGACGACATTAATATAATTGTTAGTTCCCCTGTTACGAAGCTGAGCAATAAGAGAGATTGGAAAGGAGAATCCTCCGCCTACTCCCTAAAGGCAAATGCCATTAAATGGTATGTAGATGGTTCCAAAACTGATAAAGGAACAGGTGCAGGGGTATTCGGGCCAGGAACCAAATACTCAGAGCCAATGGGAATATACCCCAGTGTCTTCCAAGCGGAGGTAACTGCGATTGGAAGATGTGCTCAATTGAACCTTGATAGGAACTATCGGAAGCAGAACATTGTGATTTTCTCCGATAGCCAAGCAGCCATAATGGCACTGAGCTCTAATACCATCAGTTCGAAATTAGTCTGGGAATGTCTTGGCAGACTAAACAATCTAGGCAAAGAAAACAAAGTTGCGCTATACTGGGTACCAGGACACACTGGAATCAGCGGCAACGAGGTAGCTAATCTACTAGCGAGAAGGGCCGCCACAACTTCGTTTGTGGGACCAGAACCGTTCTGCGGCATAGGGATGAGCACCTACAAAAAAGAACTCAAAGACAGGGAGGAGACGCTCAGAGCTTCCCTCTGGGAAAATCTCCCTGGTCTGAGACACTCCAAGATATTCCTTGGAAATTACAGTAAGGAAAGAGCAAAGACCCTGCTAGAACTAAGCAGAAACAGACTACGCATCCTTGCAGGTTTTCTGACAGGGCATTGTTATCTGGGGGAACACATGACAAGGATAGGTCTGAAACAGAATAGTGATTGCAGGTTTTGTGGAGCGGAAGCTGAAAGTCCGGAACACCTAATATCCGACTGCACTGCCATCACAGAAACTCGTACCAACTATTTTGGCAAAGACGTCATAGACGAGGAAGAAATACCCTCCTTGAAACCATCACAGCTACTGCAATTTATTAAAGTTCTTGGACTGGATGGGGAGCTGTAAGTGCGGGCAAACCCTAGCAGCTTACAGCTGATGTAGGGGGGCACAATAGATCGACAGGTCGTGGTGTAATGTTACCCTAATTAGATCTAATCTAATCTAATCGAGTTCCCCCAACATATCCCTCTTATTTCAAGCAGCTAACCTTTCGTACACCCAATTATGTAATTGATTGTCTTGTAATAATCTCGTGGTCAATACTAGTAAAACAAATTGTATCTTATTTAAGAATAACAATAAATATAATATTAGTAATTTTGTATTAAATGGTAATTCTATGGAACTAACTAAATCATCGAAATTGCTCGGTATCATTATAGATGAAGGTCTAAAGTGGGGGCCCCATATTGACAATCTTTGTTGTGAGTGGGCCAAGATATGCTATGCTCTATATAATTTGAAAAAGTCGTGCAGTACCTTTGTTCTTAAAACTTATTATATCTCACATTTTCATTCAAAAATGACCTATGGAGTAATTCACTGGGGTTCTGGTTATGGCGTTAACCGAATATTTCTACTACAAAAACATGCTCTACGCATCGTATTTGACTTACCATATCAGGCTTCTTGCAGATGTGTTTTTAAGACTAATAAAAAGAACGTTTTATAATGCTTACATTCTGGAAGTGCTGTGTTTTGCCTTTAAATATAAATTGGAGTTTTCTACTGACACCCCACATAGTCACAATACGCGTCAAATTAATCATTTATTACCTTCCATGCACAAATCATCGTTATTCCAGAAGAATTTAACGTATGTCGGCTGTTCAATAAGTTGCCCAATGAAATCAAAACATCCAATAATTTACATCTTTTCAAACATAAAGCCAAATCACATTTAATGGAGTTATCCTGTTATTCTATTAATGATTATTTTTTATAATTTTATTGTTTTATGTCTCTTACGTCTCTACTGATACTTTCTTTATTGACGTTATTTTGTATGTTGCATAGTTTAAAATAAAGAGCTATTATTATTATTATTATTAATACACATACATTGTAATCTTTATGCTGCAGATTAATATGAAATACGAAGAATATCCAGACAGTAAGTGGCACAGGCTCTAATGCCAATATTTAAAAACGGAATATAAGCTTTCTTTCTGATGAAGGATATCTAGTACAATTGGTCAGTACAATATATTAAAAAAAAAAACAATATCTACTAAAAATATTTCTGGTATTTCATTGATAACAAATATTGACAACTTGCAAAACTGCAAGTAATATTGAAACATTTTCTTACCCTTTGAAAGAGGTCTAGCAAGATTTTTATCTTCGAAGATATAAAAATAATTTCACCATAAATACCAGTCAATATTGAATACTACTTCAGAGTGTTACGCTAATTTAAACTAAACATTATTGATTCGCCCACCTAAAACGTGATGCCAAGTTTAAAGTCTGGAATACGCATTTGTTTTCATTTTTAGTCACGTGCTTGAGTCATTATTTTCATTGCTACCACCTACCACCCATTCTTTTTCGATTGAATTGCATTACCAAAATTTTATAATTGACTACCAACAATTTCTTTAACAAAAATATGTAGTGGCTCAACAGAAAGTAACAAACGGCAATCTAACATTGTCGAATTAATTATTAACTTTGAAGAGAAATAATCCAGTTAAAATTAATTATAAAGCGACTCGAAAAGTAGTTCGTATGCATTTTTGCATAGTGTGTTCGTATGCATTTTTGCATAGTGCTAATTATTATCGCATTTTTAAGATGTTGTGATTCAAGTTCATGAATTTAATGAAAAGAAACCAAAGGCTGCAATAGTTTAATATAGATATGGACTATAATATGCGGACATAAATGTATCTACATCTAGATACTACGTCCATTTTCTCGGCAATAAGCAGAAATAAACAGCTGATTTTTTAGACTTCAAAGTAGAGCTATTGGAGGTTATGTCCACACAAGAATCAATTAAATGAAATGTTTAAAAGATCGTTGATAAAATCAAGCATTTTACAAACTAATTCAATTCTTTTTAGCAGTTTAATAAACTATAAGAACCATGGAACATACTGCAAACGTTATATTCAATCTAGATAACAATTTATTGAAATAAAGTACTATTAATTGTAACAAAAATATGCAGTTATTTCAGCATTTTTACTAATGCTAACTTTAAGCGGGGATATTTCGTGGTTTATTATGGATAAATAACGTAAAATAGCATTAGACATGACGTAGAATTTGAACATTTTACCAACTATTTACGGCAAATACACGCAAACACACGAGTAATCAACAACGCCATTAAGCGCTTTATATAAAACCATTAGTCGTGGACTTTTTCTTAAAACAATTGTTGGAACAATTCCTGATTTTTCAAGAAAAGTTTAATTGTGTACAATTGGTTAATAAAATAGAAGTTATAAAAATTGGCAAATGAGACAAGTTTATCACATAGTTAGAAATAGTTGCGTGTGGAAACATTATGGTAAGAAGATTTTCTGCATCTGATTGAAGTTATTCCAGAATATCATCCTGTACTGAGAGAGAACTTAATAAAGCTCAAAACAATCGACACACAATCACTCAGAGTCGGGTAAAATATTGACAAGCTATTTGTCTCGCATACAAAATGGGTATACCGTACTCGTGGATAAAATGGTTAAGGAAACATTTTAATTGATTTAGAAATGTAAATTATATTAGTATCGTCGTTGACACTTAACATCATAGGACATGGATCAAATGAAATTATTCGTTACGTACACAGAGAGAACAAAAAAAGTTTAATAAAAGTCGTTTTTTCGCCTAACTGGAAAGAAAACCGCAAAGGATTTGGGGCCCACTATCAAGAAAACTTGTAATAAAACAAATAAATCATGAAGAAAAAGCAGAAGCTTGAGGACTCACAAGCCAACTTGAATATTTTAAATTATTTTTTTTTAGTTTTTTTTGTAATATTTTCTAAGATATTTTGCGTAGTAGCTTCATTGGGTACATATCTGCAGACAACCTCTATTGAATTGATATAAGCGTCGTTGGAACTTACATCAGCAATGTTTATGAGGAGATGACGCGATTAAGATATTTATTTCATGAAATTAAAGATGCAAGTGTAAACTTCCACGTAGAGAAAAGAAAAGATTGCGTCGTACAAGAACCTACTCGTATAAACTAAGTCTAGATGAACGAATTAAAAATAATGAATTTCCAAAATTGGAGACCGTTTTCACTTATTTCGGGAAATAACAAAAAAAAAGGATTGAGGTTTTGAGAACATTAAAGAATGTTAGCGATGACAACGTTATCGCTTATTAAAATGAGCAATATAATTCAGGTTTAATGTATTCGTTTTTGCAACAGATGGTTTTGTATGATTATGAAACAACAAATTAAGAACGCCAAAAATAACTAGCTAAAATCATTCTTTGTCAACATTTTAGGTATATTATCTGCCAGTTTCCCTGACGCATGTTCAGTTTATATGTTTTTTATGACCAGTGGCGTACGTACAGTCAATGCCGCCCCCGCTAAAAAAATGTTTCAATACCTTAAAACACATCTACTCACTGTGATTGATTAAAAAAAAGAGCTTTCAAGTATAAAACAATATCCAGCAGTAAAGAAATTTTGCCGCCCTGGGTTATTGCCGGTTTAGCCCATGCTACTGTTCATGATAAATAATAAACAATAATTATCTTAAGACGCGTCCTCACTGGGCCGACATTGTCGATCGACAATGTATATTTAGTGTGGACGTTCAACAAAGAATGTTGTTCGACATGTCCAATGGGTTTCCGTTGGTTGTCGAAAGGGTTCAACGTGTCGAATCTAGTGCGTATTCCAGCCAGTAGACATTTTACATTGACATTGCTGCGTAGTCAGGTACCCTTTGGTTACTTTTTTTAAGAAAAGCAGTGGGAAAAAGAAATGTACAGATTAGAAATAAACTTATGTGATATTAAAAATAAGAATTATAAAGATTGAAATAGGAGGTGCTTGCTCCAGAATTCAATATGAAGAAGTTGCAGAAAACTTAATTAAATTATAGTGGGTTCTTGCTTGAGAGCTACTATGACAATAAATGCAGCATAAACAGCAAGTAAATCATCTCCGCATACACTGTTTTTGTTTTCAACTGGGTTGTCGATATAAATGTGAACTCCGTCTTTATTGAACATCAATGTTGATCAACGCTGTCGACTGACAATGAGTGACGACGCGGCTTTAGAAATACAATGTCGCAGGGGAGACTGAGTGAACTTTCTATTTTCAGTATTGCAAATGAAACAGCTAGAAAAATGATTTTGGTCCAATTAAATTATCGAGGCCTTAAAATTACGCAGAAAGAAGTTTTATACTTTTTGCGACTTTCAGGAAGTGTTTTAGATTTATTTTGATACTTTAGTAAGAATAATACGTTAGATATGTTTTGAATTATGTATTATATTCATTTATTGCTGATATACCTATGTTTAATGTTGTAATTCATTGTATTTAAGTCTAACATGAATTTTTCCCGCCAAAGTACTTTTATGGTATTAAAGACTTCTTAACAACAAAAAGTGAATTGTAATATATGTTTACATCTTATGGAGATACAACAGAAGAATATTTATTTGTTGAACTTCTGAAAAAATAAGCAAATAAGTGAAGTTTATAAAAAAATAAGATGCAGCAGCAACAGAAGTTAAATTAATGTTAGGATATGATGATATGAAGATAGAGCCCCAAAATTGTAGGAGGGGGGGGGTCATAACAAGCTCCGCCAATGGGGACATTGCAATATACGCAAATGCATGTGATGCAAAAGTGTGATGGATACTAATAAACTAATATTTCTTTTTGATAAAATAGTTATAGAAAAATCTATAAAAATTTAAATATCGTAAATAAGTAAATAGAAATATTTTTATATAGGGGTTTAACCTTGCATCTTTATTTCTCTTTTAGAACAGGAATTAATACAATGTTTTACAGGTAAATAATAAGGTATTAGGTATAATACATCAAAAGAAATGTTTGGTGTAGTGTAGTGTACTGTGGTAGTTGGTCTTTAATAAATTACACCTTAATTTTTGTGTAAAATTTGCCTTAAAAAGAGCTGAGCAATTTTGACTGTCAGTAATAAATTTATTCGTATACCGAATGTAAAATTTGTATTATAAATTCATGCGACTTAAAAATATGTGAAAAGTCCTAGGCAGGCAACGGGCCAAAATTTAAAATACCTAGGTCGCATTCGAATAAATACATACAGACACAAACAGAAATACACAGCAAGGTATTGTGTAATATCGTTCACCTAGAACGATCTTGCGGCGGTAATTCTAGCAGTAACATCGAAATGACCAATAGTAACTCACCAGATCTTTATGTAAATCTTTCGACACGTAACTGGATAATTTGATGAAACCGACGAAGATGAAGAACAGCCCCAGTAGTATGGAAAGCGATTTTAAGACGATGGAGGATCCCATGTTGCAAAATAGATCTTGAATGCGAATAATAAAAAAAAATCACTTAATCCTTACGTTCCGCGATGTGACACACTTTCCGGTAAAATAAATTACTGTAGTTTTCACTGAAATCCGATATTTTTATTTAGTTTAATTAATTTTTTGTTACCATTGCTACGAATTCGAGATCATACTTTAAGGTTATATCGGTCACGTTGTTATTATTTTTGTTGTCGTCGTGATCGTGGTCTAATCGAAATTTTCTCGTTCAACGTTAATAATACGCTCTGTCCATCGCGACGCTCCTGACTGAAATCAATATTTAACTGTGGCCAGTGCGCATCGTGGTGCACACGTACACACAAATACAGCGACACATACACCGATAATTATTAGGCGCCCTGACGCTTTATTATCACCGGTTTTGATAGCTATTAAAAAATCGTTGATTTAAAACATATAGAACGAAAAAAAATTACATCTATATACGATATAATATTGATAAGCGTGCAGGTAAAATCTCTTTTGATTATCAACAAAATCGATGGCGATTGAGCAATTTATACAGATGTCCCACGATCAACTGCCAGTAATCGACATGTGGAGAACTACTTATCGGAAAAATCTGAAAATTTGGTACACGCTAACGAAGATTTGGTAAAAAACCTGTACGGTTTCGGGGCAATTATATTACCCCGAAACCGTACAGGTATTTTACTTGTGCGAGTAAAATTCCTTTGATGTAAAAATTCACCAAGAAAATTTACTACTAGTGTATGAAAAATACTAAATAAAATGAAATTTACTGGGTAAATTTCTTACGATAAAAAAAGGTCCCTAGTAAAAATCGTTTAGCAAAATTTAGAAATTTCATATGGAGCTTTCCTATGTATTTAGGAAAATTCCTAAACATACATAAAGGAATTTTGTATTGGAATATCCCTAAAAATTGTAATTTACCGATGAAGTTTACTACGTGTAGGTATTTTATTATTATAAATACACTCCGCCAAAAAAGTATCGCATAATTTAGTTTTGAATCATAAAAGTATCGCATAATCTTTGTTTGTAGCATAAAGTTGTAAATATACTTTAATGCGCTCTAAGATATAATTTCTATGATTGTTTAAATAAAATACAGGCCAAATAAAAACAAGAACTCATACTTGAGATTTTTATTAAAACAAGAAATTATAATTTTGGAAAGAAAAATGTCATAACAGTAGCTTTTAATACTGAGTATTGCCACCTCTGGCTCTTATGACCGCTCGCATACGGTTTGGCAGAGATTCGATTAACCTCCGTATATAAGCCTGATCCAAATTCTCCCACTCGTCACGGCGAGCATTTGCTAGTCCATGCAGGTCCGCTGGGGCAACATTTTGGGTTCGTATCCGTCTGTGACTTACCGCAGGCCAATCTAAAACTGGAATACCAACATCGTTAAGGTATTCCTGGACGATTATTGCAACATGCGGTCGTGCATTAACATGAATTCGTTTCCTATAATTGGCGCATATGGTACTACATGTTCATCTAAAATGTCCGTTATATACCTGTGGGCAGTCAGTGTACCTCTGTCTACTGGTACTAACTCTGTACGACCTGTTAAACAGATGCCTCCCCAAACCATAATAGAGCCACCAGCGAAATTAGGTCTAGGTCTGATATTACACTGCGAATAGCGCTCACCGTCTCGTCTGTACACTGAGATACGCCTATATGAGGTGTAAAGACCAAATCTTGACTCATCTGTGAAGAATATATTGGCCCAGTCATTAATGTTCCAATTTACATGTTCTCTGGCAAACCTTAAGCGAGTCACTCGGTGGTTCCTAGTGAGACGAGGGGCTGTTACAGCTACTCTAGCTCTTAATCCACTCTGTCGTAACCTATTCCGAATAGTTTGAGTGCTCACACGAGTATTTCTGACTCTAGCCAAGTCGTTCTGCAATTGTCTCGCAGTTACATGTCTTCGACGTAATGCTTGTAGTAGTAAATAGCGGTCATCTTGGCGAGTAGAACATCTTGGACGACCTGGTACAGGTCTTCTACTGTAAATTCCTGTTTCCCTATATCTGGCTACGGCTCTAGAAACACTTGACTGATTGATGTTCATCAAATTAGCAACGTATGCTTGAGATCGTCCATCTTCGATTAAAGCAACTATAGCAGCCACTTGTTCTGAAGTTAAATTGCTCATTTTAGTTTTAAAAGCGTTGGTACAGAACTCTGACTTCGCACTTTAAAATTTGTCCGTATAGGAAGACTTTCAATAAACAACTGAACAAACCTTACACATATGCATTTTTCTAAATGTGTTTTTTTTAGAAAAAAAAAAGTAAAAACGCTAAGTTCCATTATTTTGTTAGTGTTTTTATAGTTCACATACACGAGGCAAACTTTTTGTGAACGTATAAAAATATCTTGGTTCATAAATGCCCTTTTTTAGTTTATGCGATACTTTTTTGGCGGAGTGTATATATTACAGGTGATTTAATAAATATAAAAAATAATGCTTATAATAATAATAATAACAATAATACATTTAGATGGTACTCAACTGTTTCATTAAACTTATAACTTTCTTTTTCGAGTGTGAAAAAAGGCTGCTTTTGGTGTCGGCATCAGGATGCGTCTTCATGATTTAGCGTTGAAGAAACTGCAACAAACAACTGATCTTTCATTATTGATATACTTACAAGATCGTAAGCTTTGATGAAAAATGAATGCCTAGATATCAATTAGTATCTTAGTATGCAATATGTAATGTGTGTAAAATATAGGTTTTAAATTACCTATTTGAAGAATATAAGAAATAAAGTATGAAGAATGCTAACTGTATTATATATATTGTGCATTCGAAATTTGGTAGAAGAAATCATTAAATAATAGTTATGTGCTTAGTTGTTATACCTAAACGCTTTTTTAACCATAAAACCAAATGCATAGACAGGTATAAGATAATATTCTAAGTATAAATAGATAAGTTGAATAATACTTTCATAACCTTTACTTCAGAGTAGTGAAATATGACCGCAATAAACAATATCTATAACCATTTACTTTAACATTACGGTAATACACAAAGTAAAAATATATTTTATATACCCTGTCGAGGCATACTAATGTGTTTTTTCCTCAGTAGTAAAAATGTATTATTTAACTACTAGATTTATTTTAAATTAGTCACTTACATAAATATGCCTATACATAAAACAAAAAGAACGACCACTGCCACTTCCATGCGTGCTATGTGCGATCTATTTACAAATTGAACCCATAAAATTGAACATTGCGCGCATTGTAAGTATGTATTTGGTTTCCTACGTAAATTTCCTAACTGTGGATAAAATCACGAAGTAATTTAATAAGAATCCCTGGGAAAGCATAAAAATTTTAGTAATATTACGTTTTTACGTAGCACTTTTACCTACAATTGAAAACTACTGGTCGATATGTTGGAAATTTCCAAAAGTATAGGTAATTTTGTTAAAAAAACGTATGTGGTGATTTTCCACCAAATGTTACTGGAATTTTTAGCAGGAATCCTGGTAAATTTACTAAAATTTTTTAGTGTGTAGTGTATTAATAATAATTTGAACTATTCGAGCAAAATATTTACAACTCTTCCGATTATACAAGGTGTTAACATCAACTTTCTTATTTTGAACAGAACAGCCTGTATTTTTGTATGTTTTTGAATTGCCCTTAAAATTCTATTTATATTTTATGTAGGGAACCCTATACCTAAATTCATTTGTTTTCGAGATATTTCGAGTCTTTGGGGAAAAGTAACATATGCAACTATGTTAAATAAATTCTATTATGTCATGTGCCCTTCCGAATTTCTCAATCTACCTGGGATACTTGCAGACTAGGGTATATGCATCAAGTAGTAACGGTTATTGTATCTTATACAGGCCTTAACCTTTATCATTTTCCATGCACAGGAAAATGATAAAGGTTAGTTTTGAAAAATGCAGAAAAATCAAGAATTTCAAATGGAATCCTCTATTTTTTTCTTCCATATTATTATTCAATGCTAAAAAGAAAGGGCGATTAAGCTCCCTTTAGCAATCAGCAAACGTTTTCTAATTATTTGAAGGAATAGCTATTTACTTTGGAGTGCGGTATACAGGGCCGCCGCAAGCAGGCGTGCAAGGCGTGCGCCGCACGCGGGCGGCATGCTCAGGGGGGCGGCAAATTTAGGTATAATCAGTACAGCATTAACAGCAATATGAATGTTGTTATACTTATCACGTGTGTACAATTTTTGTAAATCTCTTATACAGTCATTATTAAAACGTCTATGTAAGAGCTTTTAACGCGTCCACATCGAGTTTAATAAACAAATTTCGAGCTGTTTATATAGATAATATACAGATATCGTAAGAAAACGCAACGCCTACAAATAAAGACGATAATAGTCATTAGGCACTCAATGCAGATCGTGCGACTGACAAAATACCGACTTTGATATTTATGTGTACCTGTAATATGCATTAGAGACTCTCAATGTAAATTTTGAATGATGTTTTCTAAGAGCTACAAAAGGTATGTCTGGTGAAGGCAAATTCTGAAGAAACAAAGTTTTAATATTTAGATTTTGTTCTTGATTCTTTTGGTCACTTAAGGATAATATAGGTAAAATGTTAGAAATACGATGTTTCGGTTTATTTCTAAACTTCTAACTAAAGTTCAATTTTTCGATCCGATGCCACTAATAAAGCAAAATATATTTTAAAATAAAATAATTACGAAAATTATATTAAATACAAAATATTCAGACAAAGAATTTTCCTTTTTTATAATAAATCACCAAGAAACACGAAAAATAATCAAACAATTGCGAAATACATAAAAATTCCTTGTAAAACATTTATCCGAAAAAATAAATCAAATCTTCAAGCCTTATAATTTTAGAATCGCAAATCAAAATAATAACAAATTTCTAAACCAAATCTATATAATAAAAAATTGAAAAAATAAAACGTCACACGTTGTATATAAGATTGACTAAAAATTGTAATGGTGTACATATTGGTGAAACCATGCAATATTTAGAAAACAGAACGAAAAAACATAAATATAGGGAATATCTTACAGCACTAATGAAACATGAAATAACTCAAAATCATTCTTTTGATTTTGACAACATAACAATTCAAATTTATAAACATAAAAGTGCAGTTAATCATAAAACAGATACACAATATTTTACCAAACTATATATGTAATTTAATTTTATAATTAAACACAATATTTTTTCGGAAATCTACTTATAAAATTTAAAAACGTTTTTCATATTTACAAAAAAAAAATCAAACCAGAACATTTTACAGCACAATGTTTATATAAAACAGTTTTCAAAATTATATATTAAAGCAAACAATGATTTTATCATTTATCAAACAAACAAGTTTATTTACAATTTTAACGTCATTTTTTAAAATATTTTTATAAATGTATTCCAGAAAGGTTTAATAATAAACCGAAACGTCGTATTTCTAAAGTTTTATCTATATTATTATTAAGTGACTAAAAGAACCAAGAACAAAATATAAATACTTATACTGGTCAAGAAAAGAAGATTTTAAACAAATCTTTAATGTTGGTTTTTTTTATTATTTAAAACTGATGTGTAGGAATTATTTTCTTTATCCTTTTAAAGCATGGACAACGACTTAATTTCCTTATGCACAATCTCATTTTTATATTTTGACACGCAGTAAACGAGAGCTTTGAGTTACTACATGTATATAACCATAAATTATAATAAAAATGTTCAAATATTGTGAAGTTTCTCCCTGTATATATTTGTGTATTTAATTTGGAGTGCAGCCAAAAATCTTTTTTTTTGCATCTTTACACCTATGTATAGTGATTTTGTCCGATTTCTTTAAACTAAATAACCTTCATTTTTCGACATATCACGTACAATCTGATGCTTTTAATTAATTGAGACATACTGCATAATTATAATAAATTGTTAGATTTAAAAGTCCTTACGTAAAACTTCATTTGGGGACTTCAGAGGGGGTGGGGGCGGCTTAGTCTACTTTGCACGCGGGCGTTCAGGCGGCTGGCGGCGGGCCTGGCGGTATATGTCATTTACAGCGCGACAATTCAATTTCTTTCAGGCACGAGCCGGAGACGAGTGCCTGAAAGACTTAGAGCGCTGTAAATCACCTAACGCACGACATTTGTAATAAATTTTCTGCTATTTAATCATCATCTGAAGTTTTTTGTAACCAAATTACATACACTTCTAGTACAAGCTGGGTGTGTTATATGTACCCAAGCAACATCACATAAGTATAATAAGCTATAGAATGTCCGTCTCGTGAATCTCGAATAACCCCGTATAATGTACAAATTAATTGAATAAATGCTTCATATTGGCCAGTTGATGTAATATAAAGTAGCAAGTAACTTCATGCTTCAACAAGATACTAAAAATAATTGTAAAAAAATCAAATTTTTCTATTAGAGGCAAGGCAGTACCTAAGTAGATACGATTAAAATAAATATAGGAACATATTTACGTAATTTTCTACAAAATATGTATTGGTATATCAGTATAGCATGAATGCATACGCACAAATATATATTACATACATACATACCTTATTCATTTAACAGCTATTCTATTTTGTCCAAGGTTATCCTGCTGTGCACTAGATTTAACAAACACATATTGTGGGGGCCGAAACTTTTTATACCATCAATAATTCTGCTCTGAAGTCATTTTAAAAGTATAATCAGTTCTTGTCAGGTGAGCACCTGTTTCTACATTAATTTTCTTAAATATAAATGTCCTACTTTGCTTTCTTATAGGAAAATTATATGTATGTATATCCAAAATATTTTGTTTCTAAGTATAATTAAATGCTTGCTTGTACATATATGTACTTAATTTGTAGGACACAGTTTTCTCTTCCTTATCTAATTCTTATATTGTTTATTGATACCTTTTATGCAGTGTAAACTAGAAGTTAATGAGATATAATAACAATTTCCATAAACACACGAAATATCATCAGGGTGCATGTTGATATCATTTATAGAATACCTACCTGCTTGCAGCGCTGCGTATTCTGAACAAAAATAGTATGCATAGAGTAAGCAGGTTATTCCTTAAAAACTAAACGGTAACTCAATAACTGCCACTATTCCCAAAGAAAAAGTCATTACTATAAGTTTCTTACGTAAAATTAATCTTGAAAATGGGAGTATGAGTTGTAAAACATTATAATATAGTAGTTAATGAAATCTAGTGAAAGTGTTTCCTCACTAAGATTTTTTAATACAGAGCGTACTGAAGAAGACAAAATATCAATAATCATTTAGATTCTTTATGCGATTGTGCCATGTCAAAAATGCTTTAATATGCCAAGTAATTAGTAGCCACCATCGTAAATTCGGAATTCACACGTATTCTATTTGTTGGTTACTAAATGTTAACAGAGATGTGGTGGGATCTGAATCTTTTTAATGAATCTATTTTACTACATCACTTCACTAGGTACTTTTTAAGATACCTACACAAAACTTTAAAGAAAAATTAATCTGTGTACAAAACATATACTTTGGTATAAGACAACAGCTTCTTTCAGGACTAAATATATATATACTATACCGGCAGGTAAGTTGCGTGTGTCGTTGCATTTTTTCTATACATAAACTACACCTTTATAAGAGAAGCATTTCTCATACCAACATTAAAGACATTAGAACCCTCCTGAGCATCTCCTCTTTGCATGTGTAGTACAAAAAGAGGCTAGATTAGCTACATTTTTCCTCTGGCATATAGCGAACGAATCACACCCTGATGTCTGGATGGTGGATAAGTTGCTGTAAAGTATTTACTTTATTACATCGAACGTAATGTAATCCATATATTCTTCCAACCCTTTTCCAAACGGAAAGGAAATCACACTGACGAAAGAAGACATCAGCTGGTTTACGAGTAATTCTAAAACTCAACAGGGTGCTCGCGCAGGATCAATTATGTACAACTGAAATGCATGCTGGGCAGATTTTGAAAAAAAAAACATCAAACACAAATCTTCAGTGACCATCATATAACACTAAATGCGTATAAATGAATCTTAAAGCTGAACTTTAATGTAGAAACATCCTAAATATATTAGGTATATCAAACACTCCTATTCTAGAAAATAAGATGGTTTTGCAAGAAAGAATGCTTCTGAGCTGTTTCTAAGAACCTGTCATTGGCATATTACCTTCGATAACTAAATAGAAAATCAACTACTGGAGAAAACAGAAAGCATATCCTGGGTTGATGCATGCAAAAGAGTGCATTTCATCGAATCATGTCAGAACCAAAGAATTACTTGAACTTGATCGTAAAACTGTCAAAATGATTGTTCCTGTTTTTATAATCACTGCAGGCTCAGAAATCGTACTATCTAATAAGATTGAAAAGTTTAGTTCTACGTTGCCAAAACAGTTCTCTCACAGAATAATGTAACAACTCAATAAGTATCTCCCAAACACGGAGACGGGATGTGGATGCTATGCACATAATATCGTATAGGGAACCATCGACACCAATAGGAGAGGTAAGTCACTTTTACAGTATTTAATCTTAAAGAACGTCGTAGTTTTAAATAGAGGGGGCGGGGGTGAACTCACCTTTGTAATGCAGAGAAAGAAACAAATAACTAACTTAACTCTAAGCTCCCTGCATGCGAGTACGCAGGTGGTATATATCTGAGGAACTCTCTCACTCAGATCATCTCTACACCTTCCTGGAAATTACATCTACTGATAAACCAGTGAAGACGTACAGAAATCTGCGAAAGACCAATTGGCAGATATAGAGACAGAACCTGGGAAACAAGATCCAACAAGTTAAACCAGATATAAAAAATCCAGCTAATTTCAGAACATCTACAAGAAGCTATAAGGAACTCATACCATACATGCCGTTTTCAAGTAAGAAGAGACAGTTCCTGTGCCATAACTTGATGGAACGGAGAGCTATCACAGCTAAAACAAACCTCGCAAACATTCTAACAAAGGAAAAAAAAAGATGAGTGGTAGAATTACAGAAAACCTCTCATTGAATACGATCAAGTTCTAACGGTAGCTGAGAAGGAATCATGGAGGAAGTTCTATGAAGATGTAGAAACTGCATCTGAAGAAGCAAGACCTCATAAACTTCTAGAAAAAGATCCGATTACTCCTCTGGAAACCCACGGGAGATCTTACAAAAATCTGGAACGAAAGCCTTGAGAAACTTTAGGAACACTTTCTTTAGATTCGGAAGAAGTTGACCCTGAAAATGAGGATGACCAGCAAAAACCTGAGAACCACACTGAAAGAGTGGGCAGGGATTGCTGGACGCTGGGAAAGAGGATAATAACATACGATAAGGTAATATGGGCGATCAACTCTTTAAAACTGTATAAACAGATCTGACGCAAAAAGGTTTACCACACAGGCTACTAAACCTTGTTAAAAGAAAAAATTCTGTAACATATTTACGTAAGCCTTTGCGTTATTACTGCAACCTTCTGCACATTTTTACGTAATGAAAAATAACAAAAAAAGCAAGAGGGCTGTTTTACTTTCAAAATTCGCGTTAACGCTGAAATCCCTTCTACAGTTAGCGCTACTTCAAAAATTCTTTTAAGCTTATATCTACTATCTACAATAGCACCAGAAGTTAGCAGAGTATAGGTTGGTATGTTGAAGGAATATATAATAATAACTGTACTTGTATTTGTAACATATCTAATATTTTCCTTTAAGGGCCGGTATTTCAATCTCCTAATAAAGTTCCTAATAAAAGTTATTAGCTGAATAACTGAAATAACTTTACATTACATATACTTATTAGCTGAATTGTTACTAGATACCAAGCGCGGCTCGTGCTTACGTCAGTCGGAGGCTATGACATTGATCGAACTTCTTCCTATAACTTCGTAACATATAAACATATAGAAACGTATTTGACGAGAGCATACGAAGAACTACGATCATTGTCATAGCCTCCGACTGACGTAAGCACGAGCCGCGCCTGCTAGATACTCTTATTAGGAGATTGAAACACCGGCCCTTAGTCACTTTATTTTTACAATTACATTGAAACATCGGCATAGATTACAACGTTAAGATTAACGAGCTTGCATGGAATCAGATTTTTCTGCCTGTCTCTGGTAGATGTGGTCATCGTTACAAATCAACTTTTTGTAGTAACTTTTCGTATTAAGTCTTTACGTTATTATACTCAGAAGTGATCATTTGTGGCCTTTCAAATGTAGTTGGTTGAAGAAATTCCCCCGGTGGATAATTCGCTTGCATGATTACCACGTGATGAATGACATTGAAGTCGCTCCAAGTACAGGCGTTTTTCTTCGTAGAGGATATTGTCTATTTTGTTAATCGCCGAGTCGCGATGCCATTCATCTAGTTGCCTTAGTCTTGACGCGACTATATAACCGTACTGGTCACAATAATCGCTTTCTGTTTTCTGTTGAAAATTCCGCTCACTTGGATATGCTTCTTCCACTTGTTCTCTTACACCCTCTACATTCTCGTCTGGTATGTTTTGATTTTGTAAGTTACACTGTTTCGAGTCATACGGTGTCAAGGAATATTCGCTCTCTGCAACACATTATGAGTTTATTAGCATTTTTAGATTATTATTATTATATACCTCAAAATTTCTGTTTTTAATGTATATCCAGACTCAGCGAGAAAGCAAGCTACGTATTGTGTTTCGGTGATCTTTCTCTCAACGTCATTATGACCAAAAAGTATGATTTTCTCAAGATTTAGGTGAACACTTAACTCCTAAGTAATTTTATTGAACATACTGACGAAACATGGCACGCAATTTACTGCAAATGTAATGCAAGTTACTTCAATGGTTTTGAAACTCATTTTTGTTGTTGAGTAGGTACACTGGAATCAAACATTAATCAACTGTGGATGGAAGCCCACCAACAATTAGGTTGAACTAATTAGAATTCATAGCTGAATAATTGTCCAAAATTATTAGAATGGTCGTAAACTGGTAAGAGCATATTATGGAACCTGATTCCAATATCCAAACTTGTCTCACAATTAGCCGAATAATAATAAAAAAATGTAAGGACCTATATTGAAATTCTTAAAAGATAAAAATGAATTTTTATTAGATGGTGTCCGATGTTCAATGTAGGATCTAGTAAAATCAAATCCAAAACGATTTGCAGAGACAGAGGATACTAAACATCCGCAAATATCATCCTGCAAGCACTAAGGCCTATAGATGTTTAATAGGGACTCTAATTAATTGCTGTAATGTTTGAAATGTTTAACGATTGTCTTTACTGCCAATATTTTGTGGACAGACAATTTAATAAAAATGGTAAACCATCATAACTGCTATAGGTACTGGGCTCCAGAAAATCTTCATTGGATACGTCCCTAGCAGCACAAATCATCGGCTAATGATCGGCTTTATATAGGGCCGATATCCTGATGTCGGGTCGATATCAAAGATATTGTGCCGATATCGGCTTTCTACCAGTATACGATATCACTGCGATACAAAAGATCCATTATCGGTAAAATATCGGTTGAACGTTTGATGTATCGGCTGATCATCGGCTGGAAACTCAAGACATATATCAGGGCGATATCATTAATAAACGCCGCTGCGATATTGATAGAAATGAGGTATATGAATTTGACTATTGTCATTTTTTTTACGATAGGAAGTCGGCTAATATCCTAAATCTATACGGACTGGTTGATTGAAATATAACCGCATTACAAGAACGTTCAGATATAAAATTTCAACGTTTGAGACATCAATTGTGAAATTAAAATTAATATCGACTATAAAACAGTTTTAGAAGGTGAAACGATTGATAACTTAAGAATATGCAAATGCAATTTTCTAACTCCGCCGTGATTATAAAAATTGGCATCTAAACGCAATGTTTATGGGAGTTAGATCTACGCGCAATATCTTACCACCACCACCTACCACAATCCATCGTAGCGTTCCTTATTGCAGTGTGAGCATGACGACCAGGTGAAGTGGTTGTCATTATTTATTTTGTCGCTGCATTATAGTAAGCGTTGTGCACATTACAAAATGGGTGAATGAAGCTTATAAAGGTAAGGAAATTTTTATGAATAATGTTTTATCTATGTATCAAGTATATAATTTAATTTAATGATTAGTACTCATTTATTGTGTAAACATGCAGCGTTAACAAAATGGAAGACGCTTGTAAATTTCTTATTTTACGTGAAAGCATTGTTTCTACAATATGTGTAACGTAAAAAACGTTTCGCATTAATAGAATAAAATAAATTACAAGCGTACTTCAGACAAATTAAAGCTTTTATACGATGCTGAATATATACACTTAAGAAAAACACTTTTTTTTAGATACGTATGTGGTGCTTAATTGGGGGAAGTACGTTAAAGGAAGCATATATCTAATGTTAAAACAAATCCTCTCGAAAAGTATTAATGTAAATTATTCATGAAAATAGAGACAATCCAAAGAAGCTTTTGATAAATTGGAAATATACATAGTATTTCTAGGTAATGTTACATGCATTATTATTTTCTTTGTAACTCTATATCAAAACTGTTATTTTTATTTACAGAAGCAATTAGAGTCAAACAGCCGGATGGGACAGAGACGAATATCAATAGATGAGATGGGGGCAGAAAAGAAAGGAAGAAGAATATAACGTCTTTAGCGAACGAATAATTTAGACGACTGGATTTTTTTTAGGTATTACTTAGAATTTTTGTTGTTATTGATTTGTTAAAAATTAAACTGTAACAAATGTTAAATTACTTTTCGTTTAAAATATGCACATATTGAGTTTGTTTTCGGTTTCATGTTTTCCTAGTTATTTTCAGTTTTTGTTTTTATTAATTATGTCGTTAAATATTTGTGTCAATTACTCATAAATAAACATATTAAGTATTTTTATATTAGTACTTTTTCTTGAAATTTATTGCTTTATTTACTTTCTATTACATAAAGTCTTTCCTTCATTATGTATATTATTTTATGCGCATAATATTCTATTTTGTCATGAATTATTATACACAGAAAATGGTGGCAAACAATTTGAAAAACATTACATGTGCAATGTGATTATGAATCTGATGTATTTTTTCCGCATTGTTCAATATGAATATGACTATAGAGACTGCCCCGAAATTAAATGTTCAAACACAAAGGTGTTATAGTGGGTGTCATTTGCAGTCGAACTAATCCTAGGTGTGATTATTATTCGATGCATAGTTTACGAATCATTTATTTTTTCTAAAAATATTCCTTCATATAAACGTTCATTAAATTATCAACAAACAAAAGAGTACGACAATAAGAATGAAGTTATTTTTTAATGAAGTTAAATTGAAATTAAACATTGTGATATCATCAAAGGTACATCCTTTTGTTTAACGGCTTTGATATTTCAGAAGACGTTGATGGTTTCTAATTTCTTTCTAAATTCTAACATTAGAAAAAATTCTGTTTTTGCCTATAATTTTATGAACGGTTTTTGTGGAAGATCTTTATAAAACTCGCAAAAACCTTATTAGAATTGAATAATCACATATGGGGCTAATTTGACTCGAAATTATACTCTTTATAACCCTTTTCCGTTTCGGGAACTACTTTTGGGACAGCCTGTATAAATATTCACTATCGTGGATAGACAAACTACATACTTATATGTAGAAATTAGTCATCACACCAATATCGGTGCGATATCCCAGGACGACTAAAACTTTATCGGCGGAGCATAGAAAACGTTGGGTAAATATCAATCATGTATCGATCTACTGATGATATTGTATCTAATTTTAATTGTATTGATATCGGATAGGTATTGGAGTTTCAATATCGGATAGATGTTGGAATTTCGATATCGGATAAGTATTGGAATTTCGATATCGAACTAATATTGCAAAATGTTCACATTTTGTATCGGTATGATATCAGCGGCCGCTATAATTACGACATCGGTCAGCAATATCGGCGAAGCTTAGCCGATATCATGCCGATTCTTGTGCTGCTAGGGGTGAGACTCATTTTTAGATAATATGGGAAGTCAATGTTAGGTAAGGATTATTTAATAGACGAATCGCACGTCCATACATCCTTTAAGGAATCTTGACAGATTAACGTTACTTCTACATTTTTACATAGCAATAATAATTTCTGAACAGAAGAATTAGAGATATGTGAACAACGAATAGCAAGCGATAATACTGCGACACCAACAGAGGAGGAGATCAGAATAATAATAATAAAAGCGCTGAAAAATAATAAGGCTCCGCGTGAAAACGGAATAACAGCTGAGATGTTAAAAGCAGAAGGTAAAGATCTGGAAAAGCATTTGGATAGCATAATAGATGAGATATGGACATAAGAAAAGATGCGCACGAGATGGAAATACTCGTTAATATACCACATACATAAGAAAGGAGATATGTCAATTTGCGATAACTACAGAGGAGTAGCGATGATGGATATAGCGTGCAAAGTTATGGCAGTAGCGATTAAGAACAGACTGATTGAGTCAGTAGAATCAGAAATAGGCCAATATCAGTGTGGATTTCGAAAGAACAAATCGGTGATGGATCAAGTGCTCATATTAAAGCAAATATTATGCAGGGTTAGTAAAAAGTCCCGGAACGGTCGAATAACTTTGTTATTTGAAAATTATGATTTCTGAAATTTGGTATGGGGGTATAGTTAATATAAATGCATTTTATGCAATACAGTTAATATTTTTTTCACTTCCGGTTTAATCGGCAATACGTCCAACTTTTTTTTTTTAAATGGAACGCCCAGATTTTTTTAACACTTTTGAATGCAAAATAAAAAACTACGTTCAGGAAGTATTAAGATGTTTATTTTTATTCACAAGAAAACAGTTAAAAAATTAAAAAAGTGTCCTAATACAGAAAAATCAAGGTACCTTTGAAAAAAGTTGTTGTTTAGTGTTTGCATTCTTTTTGCCGTCACATTTGACAATTTTAAAAGCGTTTTAACTTTTGCATCGCTATAAATTTACTTATTTTAAACATTGACACATTTGAAAATGGCAGAAAAACTTACTGAATCAGAACGAATTGAGATATGAATGATGCGTGGGTACGGTGATAGTCAACGTTCTTTTGAAGAGGTTCGTATTTTGTTTAATACTGTTTATCCGGATCGTCACATTAGTAAAAGTACGGTATGCCGAACAATTCAAAAGTTTGAAGTCTTTCGTCAGATGAAGGATTTACCTAGAAGGAGACGTCCATTAACAGCAACAGATGAAGAAACTAGTTTGAATGTGTTACTTACAGTGGAAGAAAATCATCACGTGTTCACAACAGAATTAGGTCAAATTCATGAGATCTCTCAAAAATCTGCTCATACGATTCTTAAATCAGCAAGAATGAAAGCCTATAAAATGTTAATTAATTTTTTAACTGTTTTCTTGTGAATAAAAATAAACATCTTAATACTTCCTGAACGTAGTTTTTTATTTTGCATTCAAAAGTGTTAAAAAAATCTGGGCGTTCCATTTAAAAAAAAAAGTTGGACGTATTGCCGATTAAACCGGAAGTGAAAAAATATTAACTGTATTGCATGAAATGCATTTATATTAACTATACCCCCATACCAAATTTCAGAAATCATAATTTTCAAATAACAAAGTTATTCGACCGTTCCGGGACTTTTTACTACCCTGTATAATAGCATAGATCAGAAATTACCACTGCGATGGTTTTTATTTATTTCAAAAAGCATACGATACAGTGAAGAGAGAACAATTATACGAATCAATGAAAACCCTTGGAGTACAAGAAAAAATCGTAAAAAAAAAATTCAGAGTGTCTAAGGGTTTGGGACAGGGAGACCCATTGCCCACAATTCTGTTTAACATCGTTTTGGAAAAGGCTGTGAGAGAGAGAGTGGACTGAAAACAAAGTCTAAACAAATACTGACCTATGCTGATGACATTATGATCCTTGCAAGAGCCAAAACTAATTTAGTAGAAGCTATCAAACAAATAGAGAGAACAGCAAAGGATAAAGGTCTAATAATAAACGAAAATAAAACTACGTATATCAGGATGAGGATGAAAACACACATACAAAAAGCAAGATTTCATATGTTAACACCGAGGAGACGCAGTACTGTTTCGATCAAGTGGAAAAATTTAGTTATTTAGGAATAACTATTACTAATAAGTATGACGAAAACATAGAAATTCAGGAAAGAATAACAAAGGGCATAAAATATATGGGAGGACTGCACAGCTTGTTAAAATCAAAGGACATTTCGAGAAATCTAAAGAAACAGTTATATAAAATTATAATACGGCCGGTAGTCATGTATGGAAGTGAACTATGAAAGCTAAATAAAATGAAAGCGAATGCGTTGGATATCTTTGAAAGGCAGGTGTTACAAAAAGTATATGGAGGGAAAAAGGTGGGCGATCAATGGGTGAGAAGAGCGAACGATAAAATAAAACAACTGTACGGAGAATCTTGCATAACCAATGTAATAAGATCTCAGAGAGTGAGATGGTTAGGGCATGTAGCCAGATTGAATGACGAACGACCAACGAAACAAGTTTTGTTTGGAGGTGTGAGCGGATGAAGACGAAGGGGCAGACCAAGGACGAGATGGCTCCAAGCGGTGCAAAGAGACCTGGAACAGCTTGAGAAATCTGTGCAACAAAGCTTTGGGCCTTCTTGGCTCGAAGAGCGGACTTTCTATATGTAATAATTTCTGGTGAAAACACGGAAGTGCCTGGCATCATAGCTGGTTGGTACTAATTAAATTAATTGGTCGATTTGAAACGTGTATCGCGTCGACTGAAGGTCATTTTGAATAATATCGGTAAGTGATGTTTTTCGAAATATGTATGTATTTAATGTATATTTATTTTTTTGCGAGATATTTTTGTTAGGTATAACTGATATGGACATCTCACATTAAATACTTCTTGAATGGAATTTTATTTTACACCGTTGTATTCTGAACTTTTTGTTCTTTAGTTATCAAATCAAAATGATGGGGGCACAATTTAAAAAAAAATAATTTGTGAAGGTTTGTTGGAGAGTAGTTCTGAAAAGTATATCTTTTAGGATTTTGCAAACTATTTCCAATGCCACCTTACATTTCTACAAATAAGAAAGATAGAGCTTGAATCATTGAATCTGATGATGGTGAATATTATTGTTTCCTGCATATATCTGCCTTGGCATTTATTGCAACTGAAATGCCCCATTATTGTCATATCCATTATTACCAAACAGAGAGGAAGGAGGTTTAGAAAATATTCTATTGCTGCTGTAGGAGTAGTCCCCATTACTCTTGTTATTCCTAAACAGGCAAACCTCGGTATTTTGAGTTCCACATAATAGGTTGCTATTATTATATATATCCCTTTGGTACTACACGAAGAATTTATTTTGAGCGACTATTTTAGTCAAAGTATAATGATTGAAAAAGAAATTTATTTTCCATGTAAACTACGTGTTTGTTTGAATCAATGAAATACGCTCAAACAATAAATTTCTTAGATTTAAAGAACTCTTTTATCAAAGTAACGCAAACGTTTGTAATAAAATTCATTGTTCGAATTCGTACTTGCAAAAATAATTGCACATGCTTAGAAAGTAGCACTATGCCACTATATCAAAAAAGTTTGGTTTGAATGACAAAATATTTGAACTGAAATCCAGTGTGTCCACCTCAAAAAAGATATACTGAAAAGCCGTGGTGAATAATTTACTAGGTTTAAAACGTACCTTTTTGCGCAGAAGTAACTTGTTGATGAATGAAGTTTGCTGATGTCCATTCCTGTGAACAATCAATATGGCTGTCGTCTTTATCATCAGCAGAAGCATCGGAAGATGAAATATCCTGTAATAATAAAATAAATTAATAATAGATTGTATACATATTTTTAGCCTATAACTATGAACAACAATTGAATAGAAAACACATAACTTCAGTCTCCCTTAACCACTGAATTTTACAATTACAAACAACATTTCAGTATAATGTTAAGGAATGCAGAGATAGATTTCTAAATATTGATTCGCATCGTGGAATTGAAAAAAAAAAAACGAAATAGATTTGCCTCTAGATGGTCGAAGGCGATTGTGACATGTTCTTTTGTGCACGGAGAAAAAAAGATGTTACCACGTATTATAAATATAATGAATGATATTAACTCAAGGACAATAATACGTTATCTAGTACCCAGTATTCATCCATGTATTACTGTTTATTAGGAAGATGGTACGCTCTAATATAATTATAATACAACCAATTATAAAGTTAGTTGTCCCTATTCTTACTATCTATTTTTCTCAGTGTGGGTGATGCATTTGGTTGAAGTATAGATAATCAACTATAACTTGACGTGTCGCTGCTAATTTTCGATCCTTATTTCTTACATGCCATGCGCAATATCAGAGGTTGGCCTAAAATGTGAACGTGGTTGAGTTCACATTTTTGGCCAACTTTGTGTAGTAAGTAAGAGCAAGTTGGGCTTTAAATATAAGGTTTTTCCTTGTTAATCCACCTGTTCATTATTTACGTATTTATATACATCTCTGGGAAAAGCCTCTCTATGTCTTCTCATACCTCGATTGTTTTTAATGTGGTTTTGAATGTATAATATTCGCCTAAAGCCTGCTCTATACATGTCTGGAAGCTCATAGCACGAAACAATAATTGAAGTTTCTTTCAATACATCTATCGCCACTGTTCCAGTTTTTCAATAAACTTTAGGTGAAATCTTTGTTATTATTTCGTAGTTCGTGTTATAATGGTACAAGACGCAGATGAAGATCTGGTTTAATACCTACTAATGATATCTACATATACACAGCGGCATATTTATGCATCGGCTGAATGGGCTATGGCCCAGAGCGTCAGAATTATAGGAGCAGCAAATGTCTCTTTACCATATGTATTATATAGAAAATGTATTACTTGCTGCAGGGCCGTAGCTGGGGAGGGGTTTTGGGGGTTCAAACCCCCTCCGAAATGATGTGCAAATATATATAATCATTACTGTTCACCATTTTTCTGCGCACCAGGAATTGCCCTCAGTTGCTCCAGGTCAAACCCTCCTCGAAATTTTTGTCGAGCTAGGCCCTGACTTGCTGGATGTATTTTCGAACACGCAACCAACAAAAATTAATACCAAACAACTCTCTATCAAATACCTACCTAATACACATCAGGAACTATTTCTGTATTACAGAAGAAAAAAATTTAGCGGAGAAAAAGTATCGACCGTACAACGTTAGGGAATAAATGGTTATCGGTTTAGCGGTCTGTTGTAAATAAGATACTCAATTATTCATTCTCAATATTTCGTTATTATGTAATAACTTCATCAGGAAATGAATTTAGATTTCAGAGGTAGCCAAGTAACATTAGAAAGTCTTAAAATTTAAAATTATTAAAGTCGAAACATATTCTCATTCTCTAAAAGTTCACAACTTTAAACTACGTTTTTAGCAATTTTAATGTTTTGACTTTAATCATTTTAAATTTTAATACTCTCTAATGTTACTTGGCTACTTCTGAAACCTAAATTCATCTCCCGATGAAGGTATTAAATAATAACAAAATATTGAGAATGAATAATTGAGTTTCGTATTTACAACAGACCGCTAAACCGATAGCCTTTATTTCCTATATACATATAGTTATCAATTATTTTTTTTTACAGATATCAGGTTCTCCTTAACATCATTCAAGGTGTTTCCAAATCTTTAATGTTTTGCGTAGATGCGATCAATCAGCCAAATGTAAGTATCTCCCATTCCACAGTCGTGTACTTACTTATTTAAGTTATTAAATGGTTAAATTGGTTTATCCAAATTATTTCAGGAAAAGTTGTTTATCTCTCTTTATCCTGCGCTAGCCCTCATGTTTAAAATGCTTTACTAGAATATGAGTGACGATAAGGAATAACTTCAATGCAAATTTTTTCGATGTACTATTTGAATGTACAGGGTGATTCGTATAATATGACGGTGTCATTGTTATTTTATATAACAATATATGACAACTCTTTCATTTTCATATTTTGGTGTTCCATCTAATAATTATTTTGACAACTTACACAGAAATTTGAAAACGCACCTCACTTTTGATTCATGGATTTTTTTTATTAAGACTAAGAGATAGAATAGAATAAGATTATTAAAGAAGAAGACAATTAAAGATACATACATACATAATAGAGGTGCGATCGGGCCGGGCCGAGAAATTCCAGATGCGGGCCGGGCCGGGCTTTCTTATAATGAAACGGTCGGCCCGCTCGGCCCGTCGAGCCCAGACGGCCCACCCAGTCCGTTAAGCTCACTCGGTCAAGTTTCTTCAGGCGGCCAAATTTGCTTGGTAACTGGTTTTTAATATGAATAAACTATTGTATTCTATTGTATGTATCACAATTTACATTGACTAACGTAAAATACATATATAGGTACATACATACAATTCGAATAAAATGATATTTGATAATTGGATTTGTAAGTCTAACGTTGAGTTTTTATTTTGGTTCGTACGCTTCGGTAGACAGTTGCTACCTTTATCAAGCTGTTGATGCTGCTGCCATTCATTTCTTAATTACATATAGTAATTCAGATATTTTTCTGTCTTTGTCGGATAGTTTTAATTTTTTTTTTCAATTGCGTTCCTTTAACATACATCTATAATACTGGTATGCGCTGTTTTTAATTTTATTATTTAATAAATGGACAAACTTTAAAATTTTACAAACACGCATTTTAAAATCAGACACACAACCATTTTATACTTATAAAATGGAATTTTTTGTATATTACATTTGCATTTTGTACATGGAGAATATAATAAAATCCATTTATAAAGAAGTTTATCTATTTCATGCGTTTATCTATCGACATCCTTTTTTGAAATTTGCACTTCTTACAAAATTTATTTTTTGGCAAACATAGTGAATATGAATACCTATTATATGTATATACTTTCAAGTATAGATATATGTTAAGTGCATCTTTAACTTTATAGCGAAAAAGTTATATTCTTTTCATAATAAAATGAAATTCATATGCTTATTGGAAATGACAAATATTATATAAATTGTCTATCCTATTCTACTATTAAGCCACCACTAGCTGCTAAAGGTTATTATAAATATTTGCAGTTGCACATAAAAAATGTAATTCTTTAAATTAAAACAGTTTCCTAAAGAAAGATAAACTTTTGGAAGGACAATCGGTAATTCACACGAGCTGACGGGCCGAAGAACGGGCTTGGGCGGGCTGGCCTGGCAATCGCGGCGGGCCCATTTTAGGAAAGAGCGGGCCGGGCCAGGCCCGTTTTAGGAAAGAGCGGGCCGGACTGGGCCCGTTTTAGGTAAGAGCGGGCCGGGCCGGGTCGAGATAATTCCCAAAATGCGCACCTCTAATACATATATTGGTAAACAATGCAACCAGGTTTTACTGTGGAATGTGATTATTTTCTAGCATGTTATATTTTATATTCATTAAGTATGTGAAATGTAAGTAGGTAATAAATTTTATACAGGATTATTATTGTATAGTGCGAAATAAAAAAAAAATAAAAGAAATACATGAGTAATGGCTAACTATGATGTAGTTTTCCAAATTTTAGGGCCCAAAATGTAGTTAAAGACGGCCCACATATGTGTTTACCGTATGTATGCACATAAATCTGATAGGAAATGAATTTCAACCATATGTAAGTAAACATCGAAAAAATTAAATGCTACGCATAGTGAATTCATTCAATGCGGATGTTATTTACATAAGGATTGAAACTGAGATAAGACGGAAACAGCAGAATGCAAAAAAAGCATTCAGGTGATTTTTTTATTGTGATGTGCTTTTGCCACGAACTCGTATGTTAGGTAAAATAGTAGCACATTTTAAAGGTTAAATTTCTTTTAAAATGAACTCATTATGTTTGTAATAAAACTAATGTATTATTGTTAACTTTATATAGCGTGTTTCAAATCTCAAATACTGTATAGTATGTACACTCACGGAATCCAAAATGTCCGGTCTAATGCGTAGTCTAAACGCCGCGTGCAACTCGGGTGCATGGAACGTTGCGCTCACACTGTGACTTAGACCGGACATTTTGAGTGTCCGTGGGTGGGCAATTCCTTTTACGTGATTTGTGGGAGTCCTGAAAAGGAATAATGTAGGTGAAACAGGACAAAATATGTTTTATAAAAAGTGTTCGAAATGCCACCATCAGCTCGAATGCAAGCATCAATTCGGCGACGAAAGCTGTTAAGTACGCTCGTAAAATTAAACATTTCCTCGCGAATGCGTTGAGCTGCTACGAAAACACAGTTTCGCAGATCTTCGCCATTTTCTACGTCAGGGCGACGATCATACACTAAACTTTTCATGTATCCCCATAGAAAAAAGTCTAGTGGATTTAGATTCGAGCTACAGGCTTTCCATGGAATGTAACTTCCACGTCCATCCAATGTGGAAATGTCCGCTTTAAAAATTGTTGAACAACTCTACTAGTATGCCCGGGTGCTCAATCGTGCATGAACTACTCGTATAATTATAGGTGTGTCGCTAATGGTATATCGTCCAAATATTCAGGCAATTCATTTTGAAGAAACAGTAAATAAGATTCCGCATTTAACCGTGCTGGGAGTACATGTGGTCCAAGTAGTTGTGGTCCCGCGCGAGGGTTGTTGTACTTACGCCGGGATCTGCTTCTACGATATTTCAAAATTCCTCTTCGGCTTGTAGCACTCTGCGTGATCTTTGAGGCCCACGACTTTCAAAACGTGAAACTAATCCTGTCTCTCGAAGTCGATACACGGCTCTTACAAATGTTGCAAGCGAAGGATAACGTCGATGCGGTAAACGTTCTACCTACGAATTCCTTGCTACAACACTATTCTGCCTATACTTCACCATAAATTAAGATCATGTGAGTGTATTCGTATACGCTACCATTGCAAACGCACACATCCACTGCGAATAGCAAGTGCACACTAAATGTAAATCCCAACGTTCAAAGTATACCGACGACCGGTGATTCACCGGTATGTTAAATGAGTCAGAGCCGGACTCGAATAAAGATAAATCATTTTCTCGGTACTACGTGAACTTAGAACCGCAATTTTTGTTTTTAGGCATTGCTCATAAATTTCTTTCATCCCTTTTTTTATTTCGTACATTTATGTATATAATAAAGAATATGTGACTCAAAATTTAGCTTGTGCTGCCCCTCAGTTTATGTCTCTCACTTCAAATTCTCCATTTCGTTAATTGGATTCCACTAGTCAGCTAAGACGTTTCCAAGTGGCTGACAGAAGCGAAGGTCTTCGTCCGATTTACGACATCTGCATACAACCCAGCATCAAGGGGCCTTGCATATATTTAGTCTCATATTTTTTGTATACCCGTTTTCGTTGATTGCCCTTTTCTGTATCCATGCTATTCCAACGACAGATACTACTTATTACTTATTGTTAGTCTACTTCAAGTAATTGATCAATCTCGATGTTGTTGTGACTTGTTCAAATATTTTGTCCACTGCCGGCAGAATAATAAAACGTTTATAATTGTTGTCACCCTTCTTATATCTTCCCGACTTCCCCTTCGTCCTCTCGTGTTTTATATTCATGATAGAATTAGAATTCGAAAATAGACACTGTTAAAGAATAAATAAATAATAAGCTTTTATAAAACAATATGGCCACAATCAATAATTGCTTTAAGTTCATATTTGGGCTGCAAACAGTACCGCAAACACCGTAGCTGTATTGCGAATACACTGTTATTATATTTAAAATACACTGAGAAAAATGGATTGTAGAAATTAGATCGTAAATCTCTTTATGTTAATTACTACAATAATTATTGTCAAAACGACAATATGTGGCGTATTAAGAGTAAAATAACCAGATGTTATCATGCTTATAGTAAGAGGCAAAATCTGGATGTTACCATCTACATCTTATGGATGTAACAATTAATACACTCTATTGCTGAAAGCCTATATAATGACGTGGATTATATAGATAGTCGCTGCCATTGACTGCGATATTATCAGGTATTCGATGCATATTCAATTTCAAACATAAATGTTTGTAACGCTCTTCCCACCCCTTGCTCTATTCATTGTCGATCTTTACCGAAGAAATCGACCAATCAGCTGTTTTGCCACTGACACGTGTTATGTACGTGTGATACAGGTGTACGTATTCGTGTCGGTGTATGTTTGTGTATCGTCCTCGTTGATTGTTGTGCATCGTGAGCAGAAATGGAGGCAAACGTGGAAAACATTTTAATCGAGTGGGGGTTTCCAGAGTTAATTGATATATTCAAAGGCAAGTAATAGATATTATATGCATATACTTCGTAGTGGGTACTTTATGCTTTGATAGCATATTAACCTAAATCTAACCTACTAGTGATTGTTATGTTAATGAAAATAATACACGTTGGATTTTCGTAATAATGGTTTTAAGGTCAAATAAAAAAATAAAATCAATATTATAGTTTTTATTGTGTAATATTCCACTTTCCCTATGCATGAACTGAGTAAAACCTTGTATAGTACTATATTTTAAATTACAGGTAAGTATCGCTGTATAGTGCCCGCATATGATCCATTATATTATTGTTTACTATCTACTATTTTAAATGATAAGAGACGTTATATTATTATAGTAGAAAATAATATTGTAAGTACTACAAGGCTATATAGTAAGTATAAGCATCATGTATCGTACATAGTAAAATATTACATTATACTGGGTACAATAAAAAATTTAACAGTTATTATCAAATATAGTCAGTGCTACTAGACATTATTTTCACATTTACTAACATGTATGCTCAAATTAATAATACAAATATAGTACACCAACTTGCGACTACCATACGAGTTAATAAAAACTATTCACAGAAATTTACTATACAGATATTGTCACCGGTAATATAAAATATAATTTTCCCTATAGGAGCTATAAAGTATATTAAAGTATACTATATTTATGTTAAAGAGTACAATCTATTTCTCTCAGTGTAGTAATAGTAGAAAATACACTCCGCCAAAAAAGTTCGCATAATTTAGTTTTGAATCATAAAAGTATCGCATAATCTTTGTTTGTAGCATAAAGTTGTAAATATACTTTAATGCGCTCTAAGATATAATTTCTATGATTGTTTAAATAAAATACAGGCCAAATAAAAACAAGAACTCATACTTGAGATTTTTATTAAAACAAGAAATTATAATTTTGGAAAGAAAAATGTCATAACAGTAGCTTTTAATCCTGTGATGGGTGGAGACTGTGGCTTGAAAACTATAACAAAAATCCCAAAAGAAAGGTGAAAAATCCCTTACCACAACATTAGCTTTTAATACTGAGTATTGCCACCTCTGGCTCTTATGACCGCTCGCATACGGTTTGGCAGAGATTCGATTAACCTCCGTATATAAGCCTGATCCAAATTCTCCCACTCGTCACGGAGAGCATTTTCTAGTCCATGCAGGTCCGCTGGGGCAACATTTTGGGTTCGTATCCGTCTGTGAAGGAGGTCCCACACGTGCTCGATAGGGTTCATGTCCGGACTTACCGCAGGCCAATCTAAAACTGGAATACCAACATCGTTAAGGTATTCCTGGACGATTATTGCAACATGCGGTCGTGCATTATCGTGCATTAACATGAATTCGTTTCCTATAATTGGCGCATATGGTACTACATGTTCTTCTAAAATTTCCGTTATATACCTGTGGGCAGTCAGTGTACCTCTGTCTACTGGTACTAACTCTGTACGACCTGTTAAACAGATGCCTCCCCAAACCATAATAGAGCCACCAGCGAAATTAGGTCTAGGTCTGATATTACACTGCGAATAGCGCTCACCGTCTCGTCTGTACACTGAGATACGCCTCTCTGAGGTGTAAAGACCAAATCTTGACTCATCTGTGAAGAGTATATTGGCCCAGTCATTAATGTTCCAATTTACATGTTCTCGGGCAAACCTTAAGCGAGCCACTCGGTGGTTCCTAGTGAGACGAGGGGCTGTTACAGCTACTCTAGCTCTTAATCCACTCTGTCGTAACCTATTCCGAATAGTTTGAGTACTCACACGAGTATTTCTGACTCTAGCCAAGTCGTTCTGCAATTGTCTCGCAGTTACATGTCTTCGACGTAATGCTTGTAGTAGTAAATAGCGGTCATCTTGGCGAGTAGAACATCTTGGACGACCTGGTACAGGTCTTCTACTGTAAATGCCTGTTTCCCTATATCTGGCTACGGCTCTAGAAACACTTGACTGATTGATGTTCATCAAATTAGCAACGTATGCTTGAGATCGTCCATCTTCGATTAAAGCAACTATAGCAGCCACTTGTTCTGAAGTTAAATTGCTCATTTTAGTTTTAAAAGCGTTGGTACAGAACTCTGACTTCGCACTTTAAAATTTGTCCGTATAGGAAGACTTTCAATAAACAACTGAACAAACCTTACACATATGCATTTTTCTAAATGTGTTCTTTTAGGAAAAAAAAAGTAAAAACGCTAAGTTCCATTATTTTGTTAGTGTTTTTATAGTTCACATACACGAGGCAAACTTTTTGTGAACGTATAAAAATATCCTGGTTCATAAATGCCCTTTTTTAGTTTATGCGATACTTTTTTGGCGGAGTGTATTTAAATGTGCCTATTTTTAAAAAGTATACACGCTAAACATTATTTGCTTAATCTAAATATATTATCTTTGTTTTGAGTAAATCTCTGTTTTGTATATACGGAAGTAAATATTTACTTCTTTAGAAACAAATTTTGTTTCTCTTGTATTAGCTTGAGTTAACAATTTGTTGTTTCAGAGTGAAATAACATTTCAAGATAGGCTCTTGAATGGAGAAAGTGTTATCTGTTATTTCAACTATATTTTGTGTTGAATCAAAAGCAGAATTGTTTATTAATTAATAATATTACATTGTTACGACACTTACGGCAAACAATGTTAAATTCTTTCTACTACAAGAATTCCCTGGGTTACAAACAAATAACAGACACCGCCGGCGCCGGTCGGTGGTGCGGCAAAAGTCGCAGTTTTACTAGATGTCCAACGGAAATTGAATGTATATGGGTAGAAAATTTTGCTATAATAATGTTTGAATCATCATTTTATGCACGTGGGGAGGGCTAGATTTGGAAATGGGTAATTTCAACATCATAATTACTTTCAATTAACTGCAATTTTGCTTAGTCTAACTCTTATTTCTTAATAATGCTCACTTGGTTAATGCACAATACAACAATTAATAAAATAAAAATTACAAAATAATAAGATTGCTTTCGCTACATTTTTCTTGTTAGATTCATTATAGCTTTGGTTAGTTCAACTATATTTCGTTAACAAAACCTATTTTGTAAAATTAACACCTGTCAATCCCTCAATTATATATTTAAACAAAAATCCAAAAGAAAAATGAAAAAAATCCCTTACCATAAAAATTAAAAAGATACAAATCTAAATACGTATTTCGGCAACTAAGTTGCCATCTTCAGTAGAAAACAAGTGAAGAGCAGTGTTAAACGTAGTGTTTTCGGCTAAGGTAAACCTTGGAAGATATGCTCTTCACCAAATCACTAGTGAGAGAAAATGAAAAAAATCACAGAGTGTTATTACACTCTGTGATTTTTTTCATTTTCTCTTTTGGATTTTTGTTATAGTTTTCAAGCCACAGTCTCCACCCATCACAGGATATATTTATAAACGAAAAAAATTCTCCCTTGAACATCTTTACTACAATTCTACCGTATTTACTTACTTACCTCTGACTTGAATGTGCTTTTAAATCCGTCCTTGTAGCTGAAAAAGTTTGCCATTTTCTCATAAGCAAACCAGATGGGTTTATTTGCATTTTCGACATTTGTTCTGCCGCTCCTGATTCTTTTCCTAACAATTCTGAAAGACGCCATCAAAGAATCTTTTTTCTTTTTTTAATTGCGCAACTGAAGCCCCGCCTCCCATCTTTTGTTCAATACGTTTCCACGCATTATAAACTTTATGACGTGTCTTATGCCACGGATGTGACGTATTCCATATTACAGGCTCCTTTTCATAATAATCCAAAAATGTCAACACCATTTCATTGTTCCATTCCATTTTTAAAGTTAACAGTAAAACAAAACATCACAAAATTCACGCAACAACAGCACGGCCCGAGTGTCCATCCACACACTTGGCAGACATCGGCGAAAGTGTTTGTTCCGTGTTTCGTGTTATAGCGGTTACGCTATGACATAACACGCATGTGTGGAGCCCGTCACTAGCACTCGCGACTTTTATGTTTATGGGCGTAGGCCACGAAAACACGGTAATTTCCTTGCATCTAATTCTCCTATACTCTTTCTGTAACCATCACACATTTTATTTTACACATTTAGGTATTTAATATTCAAATTATTCAATTAAATATACACAACTCTGTTTTATTAAAGAAATTTCACTGACTAATTAAAACCAAGCTATTTCGACCAATACAGATCAACATCGAGTTTTTGAATTGATGGCTACGCCGCAATACCTATACAGTGTGCCCCACATGTACTTTCCCACGCATTTACTCGGAAACTAATAGGGATAAAAAGTTGCAGTAAAATCCAGTGGAAATGAGACGACATTGTACATCAAATTCTGCCATTATAACAGACTCCGTATAAATGGCCCCTCCTCCACTAATTTTTTTTTTTAAATTGCATCCCTAATTTTTTTCGCAAGTTTTCGGTCACTATCAGGCTTATAAATATAATATATTTTTTTATTATTATACGAAATGTTCTCAAAAAATAGTACCGAAAAATGTATGCGGTGAGAGCATAAATTCCGAACTGAAGTGTGCCGCTCCCATGAAATATGACTAGGCATCACTTCTAATGTCAAACCTATCCATATGATTACAATACCAATGACAGGCACGCCAATGAACAAATGTCAATTGTGAGATATGACAGAAACGGAAAGTAATTTTGATAACATTAGAAGAACAATAAGTCTCAAACAAGCGTTATTATTACTTATAATAAGTATAAGTATATACCAAAATCATCTACTTATTCTACTTAGAGAAATAAAAAAGAAATCTACATTTTTTTTGATTCAATATTTTATTTTTTTCAAATAATATGTTCAAGATGCCGACCATTCCATTAGTCAATGTTCTTACCTACAAAGGAGCTCTATTGTACAGGTTCTTCTTATTGTCTCTGGAGAAATATCTTGACATATTTCGTTTTGTCCAAAACATTAACTGGTCTTTCGACATAAACATCCTGCTTTAAATGCAAAAAATCTAAGGGTGTCATATCTGGTGAGCGTGCGGGCCACTTAATTGGTCCTCTATTTCCAATCCAGTTCTGATGAAACAGTGCGTCCAGATACTGACTAACTATGTGCGAATTATGAGGCGATGCACCGTTCTGTTGTCATCACATTGTACATCTCTCGGCCAAAGGAATATCTTGTAGAAGAACTGTTAATGAATTTCGTAAGAATTCTCTGTACCTTCCCCCCTCTAGTAGTAAGAGTACCTTGATAGAAGGAAGGTCCAATTAAATGGCCATTGAATAAGCCACACCAAACATTGATGCTTCATATAGTCTGAAAGTGTGTCTGCTGTACCCAGTGAGGATTCTCAATAGACCAGTAATGGCTGTTGTGTCGGTTGACCACTCCATTGTTATGCAAACGTGACTCGTCAGTCCACATGATTTTATTAAAGAATTCTATTGATAATAGAATTTCTTATTATCAAGGTGCGTCAAAATTTGTGCTATAAAAGATAGTCTATCTTCAGGATCGTTTGGTCGCGAATCCTGATGGATATGGATGGTACTTATTATTCTTAAGGATTCTATTGACGGAAGTTTTACTGATTCTGATTTCTTCGGCAACATTTCTAATTGATGTATGTGGATTAATATGCACTGAAGCTAATGCGTCCACAGAATTTTCCTTATTTCTAATAGGTCGAATATGCTGAACATTTTTCGATCTTGGGAAAGTACCAGTGCGCATTTTCTGTTCGATATTTGAAAATGTGCGATAGGAAGGAGGCCTTCGGTTCGGAAAACGTTCTCAATACGTATGTTCGGCTTGTCTAGCATTTTTTCGACACTCACCGTAGATCAGCAGCATGTCTACATATTCATCAGGGCTATAATTAATTTTATGAACACTAATCCAAACAAACAGTACCAGAATAACAGAATAATAGGAAAGGCAAAAACAAAACGATGTATTACAATGTGAAGTCTCGTACTCACTACACGTGCAACATGTAATGTAACATGTAACAATTGCGTAATAATGCTTAGCTTAGCTCTACCGCTTAGGGTAGCGCTTTACAATTAGGTTAGTTTTATTTTGTTTGTTTTGCGAATGATTAAAAAATGACTGCCAATTTTCTTACACAACCCTTTTTGAATTTATTGTGTAAAATGCTTGTTTAAAAAAAAATCGAAAAAAATTCGAAGACTTCTGTAGCAAGGTATACCTACTTTAAAAAGAAAAATGCGTTATTTGTCAATTCTTTGCATAATCTTATGCAAGACAACAGCGAAAAACAGGCAACCGGTCATACACTATACTTCACTCATAAATTGAATTTTATTATTTTTTGAATTGATTTTACAAAGATTTTACTCCTAAATAGGGAAATAAAGTACATTAGATCATTTTCCTATAATTTGTTGGAGGAACCCAGAGGAACCTTAAATCATATAGGAACTGACCCTATTCCTTCACCCAATGAATGTATATATTTTTGAACGGTAGCGCCATCTCTTGATCTTCGTCTTTTAAAGTATATAAGTATATAATATAGACAGATACAGAAGTTTTCCCAAAAATTTCAATACATTGATATGTGTATACACATATATGTGGAAAAATATGAATGTAGCACAAATATTATTATTATTATTCTTACTTCCTTATTGAATAGAAACGTTGAGTCACGGAATTATTGCAGATAGCCAAGAGTATACAGTTTACAGTATCCGACATGTAGGTGGCGCGAAGAAGGACTTACAGGTTTCTGTAAATTATGTAAGACACGTTAAGGTAATATACCATATTTTTCGTATCGTTTACCTAATATAAAGATATACAAGGCGAGTCGTGAGGAATCGACCAAACTGTAGGAGTATATTCTACAGATGAAAATAATGTTGGATTTCTAATAAATCATGTTATCACCTACTGCTTAATTTTATTCTTGAAACTTGTTTTTTTTTAATGCTCCTGTGAAATAAGTTGCGTAGGTAATACCCTTGTTTATATATCTTTCTCTCAACATTATTAAAAAAAATTAATGGGCACGGGAAACCTGACACGCCATCCAAAGGTACTTCAAACCGGTTGAATAACTAGATATATATAAACCAGGGTAATACCCTTGTTTATATATCTTATAGTTATTCAACCGGTTTGAAGTACCTTTGGGTGGCGTTCAGATGGCGTGTCAGGTGTGGCGTGCCCATTCATTTTTTTTTAATAATGTTGCATTGTAATTTCTTAATTTTGATTGGTTTTACTTTGTTATTAACTGCCAAGTTTATTTCAGAATCTGCAACAAACATAGCTCGCATTCCAATGAATATTTGGCGGTATTTAATTTCATTCATCAGTACTTTTATACTATCGCCGCCAGATATCAGCACCTTACGCAGCTCGGTTGAATAACTATAAGATATATAAACAAGGGTAATACGGAATAAAAATTTTTCAAATGTTTACTTAAAATTCAAATATGTACATTATGTTTTAAAATATTTATTCTTAGACTATACAATAAACAGTTTCCTTACTCATTGAAATCTCATTCACACTATTTCTCTTTTAATCCAATAACGACACAACGTCGTCTTCTTTGCCTAATACTGGTATTAATCGAGTTATTGTGAGAACCTGTACTGTCGTTATTAGCAACCAAACTAGAATTGTTTGAAATTTTGGAGTCATCACCACTAAATAACTTTGAAGTGCTATTAGTAGAATCATTTAGAGAACTGTCATTTGACTGTTTATTATTATGCTCACATGTATTATCAACTTTTTTGCTGTTCTCTATGCAATTTATATCTTGAACTTCTTCAATCACTGTTTTAATCCCTTCTGTACTTGTTTTGATTGTGTCGTCAGTGTTGTCGGTACTTTTAAATGTAATTTCCGCTTGTACATCGTTTTCAGTGTGACTTTTGGGTTCCTTTATATTATTTTGTAGTAAAATTTTAACACTATTTTCGCTATTTTTAAAAGGAATATTTAAAAGATCAATGATTTTATCAGTATCAATAGGTTTTTTATCACTTTCTTTTACAGTTGTTTGTGATGGGATATTGCTGCCTCCAGCTTCTGTATCTCTAGCAGTTCTTCGATCTCTGTATTCTTCAATTGTTAATGACTTTGTTTTTTCATCAGTTACATAATTAGTCTTTCGAGATGGTTCTTCTATAACTAAATTATCACTCTCCCCAGTAATTTCACCCTCCTCTAAACTATCCTCAATCAAGCAAAATATTTCATTAGTTTTTGATTTACTATTTTGTGTGTTTAAATTGATATTCTTTTTTCTATATTCTAATTTATGTCCCTCAGTACTTGCAAGATCTCTAGATGGAGTTTTCTTTCCCGCACAGCTCTTACTTCTAGAACGATTAAATCTACTACCAGTAATTTGATGAGGATCGCTCTGTTCCATGTCTTTGCTATCTTCTCGTCTGTTATTGCTTCTGTTTCTATTATATCTTTCTGCTCTTCTATTTCCGCCATATCTTTCATTGCTTCTACTTCGTCTATCTTCATTGTTTCTTTTTTCTCTAAAGCTTTGTCTATCATTACTTCTACTTCGTATATATCTATTATCAGGTCTTCTTCTATTGTCGGATTTCATATTTCTTCGGAAGTTTGTAGGTGAAGGGTATCGGGACTTTCTGCGAAAATCATCATCATTTTTGTAACATTTATCCCTGCTGCTCATTCTTTTATCTTCATTTTGATAATTATCAACCTTAATACTATCAGGTGTTGATCTGCTTGAACTACTGCCTTTTTTATCCTTACATATGGGAACATCAGTTTTATTTCTTCTTATTGGGCTACCATCCTTTTTATTTATTTGAACATTTTTGTTTTCATGTGAGTTGTTTTTAAAACGCTTACAATCTTCATTATTTTCATCTTCAGGTAAAAGTCTTTTCGACTTGTTGAAAGTAAATCCTCTTCTAAGTGTCTGTAAATAAAGTTACTAAATAAGAAATATTGAAGGCAGTTAGGACATTTAACATTCCATGTCAGTTTCAAAGAGTTTGTTGTAGAGCTTGTATTTGCATTTTAGTATAAAACCATCACTTTTAAGCTTTTGTAAAATTTAAATTGTTTTTGAAAGACCCTGTAGAATTTGATTAAAGTAAGCAAACTAATATTATTTCATTTAAAAAAAAGAAAGTTTGTTGATTTTAAAGATAACGAAAACATTTCTTGAAAATACAATTTCCTTTACAATTGAATATGGCAAAGTAAAATTCAAATATCCAGAAATTTATTTCAGCAGTGCTATTTTTTTTTACATCTATCCTCAGATTAAAAATAAAATCTGAAATGAAGCTTACAAAGCATTGTTGTCACTTAAAAACAAGATTAAAAGTTAGTGAACATTTTGTTTCTGAAATTTATCTTTTGTAAATTGCATGAAACTGAGAGGGTCACAACATACTCAGGAATAGTTCTCAGTCCTCATATAACCTAATTACTCTATAAGAATTACCATATCGTCGATCTCTTGTCTCAAGTCGGAAATTATCCTATCCTTGCGTTGAATTTCCATTTTCGCTGTTTTAAATAATTCAGAAATATTTCTACTCAGATTTTTTTGGATTTCCTTCATGTTGATAAGTTCGGTGCAGAGTCTTTTTATATCTCCTTCTAGTTTGCAAATATGTTCAGCTAATGTTTTGTTTTGTTCCTCAAGCTAAAATATGTGGTAATGTTAATTAGGTTGTATTATGTTTTAAGTGCATAGGTACCTACCTTTAGAATTTCGTCTCCCAAATCTATGTGTCCGATATCTTGATATATATCCTCCATTTCGAATACAAAATATAGTTGAAGTAATGGAAATTGGGGTTTATTATTTTTAGGTTACTTCTTATCGTTGAAATTACGAACTTCGCGTTGTTTTGATTCGTACGTGCTTGTACTTCTCTAAAACTTTGAATCACATACAAAACAAAAAACAAACCATTGCGCAGAGAGAATGCGCTACAGCCAGTCATACCTTGATTAAATGAGAGTTACGAGGACGCGGTGGTTGTAGTGGCACACCTTGTTGCAGTGTGTTGTGTTATGTTGAACGAAACTTCTAAACCTTAATTTCGTTGTTTTCTAAACAAGTGACAGTTGAGCATTATGTGAAGTTTTTACGTTACAGTTTTTCCATAAAGTGCCTTAACAATACCAGAAAAGCAATTAAATAAAGTGTCTGTTTAAATGTGCGTTGTATATGATTATTAGATATATCCGACAAATACACAGGTATGTTTTTGCACATGAATAAGTTTATACGTTTTTATGTCTTGTTTTGTACTTTGTACTACTTATTTATGTCGATACACGATGATATTTGATATACTTAACAGTTGAAGTATCTTTCGCGGAAGTTTGTAACTATTGAAAGTTCAGAACAGGTAAAAGTCAGAATCACACCGAACAAATTAATACGGGACATTTTAAATGGACTGTTTAGGTCAAGATCGAGGTTGACATGCAATAGTATTTTTGCAGTGTGACTTGCATTGCTATACTATACAAGAGCATGCATGTTCTGAGGAGAGTTAAAGCTCACCATGTATCCCTGTAAATTTTCATTTGCTGGTACTTTCAATACAAGCGGAAATTGTATGTGCTGTATAAAAGGCAGAATACTAATTGAATAAATATACACGTATTTCTTATTACGGCTTTGTTTTATTTGTAATCAGTATTCCGTATATGTTATTTATGTATTGTTTTATTGTCGTTGTGTATTCAAAAGAATTCCAATGCTTGTTTTCTTATTTCTTCTTAGATCGAAGTACATCCATACAAATTATTAATATAATTATTGGGTATAACACTACAATACCTTTGTACTTCGGTATATTTCTAATAAGATTTTATATTATGTAATCGTTATTTATACTAATGTCGATAATAATCAAGTAAATTTGTTATCGGGATTGATTAAACTTTTTTTTTTTTAATTAGGGCTGGTAGTTCAATTTTCTAATAAAGTTCCTAATAAAAGTTATTAACTGAAATAACTTTACACTTTTCCTGTACTTATCAGCTGAATTGTTATTAGATATTCTTATTAGGAGATTGAAATACCGGCCCTAAGTATAAAAAAGGTCCACATAGTCGGTACCTTATTCGCATACTATTAGCACATAACATCTATTGGTTTAACTCTGAGCAGACTATTCAAATGGTTCATTGTTGAGGGTGAATTATTTAGGGGACAAATAATTCACCCCAAAGAAATAACCAATAATCAGCAATAGATTCGATGATTCACGGTTGCAAATAAAGTTAGATAAAATATAGTAGGCAGTGCATAGCTTAAAACATATTGTGTTTTTAATAATGTATTTGTTTCACCGTCTTTGAGGACACTTGATCTATTTTAAATGTACTATGGCACAAAGGTCAACCTGGACGATATGTAAGGTGTTTATACGGCAATCATCCAGGATTACCTTTGTACCATAGTATCTACATACCTACACATCATTTCTGTTGTAATAGGAGAATTTTTTAAATTCATTCATGGATCCATCGCTTATACTTTATCACTATCAAACTAATGTACTTTAGATGAATTTAAGAATTCTCCTAATTTACCCCAGATTGTATACAGTTTAGTGCCATGCAGACCCGTTCAAAGAAAATTCGGACCCGAGAGGTTACACTTTACGGGGCCCCTATTATACCCACTATTTTTTATTGTAATTTTAAGTTCCCAAAACAATTAGTAACTCCGCGCCCCTAAAAAAATCCGGATCCCGAGAAAATCACCCCGTTCACCTCTCTTCTCCATGGACCTGGTGCAATAAGCTGCCTTAAAGAGAAATATATTTATAACGAAATTGAACTTTATGACTTACCACAAATGACAGCTACAGTGGAATTAGGTCCCCTGAAAATTGGTTTTTCGGTGATATTTCTTAAAATTAGTAACTTTCTATGAAAAATGTGAATATTGGATATTAAGCTTAGGCCATGAGCCGCTCTGAACATAGGGGCAAATCCGCCTCTGCGCCTAAATCGTATTTTCTGTGTCTTCGAAAGGAGAGTAGAGAATTAGAGTAGAGAGTGGTAGTTTTTGATATATTAACACTTAGTTCATGAAACCACCAGAAATATGCTAAAGCTCCTAGTTTTAAGCAAGTAAAACTGATTTTTTATTCAGAACGCTCTGCATACCATATTTCAAAGTCCACCAGGAATAGATATACCAAATCTTAATACAGATCGACGCACATTTACCACATATTATTTGTAAAAAAAAGTTTTTTTTTAGTAAACCTGGACGATCGCCGTCTAAATACTCTAAATACTACTAATGGTGCATACGTTGCTATCCGAGACAAATGTGGAAACTTACGTCATGCTGCAGAGTTTTTGTCAATCTTATCCAGTTTGCTTTACGGAACAATTGTTGTAAATAAGGTAACAACTGTGTAATCTATAGAATATAGAACATAACTAACAGAAGTGATATAAATAACACATATATCGCAAGGTCGCCCGTTTGTTCGTGCACTCGCCTTCTTTCGATCCTGGCCCGCGGGAAAATATCCCAACTCTATTTATCTGCTCTTATTTCTAAATAGGTGTTAAATATTTTAAAAAGGCTTCCTAAAGGTATCACCAGGGACCCAAAATTCCTTATCTACGCTACTAGATGCAGATAATATGATGTCAAATGCAATCGCAATGTCTATTAAATTTTAAACAACATACCTACCTATTTTTTTATTAGGGAATTATGGGTATCGAATGAAAAAGTTGCTTATATTTAGATGTATGTATTACCAGCTTACGATACATAAAGATAAAGACCGTCTAATTCTAACGTATGTGTATATGACCTAATGATTTTAAGTTTAGAATATCAGCTATCTAATATTTATCTTTATCATTTGTTTTATAATTTATCATTGAATAAAAATATTTGCAAAGTACTTATATACCTACATATTTTAGTGATGCACTAACTTAAATGGTATGGTTAAAACTCTTTTATATAATTGAACATTTTTCGGTTCTCAGTAGGATTAATGATGAATCATGTCGCTAATTAGTATTAGTAATTTCCGGTGCTATAGATATATCCGTTGAGTATATGTAGCACTTCATCCTAGAACGTACAGGTATTTTCTATATGTCAAGTACATCTATTTTGTATAAATTTCGGTATTAAAACCTTGCAATTTCCTGTTTACGTATGTAGTTTAGATTTATCCATTTACTATATAAGCCGATGAAAATTGCCGCAATAATAGGTAGATATATATGCACGTCTGCCCTTCTTCCATACCCTTTTATTTGTCCATCTGACCTAAAGTAAATCTGGAAGTTTAAAAAAAACTAATAATCGTGTACAATTTGCTTGCATTTCTGTAAGCGGAAATTTCGTGCTTGTCTGAATCATTAAAGTTTAAGATATGTTCTATGTTAAGCTCAAGTGTGGGAGCTTATTGGTTTCAATGACGTTACATTTACGTATATTACAGCGTACGTGGTAGTTATTTGTTTTACAAGAAGAGTATACGCGTTCGGGAATTGATCTCATTGGTGTATATACTTGTTACAGTAGCAAGTATGTAGTAACAATAACTCGTGGTATTAAAATAACCATAGCGGATTAGTGGTAACATATCTCGTAGAAATTGTGAACATTTCAAGAAGGAAATGAGAAACATTAATTACAGTGTATTTCATCTTCAAAAATATAAAACCAGAAGATAGGAACAAATTTCACAATCTGAAATATAATATGTTTACAACCATAAAGTTTCTTTAATAGAATGGAACGTCAACAAAACAAATCCAGTGGTGTCTAGTAGCTCCAAATTAATTAGTGCGATAAACAGATGCATCACTGACAATGTATTCTATAAAATCTGTAATTACATCAAAATAGATAGTTACTTATTTAGATACAACTGACATAAAAAATAAATTTATGAAATGGGTTCGTATTGCATAACTCTATATTGAGAAGTTAAGAGGATGTACATAATTTAAAATCCTTTATTGTGGAGTTCTTTTAAATTTGTTTTAACAAGAAGTAAGTTTATAGTTTTCAGTCGGGCATAAAGAGTTGATAAATATAAATAAAGAAACCAGTAACTGCAACATTTTTGCTATAAGTTTAGCAAAATGTGAATGGCATTAAATTTTGCATAATTTTTTATAAAGTTTTTTGTAGAAATCACTTTAGACTCCAAAATACCCGATTTAAGAAATTTCAATAGGTTGAGGTTGGACTACTGGTAAGATTAATGTGATCATTTATTTTTTGTTCCAAAACCGAACTGTCAAAAACTTAGACCTTTTACCTTCCTTTTCATATACTTTTTAGTAACATTTACTTTTTTTTTTATAAAATACAATATTTAAGAATTTTTACATTTTTCTGACGTACAAATTTGTTTTGATATCTTAGGCGATAATTTCAAGTGTGTTATTATGAACTTTATTAGGAGATTGAAATACCAGCCCTTAGAGTAATAAATTATTCCTTGTTTTTTTTTTAAATATACTAATAATTTCTATGATGAAACATTATCAAAGAAAATGTGATGTAAAACTGCATTGTCAATGACGGAAAGTAAATTCGTGACAACATCGCCACCAAGACCTAACGCGGAATGTTTCTTATCAGTAGCTCTTGCATATGGCAATGAATAGAATAAATATACATCAGACGAACAGAGACACCAAAACATGAAGCCAAACCTTACTGGCTATCCTTTGATAAACATTTTGCAAGAATGTCTACCAAAATATGGCACCATTTGTTCATCAATTGAAATGTTGTTAGCAAATATACCCCACTGTATTTTTTTTTTATTGAGTATGTCTAAATATGGTTTTATTTTAGCAAATTTATCATTTTTGTTATTATTATCTGACCAATGTAAATTTTGCTTTATATTTCGAAACCTATTTCTGCTCATATACTTTTTTTTTATCAAATCAACTACCTTGTCTTCATCATTTGACCAATATAGGTGGGTTTGTGTTAGCGAATGATACCCAGAAAATAATAATATGCCGAGTAAAGTTATATTATAAAGTTTAACAATTCATTATTGTCGTACGCGTATTTTATGGAATATTCTACGAGCATACGTCGCCATACGAGCACTTCGTCGTTAAAAATACAAAAAAGAGCTTCTAACGGTGTCTTATCGGAAAATTTTATCTTGATTCGTTCTTTGTCAATAGTTTCACTAGAGACAGACGAATGAGTGTAGACGATCTTCCTTTACCCATTTTGAGGAGCTCAACGTTGTCTTTCCGAAGCCAAATTTTGATCGTCAGAAGAACTCCAATTATAGTGCTCATCCTGACTTACATCTGGATTGCGCTGATTTGCCACATGTAATTCGAAGGTGCCAGCTATATCCGCAGCCTGTTAGTCCGAAGCGTAGTGATCTTGATCGATATTCTCCTCGTCCGTAAGATGGTTAACTTCTGGTGGAATGTAAACAGCGTCAATGATACCTAAATAGAAAAATTAAATAAAAAATTTCAAGAGACCAGACATACGCCATTGAGCAAGCGATAAAATGTAAACCGTTTACTTATTTATTATTACTTGTGAATGCACTTACCTTCATTTCTATCCTCTTCCAGCTCATCCACAATTTCTTCTAAGGCAGCTTGCAATTCCTTTTGTGTTAAAAACTTTCTAAAAGACATTGTTAAACACAAACACCACAATATCACAAGCTATTTGCACACACAATCAAAACGTCTAGCACTTAATGTGGGGTTGATCGTCGCATTGTCTCATACGTACCGAACTTGAAGTATGTATTTCGAAACACACAAATTTTCTTCGAACTATGTTTAAATTTTAAGGTTATTCAGTAAAAATATAGAAATAATAGTAATAAAAATAAAATCAGTAATAAAAGTCATAATAATAACGTATATGCGTAATCTAAGTTCTTACATTGCATATCGAAATCGTGTTACAATGTGTTTCAAAAATAATGAATCATCCATCTATTTGTTGTAAAATGTTTGTTATTATTAGTTCTAAGAAAAAAATAATTCATGTTTAGTAACGGTAAACTAAAAGACGTTACGCCTGCATAAACAAAAATTTTAAATCTCATGTGCAAATAGTGTTTCTTCACTATTGATTGACCCTATGTTACCAACTTCATAATATTCATCCTGTATGAGCAGATTTATTTCTTTCAAATATAATAGGAACTGTGTAATGCATTTTGGCAGCAACTAAAATATTAATACTGCTTACTGTTGAAAAAAAAAAAAATTGAATATTTGGTGCATAAACGCACCACTGGGATGAAATGGGATAATAAATTTAAAGTATAGAGGCTCTCCCATGACGGAAGATTGCTCATAAAGTAAGATTTAAAAAAAAAATATTTATGAATTCATATACATCGTATCTGACTGGATGTCTTAAAAATAGTTTGCACTATACAGGATGTTCTATTATAGAGCGGCCTGTATTTTATTGAATATTTGGATAGACCATCTTAAAAGAAACACATTATATTAAGGCACTAAATAGTTTTGATCGTAATTTGTTTAGCAATTTATTATTTTATCTGGAAAAACCCCAAATTTAACGACTTGGCACTCGGCCATTTTTAATAATTAGATTTTTAAATTCTGGTCAAAACTTATTCTGTTACTTAAGTTTTCGGTCGCCGTAGACCGTTTAACGATATTTTGATTTGTTTCTACAGGATGTTCCATAACGCACAATGTAATTTTTCTCGAAAATTTCAAATGCATTTTTTAATATGAGGAAATTTTCTATATTAAAAATTTTTCCTCGTGTCGGACTTGAACCAGGCACCTCCCGTTTGCCGGACGGGGCTCTACCAATTGAGCTAACGAGGCACTGGTTCCAATGCGATTTGAAATGTCTCAAATACAGATCTTATGGGAAGCCGGCAGTACGGCATATATGCCAAGTGCAATTTTTCTTACAGTGTGTAATCATTAAATAAATGCTTTTCTGCTTTAACTGTAATTTTTAATATGAGGAAATTTTCTATATTAAAAATTTTACCTCGTGTCGGACTTGAACCAGGCACCTCCCGTTTGCCGGACGGGGCTCTACCAATTGAGCTAACGAGGCACTGGTTCCAATGCGATTTGAAATGTCTCAAATACAGATTTTATGGGAAGCCGGCAGTACGTCATATATGCAAAGCGCAAAAAAAAAAATTACAGTTACGGCAGAAAAGCATTTATTTAATGATTTGACACTGTAAGAAAAATTGCACTTACGGCGACTGAAAACTGAAGTAACAGAATAAGGTTTGCTAATGATTTAAAAATTTAATTTCCAAGAATGGCGGAGCGGCAAGTTGTTAAATTTGGGTCTTTTTCCAGCTAAAACACTAAATAGCGAAACAACTGACGAGCAAAACCACCTACCACCTCAATAGAAAGAGTTTTCTTTTAAGGTGGTCTATCTAAATATTCAATAAAATACAGTATGTTCCATTTAAAAAAATACAACTTTGATCTGTAGCTGAAAGATGGAACAGCCTGTATAGTGCAATAGTATTTTAAAACACAAGTGTCACAATGACGTTTATGTAATGCGAGTACAAGTTTGAATTGTGGCATCGTGGCACACGTTTTTTACAGTATTTTTTCTAATTTGCACATTAATCGCCTATATTACGTTCCGGCAAGAGCCCCCCCCCCCCCCCCTTCCCCCCCACCCACGTTAATATCTCATTACAGCACAGTATGCGGTAATATTCATATCAACACTGCGTCGTCGTTTGTTTTAGCTTTATTGCAACACCCAATTAGAAAAAATATTTTTAAGACATACAGTCGGATACGATGTACAATTCATAAATAGTTTTTTGAAAAATCTTTTAGTTTATGAGCAATCTTCCGTCCTCACACCGTTGGGACAACCGGTATATAGGTACTGATTTATTTTATTAAATTTTTTTCTAACCCTAAAATATGTTTATTATTTCTTGTAAACATAAACAGTACTACATGGAATCATGAATACAAAAGGCTTACTATAAGTTGCTCTGCCCAAGGCCACCTTTACTTAAATAAAATGTAGGTATACGTGTAGTCCTCGGAAAAAATGAAATGCCAACCACGAGAAACTATTCATGTTATGTATAGGGAACCCTAATATATTTTGAAAGGCAATTAAATTCCACGTTGGATACAGGGAGTTCCATTTAGGATAAGAAAGTTAATTTACCGCAAAAGTCATCAAACCCAAACAAACGTTTATGAACACCCAGTATAACCGTGTGACTAAAATTTCACTTCATTTCATTGTTCAGCCTCTTAGCTGAATGTTGAATGTAGTCAGGCGTGTTGAATGTTGAATTACACGATAAAAATCAAACTTAATTTTTTTTACTGTAATTTCATAAATTTTAAAATATCACAAAAACCGATTGCTTTAGATATATGGAGTTTTATATAAACTTGTCCTAATTTGGTCTTTAAATTTCAAATATATGTCGTTAGATACATGTTGTTCCATTTATAAAGAGGTAGCTGTTATGGATGATTTTTCACACCTTGTATAATTCAAAATAATTTTAAATTGTACATACAAAAGTTTAACATTCAAATAAATAAAAAGGGTTTTAAAAAATCCGTATGAGGTGGCCCACCCTGTATGCGCCTTATGAAAAATGAAACATGAAGCAGGGAACGCATCCATATGAAGCGCAAACAATAAGCAAGTTGTCCATTGCTAATGAAAAATACTATTCATCAGTTGATTCGGCGAACATATTCGTATCGTAGTCACTGCTTATTCCTCTTGCGTTATCATAAAACCTGGATATAGGTAAATGCAGACATAGCATTCGTCGAAACAATGGATTGAGAACAAGACGTCGGTCGCCTGCATGATACACAACGGTCGCATTGGTTTAAACGATTGAGGTTGACCGGAATTCTAGAATGTCGATTTAAAGTTTTATAAAAGTTGTCGCTCACTCAGAGGTTAGGAACGCGTATTCATTACGTCATTTACGTGATTCCATCACAATACCGCTGCGCCAGGCCGCGATATATATAAAAGTAGACATATATGTACGTATGCGCTTCGAATTATCTGGGAAGGAAACGGCCTTACGATTTAAGACTGTCTTGATATATCGGCGAGAATTTCTCGCACGTTCTTGTACATCGTACCGCCTTGTCTATATGTCTACATATATTCGACAACCGTTCGTTTAGGATGTTGACCTTTGTCAAGAATTAGTAATTACACCTATCCAGTCACTTCCACATCTTACGAATGTTACGTAGGGCAGAAATTTGTCACATAATTTTCAATGAAATATGCGAACTCTTCAGCTACATGCATAAGGACGACTAATGTTGCGATCTCCGATGTGAGTATCGATGAATGTCGGAGTTTGTTCAACCTGTTTGTTTTTTCCCTGAACCGTTATGTTCTTGAGAATTTTCCTTGCCGCATTATTTTATACAATGGTATCTGTATATAGGAGTTAGGTACTATTAAATAAATCTGTATCTAGTATTCAATAAGCACGTTTTTGTCATTATTTGTGCAATGCAGGTACAGCAATCAGCTTTAAGGTGGTATAGGTTAATTAGAAACCGTTCTTTTACTTTTAATAAAATGAATGTGCATTAAATATCTACAAGACTACAAAGAAGGAAATTGTCAACAAGGAATTTTCTTATTTCCCAAAAATTTAAACGGCTGCTTATTGATTCGGTGTTTCAGTCTTTACACCTATGGTGTACTGCAAAAATATTAATTAAACACACGTATTCTTCAACAGTAAACGATGCAATAAGTCTAATACACTATTGCTACAGTGTATAAGTCTATAATAAAATAATCTGCAAAATGACTTATAACAAAGAAGTGACCTTACTCATTGTCAGTATGCTTAGATTCATCCTTTCTGCACTATAATCCCTAGGTTGAGTTTGGCCATGGATTTTAGACAGCATATTTATTTAGATTGAGATTGGTGGATTTTCCATGCCAGCCTGTTCGTGTGGTTTTGACGTGGCGGATCCAAATCTTTTGATTTTGGGATGTTTGAGTTATGAATTTGTCGGCACAAAGTAAAAATAAAAAAATCCATCAGGGATCTTAAAATATTATAACGGATATGAATTATTATGACGCCTGCGCTCGTTGAGCAACTTAAAATCATTGTATCTCACTCTTTGCTAGAGTGGGAGGAAAACCTGCAGCAAAAAAGAAAAATAAAAGTATATAGCATACAAATTTTTTTATCGTAATGACCAATGTAGGGAAAAACCCAAAATTTTGTTGAGCATTTACGAATCACCAATCAAATTAGTTTGACACATGGTGAATCTCATATACCGGATAAAGAATATCAAACAAATATAGTACACACATCTACAAGCTTTTCGGAATAACCATAAATGTAAGAAGATTTAGATGTTGATACTATAATTATTAAAAACACTTAAATATTATTTCAATTTATTATTATATTATAAATTTCTTTATATTTCTTGTAAATAAAATTGATCATCAAGAGTCTACAGGAGTTATAGTGAAAAGCATTTATTGATTGATATTACTATTACCCTCTTCACCGGGTATTTTCTTTGTATCTCTCCACGCAAACGACGTAGAATTTCCAGGTAGTATACCTTATTTACTATTCCACCAGACGGCATCACTACACTACAAATTTGAAATTGTAAAACTTATTACTACAGCAGGATTCACCTGAGTTGGTGGAAGCGCAATAGCAAGAACGTGTGCTCAATGGACACACACCTGCAGGAATAAATAAAATCGGCATAATTCGCACGCGTGACGTTTGCTGCGCGTACAGCGGTCCATCCACCAAGTTGGCTGAATCGTGCTGTAGTTAGATCTTGTTTGAAAAGTTCTGGATCATTATTTACTTTACCCAGCAATCTGTGAGCAATGTCTATTCGGCTATAAAACTCTCACAGAAAATGTTGATCTATGTGTGTCTGATGTTTTAACACAAAACACATCACAGTGACTTTATTATCTATGTATGTATAACAGCACTATGAATATTTTTCCATTTCATCCATTTATTATTAAGCACTCCCATGGATCAGTGCATCCTTCCAATCCATCGGTTAAACCCTACTTTAAAATAATAATACTAATAGCTTTTATTATGTATGTATGTGTGTCATTATACTATGATGTCGCGGTTTCCTTTCATACACGCAAACTACTTACTTCCAGGTTTGTGGTCATTATTTGCCTGTATATTACTAGATATTTCTTGTAATGATAACTTGTAAGCGATTATAAACTACTCTAGTTCATTCGTCATTGGATATGTAAACTACACATGGCTTATATATTGCTTTAATACATACCTAGAAGATTTTAAAATACAAACTTATATCTCAACGGATCAAAGTAGTTAATTTACGAGGCCCGAATAAAATTTTTAACACCTTGTATGACACTTGACATCAATACATATGTATAGATACAATAGAGACACGGGCATAGACAGAACGCTCCTCAATTAGTTTGTTTATTTGTCTACTCCAGTCTATTTCATCTGCTCTAATTGTAAAGTGGAAAGTAGAAGTAAGTATCTTACTCCTACTTCCTACTTTTTACATCGACCAAGTACAGCAGGTTCTGAGTTTATCTCAAAACACTACGCCAGTACAAATAAAAAAAGAGAACATGAATTTGGGTCAAAGAAACGCCAAAAATTTTCTTATAATTAGAGCAGATGGAGTAGGCAAGACTTGGTTGACAAATAAATAAACCCAATAAGCCGCATTAATCTACATTTTTTTGTGTGGGATGTGAATATCAGTTTAGAACGAGTATCATGTTTCAATGTCCTGAAGATGTGGGCAAGTGATCCACGAAAATAAGATTAAGAAATAAAGATGATACTAAGTACAGTCCGCGACAAAAGTATAGGCCAGCCATAAATTTTAAAGAAAATAACTATTATGTTGAAAAATTTGAGTAGACAACCCGTGTTGCAAACGTATAAGGCTTTTTTTCGCCAGAGAAAATGATTTTTTTTCTCCAGCGCTTACGCCAATGTAAATAAGTGGTTGCAAATGCTAATCCGACTTCTTTATACTGACGTGTTAAAGTTGGTTTTCTTTGCAGTCGTTTTCGTTTTAAGTGAGTTGTTGCTTTCAGTAGACGTTGGACATTTCGCACATTGGTGTTTACACCTGCTGTTTGTGCTATTTGTCTAGCAGTCATTGCTGAATTTGATGCACACCTTAAGATTTCGCGACGTTCACGTTCTGTTATCGCTTTGGGTCTTCCAGATTCGCGTCCTTTTACGTAATTTTCACCTTTACTTAAGAAATTGTGAATTACACGACGGCTTCTGCTCAAATTTGCTGCATTTTTGCAACTGACCAACCTTTGTCGCGCCAAGTACGAATTAAACCCAATTCAGTGTTACTCAATTGTTTCCCACGATGCATGTTGATATGTAAAAAGCAGATTAATGCACAAACAGCTAATAGAACATGTAAAGACTTTATTATAAAGTATTTTCCTTAGTTCGACTGCACCCGTTAAGGCCAAAACTAAAACTGATGACATGGCCTATACTTTTGTCGCACTTGGATGTGTGGTTTTCTCCGAATATCTTTGCTCGTCTCCCCTCTCGCAATACCAGTACCATAAACTACTGCAACCAACCTTATACGTTTGCAACATGGATTGTCTACTAAAATTTGTCAACATAATAGTTATTTTCTTTAAAATTTATGGATGGCCTATACTTTTGTCGCGGACTGTAAGACGAATTTTATTGACCGCAACACCCAGTAGCGAATGCTAAGAAAGTTTATGTATACATACCTATTTCTAGAATACAAACAGTTTATTTATGAAATTAAAGGTTCCTCATCAGAAAATCGATACAAGAAAATAACACCATAATAAGTGTGATTTCTAGCTCAAAAGCGGACACCACGTCCCACTTTCCATTACAAACAAACCTAGATATTATTAAAATTACAATAATTGTTGCAACACGAATTCAACGTTTTGGTGTAGGTTATCTTATATTAAAAACTTCTCTAGTTTCCCATATAAAATGGAAGGATTATCACCTTTTTCATAAAAGAATAATTTACTAATGTATAATTATTGTCTAGCGAATCAATAAATTAAAATAATGTTCTAAACATGGGCATTATTTGTGAGTTATTTATGAAACTTATAAGGTTATGTTTCTTGTAGCAGCTCAAACTGATTGGAGTATAGAGTTTTGCGGTTACCAATAAGTAAGTGCACGTAGTTTTTATTACATGTATGTATATAGTCATCTTCTGAATATAGTTTGTAAATCATATTAATACCTCACAGCGTGTATAAAATAGATGATTATAATAAGAAGACTTATGAATGGTGGGTTAGTGTTTCGCGCGAGACGCAAGCACAGTGCTGTGGGTGTTCCGCAATACAATGAAGGTATGCCGATAAGGATAACCACATTCTGTCTGCTTTACGCGTATGACGTTTTTACCAGATTACCCCGGTGTCTCGTACGTAAGAGATATGTATCTTCTTTAATAGTTCGCATTGTAAATGTTTTGTTTTGATATAGTTTCACGATTGATTAAAATTCATTACTTTGATGCAATTTTTCCATTCCTCAGCAGTTACGAGTTGGAGTCGTACAATTAGTAATTGTTTGTTATAATTTTAAGGGTTTGTTATTTGCAGCTACATAACTATTCCTTCACTATGCTATTGAACTGAACCAAAAATAGGTCCTGAAACAAATTTAAAAAAATTACTGTTCACATAAAATAGTGCATTATTGGTTCGAAGAACGAGTTTATCAAATCAATGAAAAAGATTTTGTTAACTAACGAAGGAGTTTATTTGGTAATAAATTATTCATTGTATCAATGAAAATAAAATGATAGCTTGATTGGCTCAGTGAAATAAGTTATTGTTCTAAGGAACAAATTTTCCCGGCTGATAGCCCAGTGGCTTGCGCACTTGGTTATCAGTCGTGAGGTCCAGGGTTCAAATATCACTCTGGTCAATTACGATAACCGGTATTTTCCGGAGTCGTAATGATGATTAGGAGATTGATTTGGCTCTGCAGGGGCGCCTGATAAGCACTCGATGCTTAGGCCTTGCCAACCCCATTAAAAAAAAAACCAATCTTGTTTTAAGAACTTTATTTAGTTTACAGAATAACTGCGAGTTATCAATTCTACGTACGAACTTCAGGGATAGAATGAACAAACGCATCAATACAATGAATATTATTTGTTGATGTGCTGATAGCATGTTGTTCATAATTCTAACGGATTTTAGTGTTTTAGAGTAAACTTATAATTAAAATAATGAACTTGATTCATTGATGCAATAATCGCATTTCATTCACTCAATTTACTGTTGACGAGCGATTGAAGAAATTTTACGTACCACTTCTTTTGGATGGCATTAAAAGCAGTGTTAGCAACTAATAAATAAAATGATATCATAGGTACATTGGTGATTACTGTTTTAAAACGAAGTAGAAATTAATTTAAAATTTGACGTTTATTTTTATGAGTTTTGTTGCAATTAGAATGCCACAAGGAATTGTTCAATAATGGCAAAACAGCTATTTTATCACAAATATCTACATATTTATTTTCTTTGATTTTTTTTTTCATGCGAAATATTTCAACTTCATCGCAGGTGTTCGACTATACTAACCCAAACAAAACTATTTGCTGAATTTTTGCTTCAGGTCGGTAACTTTCATAATATTTCGGCTGTACTTCTCATTTTGGGTTACCTATAAACTTTTACTAGATTACGTCATGACTCACGTGGCCAAATATACGCATAGGTAATGCTTGTGCTGTAACAACCACAGACCTGATAGACTGCCAATGAACCGTATGCGCATCGCTACGGCGCACCATCAAAAGACTAAAGGACATCTTGGAACACAGGCGTCATTATATGCGTCATGTTTCATGTAGCGTCATGCTTACGTTAGTTTTCTTTAGGAAGTATTTGTGTTAAGTCACGTTAAGCTTTTTGCAAGTTGACAAGTGTTACTGATGTTACCTAACCTTGCAGTTTGATTGTTTTATTTACTTTCTTTGCTTTATTCCTTCACGGACTGTTTCGAATATTATATATTATTCACCCGATATTTTTGTTTTACGTGTAAGGCTGTGGTGCAAGTAGGCATATTATAGCATTAACAATTGGGCTTATATGACAATTAATCCAGGTAGTTTTTCCTAAAGAAAAGTGATGCCATCGTGTCATGTAAAATCCTGCAAAAGCAATAGTTACAAAGATGACGGAGAACTAACTTTTCATATGAAAGATGCAGAATAATGCCATAGCTTAAAAATATTCTGAAATTATGATAATACTTAGTGTTTCTATGTGAAATAATTTTTTGTAGAATGCCCAAACGTTGTGTGGATTACTGTTACAGGGGGTACCATGAATCACTGCAAAAGTAAGCGTGCATATGTTTGTTCACTACATTTCCTCGAAAAGGATTTTAATAGAACGGGACAGGTTGTGCGAATTAAAGAGGGAGTTATTCCAACATTGAATTCGGACAAAGAAAATCTAAAAAAGTATATTTTTATTTAGAATCACTTGATATTCCTGAAAACAAAGGGTAGAGGTAAATAAATGATGTATAACATATATATTTCTTTAAATTTTCTTCACTATTTCTTAGGTAAATTAATCTACCCCTCAAATGAGGTACGATATATTTGCCAGTTCATCGAAAAACAAATTCGGAAAGTAATGGTCTTGACATGAAACAAGATTCCACAAGAAGAAACTTCCTAACGACTTTTGTTTATTTAGTATCAAGTCATCTTCCCCAAACATTTTTTCTAGTTTATCCCATCATTTGTTAGATATGTCACCTCTGGAAGAAACTCATGTTTCAACTTTAAGTAAAACCATAGTATCGTCTTATAACAAAATTAGATTTCATAATTTAGCGAAGAAGTTTGCGGAAAAAATGCAAGGAAACTCAATAAGGAAGAAATTAAGTCAACTAATATTATTTAATCATCAATAAATTAAACAACAACTACTGCAGTATATTATTTATTCCTAAAGACAACATACAATGTTGGATTGTTATGACAAGTCGTGAAGGTCTCATGAAACTTGTATTAGATTTTTTTTACGTATTTTTATATGGCGTTGAAAGATATTTTTTTTTCTCTCTTATTAAACCTGAGAACGAATGAAGCATATGTTACCAGTTTATCGTCAGTTTAGAAACTGTCTATAGTTCTAAGTTGTCCACAACTTTAATAAAAAAAAAAACAATGCCATATAAAATGCATAAGATAAAATCTAACATATGCTAGTAATTATCATTATAAATTGCAAGTGCTATTAAAATTTATTGATATTCTTAACTTTATTTATTTGAATAACCGCCATGGTATCGACGTCATTGATGACGTTTGTGTTCCAATATGGCGCATTTCAATTGATGGCAGTTTTCAGTTCAACATCAGCACTCTACCATCTCTATGGTACCAACTTATCTATTTCAAATCATCCGCTAACAATCCTCCGTATCTCTGTACAAAACCTACTTTATTTCATCTGTAGTCAACAATTACAATGTTAACTTGTAACGTACAACAAGTGTAATGGATTTATTTATTTTTTATTATTAAAGATGTAGATAGTTTAAAATTTGGAAATTCGTTTTCCTTATTCTTCACATCCAAAACGATGCTGTCAACACAGAAACGAACATACCTTGTGTTATTGTATTATTGATGTATGAAAGCGTAGTTTGGGTATTCTGTGTCACAGCAAAGCAGATGAACAAAGTGAATGTATAATACCGATTATTGGATACGAAGGGCATCAGAAAACCCGGCCTTCATAAGCCTGTTGGAACATACTGTAAATATAATTAAGAAATTCTGTCATGAAAATAATGGGTATAGTTTACTTCCTTTATATTTGATCACAAATAAACAATACGTAACAAAACAAATGTTTTCCTAATTGTGTATTTACTTTTAATGGCTTAAGAGCTTAGTCCATACATTACCGATTAAGTAATTTTCTTCCGGGGCTGTTGTTAATAGAGCATCGTATTAAACATGTACACAATGGTAAGGAACTATGTGAATTGTGTCCGGAAGAAGAAATTAGGAACATGCAAATTATCAACTAACCGTGAATTTGATCAGTAATAGTGGGTTTTATACATATAATGAGATACGATAAATACGATGTATTACATGGGAAATAAGCGAAACATAACTTCCAAGTAGACTCCTGATGTTTCTGCGTCGTTAACTGAAGACGCAATTACCAACATATATGTGAGCTCTTGAACATATTTTAATATGCAGTATCATGTGGTGTGGAAAATTTGATAATTAGGAGTCTTGTGTTTTAAAAAGTAATATTTCCATGGTCTTTATCTTTATATATTTTGTAAAAAATCCTCTGGTTTCTTAGAATGTGCATCGGCCGGTGAAAGTTACACGCACATATACCTTCGACTGACTGGCCGAATTATTTGCGGCAGGTTTCATAAATAAATGGATTGTCGTCGTAATACAGTGTGGTAACCACTTATGGAATAAAGTTATTTTTCATGTTATCGTAGATTTATGAAAAATGATCGAACACCTCAATTTTTAATTTTAAAGATATGCCTTTTGAATGAAATTTGAAATATACCGGGTGATTCGTGTAGATGATCTTTTTTAAATTGAATACCCTGTATATATTTTTGAAGTCTCTTTAATGAACTAATTTCAACGAGCTATAACACTTATGAGCTATAAGTGGTAAAATTACTGTTACGGTTAACGTATTAAATGTTCTCCAGTTACTTGTTGGCAATAAACTATTAGCTGTAGTAAAACCCTTCTCTAACTTTTTCTAAAACTTGAGGTGAAATATTTCTTATTTCTTTTTGTATTTTTTGTTTGAGATCATCAATATTGTCTTGTTGCATACACCATATTTTTGAGATTCCCCCATAAAAAAATTTAAAGGTAAAAGATCTGGTGGCCACTCAATTGTACCTCTTCGAGCCATCCATTTGTTAGGAAAGGTCTCATATAAATAGTTTCTTACAAATTCAGCAAAATGGGCAAAATTCTTACTGAAACCAAACATTTTCACATGGTAACGTCGGATCTATCACATTGGGATATAAATTCATCAGAACATAAACAACCATCCAAATATTTTACCGCTGTCAAATTCCCATCAATAAAAATCGGACCATTTATATGGTTACCCATGATACCTGCCCAGACGTTCACCTTTTGGGAATATTACGTATGTGTCTCTCGCATCCAATGAGGATTCTCTGCTGACCAGTACCTACAGTTCTGTCGATTTGCTTCTCCGTTCGACATGAAAGTTGATTCCCCGAAAAAAGGATAGAATTAAGGATTACTTCATTTCTGTTCAGTTTATTCATTAATTCTTCGCAGAACTGTATTCTACGATCTGGATCGTCTTCGGTTAATTCCTGTAGAAACATCATCTTATAGGAATGAAGTTTTTATTGATGGAAACATTTTAAAAGAGTTGGATGGCTAACGTTATTTTCTCGAGCTATTTCGTATGAATTTGATGTTGGATTCTCTGTAGCATTTAATAAAATATTTACTTTCACATCGTTTTCCATAAAATGGAGTTTTATTTTTGTCGTGTGGACATGTCCAAGTTCTCTAAATTGTGAAATAATTTTGGAAACGGTTTTCTGCGAGGTATTAGGCAATTCAGGATACTTCTGATTAAAGATATCAGTAACTTCCACTTGACTTTTACACTTACCTCCGTAACCGATCATCATCAAAATTTCTATACGATGACTTTCTGTTAAATATCGCTTTGTTTATTAAGGACAGAATGTCTTTAAAAAAGAGATAATTTACTAAAATGTTTCTGTCCCTGTATAGACGATAATGTCACACTTTATTTTATTGTTTCGTTGCGTATAGGTTACTTTTATTTTGGTGCAAATGGCAATAACGATGCGTATAAGACATGTTTTTTTTACACGTGTTTGTAAAACTTTTTGAGTAATTTTGAAAATTCAAGCCAATTTGACAGCCCTGCATAATTATGTGTTCCGTAATTAGATTTAATCCCTTCATTTATTGGGGTGAGGGTCGAATATTAAATACTATGTATTGCTATGGGAATAAACGTATGCATTGCTTTATTGGCGTGCAATGCGTGATATTTCCAACATGCATGAAACATTGAATCCTTACTACAGATACCAATAAACAACGCAAATAATTTATAACTGGATTTGAGCATAGCCAAATACGATCGTCTCCATTACGTAAACACAGTTTAAATGATTGTACGTATCTCCCTTTATAAATATTTATCGCATCCTAAATTATAACAATATTGGCTATCATAACTGAACAACGTAACTTGGATATTAATTAACACACAAATAACAACCATATCCAATCATATAACGATTTAATGCCAATAGTACGCTAGTCTTAGCTATATAGCTTAGCGCTTATGAAAGAAGAAAACTAGATCCCAAACTAATTGGTACCACTAATCAGAATAGAGTATATACTTCATAATTAATAAATTTTTACTAACAAGTTTCTCTACGTTGTACGGCTACAGAAGTAGAACACTTAAACGACGAAAAAAAAAATTCCTGCAAAAACGTATTTGTATAAGATAATATAGTAATGATTATTGCATTCTGAAGTACCATGCATCATTGCATAATTGAAGGACTAATAAAAACCATATCTACATTCATACAAATTTTTACACACAAACGATTATGTGGTTTAATAGATAGGTACTTGTATGTATCAAATTAACAAAGTTTATTGATTTCTGCTGTATTATTTTAGAAAAACTTGATGTCGCATTAACAATTGTCTTCCTTTTATTCTATGTTCTGTTATATTTGTAGCAGTTTTAGTCATACTATTTGTGAGAATATTGCGTTCTCTGCTAAAATTAAGCTTATTGTTATAGCGAAATATAAAACTGAGCTCCCAAGAAATCTTTATGTTATCTGTTAGCAAGTGAATATAATTTATACTGCTCAAAGAGACCTACTCTATAATATCAAACTCGACCGTCCAGCCCCATTTACTGTAAATGAGGGTGACAGCAGCTTTCAAATCTCAAATGGGAACCCCTATTTTTTGTTTGCACGGATTTGGATTCTGCGGGAAAAATACGTATCTATGTGTGCCAAGTATTTTGCCAAAAGAATAATAATTGCGCAAATATAAACAGTTTTATTTATCATACATTTGAATGGATTATTTAGTAAAATTCTTGGACGATAAAAATAAACTATTGTTATGAAACTATAGTTTATTATATAATAATATATTCTCACCGTGCAATCTTTACTTATTCTTGTCCACGTTTTTCATATTTTTATCAAGAAGTTTCCTTGTTATACCTATCTCAAATTTTTTTTCCCTATTATATACTATATTGTACTCCACATGTAATAATAATAATAATAATAGTTCTTTATTTCCTACAGGTATAAATCCAAGCACAGAAAATACAAAACATTTAGTAAATACGAATGTAATTTAAAAATTAATATAAACAAAAAGTCCTAATAATTAATCCTTAACCGAACCAAGTTTTATTTTATTAATAATATCACCCAATGGAGTGAAGTTTACGTCAATTGTTTTACAAATACTATTAAAATTGTCACACATTGTATATACTGGTGATTTAAGAGGGATATTAGTTTTCGCTGCAGACAAATAAAACGTTTTATCCTAACGAGTCTGTTAGTTAGTCTGGGCACATTAAAATTAATTTTACTCAGAAGCCACAAACAGTCAATAACGTTATGTAGTAATTTAAATAAGAAAGTTATACCTAATATTTGTCGTCTAGTTTTAAGAGAAGATAAATTGAATTCGCGTAACATTATCGAGTAGTTGTACCCTCTCTGTAGATATGTGCCATTAGTAATAAAGGCTAAGTATTTTAAATACCGCCCTTGGACAGTTTCAATGCTAATAATGTATATAGGGTACATCGGACACCATACCACTGCACCATACTCCAGCCCTTACCTAATAAATGCATTACATAACAATGTTAAACAGTACGTGCTCTTAAAATTCTTACAATTTCGATAAATAAAACCAAAGATCTTGTATGCCTTAGTAACAATATCATTAATATGTTCAAAGAAAGCCAATTTACAATCAAAAAGTATACCTTTCATAATAAAACACCGTTCGATTACTCTATTGCCTACAGCATAGTGAAATTATGGGGTATAATGTTTCCTAGTAAATGTCATTATCTTGTATTTTGAGATGTTTAAGTTTAATTCATTAACGCGACACCAGGTATCCACAGCACAAAGGTCTCTTTGAAGAAGTAGGCACGTTTCACAGTTCACGGAATCGATCTTGTAATTGATTTTGACATTCTAGTGACACAGCAATGTCGTTTATAAATATTAAAAATAGTACAGGGCCCAAGTTAGAACTCTGTGGAACACCAGATGTCGGGACAAACGTTGTAGATGTAATACCGCGATACTCCACATACTGATAACGGCCGACAAGAGAATATCTAAATAGGTTACATAATGCCTCAAAGAAACCGGCTCTCGACAATTTAGCCAGCAGGACATTGTGATCTATTTGATCAAATGCTTTTTGGAAGTCTGTATATATCACGTCCACCTGTCCCTGTCTGCCCTACACCTCCGAGACGTATTGAGTGAATTGATTTGATATCCTTTATATACCGCCCCAATGAAAAATATATTGCTCCAATAGCTTGCACCAATAATTTTCTATTGCTGCAATATAATTTTTACACACTTGCAAAAATTGATTGCTACAATAGTAAAGTACTTCCCACGAAATATTCCAGAACCAGTACTTTCAAGAATTGAATACTTTCGATTCTTAGTAATCGAGAAAACTCCGATTACTAATATTATTTTAGAAATATACATTTGTTAACCTTCGCCCTGTACAAAAAAACGCTATAACCAAGTACCTGAATTAATTTTTTACTAGGTATGCGAGTGAGGTATACTATGGCGTGATTTCACATAATACACACTTACCGATTCCTATATGAATGGCCATTTAAGAAGATCCAATTTTCTAAATTTCTAAACTAATTGTAACAGTTTTAAAATATTACCGTTTCTGTTTTCCCCGTACTACGGCTTATCAAATGTATGTATATAGCCACATACCGGAACTGCAACTTAAAATTATCATTTATTACCCTGCAGTGACGATGCGTCTTTTTAGAGTTATTTAGAAAAACGTGTCCAATATATCACCCCGGCTTTAAAACTGAGGTATCCTTTTCGCCTCTTGAATGTCGCTCTTAAGTATGCCCCAGTATCGCATACCAAATGACGTTAAACAGACATGTCAATTCCAGGCATTCCTAGATAGTGAGATACGTATCGGTTACGTCTCAAATAGTATGCGTTACGTTATAGCTCTTGGACCTCTTTGTTCTTATTTTGGAACATTTTGTTTATTTTGGTGTGCTCGCCTTTATTTGTAAGGCAGACAGTGAATTTCACTTTCACTGCATCTTTTTTCGATAATAAGCATGTTAAAGATATTGCGCTTCTTTTTTTTTACTGAAAAGGCTGACGCTAATTATAATACCAATGTGTATTAATAGAAGTTTGTAATTCATTCACTAGAGGAAAACAGCCTATGAAATATCTGGTCAGCGCTTCTTATATATAGATCATAGCAACATAATATTTTTATGATGTATTTTAATGGGAGTCGTATTTGTTGCATACACTTTCCTTTCAAGATTTGCGATCAATTAACATTTTTTTGACAATTTTTAGAAAAAGGAGAAAAAGGATTCTTTAAAACAAAGAATTATTTCTTTACCGTTATTTAAAAGAACCATTTCCTTGAATTAATACATATTTTTGTTATCTGTTAATGCATATTCTTTTCCATAAAATTAACATTTTTAGTTGAAAGAAATATAGTAGGTACATACTTATTAACTACAAACAGTGATTCTTTTAAATAGCACAAAAGAAATATACCTTTGTCTTAAAGAATCGTTGTTCTATGTGTGTGTCTTTGAACCGTAGTCGTTTTCCGTTGCATCTTGCACAGATAAAAATTATTCTTTAAATCAAAGGAATATTTCTTTGCCGCTATTTAAGAGAACCATTTCTTTCAGTTAATACATATCTCTTTTAGTCAATACATATTTCCTTCATCGAAATAGTAGATACTATTTGCAGTTGAAAGAAATATGTATTCACTGAAAAAAATATTCTTTTAAATAGTGGCAAAGAAATATTACTTTGATTTAAAGAATCCTTTCTCTTTGTGTGGCATGAGAGGTATGTTCAGAAATACTTTCCAAATAAATCTTAAATTTATTTGTTTTAAAAAAATAAGTATATAATAGTATATTAAACAACAAGTTTAGAAAAGGAAAGTTTCACTAAATGAATCTATAGCTTTTGAGTACGAGGAAGTGCAGCGAGCAAGTAACTTAAAAGCTATAAGAGTTTAGTAAAACTGTTTTTCTTACGAGCTTTGTTTATGCTATTTTTTCGCATTTTGTTAGTAAGTAAATAATCGTACAAAAACTATTTTGAAGTTTGAGATTAAAAACGTCATAATAGATATAGATAATATCAATTTTCTGTCAAACTGTGTTTTATTAACAGTCACATTATTATACAGGGTGATTGATCGAGACCGTCCATTAGAAAGATTGGGCCTCCTAGTAATAATTAACTTCTGTAAAGTTGCATACGTACATAGTGTAATAAAATCTATGCCCTGAAAATATTTTCAAGATGGCGGCATTTCCGGAAACACCGGAAATTGACATCAACTTTCTTATTTCGAATGGAATGGTATAGTTTTCTTTGCACTTTTGAAATATTTAACAATATAATTAAAACTATTCCATGACTGTTTGTTGCTAACGACTATCTTTAATTTGAAGAAGGATGCTATATACACTGCTGTTCATATATTTGGGGACGACTAAGAACAAAAAAAAAACAAAATTGAAATATTGACAATTAATTGTGTTTTATATGGAAGGGTATACATTTCTATATATATGAACATAATTTACAATAATATTATCTTCTATCTCATAAATTACAAATTACTGTTTGTTTTTATTCTAATTAAAAAAAAAAACCTGTATTTTTTAATCGTCCGGAAATATATGAACGGTAGTGTATTAAAAATAATTAAAGATGAGAACACAACACATATTATTTAAATTACAATTGTCTGAAATTAAATAAAACGTCAATTGACAAGTGCTGCCAAGTTAAGCAGAATCAATCATAATAAATCATAATATGTTCAATAGTATTATCATTACAAATATTTGTTCGTACAAAAAACTTCTTGCGTGACATATTTCGCGAATTCGTGCCCATGTTTTCGCGCACTTGGTTCGTAAATAACTATTTATTAGAAAAGCTATGCAGCAGACTATAATAGGTATATAATTTATAATACCATATATTATAATGTTTTGTCACTATTTTTATTACCTACACTGTAAAATATGTTTGTAAATGGACATAAAAAAAAAATAATAACTACCACTACAACTGCAATAATACAGTGAGATTGCCTTTAAAATTACTAATTTTTAATATTAATATATAGGTACAATGCTACGTATTAGAATCAAAAGTTGTTTGTAATTTTCTTGTATTTTCAGTGTAACGACACACACTAAAAAAATAATGTTATAGAAAGTTCTTGCGCATTTAATACATTTGTAGTATGTAGGTTCGTACCTATTGCTGAATTATACACAACAATAATAATAGAACCTACATACACCAATTGTAATGACATATACATAGATCAGGATACTAAGCATTTTTAGTATTTAGTAGAGCAGCTCTACTAGAGCTGCAGATATCTGACAAAATTGAGATCCGGATATCCGGATCCAAAACTATCCGGATATCCGAATCCTTGGATCCGCTATCCGAAACCTCGGATCCGGATCCGCTGTCCGATACCTCAGATCCGGATCCGCTATCCGAAGCCTCAGATCCGGATCCGCTATCCGAAACCTCGGATCCGGATCCGCTTCTTTATTATTTTTTTAATGTTAGCGTGAACTCGCAAACAAAATAATCTTATTGATACAAGTCCGAGAAACCTGATAAAGAATGCGAATTTGTGATTTTCAATAACAGATTCGGACAGATAGCGAATTTGGATCCGAGGTAGATTAACGTGTCGGTGCAAACGGGCATAAGTGTAAGATAATAAACTTTCTTTTAAAGAAATATAAATTTTGTTTCAAACCTCAAGATTTTTCCATTTCTTTCAACAAGAGGAAGATATTTTAATTTAAAAGGAATAATAAAAAAGATTTTTTTTTATTAGAAATATGTGCGTGTTGCTTTGAATATAAGCAATTTTACTTGGGAACAAAGAAATATGCATAACAAATAATTACTTTGATATAAAGGATCCTTTATATCAGTGCAAACCTATCTACGCTTTAGTTCAAACAAATCCTGCTTGTTTGATGAAATATCAAATCTACTAAACGAAATTATTTGAACGAAAAATGTCGTGTTCCAACGATAATAAATGTTGCTTTCGGTGAAAAAGTATTGCTTTGTCACAATTCAAAACGCTCAAATAATAAATTTCTTTGAAATGTTTGAATGAAATAAATAATTCATTTCATTACTTATCTATAAATAAGTGTATGACGACCTGAAATCACATTTTTGATGTATGTATTTACCAAGTGACGGTTGCTGATATTGTTACCTCACTTACGCTCTTGTGTTTGTTTATACCTTCAGTTTTATTTCATTCTATTGGCATAACAGCAATGGTCCTGCCAAGTTAATTTTCCGTTCTTAACTGGTGAGTGAAAGCTGATGCTTTGGAGAAATATTCTGTTCTTAGGCTTTTCGTGTAGAAAGTAGAAAGAGCATACAAATACATAGCTAATATTGCTTTTTCAGTGGTAATTTTGGAATTCGTTGTACAGCCGCGACATAATGAAAGTTACCGACTTCAATTAAAAATTCGAATCCTTTGGCTATCGTTAGTACAGAATAACAGTTACAATAGAGTCCAAATGCTTGGCGTAGGAGCATTTCGACTTGCTGAACGCTTTTTGTCTATACTAACGATAGCAAAAGCATTTATCGAATTTTTGCTTCAGGTCGGTAACTTTCATTGTGTCGCGACTGTACATCTCATATACGAATGTGAAGGATAATTTTTATTTTAACGTGTTTAAATTATTGATATTTTCTCCTAATTTACGATTCGATACTAGAATAATAATAATCTACGACGTAGTGCAATTCAATCGGCAAATATTAAGAGAAATTCCTGCAGTGAATCACGACGAAATGGTACGGACTGACACCGTATATCGAACAACGGATTGCACAGCTAAATCTTTTCAATTTCCATAATTGCATGTTTATTAGGTCGATTTGATGAATAAGGTTAATGTGGCAGTATGACATAACGCGTAATTCGTGGATTTCCCTCTCAAAATAAGTTCCAAATTGCGTGCACGTTTCAAAGGACGTCAGATTATTATGCTTTCGTTTTTCCTGAATAACGAATGTGGATTTATGGACCGTAGTAGCGAAAAATATTGCACTACTAAATAAAATTTGCACAGTAAAAATAAATATAAAATTAATAAAGTTATGTTCGAAACGAATACAGCTGTCACGGGCAAGTTTTGTACATCAATGTCAGCGGACAATTATATATATGACTTTTTTTTGAAATTTGATTAACGCATAGTAAATTAATTAATTAAACCTCGACGTATCCAAGTTTGAAATAGAAAAGTAGTTAGGTACGACGTGGTAAACAAGAAAAAAATTAGAAATTTCCTCCTCAAGCAGTAAACTATTAAAAGTTTATATATTATTTAACACCAAACCAAACCTAAAATATTTATTTTATTAAACCTAAAATTTAAACCTAAAATATTTATTTTATGTTCAGTGAATGTTTTGTTTAACGTTTTTTTATAATTTTATAACATTTTAATACCTATGTTTCATATTTTTAAAATTAAATACTTTTTGTCAACAAAGTTTAAATGTTATATTGCAATAATTCAACTTTAACATTGCATTCATATATTCTTAATTTTTTTTTGACAATTTAATACAATAATTTTAGGTTTTAACACAATTTCCATTTAAATTTTACCTGATGAAGTGTCATGATTCATAAAAACTGGTTATGTTCTCCACAATTGTTCAAATTTTAAGCCCTGATGAAGCATATATTATATATTCAAAAATTGGCAGTTAAAGAACATCTAATTAAGTTTTATTGCCGGTATCCAAGAGATACTTCAGTTTGAAACGCTTTCCCAACGGCAAACACTCCTTGTCTGCTTAAATATCTACATATATTTTAATAAATAAATATCTTCATTGATATTTCTAGGGATTCGATATTACTTTTACATGAAATCATCGATTTGGGTACGTGACAAAGTTATACATTTTCGATAACCCACCTAAATACGAGTCCACCATAGTTTTATAAATGAAGAAATTCCACTAATTATTCAAATTATAATACATGTAATTATATATGCAAAATAGCTGCGTATGATCGACTGTTAACAAGTGTTCGCAAATATGTAGAGGGCGATAACCTATTTTGAGGGAAACTAAATAAATATATCCACATTCACTTGTACACATATATTATTAAATCAACATTTGTACTACAAATAAAGCTGTAGAGTGTTATAGTGCAAACATTGGAAATACGAACTTTCTCAGGAAACAACATAAATATTTACCACATATAAGTATTTATTTATATTTGTTATTTTATATTTAAATTAAGAAAGGTTATAGATTAAGGAAAGCCCCGATATTATTTTAGTGATACAAAATGGATGGATCACATCAATGCATCACGGAAAAAAGAAGTCCTGTTTATTACCAACACTAATTGATAGAATTTCACAAATAATCCTGTAAACTTGATAATTTACATAACATGTAGGTATCTTGTATATATTTATTATATATTATAACGGACTTTTGATAAAATTTACAAAATTATTGATTCATTGACATTTGAAAATAATTTAAGTATAACTTCTTCTTCAGAATAGAGTGAATAAATATGTAATTATATACATTAAAAGATAATTTGACCGGTGTGAAGTTACCAATAGATTTTTTTTTGTGAAATCGATTCCAAAATGTGATACAACCATGTTATTTAAACAAAGTTAGTTCACAGAGGGTTTCGAAAGGTTGAACACACAATACTGTTACAAATTGACGAACCGTCTAACACTTCCTAATCGTCCCAACAAAATGCACCCGTCGCCATATACTTTATTTATTTTCACATTGTTCGCCACACTTTTAGTTCAAATTGTCATTTTTATATTTTTTTCTAAATGTTCTCTGAACATCCCTTAACACGTCTGTAAAAAGAAATTTGAACTAAAAACAAAAAATTCTGGTTTCTAGCGCTTGTGTATTATGTACTTTTTTTCCAAGTATATTTGTTCCTGTTGCATCGTCGTAAAAGTTAATGTTAATTGCTTCAAAAAAATGAAGAATCCATACTTATCAATTTCACTTTGATTTATTAATCGTATTACTTTAAATATTATTATTTCGGGATCTCCTGTACAGTAGTCGATTTTATTTTTTTAGGTATATATTTATTGGAGTATTAATTTCAGGTATAAATAAGGAAAAATATATGGCGAATCGTGACTGTCGATCGAACTAGGTTATCAGGAGAGAGTTGCACGCAATTTTTATATAAATTTAGCAACTTAATGTCACGATAGTAAGACATACCTATTTGTATAACTTTTCTATATCAGTAAATTCCATCTCCGTTATACTTTGATTTAACCTTAATAATAAGGGATAATAATCGTTCATAGAGTTCATAGTTATTGAAAACTCATAGGTCTACATTTTTCAAAAATACATTCAGTACTATTTTTTACTTAAATATGCAACTTGGAGTACCTGCCATAAATACAGGATGTCTCACGAAGGACTGCATTTATCGATATATGAAAGAGTAAGCATTGGAAAATTCTGAAAATTTCGCAGTATACCAAAGCCAACGAGCGCTATTGAACTAAAATATTTTTAATAATCTGACGCATCCGGTTATACCGGAAGTGACTCTCAACTTTGTTATTTCAAATTATTACATTTTTTAATTCTTTGTTCAATTTTAAAGTAAGTTTGATAAAACAATTTTGTTGTTATTTTCAACCATTTTTCATTGCATTTTCTTTAAATTTTTGACGGACGATTGCATCTGAACTTCTGTAACTCTAAAACTATTCAAAATGAAAAATTAAAAATTTGCAGAACTGTTGATCGCATAGGGTAGTGAATGATTTTTTCGAAACCATTATATAGCGTGTCCTAAAATAACGGTTAAACTTTCGAATTGACAAAGTGTCAAAACTATTTTTTTATTAAATACAACTACCCTATACGGTTAATAGTTCTACAAATTTTTAATAAATAAGTTGAATATTTTTAGAGTTTCAGAAGTCAAAAATTTAAAGAAAATGCAAATAATTCACAAATTAAAAAAAAGTGTACCACCAATTAATTACATATTGCTGTGTACTGAATGTACCAACAAAAAAGCCAAAATGAAAAATTAAATTAGCTAGCTCAAATGATAACAATTTTTATAAGGCACAAAAGAACAATTAATCTCAGGGTTACTATCATGAAAAGTAAAATGTGCGTGAAAGAAATCTGACTTTCTTTTATACTCAAAAAAAAATTTTAAAAGGTTTAATTTAAAATAAAAGAACAGTATTTTGTATGACATAAAAATTCAATAATTTTATTATTTAAAAAAAAAGAAAAAAAAATTAAATATAAACTTTGCAGAAAAAAACCGTGGACAAAAAGGTCCTGGTCTAAATCAAAACTGCATTTGACTTTAAATTACAAAAGGACAATTCAAAATCCTTTTACAAAGCAACAGAAAACAAAAAGTTCAGGAAGATAATAATTTTTTCTTCAATTCAATCCACGTGGTCTCAATATTAAAACAACTAAATTAATCGTGGAAAATTCAAGTAATTTATATAAATGATAAATAACAGCAAGCACAATGCTTTTATTCACCCAACCCGAGGTGATTAATAAATAATTACAAATCAGAAAAATTAACAACGAACAAAAAAATTAACTCTTTAAACTTCAAATATCTTCCTGCACGTAAAAATAATAACAGATCTTATATCTAAATTGTGTACACAAAAATACAATATCAATTATTATTAAATGAGTTCCGTGATGAACGAAATGTCAGCAATGAAATACAATTTTATATATCTACTTACTTTCGTATCGATCAAGGAACTGACCTTACACGGTTAAAACAATCGTATAAGTATAAAAATCTCAGATGCGCGCGATGCAACGCACACAGATCTGTCCGCAAACAGACGAACTCGCAAAACAAAACAATATATATATATACAATACCAGTGAACGCAAAATGTACACCTGACTGAAATTAATATATACAACGGAACAATAAAATAAACAAATTAAACAATCCAAAACATTAACTAAATCTTATTTGAAAATAAAACAATTTGAAATTTCTCGCAACATTGACAAACGCTTAACGGAATGAACACGAAAAAGAAACTAAATTTACGAAAACCGGTGTGCCAGACCACAGCAATATGTAGATGTTGAAAGAATTTTTTCAATTTCTAAATTTAAGACAATTAATGGTTTATAGTCGTGAATTCCTTGCGAATATAGACACTGTCATAAAAATACAGAAATATATATAACATAATGTTGTCCATAAAAATAATAAATAAAGAAATAAATATAAAAGTTATGTATAAATAAAATCATAAATTCATAAATTCCTCCGTTGTATAAAATGAATTACTCTTTACGTATATCATTAATTCTCTTTTAAATTTCGACACAGACCGACATTGTTTTAGTGCGGAGGGTAACCGATTATAGAATGTTATGGCCCTGTATCGGGTACCTGTTTCGTATAGGTGGGTACGATGTTTCGGTACGCATACATCGCTGCGATTCCTTGTCAACATACTAAAATTGTCGAAAATAACAACATAGTCGTTTTATCAAACTTACTTTAAAATTGAACGAGGAATTATGATTTGATTTAGTCATGAGTCTTGAAAAAACTAAATTTTTGATATTTCATACTCGGCAGAGGTATATCGAAAGACAATCTTTGCAGCTGCACGATTATTTCCTATCTCGGAGTGAATCTACTACATTTTTGGGCGTTATACTAAATCAGAATCTCAGTTGGATAGAATATTGTGATGCACTAGCCAAAAAAATTTCTGCCAAAACTTTTGTTTTTCGTAGCTCAATTTCGTGTGTATCTACCAGTACATTAATAACTTTATATTATGCGGAAATTCAATCAAGAATTCAGTATGCTATTGTTCTGTGGGCTGCATACCCCCACTGCGAGGTGGTTTTCTTGGCGCAGAAAGCGATTGTCAGGGCTATTGCTGGTGCTAGAACTTCCGATTCATGTCGACCGATTTTTGCAAAATATCAAATGTTACCTCTGCCGAGTTTATATATCTTGGAAATGTGTTGTTATGTATATAAAAATAGATTAAAACGTAAAACAAACGCTGACATACACACACATGATACCAGGACTAGAAATGATTTGCATAGGCCTGAATGTACGTTGCATTTAACAAGCTTGGGTCCCGAAAATTTAGGTATTAAAATTTTTCATTAAATAATTTTTAATAAATATGGGCAATTCCTATTAGAGATTTTCGAAAAACTAACAACTTTCTTGAAGCAGCATAATTTTTACTCTGTGAATGAATTCTTTAATTATTAGGTTGGGTTTGGGTTTGTTTACTTTGTTTTGCTTTTCCTTTATTGGATAATTTTTGTTAATTCTTAGTTAAATTGGTCATATTTTTTTTCTTCTTTTGCTGTATTTTTGTTGACTTGTTAGATACACAAATGTGTCACAGTAACTAATAAATTATTATTATTAAAAAATGTAATAATATATAGGCTGTTTTATTTAAAATAATAAGACAGTCACTTCCGGTATAACCGGATGCGTCAGATTATTAAAAATATTTCAGTTCAATAGCTGTCGTCGGCTTTAGTATACTTACTGCGAAACTTTCAGAATTTTCCAGTGTATGTTCTTCCATATATATCGATCGATGCAGTACCTCGTGAGACGCCCGGTATATAGGAATGATTGGAGATACGCACAGTATAGTGTCAAAACTGACAATTTTGTACAATTAAATTTTCTCTGAAGATTTTGATGTACATAAATAGATTTGCACTACAACCGCTGCTGTTTGCGTTATGTCGCTATCTTTTTTTTTTAACAGAAATATGGATCTTGCGTTACATAATCGTAAAGCTTATTTTGTACGAGCTTAACTAAAATACCCATCTTTTTTGTGTGCATCTTCCGCTTAATAATTAATAAAAAATGTAATATGATTCAAATTGCATTTTGAAATTAAGAAAAGGCGTGGTGCAACAAATCCTGGAGATATCTTAAACAGCAACTCAGAAAAGTATATTTTTTAGATTTCCGTTTTCAGATGCAATGAAAGGTGAATTTGTGAATATAATTCTAAATTGTAGATGTGTACATCAGAATAATAGTTCCGATGTTCCTATTTTTTTTAATCCAGGCTCCTCAAGTCAGCCCGTGTGTTGCACATACTTCTTCATATCCATACCCACCACGTAAATAAATAAATATAATGCAGTTAATGAGGTCTGAAACCATCAACCAGCGCGCACTAGCCGCATTTGTTCCGACCCCTGTTTATTTATACTTTCGCACCTCTTTTACGGATCTCACTGGGGCGTCAAAATTAGCCAATTTATTTGACTTTTATGAATGTTGCTCCCCTCATCTTTCACGAGTACGATAATCTTTATCGACGCCCATTAAGAGCGTTTTAGAATAGACTATTGGTTGGCGGCTAAAACTCCGTCTCGTCGCTATAATCCAAGCTTCACCCCGCTGTGCGACGACCTACCGGTTCTCACCCTAGTAACTTCAAGTGGCCTCATTAAAGGGCAGTAAACTCGAATCAAGTATCGCTAAGCAAGATAATTCCAAAATTCTTGTACGCATTAAGAAACTAGAATAATAAATTACCACGTTGTAAAGAATATAAAGGATCATTCTTATATTGTACGCATTGTACTGGAGGATTTGGTCTTGTTCAGATTTGCAAATGAAACGAAGAGATTAGCCATAGGAAATGGGAAGAGACTCCCTTTTCAACGGTAACCACATGCGACACATATTGTGCAATCCTAAACTGTTCAATAAGTAGGTATACGCTTCATTACACACAAATAATCGTGTTCTGAGCTTAAGGATAGTTTATCAACGTCTAATAGATACATTAAATACAAAAAGTTTCAGCTTGCATCGTATAATCTTTATGAAAGGTATAAATAAAAATAGGAAGAGATATAAGTTGATTTATGAACGTAAATATATAATTAAATATTAATCGACTGTGGATTTATTTCATGGTTCTTTGAAATGTATCGTTATTTGTGAATGAGGTCCAAGAGAACAGTTTCATTCATTTGTGCGCGAATGTATATAACTTTATACAACCGTAAAACAGCAGTAAAAGAGTCAAGAAAGGGCAAAGGGTAAGTGCAACATCGTGGGTATTAAGAAACTGAAACTAGTGCATATACATATATAGTACAGGGGGATTACGTAAAGGATTATCAGACAATATCTATATCATTCATTGTCGCTAATTTATTAAACTTATAATTTCTTGAATCCACTTTTATTATTTTTTTTTCATTTTCCTTTTAGCAGCTTACTAACGATTTTTAAAAATTAACTCTCGTTATTTTTAAAAAAATGCTTCATAATTAAATAGCTTTAAAATCCTCCACAGTTATAGGACATACTCATACCTGAAATATCATGCAGTTGGGAAGGTAGTTAGATAAACAATGAAGCTTATATTTACAAGGTAAAACAGGAGTATGGTTGCTTTCGTACAAAACTATTTTATTTTGGGCATTTCTTTCTAAAATTTGTAGGTATAAAATTCTCAATAGCCCAATAATTTATAAGGCAAGCAAAACGGTTTATAAATTATTGGGCTATTGAGAGATAACTGCTTCGAATGGAACAAGTTTTATATGACAATTGATAGCTACTAGCTACCCTAAGTTGTCCTAAAAAAGTAATTCTATTTAAGCTCGAAAACAATCAACGGTCAATAACTTCTGGTAATGTTTGCCGATTGAATTTACTGATGCATTATCTAGTTCTAGCAGATATTGTAAATTTATTTATTAATTAAGATATTTAAATTGCCTGGTTTCAATTCCATATTCGGGTATTTGCGCAATGGTAAATTTTAAAAATATCAAATTTTGAAGAATAGAAGAAGCAAGAGTACTAGGAGTTTTTACTTTATCATAACGACAAACAAAAAAGAAACTAGGAAATTTTATTCTACATACATTTCCATGTTTAAAATAAATTTCTAATGACAAATAAATAATAACTAAAGTATTATTAAATAGATAAAAATATTAAATATATAAATAGCATTGCTAAGACATTTCTATAACGTTATTGTATATTAAATTTGGTTGCAAATACAATATTGCATTAAAAGGAGACAAATCCTTCTCGGACATTCTGCCGGCCGTACGTGAATTTTGTCTTTCCCCAGTTATTTCAAAAATATTTATGCTATAATTCAGAATTTCTTGATGTTTTAAACTAGAGGTCCTCCTGACCACTAACGTGAATCAAGAGAAAATGAAAATAATTGATTTCAATGATTTTAGACATGTAAAGAATTTAGATTTTTATGTTGAACATATTTAATTTTTCCTAATTCCTGCAAATCTTAAAGATAAGATATATTTAAGATTGGAGATTAAGGAAAACGAAAAAATTTTTTTGTGTAAATCAATCTTGGAGAAAAGTATATATTTCCAAAGTTGAAAGTTTTTTTTTTTAGAACTTTTTTTAAATTCATCCATTTTTCATCTTTCTCTGCTACAAATATCTCGTTTATAGTATTTTCACCATAATTGCACTACTCGTCTATTACTTAGAAAAGAAACTCCATACATTTCTATCGATTTTATTAAAAAAATCGGTGTAATCCGTTGCACTCGGTAACTTGCTAAACTAAAAAAAATGTATATTTCATTATATTTGCTGAATATCAGTTTTTCATCCTCTTTTTTATGTTTCAATAAAGGCATTTTGGTTTGCGTAGTAATTCTAAACTATATCTCTTCATGTTACTTTTGAAATAAGACTGAAATAAGAAAAATTCAACACAAGAAGAATCAATGCTAGGTTTTCCACTATCACCAAACAACAAATTGTTACACCAAAGGTTCCAAAACCCAATTACTGGACAAGAAGAATGTCCGTTATTTTTCATGGCAACGCGATATTAGCGAAATTACAAGTAGATATACAATTTGTACTTCAAATTTTGTCGAGGAAATAATATGTAACGTAAAACGTGTCCTGTAGTTCCATTTACACTAATGTAGTTGGTCATTGTGGAATCCGATGATTTGATCTAGATTGCATAGACCCACAAGGTATCCGATTACTCCGCGCTATCTTAGTTTATTTATACGAGACAAAGGGATATTTTCAAGTGTTTTTCTATCGCCTACTTGGACCTGCTAAAATATCGGGAACGAAAGATGAATGTGAGGCAGAGTTTACCCCAATAAATCTATCAACACCGAATGGTGCAGATTGTAGAGGAACGTGTTCCCGGTTCAATAAGTTATTAAAGTCATTTTGCCGGCATAAGGTTTCGTACGTGAATAATTTTCCAGGAGAAATTATATTTTACATTAACACAAGGTTTTTTTTTTTATTATTTTGATACTATGTCCGGTATCATTTAGATGTTGTGTCACGCTCAATCATTCAAGCCTTCCATAACGATAATGTGCTTCTTAAAACTACATCGAAAGAAAAACCTCTGTAATGTTATATTAGAGATACCAGCGGAGTACTTACCGTGATATTGCGAAAAAACAGTAATATTACTTGCTGAAAATGAAGAACTGGGGATTTAATGTTTCCAATAACCAAACTGTAGTTATACTATAATGATAGTAGATATTAATGTATTGCGAAAATGCAAGGGTTTGTGCAGTACTGATTTACAATGTATTGTAATATTTAAGAATATTTTATATATTCAATGTGGAAAAAAAGTCTGGAAACCTCTAATTTTCTCTTAAACGGGTAGTCACAAATATACAGAACCTAGGATATACCTATTTTAGGTTATGGAGATTCCAAATTTGATATGTGCAATGTTTCCAGATTTACAGTTTTTCTGACATTATCATTCAGTTTAGTTTTTTAAATGGAACAACCTGTATGCTGTTTCATTTTTGGAATCTGCCCTTCAGTGCGAGTTCAACCATATGTAACACTTGTGAGGCTTGATGTACTCAGAAAGGTCTTTAATAAATAAAATTGAGTTGAAGTATTTGGGCCTTTCTTTATCGATAGAAATTTAACCGCTGGTAGATATGAAATCCTAGTTAAAATTAAACCTTCATTATACCTTTATTGAGAAACCAGTTTGGAGCCAATTTTAATCAGTTATGATTTCAGTAAGATGGAGCTGCAGTCCATTTTTGTCTAAATGTTTGGCGGTGTTTAGATGCGTTATATCCCAGACAATGGATTGGTATACGAGGTGTTGTTAAACTAAATCCGCAAATCTCGCACAATTAAGGCAACGAATTGTCGACAAATCTCGATTAATTTCCAGAGAATGATGGAGAGATGTAGTAGACCCATTCTACCATCGATTAGGGTACTGTCAAATCATTTTGAACACTTGATTAAGTAGAGATTAATTTAACAATGTAATAATCTTTCGATTAGTGATAATAGTTTGCAATGAAGTTTTTATTTATACCTTTCTGACTACGTCAAAGCTCATTATTTATATTGAAGGGTAGAGCACATATCAAATCTGGAATCTCCGTAACCTAAACTAGGTGCATCCCAAGTTTTATATATTTCTGACTACCCGTTTAAGAGAAAATTAGGTGTTGCCAGATATTTCTTCCACCCCGTATATATACGGTGTGTCCACAGATGGACTGAACAACAGGAGAAACAAATTTATTTGTATCTTAACGAAAAATTTTTGCTTGTCTCAAAACCACCAATTCTGAAACAAATCTAAATATTTTTTAGCGGCTGAGAAAATTACAAAAACACAAAAATTTAAGCAAAAACGTTTCTAAGTTTTATGTTTAGATTAAATCAGATTATCCTATTATCTTCAGGACAACCTAACAAGTAAGTCAAGTTACGTGTTATTTAAATTTGAAAGAACAAGTAGCGTACATGACATCTAGAACAGAAAAAGGATACGCGATGAAGTAGATCCTGCTACAATACTTTTGTTTCAGAATATCTTGGTTTTGAGACAAGCAAACATTTTTGTGAAGAATGACATTTTTTCGTTAAGCTACAAATAAATTTTTTTTCCCTCTTGTTCAGTCCACACGGGGACACACTGTGTATTTAATTATTGTATTATGGTATTACAGTTGAAAATTTGCTAACATGGTCAAATACAAAACTCTCATTGGCAACAGAAACACACTGCACTTGCTTTAACTTAAAAAAAAAAAAACTTCCGGACGAACTAACTCTATTTAAAGGTAAAAATGCTTTTTAAATCTGTAAAGTTGCATCAATTCGCTATTTTAATTTTAAGATGTTTTAAATTTACTCTTGTAGATCTGCATATTGCATAGCATGTAAATGGTGTTGCAAACTTAAATGTATTATTGTAAAAACACAGTCAAATTTACTGATAATACTTGTAGTTCTAATCGTACATTAAATTCGTTACAAAAGTCCGGATAAAATTATTGCGATTTTAGATTTTTTTTTTCAGTGATAGTGTCAATTATAACTTTGGTCTGTCAAATGTTAATCTTATTGCACTCACCACATTCAATTTTAAAAAACTAAATTGGAGTGAAATATTTGAATTATTTTTCATTAGCTTTTTTGGTTGATTGTGGTAAACATGAGAAATTGTAAACATTGAGAAATACGTAGATAAAATTCCCAGGTTTAAAATACGCCAGCAATAAGTCTCATATATTTTTTCTAGAGCTCGAATCCATATACCTAATAACTATACTATTTACTGCAAAATTACTTATTCCCGAATTTAATAACAATTTTGCAAAATCAGATGTTTAGCTAACTGTGTCACCCACAAAAGAAGGGCGCCGTATTATATAGTACAAGTAGATGTAGATACACACCGTTTACCAATCCTTTAAGTAAATATTTAAGTGTAAGTCTACCTGAATAATCAACGAAAATTCCACTCCCAACTTCCTGGAGATTTTAAAATTCCATTTTGTAACCTGTTCATATTTAATAAGTTACGATTGTTATTTCCCTATCATCTAACTTTAAAAGGAAGAGCGGTAGAGCGTTACCCCCTCCGGTGGTTCGTCAACTCTCGTTCCACTTCATGACTGCGAAGGGTTGGTTTGTTGTGCACTGGCTGGCTGACTTCAATATGTATTTGGTCCGGGTTCCAGCGCACATCAGGAGCACTATAGGAAGGAAATCCAACCGTGGGAACAGCCTACCTATTGTTCCATGTTTGTGTGTTGTATGTTTCTTCCGATTTTGATATTTGCATTATTACGATTTTGAAGTTTCGGTGATTGACGTTTTTGTGTGTTGACGGTCTGGTTATACCTTTTTTTTTACATTTTGTTTTTGAGGACACGACCGGAAATGGTTTCTAAAAACGTGAAGTCGAGAAAAGTTAGTGAAGGCAACAAGAAGCATTGGGCAGCTATTAAGGGTTCGTAATTATTTTTAACTTTATGTAATATTGTTGCGTACACAAATCACAATTAATATTTTAATAGTATTTTACTTCAATATGAAAATAAACATCAGCAAATTCTTTCATTTATCGAAAATAAAATTAAGTGTTTTTTTAATTAAATAAATTACTTAATCATTAACTAACTAAAGTAGAGGAAAAATATATCAACCACTTTTTTTTTACTGATGTTATAATATTCGCAATAGGTAAACGAAATTTCCAAATTAAACAAATAATTTTGACGAAATAAATAATTTTTGTTACCTGCAGTTTAATTGGATTTTGATATTTTGATTCAGGATAACGCTCTAAGTGGGCACAACGATGCGACATTTGTTATTTTCTGACCTACTTTTTTATTTGTGAATTTTTTTTTTTGAATTTATTATGTAGAGCACTTTAACGTTTGTAAAATGGTCATTTATTAGGTACTATAAAAACATTATCAAAATAAATACATCTTTACTGTAAGGTATACAAATATTTCTCCCCGCATTTCACAGAGAAAAATAGGTAGGTATTACCAGGTATTAGAAATATAATATCGGGTATTATCTGAGTGTAACAATAAGCTATCAAATATCAACTTATTTCACTCATTCATCCATATACCTACCTATTACTAATTATTAGAAGTTTTATTGGCCGTATTATGATTATAATACCATCAGATTCTGTATCTTCGCATAAGAGTTTTGAATTCCTTTTGTGGTTAAACTTTAAGTGATACTGAGAATGTGACATTCGCTGTATGTGTTAAATAGGAAATATCACAATCAAAGCGTTAGTTAAAGTTAAATTAGGTTAAACCACGCTTAAGGTGTCCTTGCAAACGGGCCTTAGGTATTATACCAATGTCGGTGCAAGTGCAAGTATATAGATATTCGCAATGTTGTAACAATAATTGGTAAATCACAAGCAAGGTGTTCAAAATGCATCTCCAATATGGATACCTTTAAATTAACCAAACTTCTTTTTTTTTTCAAATGTAACATGTAGCACTAAATCCAAAGTATAAAATTTGGTGCCGATAGATGTGAAGGTTTGGTAAATCTATTCATGATAGTTGTTGAAATACGAGCATATCTTTTAGCATATTAGCAAATTATAATTATTAAACGATAACGAATCTACCTGTTAGTATTTTCAACATTATTATAAATTTTTTGAAAGTAAAGCAAATAAAAGGAAACCTGTGACATTGCTAATGTGTCCTGAAAGAAATAGTCGCTTATTGGAAATTTTTGATCAGTTTGAACGGCTTGTTCCTGATTTAATGTATTCTTTCAGTAAGTTGTTTGTTTAATAGCTATGTAGTTTAGTGAGTAATCACTGTTTGAAATATTGTGTGCCTTAAATTCCATTTGTATATTATTGTTCATTGCAAGTCAAATTATTGTTGTTACGCTCTCCATAAATGTTGAACTAAAATAAGCTAAATATTATTTCTATGTCTAACTTTTAGATATTATTTGTTTTTGTCTTATGTCACAGCTTGCTAGAATCTAATGTTGAATGTATGTACGTTTTCAACTATTTAACCATATTATTATAATACTAAGACAGTTTCAACAAAAATATAAACAGTGTATTCTCCATAAATAAAAAATAGTTTTACTTCTTTAAAGTTAGGTGTTTTTACATATTTTAGGCATTCATCTTGGAAAAAAAACGTTTTTTACATCAATACTTACACCGATCAATGTATAGACTGAACATTTCAGTGCTATAATAAAAAATATGTTCTATGTGACAAAAAGAAAGTTCTGTTATTTTGTCTGAATACTTGTACGTCCTTCTACGTACACCTGCATTAGTAAGTGCATTAAGTAGAATCAATGTCTATGAAATACTTAATATTATTCGAAATTGGAAATATCTCAAGGTATAGGGAACTCAATACAAACCGGGCATAAATAATGTGATAAATTCACTAGATTAATAAACATTATACCATTCTATTTAGAATAAGAAAGTTTATTTAATACTCTATATATCGAAAGTACTATATAGCTGAAAATAGTTTCCTTAAATAGATTATAACCAGCTGAGACTACTTTGTGAGTTTCAAAATCAAATTTTTACTAGAAGTTCGAAAATCCATCCTTCATAACCTGCAGCGTATATGTGTCTCAGAAGCTCTATACTGCTAACTAGACTTGATTGATCTACCTATATCTATATAATTGCTCTTATTTGAAGCGAAATATACACTCCATTGATAGTAAATGGCTAACTGGCTATACTTTCTTTGTATGCAAATTTAAAATCACTAAATTCTTAGTTTTTCTTGATTACTACACTACTAAATAAATTTCATTGATTCATGCGGTTTTTCCTATTAGATACAACCTGAATCATCTTAGTTATTTTTAGCTAAATTTCATGTAGCTTACATGGTTTGGTCTGAACATGTCTACACCATTTTATTAGTATATTCCGATACGTGTAAGTACTATGTAACATTGTAAGTATTATAAATATTGCACATTGCCCAATTGATTCAAAATAATTTTTATTGCTTTATATTCAACTACTATATAGATTCGGTAATGATCATTTTTTTCTTTTACTTACTGGTACTTATTAACAAATGCAGATGCAAATTAATCTTAACATTTTAGTAACCAAATATTTTATTGTTATTCTTTTTGTTGCGTGCTAGGAATATATTTTGCTCATTTCAAGTTAGTACACACGTAGATACGTAACATTTGGATATACCTTTCATAATTAAATGATAGGCAAATAGAAACGTCTTGGTAAACAAAATTATACCACGAATGGATATTATATATATATAGTTAATATTATGATTATTATATGTTGAAAACGTAATTATTTGTCCTTGCTGAAGTTTTGTGGGAAGTATATACTATATAGTATATACACATGTATGATGTATTTAAAATACTTGAATCTACAGAGTAATGGATCGATACTAAAAGAATTATAAACATGATACGACAATAGTGGGGATTGTACATCATCACAAACGTATAGGTGTACATGCCTACTTATTTTCAATACACATATACAAAGTATGTATATGTGCTAACCATTCATATAAGTACGCTTCTATTGTTAGGTCACTGTACTTTAATTCAATTTACTCAAAGTATCACCTACCGCCTAAGTACTGCTTCAAGCGTATTATTTAAGTACCCAGTATTTGCTTATTTATTTAGGCTTGCTTATATAATACACATGCCTTCAAACTAAATTTTTTTCCTATCTTTAATTTGATAGCCGACCGTGGAGTTTTAACAGACTTTAATTGATATGATGAATACAGAAACTAAAAATTACGCAAAAAATGAAGATATTCACCAAAATATAATAACAAATTTTACTTCTGATCGAATCTAATCCCTAGTCAAACTTTATGGTGGAATCATGAGACATACTTCAACAAATCCTTTAAGATTATTGTTTATGAAATTTATCTATTATTATTTTGCGATCTTTTTTGTCAATACGTTTTATTTTATGTAATGAGCCAATATTTCAATTATTGCAATATTGTTCAAAAGCATGCATTAGGATGTGGCCGATATAAAGAGTGTTTCAATTTAATCGCCCCAGGCAAATATGTCGAAAGATATGGAAAATATGAAAAAATGTTTCAAACAAAAGTTGTATGAGATTAAGCACTAAATTGCGTAAACCTTTACAAATTAATGAGACAATCAAAACTCAAAAATTCAAAAAATATAATATAAAATATAACGTAAGAGTAGGTCGTTAACAATACAAAACGTTAGAAAGGTTCCACAAATCTCCCAAAATAGATGTTAAAAAGTAAAAAAAAAAGTCATACAAAGTTAAAATTTAAAAAATTAGCAAGAGCTTTCTTACTACAAACCACAACTAATAAGGTTGGCTACTCTGTGTGTTGCCCACCCCGCTTTCCTGTTTTAATCGTGGTCTTCAGTCGACTTAGGTATTTGTTGCGTCCGTTTCGCTTTTAGTAAGATAGATGGCGTTTTGTTGATTTTTTAAATTTTAACTTTGTATAATTTTGAATCATTGTATTTTTACTTTTTAACATGTATTTTGGAAGATTTGTGGAACCTTTCTAATGTTTTGGTTTGTAATGACTCTACTCTTACGTGAGTGATATTTTTGAGTTTTGATTGTCGCATTAATTTTTAAAACTTACAGTGTCATCCTGTAGTGATTTGAGCTTTTCATTGGCATATTTGACCGGCTTACCCAATATTAGTGCTTACCCTCAACGTTGTGCGGTCACGTACTCCTTCTAAAAAAAGTTGTATGGTTTCGAGAGGGGCATAAAGTGGTATCATTGATTTGACCTTGAACTGTCATTTGAAGGTCATAAAAGTCATATCAAATTGCTTAAATAGAATACCCTATATATTACTGCATATTCTTGTAGCTTACCACAAGGACTTTTCAAAACACTAACGATAAAGTATTGTTTGTAAAGTACTTTCCGAGTTATTGGACTTGAAATCTTGGCACTAGCACTATACAAGATGTACCGGTCGATAAATGTAAGCCCCGAGGTTGATCCAGCCATGAAGGCAAGATCGATCAACGCAATGAGAAAGTTGCATTAATGTCACATAGTAAGTTGTTTATATATACTTTACATCAAACGCTTAAATATACCACCATTCTGTTGGACACGTATATGATTCTCCACTAATATTATCATCAAAGAAGGAGGATCCGATAATATGATCATTTAAAATACCGCACCAAACTACGATGTTCAACCAATGCTGACTGATTTACCTGATGAACCCAATGTGGATTAATATTGGAATAATAATGGCTATTACTTATTATGCCGATGTAACATGCCATTACTCAAATGTAGCCTCATCGCTAAAGCAGGCAACTTTCCGTGCGTTGCGCAGGCGGAGATACGACAGGGCCCTCTATCTACGTTGTATGTAATAATGTAGCAGATACGTAAATTGTGAACCCGACCGTTGTCAAAGCAGTGAATAAGTTTATTAAAGATTTTCCGAATTTAACTTACAATGGCACAAAAATGAAATGTTTATTTTGCGATATATTTCTCATGTTTTGGTTAAAAACACGTTGTCAAGACCACGTGTGAAAGTGCAAACCACAATATTAAAAAAAAAAAAACCCATAAACAAAAAGCCGTTCTTATTTGATTTATGTGCAACTATGATTGTGTGTAATCTGCCGTTTACTTTGTTAAGTAACGATTTATTTTATTTATGTCGGACAACACTACGAAATTATTTATCGTTTGTGTCTATATATTTGGAAACTAAAATTAAAGCTGAACTGAAAAATAAAAAAGTGGGTGTGTGTGGACCAAACAACAGATTGTAAAAAAAATTTCTGTACTTTTCATGATTCATGTATGTATGTATACATGAAATAACAACTGTTTTTTGTTTGTGCTGGTTTTTTTTATTACTGTGCTTTGTTTGCACTTCGCACGTTGTTGACACTGTGTTTTTGATGAACCTATTACAAATATACTGCAAACTAAACATTTAATTTTTGAACCATCGTAAGTTAGCTTTAGGAAATTCTTAATAAACTTATTTTTGCGTCTGATAATGAGCTTCTTCTCAATCAACGTATCTCCGACATTGTATTTATAACATACAACGTAAACACAGCACTTCGAACATACTGGCTGGCGAATCGCAGCCGAAATAGTCCTTCCGTATCTCCGCCAGCGAAGCGCACGGAAAATTGCCTGCTTAAAGGTCTATCCACATATTACCGAGCCAGTGCAGGGACGTGGCCCGTCAGAGAAAGAAACAAAATATAAATAAATTGAATTAACGCACTGCCACGGAGAAGTGCGAACGTGGCAATTCAACTTACATGCAACTATATTTTGTTTCTTTCCCTGACGGGCCACGTCCCTGCAGTGGCTCGGTAATGTGTGAATAGACCTTTACTCATCACTCAACTTAACACGAGAAAAAATGTGGGATCTAACTGAATTTTATCCATAGGCCCACCTGCAAAATATAAAACGTAGAATTTGTCATTATCTGAAAGTTCCTCATTTATTGAAAATGTGATAGTAATGAATATGATTGGCACGTAAATTTCTACCTACAGTTAGAGCATGCACGTTTAATTCACGACTAATTTTACGTTGACTGATGTGCGGATTCATTATTACGCTAGTATGGTTGCGGTAATGGCATCACACAGTGGTTCAGAACGCGAAAAGGCGATCGAAATTGTTTACTCTTTAGTTTTAACAAATTTTACATTAAAAGTTGAGTGAGCTTATGTTTTTGGGTATGCTGAATTTGAAATTATGCATAAAAAGCCCGTATTTGTAAAACCTACCCTAAAATACAACTCCTAAATGCGAAGAATTGATAGCACTTAATACAAGTACGAGGAATTTTTTTTTATACAAATTATACAGTTTAGTTTGCAAATTCGAAGTTTGTCAAAACCACCCCTTGATTGAATTTGACATGTTTAGTAGTTTGTTCTTGGTTAATAAAACGTCTTTTTTGCTTTAGAATATCGTGGTAACTTGGATATAATTTATTTTAAAGCTATATGCTCTAATAAGCATATATTGCTGCTTCGTAAAACCACGCGAGATAATACATAAATGATAAAGCCTCTTCAGGTGTCATGGCATTTTTTCTTGTTCGGGACTCCTCCATTATTTGATTATACATTTCCCTCTAGTTGGTGTAGTTGAAGTACTTTCAATTATCAAATCGGCAGTACTTTTATCTCGACTTTCTCGTACTTTCATTGCAGTAGCATGCACAAGTTAGTTCTTCCACGGAAGTACTTTTTCTGAGCTCCTCGGTTTTACGTCTTTTTATAACATCAGAACTTTCAGAAAAACTCTTTGAAGGACGACCTCGAATACCCGAAGTTGATGGACGATCGCAGTAAATAGATTCAGGAAAAATAATTTTTTCTTGCAGCCAAACATTATGCTTTTTCATAAAAACACTTTATGTTCTATTGGACGATTTCAAATATTGAAAATATCTTGGAAAAGACGTGTTCAAGCCAATACAAAACCTTTTTACTTGATTTATCTTCTTCGGCAAGCCCGTATGTATCAAGTATAAACCGATACATTGCTCGTTTTTTACTTTCAGTCGATATATCATCATTCTTGATAGCGACTTCGTGTAATACCAATCGACTTATTTTCTTCGCGTCCATTATGTTACAACTTTTCACAAAAACTATTGCTACAAAAACACAATCTTTTACAACCACTCTAACGTCAGAAATTTCGAAAATAGGACACAAATCTGCATAAAGTTGAGTTTCAACTGATCGGGTACCAAGTGGGGTTTTCTTTTATATGTTCTGAATAGGCAAATATTGGCAGCTAATTTTCTTGAATTTACAAAGCCAAATAGCTAATTTATGCATAAATGAGGTAATTACCGTGTAGGGTTGTGTAGAAGTAAACTTAATCCTCTACTTAAGGCAAATTTTTAAAATCCGATTATCTGTTACAAACAATTAATTTTCTTGTACCAGGTAAACATTATCCGATAATAAGTAATGCGACTTAATAATACACTTAGCAATGTTTAACAATATTATAACGACATCAATAAATAAGGGCATTTGCTTGTGGTACAGTCTTTTTAATTACACCCTAATTTCTATACGCAGAAACGTCTCAATTTTACTGAACTTTGAAAGCAAATTTAGAAAAACTTATATAAATAAGATGGATATTATTTACATCATCAAATAGAGCAACTATTCAAGATTCAATTACTGCAATTTTAACTTTGTACGAAGAAGTTGAAAATATGATTTTCGATCGCGTTTCGCGTTTTTCGCGTTCTGAAGCACTGTGCATCGTCGTTATTTAATGATCTTTTCGGCTCCCACATACAAAAGTATAACTTCACTACAAACATTCGTGTAGCGAAAATTTCTAATTTACCGGCAATGGCCAGTCAAGTGAAACTGAGAGTAAATTTTATTTGCTTTAGATCTGTGAAGTGCGAGGGAAAGTATGCGCATGCGTGGAATTTGACATCGATGAGACAACAAAATTACCACACAAGAATTTTTCCTCAGGATCATTATCGGCGTATGGAATTTTCTGAAATAATAAATACTGAATATAAGAATCATTCACAGATAAAGAAAGAGTTCAGGTGCATAGGAATCACAATCACGTAATTTGTCGGTACTGCCCGCGAAAAAAAAAATCATTTTAATACACGAACTCGAAGTCAGTATCTATCGAAAGTGAACGTAGTCGTAGGTATTATTGGATCCTATAGAAACAGGTCTTCTTTTATTTATGACTACTTATAACTTCTAATACGTTCGCGGTTTTTGGCATCCCAGTACTTATAACACTACGAACATAAATACTAGCATGAATGAAAAAATCCAAGATATAAAGAGCAAAGTGATAAAAAAAAGAAAAGTATGATGAAGTAAAAGATTATTATGTTATTAGATTTTAAAAATTGGAAAGGTGGCTGGTAAGTGCGAAAAGATGCTGAGTGTAATATCTGTTCGATGCAAAGCATTGAAGGACAAGTGGTGAATCCAAGACATCCAAAACTGCCAAGGAACTAACTAACGGATTTCTGAATGCGGTGCGGCAATCTGACCTAGTTGAGAGCTACAGGAGAATCCCACCATGATTTTCATTCAATAAACAAGTGTTTTTTTGAAAATTCGAAAAAAGTTAGCACCAAATTTAAACTTCATGAAATTACATCGTCTTTCTTATAGATTAGCTAGATGCCCACATGTCCCGGGATCCAACATAGGGAAATGCTGATACTGTCACAAGAATAAGTTATACGGCGAGTCTCTAATTTCCGAAACCAGAAAAACAGCATTTGTTGATTGCACTTTTATCGATGTTGTTCAAGCCACTCATCGAGTTTGAAAAAATTACAGCATTGGGACATCTCTCAATTGCGATACTTTTGATGGCGATAAATAGGTGGCGATTAATTCCGCCGTGAGAGTGGTAGATTCATGAAGTATGCATCAGAAGATATTGAGTTCCCCATGAGGGTTAAGCAATTACTTATTAGTGCAGACGACGATAGCTGACCCTTATAATCAAACATTCTTAAATATGAAAATGGAAAATGTGCAACTCCATCTACCCGTGAAGGTAGATGTGTGGTAGCCTCCGCATCAGAAATAGCAAAGCTATATAGTAGTGCAGTCTATATCTGGCGTGACGCATTCGACAATAACTCCTACCTTTTCTTTTGTTTAACCTTAAATATCTTTCGGACGGTCATAATTAATTAAATACGTAGGAGTTTAATGTAGCTTCTCATACTTACAAAATATGTACATTCTTTCAGCTATTAATTAAATACACATCGACAGGTTGATCGCGTGCATACTGTATGTGCTGAAAAGAGGCACATAAATATTTACGAAAAACAACTGTTAATATTTGTTTGTTACAAAAATCCATCGATTTAGACTATTCCCACGCAAAATTTTATGCTTTAATAATTGTAGTATAATTGAACCCATATCATTTGTAAATATTGTATTGTTATTCTAGATACAAAAAGATATTGCTCCCAATGCTTGGATGAAAGATCTTGAAAATAGAAACACAATATGTAATTGCGAACTGCACTATTATCGTAAGATACGTGGAAGTATGCAATGATAAACCGATAAGTATTTGCTTTCTGCGTGTTTAACTATCACACTGTACTAAGCTTTACAGGAAAAGCTGAGACTATTTGTTTTCATTACTTGCATAGCTTACCATAACAACAGCTGCGTGTGTCGAAACGGTTGATTCGCAAGTCTCTCGAATTGACAAAGTTACCGCCAATATAAAGCAGGAAGTTTATGCGTTGCGCTGCAAATAAGATATGATCTATGTACTTTCAGACTATCTATTGTAACGGAATGCGCGTAGTAGTTTCTCGAACATAGATGGCGATCAATAATAACTGGCGTAGGTATAATAGCAACTATTTATTCCGTAATTTTGACTGCACCATTTTTATATATTTCTTTTATTTTGGCATCTCGGGATCGTAGCCCATATGCCCCATTTTTTATTTGTAGGTGCATCGACAATACTAAAATTATTTATAGTGGATATGACCTACGGTAACCTATAGTGGCAGTTTCTTAAATATCAATACTTTGACCATTTGCCGCAGGTATTTTAATTCTATATCGATTATAAATTCTTCTATAAATCTTCATTATTTGGAGATGTACTCTCAAAAAGAAAAAAAATGGTTTAGATATGGAAAACTGGAAGAGATTTTATGAAATAATAAACAAAGTTTGAATTTCATATACAGTGTGAGCCACCACATACGGCGCGGGCTCTATATGGAAAAGCATAGGATTCTTTAAAATCCTGTTTATTTAGTTGAATGCTAGACCTTTGTATGTACAATTTAAAATTATTTTGAATTCGAGAAAAAAGATCCATAACATTTAGCATTTCATTTTTCCGAGGACTACATTTAATACAATTTATTTAAATTCAGTTGGCTTTGACATCGTTACTAAGCATGTATAAACAATTTATCATTATTTGACAGCTTTCAAAACTTACTTTGGTTGAACGGTGAAGTTTATGCGTAAATCGTTCCAAAGAATGAAAATTTATTCTATTCAAGAGAGAAAAAACATCATTTTAACAATTGCTGAATGCGAAGAAAACTATTTTCTTGCATCAAGGGTGTACACCCAAAAATATTCGGATAGATCACATCCAATAAAAATTGCGTACTTCAAATGTTTGGGCAAACTGGAAGCGTAAAATATGAGAAAGGCAACCGACGACGGAAGTCCATTGTAGGAAATGAAGAAAATGAGTTTCTTGTAGTCGGATTTATTATAGAACATCCTCATATCAGTCATCGCAAAATTAGCCGGGAAACAGGAATAAGTAAACAATGTGTTGCTAGGATTGTTAAAAAATAGAAATCTCACCCGTGCCATATCCAAATGCATCAACAGATTAGTGATAAAAACTTTCAGTATCCTCTTGACTTTTGCGTATGGGTTTTGGATAAATGCAGAGAAGATGAATTTTTTTTTGATTATGTTTTATTTTCGGGTGAATGTTCCTTTCACAAAAATGGTTTTGTTAACAGACACAACTTTTATTTTTGTATGATATAGTATATGCTACACCTCCGAGTATGTACAGTAGAAAATATGAAAGAAAGGATAATAGGTGCTTTACAGGCTACTACTCTATACAGCCTGTTAAAAAAAGGTTGTCGGATATTTTACCCAATTGTAGTACTGGTGGAAATAAACAAAAAAGTCTTAGTCAACATGGGTCCGAAATTCAACTGTTTTTGACATATAGTCGATTGCATATTTTAAAATAAAAAAAAACATTTTTCGGTTTTGATAATAGTTCCCTTTGTCAAACTGATTGTGACTTAAAATTAGTTCTGTCAGACATCTGTCATCAGATTATTTATCATTTGCGTCAATTTTTGTTTGTTCTCAAATTATGCATAAGTACACAAATGCAGAAATGGCCGATATGCATTTTATGTACGGTCGTGCGAATGGTAATGCCACTGAAGCACGGCGTATGTATGCCGAAGAATTTCCAATTCGGTTGTTACCGAGTGATAAGATTTTCTCAAGACTTCATATCCAGCTGTCCGAAACTGGTTCATTTAAAATTAATGGTGGTTCTGGTAGACTTAGATCAGTTTCTTCTCCCGCAGTAGAATTAGATATTTTGAGACGGGTAGAAGACAACCCAAATATTAGCACCCGAAGACTTGCCGCAGAACTGAACGTCAGTCATCCTCTCATTTGGAGAATTCTGCGGGAACAGCAGCTCTATCCCTACCACATTCAACGCGTGCAAGTTCTTGCTCCTCTCGATTATGATGCACGTAGGGTTTTTTGTCATTGGGTTTTACGAAAGCTGGCAGAAACTCCTAATTTTGCGACTCATATTTTATTTAGTGACGAGGCTGGGTTTACAAGACACGGAATATTCAATTTTCATAACAATCACGTCTGGGCAGATGAAAATCCCCATGCTGTTGTTGAACTGCATCACCAAAACCGTTTCTCGCTAAATGTTTGGCTTGCTATTTTTTGAGACTGTTTAATTGGTCCAGTAGTTCTCCCTAATCGTTTAACGGGACAAGTATACTTGGATTTTTTAAGAAATGAATTACCCGTTTTGTTGGAAAACGTGCCACTTTTTAACAGACTAAATATGTGGTTTATGCACGATGGAGCTCCTGCGCATTTTTCCATCGTAGTTAGAAATTTCTTAAATCAAGATTACAACGAGAGATGGATAGGACGGGGTGGACCAACTGCATGGCCTCCTAGGTCCCCTGACCTGACACCTCTAGACTTCTATGTTTGGGGGCATCTAAAACAATTAGTGTACGCACGATCTGTAAACAATTTGGAAGAACTCAGGCAACGAATCGTAAATTGTTGCGAGGAAATTCGGAGGACTCCAGGAATTTTCGCAAGATTGCGTCGATCTTTCATAAGAAGGTGTGAAGCGTGCTTAGAAATGAACGGTGGACATGTAGAACAATTTCTTTAGTTTTACTTTAAATAAACATTTGTTTAATTTACATTGCGATCAGAATTTCTTTGAAAATTTTTATCCTACTAAAACAATATGCAATCGACTATATGTCAAAAACAGTTGAATTGCAGACCCATGTTGACTATGACTTTTTTGTTTATTTCCACCAGTACTACAATTGGGTAAAATATCCGACAACCTTTTTTTAACACACTGTATATGTTAACAAACGTACATCAATCATTTAAAAAGCGAACCCGTTTGTATATTGACTGGGATAGTCGTCATTTTGAACATCTGATTTAGAAAAAAATATTCATTTAATTTTTTTCTCTCGTACATGTTTATTAATGGATGTATATCTTTTTTATTTGTTTTGTTTATGTAAAAATTACAATATCTCAAGAATTTACTTGAGCTATAGTTGACTTAAAATATACTGATTTATTTTATTAAAATTCCTCCAAAGCCTGAAACATGTTTACAATTTTTTCTAAAGATAAACAGTTGATTTCTGTCAAATAATGATAAATTATTTATACATGCTTAGTAAGGATGTCTAAGCCAACTGAATTTAAATAAATTGTATTAAATGTAGTCCTCGGAAAAATGAAATCCTAACCACGAAAAAACTATTCATGTTAGGTATAGGGAACCCTCTAATATATTTTGAAAGGTAATTAAATTCTACGTTGGATAGTATTATCAGATATAGGGTGTTCTATTTAAGATAAGAAAGTTAATTTACTGCACAAGTCATCAAATTTAAACAGGCGTTTATTACCACTCAGTATAACTGTGACTACAATTCCACTTCATTCCATTGCTTAGCCTCTTAGCTGAACGATGAATGTAGGTAGATGTGTTTAAGTTTGGATTACACAGTAAAAATCAAACTTACATTTTTTACTGCAATTTCATAAATTTTGAAATATCTCAAAAACCGATGGCTTTAGGAATATGGAGTATTACATAAACTTGCACTAATTAGGTCTTTAGATTCCAAATATGTCATTATATATAGAGTGTTCAATTAAAAAAAAAAGGTAACTTTGTTATGGATCTTTTTCCTCGAACACCTACAAAGGTCCATTCAACTAAATAAAAAGGATTTCAAAAAATCCTATGCTTTTCCATATAGAGCCCGCGCCGTGTGTGGTGGCCCACCCTGTATACTTTACTATTATTTCACTCTTATATTCTCACAATGGGTATTATCTAAAAATTCCTAATCATCCTAAAGACATATAGATGGAAGCAGAAGATACTGATACAAATAACCAGCAATCTTTTTATATATTCTTAACGAGGATATATTCAAAATTTGTACTTCTTTGTTGCATTGATTCTTTGATTCAAACAAATCTTGATGTAGTAATAAAAGAAATATCTTTTATTATGAAAATATATTCATTTGACTCTATTGAGAAGTATCATCACATTCATCACGGTTATATTAACATTTATATCTAATCTAATTATTCTAATTATTAGTATAGTCGTAGTTACCATTAATTGGCCATTAATGTTCCATAAATTACTGCAATACAAATTAAAAATTTAACTGTGAATAATGTTCCATTTTATGGGAAGTTACGTGTCCAAGCACGCATGAAAAGAGCAAGATTGTGTTGGTCAGTATCTCAAGGAAGTTACGAATACATTTTCCGTGCAAGACAGCTATCAACTGAAGCGTAATTTCCATAATAAAGGAATCATAATGTGGTGCGCAATAAACGTGCTTGAACGTATTTTGTGTATCAAATTAAATACACGTAAAACAACTAGATTAAATAAATAATTAATGCTATTAGGCATCAATTTGAACACTAAAATAATGCTTAAATTCACTTATAGAAAGGTTTCTCTTATTTAAAATGATATACTATTTTACCTTTAAAAAAAAATTGTAATTTCTAATTAGAATTACAGACCTATTTGTTTACTATCTGTCATGAACAAAATATTAGAAAAAATCATGTATAAACAACTAAGTGAATACCTAACACGAAACAATATTATAAACAAAAGGCAATACGCATACCAAAAAAACTCTGGAACAACATCAGCTACAAACGATCTCATAAACAAAACAAAAACCGAAGTAGGAAAAAACAACATCATATTAGTGCTTTTCATAGACATGAAAAAAGCGTTTGATACAATATCTAAAGCAAAAATGATTGAAAAGATGGATAGTATTGGCGTTAAGGGAACAGAAAACATGTTGATCAAAACGTATCTAATGGATAGGGAACAAACGACTATAGTGAACAAAACAAAGAGTTCAAGATTAAAAGCGGAGTATGGAATACCTCAGGGTGGTAATCTACCGCCACTGTTATACATTGTATATACCAACGATATTTTCAACGTGCAAACTCAAGGCGAGATCTACGCATACGCAGACGACCTATGCATAGTTTATTCAGATAAGAATTTGCAGCAAATGCAGCAAAATATTAACAACGATATAAAGAAAACTGAAAGTTGGTGCTACAATAACCTAATAACCATAAACGAAAACAAAACGGAATACATGGTCTTCACACGGAAACGACAAACACCCAAATTCAATATTACAGTAAAAAATCAAACCATACGGCAAACAAATCAAACAAAATACTTGGGAATTATAATAGAACACAACTTAAAATGGGATACCCACATACGCAGCCTAATAAAAAGAAACACAATAATAATAGCAGGAATAAGTAAAATAAGAAACATATTACCGTTACATATGAGGAAACCAATATACCATTCTATATTCACATCCAACATAAACTACCTAATAAATATATGGAGCCACACAAGCAACAAAAATTTAAATAAATTACAAAGACAACAAAATAAAATACTGAAAATACTTTATAGCATGAGAGAAGAACACCAACTGCAGAAATATATATAAAAACACAAGAACTAAATATACAACAAATCATACAATTAAATAATATGGCATTAATACATAAAATAGAAAAGAAAATGGTAAAAACTGACTCTAGACTAGTAAAAAATACAGAAATACACACACATAATATAAGAAGACGCTCTCATTTAAGAATTGAAAAAACTATTAGCAACAAACTCATAAAAACCCCAAATAATGAAACCATTAAACAATACAATAAACTACCAAAGGAAATTAAAGACTTGACACACATCAAATTCAAAAAAACAATAAAAACCATGATAATGCAACACAAGATATAAAATCGAAAAGTTGACGGATTGCTTTACCTACAACATCGCTCTCGATACCGCTAGTCCGAGGCGAGGCAGGCCAGCCTCACCACCTTGGGTGAGGACAGAGAGCGGGAAGCCAACAGAGGACATGACTGTATACATGTGCTGTATATATTTTACCTTTTCATCTTTTAATTTTGTTTATTCATGTATACATATTTGTCAAATAAATAAAGAACTTTAACATAATAATAATAAAGTGAAACACATACTTTTTCCAAACAAAGAAATGTTTTTCTTATTAAGTGTTACATAAAGAATTTGTTTGCATTAAAGAACCATCCATGTTCTTGGGAAGAAATACCTTTACTTTAAAAAAAATAACTATTAGAATAAAGACTTTTTTTTTACAAGAAAGACGATACTTGAAACTTACCAATTTTGAAAAATATTATTTTTTTATACGTACACATATACAACGGTATAAACTCATACACATTTACGTAAGTACCAAACTATTACAAACCCCAAATTTTTAAATCTGAAGAGTTTCGCTAAATTCTTATATGTCACCAGTAAGTCGCTCTACGTTTCTTTTCTCTACAAATTATTAGTATGCGCGTGTAGGTGGTTTAATGAAAATCAATAGTACCATATTTTTTATGGTCCTTATCTATGGAACAATTTGTCTAGTAAATCAGTAACATGACTTAAACGCCGTATTTTGAATACTTATTTGATGCAAATTAAATATGCGGAACGTGCTCAATTAACAACGGTGCTCGGCTCTTGCATGTAGATAAGTGCTTTGGGCATAAGTCGCCCACGTTGAACCCGTGCAATCGGTAATGCCATCTGTACATCGCGTGTGATCCGGCAGTTTTTCAGGAAGTTATTTTTCAGTGTTTCGAACAGTAGAAGTGATGCGAGTTTCTTGTTTCAGGTCGACGCAGTAGCGGTAAAATGCACGGCAGCAGCGGTGATCGCAGGGCCCTCGAGAGAGAGGCCCTGCGGAATGTCATCGCCCAGTGGAACGCGAATCGTCTGGATATTTTCGAACTGTCAGAGCCTAATGAGGTATGTGAACGCTTTTTTTCACTCTTTGATGTCCTTAAAATAGCGCGGTTACAATTAAGATATATAGTACAGAAGAATGCACTCAGGGTGTAAACATGGAATAACAATTGATTAAAATCAGTTTTCCTGAGGAGAGTGTTTAAGTAAATTCCTATGTAGAAACTAAATTTGATGACTAAATTTGCGGATTTCTCACCGCTTCTGTCTTCCAACTAGTGAAACAGAGTGGGTTACCAGATATTCCAGTCCAATATTTTTGCCGCAGTGTAGTAATGGCAATGGTGTACAATTTTTTGATCACCAGATATATTTATTATGCCAATTACGTACTTTACATTATTGCACATGAAACCATCTGTATAATTAAAAATTTCTATTTTCTTTTCACAAAACACATATGTATGAGTACCTGTAAGACAACAAATGAATTATTATAGAGAGTGATAAGGTATTAAGCGCTAAATCCTATAGATACCGACACGGATATCTTTAAAATGACATTTTAATTTACTAAACCCATTTATGATTCCTCATGCAGGATTTCATAGTTAATTAATGATTTTAAATAGATTCAACAAATTGTTCGTTAATTTTCAAGTCGCCTTGGTATATATATGGGCTAAATAAAGGAATAAAGTTGTGAATTGTCATTTAACTCTGTCGTTATACAAAATTACTTAAAAAAATGTATATATTAAAATATAAATAATATAAAATCAAAAAAAAAACAAACATTAAAATATATCATTAAATTAATTATTAGAATTTAAAGGAGATGTTCAAAAATATTTCCTCTTTCTCAAAGATATTTCCATCTCCTTTTGCAAATTTTGCGTTACTTTTTGCAGCAACTATGGCGAAACGAATAAAAATGCCTCCTTCATTCTATTTTTCATATCTTTTTTTGTATATAGGTGGCTCTCTTTCATAAACTCTTTCAAATCTGTGTTTAACATAACAATTCCATTCTTGTACACCGTCTGTTTGGATACTGTTGTCTATATATTTTTGAAGCCAAAAGACAAGTTCGTCCACATTCACCTAAATGTAAAATTTGAACAATTGTGTAAAACGGGAATATAAATAGATACAAAAATATGTGTAAATAGAAAAATCACATAAATGGTTACGTACTAATCAAATAAATCATAAAAACAAGTGAAGTATATAAGAAAATGGATAGAAAAATAAATAAACAAACAATGAGATTTAAGAAGGAAAAGGTATTACGTAATTTTTTTAGTGTGTACAATTACATCGATTTGTATTTTCATGTTGAATCAGACTAATTATGTATGTATGGTATTTAAAATATAAATGTCTAAAACAAATGCAAATATAAACCAGGCCGCCTTAACCGATGCTTTGCATTGGGACCACTTTTGACAAAAGAGTAAATAACAACGTTGTTATTAAAAATAGATATATAGTACCTAGTTTAAATGAAGTCATGTTAGTTTTCTGCGTAGAATTAAAAAATGGAATAATATATATATACGTTTGCCTACCTCTTGGACAGTCTGTATAGTCCAAAATATTTTTAGGTGATGCAGCATTAGCTTCTGTAACATTCTTGTAGAAAAAGTTTCTTTCTACAATGACAAATAGAGCTGTGATTAAAAACCCAGTCTTCGGTTAGACAGCCTGTACTTTCAAATACTCAACAGATAAACAAAACAAAGTTGACACTTATTTCTTAAAATTGCCAACCTTAATATAACTAGTAAGAATAACTAGTGAAGACACTTCGAAATGAATTTTGTCCGCATGCGCGTCAAACTGCGGCTCTCAAAATACCGTTCTTCGTCATGTTTGTAACAAATTAAGGATAAACTATGTTATAGCAGCATTTATATTGGAAATTTCTGTTTAATGTCTACATTATGTATTTTTTACCTTCACTAATTTATATTTTTATTTTTCTAATGTAGAAGTGCTGTTTTAAATTCGGTTCCAAAAATATAGTCGGCCATCGTCGAAGATTATTAAACACACCATTATTGCTCTTAAATGTCGCTACTAGTTATTATATCAGTTTTTTTTTTTAATAACAGGTAATATAGAAATTTTTTTATTTTGATTCATAAAATGTGAAACTATTAATTAGCCTATTTTAATTACCCACATCAGTTAAAAATATATCTGGAATTGTATTCCAGATATTCGTTTTCTGGTCGGAAAGAGCAGTTTATTTTTACATTGCCATATGATTTCGTATATTGTATGTTTGTTTGCCTTTGGATGTGTTTAACGCTGTTGCTTAGCATTCTTCTCTTAATTGAATTTTAACACATTTGAATTTTGACCCACATATATTTACATATCTTTAGTGTGTGTCTACTATTTACATATTTGTATTTTAAGGATGATTTGTTTTGATATGTAAGCATCTTAGGCAATATTAAAATAATAGCCTTACTTGGTTCTATTTATAGGCCAATATAATTTAAAATGGGCGTTTGACTTATGTACACTTCGTCTATTTTATGTTTTAACGCACGTCATCGTGGTTTTGTCATGTAAAAGAAAACAATGTATTACTTTGACCACGTCTCTCTAGTATACTAACGCTGAAAAGTAGCTACAATTTCTTGCTTGTCTTGGAGACTAAAGATGATTTGACTTCATGAGTGTGGCGGACGAGAATAGCAGTACTACCACACAGTAGTACGGCTTTCAAAGTAGTGTTTTTGTTGTTAGTTGTGAACAATATAGTCAAATAGTATGGTTTTAAATAAATAAAATGATCTATTATATATATATATATATATATTATTATTTATTTTCGCCTTTTTAGTTTCTTTTTATTCGTGACATGTGTGTTTTTTCTAGGATAGTAGCATAATCATTTTCCGCTTTCTATAACTTGCCTAAAGGTGTGTGTCAATATTTTAGCAAACGAAATATTACCAACACTACACTACGATACTTTATAATTTAGAACGACCATGTTTCTCGTTTCAAGTTGTTTTTTCTACTTTCGGTCTAATGACGACTACGTTCCATCTGGTTTTAAAGTTAATTTCTACTTTTCTGCTCTAATTTCCGTCCGGATTGAAAACTAGAAGCATCAATAACACCAAAGAATGATATTTGCTAATGATATTGCATCACGCGTATCTGACCGACTACAGACTACGCCAGAAACCAAATTACGGCACAGATACATCACGATGTATACTTGCTGTACTTTCTAACTGTATTTCGTGCGATACATTCATGAATTAGTAGTATGTTATGTTGAACTAGAAAACGAGATTCTTATACAATTACGTTAATTTGTTATTGCGCAGATCTAAGATTTATTTATCAGTAATTGTAAATTTAAAGTATGCATCTATTTTTTCATGTTATTTGCTTAGTGTTAAAGATCGTAAATGCTGTGTGTCAATGTCAAAATAATAAAATGAATGAATTGGCGCATGCCGCATGTATAAATACAATCTTCTAAAGGTTAAGGAGCTCGGTGTCAGCAAAAACTATTTGTTATCACTTATTAGCTTTCAATTTGGAAAAAAATAAGCATTTATAATAATAATAATAATAATAGAGATTTATTGGTTATATATGGTACAATAGCAGATAATATAGATTACAATAATGTTCTTATCTATGATAAAATATAAAATGTAAAATAATCCATAACTTTGATGGGGATTTGTTCGTAGCCGTTACTGCAATTTTATGTTTTTTCTTTTTTCTTGAGTTAGCGGCTTAATTTTAATATAATGAATTAAATTTTTTTTTTAATCAATAAAACTCTTCATTTAACGTTTCGACAAACTTTTTATTGTTGTCTATCCATAACTAATAACTAATATTACGATGTACATATAACAAAAAGGCTACATCGCCGTGGCTCAAATTCAGAGTTTGAGCTTTAGCGTTCTTCCAGTAGCTTTGAATTAAGAAAATAAACTGAAGAAATAATAATAATAATAATAATAATAATAATGCCATTATGTGGATGGACTGGGCAAATGCGAAGTGTAACAAATCTCTAGAATGAAAACACGCAACAACGATATTGGAAAGAGTAAGTAAATATAGTGTTATTGTATACTCATAAGTTTATGTCTGAGTCAGGTTTTAATAAATAGGGACTTTATAAATATCGAAATTGGGCAAAAGGTCATTAATAGTTTTGACAATATTATAAGTAAAGCTGCTTTTAAATTGTTCTAGGCGATGCTTTGGTATAGATAGATATTTGGTAGCACGAATATTTACAATGTGTGCTTGACATCTGTATTGTATTTTATTATGCAGATACGACGGGCTTCGTGTTTTTATAATTTTGACATAGAAATGGGCGATATGTAATAGGCATCTGTTGTGCATGTTAAGCATATTTAAGTTTTTGAGAATATGTGATGTCCTCTGAAATCTGGATAATCCATGAATAAAACGTATGCAGCAGTTTTGAACTTGCTGTATTTTAGCAGCCGCTTATTTTCTAATACACGAAGAATACAATACATCGCCGTAATTGGAGATAGATAATACTAATGATTCACATAGTAAAGATCTAGTGAAGCAGTCGAAAAAATGACGGTTAATATAGATAGATTTTAAAGCAGCAAAAGCTTTTTGTAATAATTTAACAGTGTTTAAGTTAAATTTGAGAGAAGAGTCAAGCCAAATTCCTAAACTTTTGACGCTATCTGAAATTGGAATATCATGAGAAGCTATTCTAACCTGCAATTTGGTTTTAACCCGCACGCTGCGGGCCAAAAACAATTAGTTGAGTTTTTTCGGGGTTAATCTTCAACTGATAGTTATCTGCAAAATTGCAAACCCTTTTTATATCGGAATTAAGGATGTCCTGAGCTTCTAAATAGTCATCAGAATCAAAGGAGAGATATATTTGGGTGTCGTCAGCATATAAGTGATGTAAGCACTCTACATATCTAACTCATTCAACATCTGAATATGGCATAATATAACTTTCAAACAGTGGAAACATTAAAGGTTTTTGCTGTGCAAATGTTACTCCAAGTTTTATTCATACACCATCACTAATTTCCAATCATTCATTTAATGATGTGCTATGTATCCAATGAACGTTATATATGTAGGTTAGGATAGAGTAGTAGTAGTAGGACATACTAAAAAATTTTCCACAACAGTTTTCACATTTCATTGTCTTTCCGTAAAAGTTGGTGTTCGTATGATTTCAATTTAATTTTTACAATTCAGTTTCATGTTTAATGTTTTATAAAACAATCGACAATTTTTCCTTTTGACGTTGATCTGAAGATGGCTTTTAGCCGAAACTAGTAATCATACATTAAATACTAGATGAACGAAAGAACGAGTTTTTTTACTACTCTATCCTAAAATACATTCATTTAATGGTATACAGAGTGTTCTGAATGAAACAATCAGTTTTATTTGCTTAAAGCTAGGAGTTTTGGAGTATTTCTGACGGTTTTAGGAAATAAGTGTCAATATTACAAAAATTACCACGAATAGGTTTATCAAACCTTAATACCGATCGATGCACAATTTTTGCGCTACGTTCATTTCTACAATGAAATGAATGAATTTTAGTTTATAGGTATCCATATTGGATATTTCTGACCATCCGGTATAGGATTTGCCGGTTTTTAGCGCGTGATGCTAAAACAGAAATAGAGACATTCAATTTATTTATCGACGACATAGTTGTAACAATGATTACTACTTGTACTAACATTTATATTGAACAAGTTCGTAATAATTTTGCAAGAGATAGGGATGCAAGAAATATCGATACAATAGAAATGAAAGCATTCATAGGTCTCCTTTAGCTTATAGGCACTTTGAGGTGCTCTCGCAAGAATGTGCATTTGTTGTGGGACAACTCTCGTGGAAACGGTGTTGAATCTTGTTATCTGACCATGACTGAACATCGATTTTGTTTTCTGCTGAGATACGGTTTGACAACATCAACGACTGTAATACGCGCAGAGAAGTTGATAAAATGGCAGCTATAAGAGAATTATTTGAAGTTTTTGTAAACAATTTCGAAAGGCAATATTCTCCTAGTGAGTACCTTACCATTGATGAGCGGTTACTTGCCTTCAGAGGTCGCTGCTCTTTCAGACAATACATCCCAAATAAGCCAAGCAAATATGGAATTAAAACGTTTGCTTTGGTAGATGCCCGAACGGCTTACACAGTCAAACTAGAAATGTACGTTGGTTTGCCACCGCCAGCACCATACAGGGAAAGCAATAATGCTAGGGATATTGTTATGCGAATGGTAGAGCCAGTTCAGGGCACCTCCAGAAATATAACTGGAGATAATTGGTTCACCAGCATCCCACTAGCTAATGATTTACTAAATGAAAAAAAATTGACATATGTTGGGACAATAAGACAAACAGAAGAGAAATTGCAAAAGAATTCTTGCCAAACAAGGAAAGAAAAGAATACACATCACTTTTTGACTTTCAAGAGAAATGCACCACACTTTCATATTGTCCTAAAAGAAACAAGGCAGTTTTGATGATTTCGACCATGCATCATGATAGCTGCATGAATGATGAAACGGGCAAGACGCAAAAACCATAGATTATAACTTTTTATAATCGTACCAAAGTAGGTGTTGATTTAGTGGATCTACTACCAAGAAATACACTGGATTCATAAAAATTTCACCATTCCATTTAAAATAAGAAAGTTGATATCAACTGTATATAGATCGTAGTCAGCCATGACTATTCTGCAAATTTCAAAATCAAATTCCAGCTGAAACTTTGAAAAATTCTTTCTAATCAGCCAGTTCGGTGGGACAGCCTCTACATTTTTGTATTTACAGTAGTACCTCAAATTAAAATAATAGATTTATTTTAAATCTTTTGTTACAATAAATTCCAATTGTTTGGAATTGTCTCTTTAAAATTCGGCCTGCGATGTCAAGAAACTACCTCTTCTACATACGCAAAGATTGAAAAATAACACCATAGGAATACACCTGTGAATTTAACAGGAAACGAAATCTGATACCTACAGTGCAGCATACAAGTGTTGAATCGTCTGATCCCTAACACGCTTTTCCCATTATACGACCATAACCCGCATAGCTCCGAAAGCACTGGTGTGGGTAATCTATTATTTAAGAGTACACAAAAAAAAGAGGTACGGTGATGATAGGCAGTTGCACTTGTTGCGTCTTTTTTGCCGTGATGTGAAACTCAAGTTGCTGTCACTTGAGGTCAGGGTTGGACCGTTTTAAGACTGGGAAGCACGCTTCGGTAATCGTACATACGACCCTAGGAAGTGAACTGGACTATTGTCTCGACGCAACGGTCTGCGCTCTAGATATTCTTTGTAACGGCCGCTTATTTAATTTAATTTACAGAATAAGCGCTAATTATCTGCGTTTCTCTTCATGTTTTTTTTTAACGTATCTTTGGTATTGTTGCGTCTCATAGTGCTTTAATGCTAAACAGCGAAATTAGGTACCATAGAGAATTAGGGAATATAGCAGCTGGTAACCTCTATAAATTATATGGGATAATAACCTCAAATTGTCACATTCATGATTATTCACCTAATGTGACTAATATAATTGAAAACCACTAAATGTTTCGTATAATTATAAACGCACTGTCCTCAGTGCTTTTATAAATTTATTAAAGCCCTACTACCTACTATATGTATATCTAACTGCTCATATCCGGATTGTTCTACAGTCTGTATTTTAATTTGGGGGAGTAAAATAGAAAAGGCAAATGATTTATTAGTCAGCCAATCTTAAATTTATTCGCTACGTTTCGACGCAAAACACGCGTCATTTTCAGGCTTTATATCGAAAAAGAGGCGTATCTATCTTGCGTCAAAACGTAGCGAATATATTTAAGATATGCATTGACTGACTAATAAATCATTCGCTCATAATATGACTGTTTTTTTTTTTTGGGTTTATGAAGAATTGAGCGTACGCAGATCCTAATAATTCAAAAATATGAGTGAAATGTAAATTTATTAACTCACATATAATAATATTAATTTAATTAAAATTAATCAAGTTTAGTAATCATACGGGTGTCCTCTCCATAACTTTTTTATTTATGGATATTTTCTTTTATATCCGTAATATGTGTTTTTTTACTGTAAATTCCCAATTATCACTTTCGGTTTTTCCGGAAATAAGAACGAATTTAAATTTTTAAATGGAACAGCCCGTATATTTTTGCATATTCGGATTCTGTGTAATTTTCTGAGTCTGAACACTTATGATTTGTTAGTTTGCGTTTCCTTGTTTAGCAAAATTTTGAATTTTTATGTTACCATCTAGAGTGCCACGAATACGCTAAAAATCCTCCTAACTGTCAAGATAACACCTACAAACTAGCAATGTTACAGTCTTTCTTTTTATACACCCACTAGAACGTGCCTTATTTGCAAATAAGGAGGAAGTTTTAAAAATGAGTTCCGCCTATTTGCAAATACACCCCACCATTTATGAAATGAATGCAGCCACCTTAAGTTTTATCCTTCTAAATGTTCAAATCAAACTTACAAACGCACCTTTATTGTTCAGATGCATAAAAGTCGTACTAGATGCGCATGTAAGGCTTACTCCTTTGTGCATGTACAAATTATCGACCTCCAGGTTTAACAATTTTTTTCGTTGCCTTTAGTTCTATTCACTAATGTTTATAAAAATAAAAAGGTCTCAGTAAAGGACCAACATAGTTTATTGCACAGCATTGTAAGAGTCTCTATTACAACATGTATGTATGTACTTACAATGATTTAGAATAGAGTTTCTTTAAAGATCACAACTACCAAAATCTTACAATCGATCCAAATTCAGGAGTCTAACTAGTCCACAATGCGTTAAATGAATGACTGCTTAGAAACCCCTTATTACAAAGTCTTCTATCTAAGATATAAAGTAAAACGCTGGGTTGCTTTTAATGCTGGTGCCCCCGAATCTTTTCTTGAGAGGTGTACGTATGTCCCCACCTGTTCACTAAAATATGCATATGAGTAATATGAGCTATCTGTTTGCCTTCTTGGTATGTTCTAACTTATCTTTGACAATTGCATGTAAATATTATATACTATATATAGCTAAGAAATGTTATTATTATCCCATATATACGAATTAATTCCTTTATACCATTTTCGTCCAAACTTGTGAACTTGGCTACATCAATCAGATTACCGTAAAAGAAATTAGTTTCTTATTATTAATACCTTGAACTGATAAAACATAGGTTGAATGCGATGAAAAATACACGCCATTAGGGGTTGTGCTACCTGAATATCTTTTCGATTCTATACTTATATTATTATACATATGCATACCAGCACACCGATAATACTGTAATCCAATAAAAACAAAACACTTGCTTCGAAATATCTTTCTGAGATCCTCCAACAAATTCAATTCGAACAGCCTTACTTACTTACTTCATCATTAATATTATTAGGTAGATTTGTCGCTACATATGTTTATCCACCTTTTTATCATGTAATTAGGCATAAGATACGACTATATAAACAATGCTACTTTTTGGGTCTATACAATTTTAAATTGCTAATCTGAATTAAAAAAAAAAAACAACTTATATTGTAAGATTTATATTTCATCTACAATCTCTTAAGAATCTAATAAGATTTTACCATTCGTAACATGCAGCTAAGTAACCGATGTTACATAATTCCGGATTACATATACACATATCTAAAGTAATTGTAAAATTTCCAATAAAAGTTCACGAACAGAAATCTCTTTAGGTGTAAGATACTGAAGACGTATAACGGCTTTCTGGAAAATAAGTAGTATCTTATGTGTTTGGGTTTTAGGTTAACGGATGTTTTGAATTTAAAATTAGTTAAACGGAAAAGAAGACATAAAATGCTCGAGTCGTTAAAATTGCTACGACATAAGTATCGACAAGCCAATATTCCGTAATCTCGTATGGAATGTTAAGATCTTCTGTCATACATATACTAACATAATATTTACTTTTTATTTAACAGGCTTTTGGCTAAAATGTGCGTGAAAAATGAAAAAGTAATAAGAAAAGTAATTGACATAAGTAAAATAGCATGTAATCTATTTGATAATTTCAATTTCTGTCATTGTTCACACATTGTTTTCCAAACTATTTGTTCGTATAATAGCTAGAGAGAAGTTTTTAATATTATCTTTAATTAATCTGATTTTTCCACTCATAAGTAATTATTTTGTTTGGTGGACTTATGTTTATTGATCTCGTTTACTATTGGAATAATTCGTGTATAGTTTATTCTGCAATTGCAACGTTTATTTTATGACTATACACATTAACACTTCTATGATTTTATTTTCTTGAATTAAATATGTAAATTAAAAGAAAAATTGCATTTAGTTGCTGTAGAACACAATGTTTATAGAATACGTTTGTTTAAATTGCTAGGTATAACAAAAATTCGACTTATATATACATATGTATCTGTATTACACGGTGAAAGTACTGTGTTATGTTTGTGAACAGTGTTATTCCATTCCATTCACACAAGAAACCTCCTAATTAATTAAATTTACTTTACAATGATGGTGGGAGGGCATACTCCAATTGACCTCTTCGCGAACAATGAATTGCACCGGTGACTACAGTTGTAGGAATTCCAAGCACGCAGGAATCCAGATACCCTCTTCTCATGACTATCATTTGTTCGACAATAATAGCCGGTTGTGATTTATGTTTGCGTCAAAACGTATACCTACCTGGGGACACTTCGTCTTCAATGGAACCGTATTGTGGTAGCGTTTGTATGTCAGCGTTTCCCCGAGGTTTTTTTTTTTTCTAATTTCTCTTATGAATATTTATTGAGGTAGTGCGGTACTTTGTTAAGAGGATGGATGGTTAACACAAATATATTTACTTCATCATTAAATATTTATAGTTTTATTTGCGATTTTAATTTGCAAAAATTGTTACCAAAGAAAGAAATAGATGACACCATGGGAATGTCGAATTTTTCAAAGCAACATAATAGATAATGCTGTTGTTTTATGATTAAGTACACGTAGGGAAGTTTATATTGTAGGGATCCCTGTAACTATACTGAAATTTAGTATAATGTATTGCTAAGAGGAATGAACAGATATGGTATACTCACGAAATTAGAAAATATAATGTTATCTGTCATTTTGTTTAAAGTTCAGGTGTTGTAAAAGAATTAACAAACCCGTGTAAGAATTTAGAAATAAGTTTATATTTAAGCTAAGAATAACAATAACAAAATTAGCATACATAGGATGCAATTCCATTGCTTAATGTCACAGGGACGAAACTCATACTGTATATGTACAGTATGAGTCGTTAAGAATGAGGAATCTGGAAACTGGGAATAGTAGAGCCTAAAACTGCCTTATGCAAATGTTGCTCGTTTACGACATACAGGGTGTTCCAAGTTAATAATTTTATTTCTAAATTTCCCAATAATTCAGCAAGTTTTCATAGAATCAACGTGAAAATTGGTATTACTACGTTTTTCAGCATGAATTCATAATAATTCAACATGTTTTTCATCAGAATAGGAATTTGTCATCACTTTTACCGTTGCTTATACAAAGGGCGCTAGTTTCAGCTTGGTGAATAGGTAAATTGAATCTTATCTTTTTTGTGTATGCAGAATCACATAAACCGAATAGAAATAATACATACTTGTTTAATTTTGATATCTTGATCCGTTTTCGAAATATTTGCATTCGAAAGTTTCAGTGCATTTCATGCTACTTTCGTAAATTTTCTTAAAATACAAAGTTAACTTATCCATCTGACGCTATCATTATTTATGCTTGTTAAGCTTGTGTCAAAAAGTGCTAAGCAAGTAGCCTTATCGTTTTCTGCCTTATTTGTACAAGAATAAGTAGTAATAAAATATGCCACGGCATAATGCCTTTTCAAATAAGTAGTGAAATGCGAGATATGATTTGCGTTTTTGCTCAAATAGATTTTAGTAGACTTGCTGCAGCCTGGAGATATTTATAATTGTATCCAAACAGAAGGCAACCAAATCACAAACTTTTTCGATATCTTTGTAATCGCCTGGAAGAAACTGGATGTTTTCGTCCTAAGCGTTATGGAAAACAATTTCAGTAGAAGAAGAGGAGGAAGTTCTAGTTCGTGTTACCGAAAATCAAGGCGGAAGTACCCGCCGTTTAAGTGCGGCGACATTTTCCTTACTACAATTCTAGAACGACATTCCACAATATATTTACTACAAAATATTGTTCTATGTATAAAAATGTGCATTATTTTATAGAGTAGAAACAAAAAAGATTTGTACTTTGGAATAACAGTTTTAAACTCTTTTACAAAAAAAACATAACTATTTGAATTTCTCCAAAGAATTTATGTAGTTGTTCCATATACAGCAATTGCGTCTGCTCATTTGAGTATTGTTTTTATTCTCCTGCAAGCAAATGAACGACACCCGCCAGGTATAGAGACAAATAGCATTTCATCCTGAATTTGTAAAAAATAATCAGCTGAAGTTAATTATATTGGTATATTTATCATTATACAACAAAAGGCATTTATAATCTGATAGCAATAACCAATACTAAGCAAGAAGTAGAACTAAATTACTTTATTTGTATCGTCATTGGAACATTTTAAATCGTTTAAAGAGAATAATTGTATCATTTCAAACGGTCACTATTTATTACTTAGTTTATATGGAGGTCAGGTCCGCACGAACATGTTACATTACGTGAATGAATTCTTAAGGAGACAAGGAACGAAACACATGTATTTTTAGTTATTGATTTACTACCTATGATTATTCATACTATCGTTTGATTACAGCAAAAAAACCGTAGCATTCGAAATTAAAATATGAATTTACACATAAAATACGAAATCATATAATGACCAATTTACTGCTCCTAGCCTAAAAAAGTTTTAGGATCAGACATCTTTGAATTTTAAAATGTATACCTTTACAATCTTGATGCTAGGTAACTTTACAGAAATGCCAATTATGAACTTCGAAATATATAATCGCCGTGTTTCACGTTAATATTCTGTTATGCAATGCGAATGTATACAGGCTGTCCCACTGTATCACCCGTTTGTTTCTCTTCTTTATTTCTTTAAGTAAATGAAAAGTAACTCTCGTTAATTTTTTATATAAATTTCAAATTTCAAAATTCAGAATAGGTAATAAATGCAGAAAAGACCAACCTAAAGATTCTACGTAACTCCGTAGAGAATACCAGCTGATGAAGAGAATGATGTGTTACACGCGGATCTTTAGCAGTCCAGATTCGAAAATATCAAAGATTTAGTATTGATAGTTTGTTTTATTACAAAACAATGATAATCTTAGTATGTAATCATAACAAAGTAGGTATTAGATACAGAAAATTTAATTAAATATTTTAGTTCTCGGAACACAAAACGGCATTTGCACTGAATTATATTAGTGCGTTTATTAGAAACGTCTTATCGATGGGAACAAGCAGGTAAAGATTTTATGGCCTCGTGCTCGCTCTCTCTCTTAGGGCCTCATCAGTACCCTGCTTGATCATTTAGAATGTTTTATTGGGACTTTAGGTTCTGCTTGAATCTTATTGTGACAAGTAGTACAATAGGTGAATAAAATTGCACTGTGGTAAATCCATATGTGTTTCTAAACGACCCAGGATATCAACTTTGTATGAAGAAGGTTGTGCCAGTAGGCAAATCGGTGAAAGATTAAATGTAGCGGCGTTGACAGTAAAATACACTATTCGATATCACGAGACAGGCGCTTTGGAAGACCGTGACCGTTTAAGTGCAGCAGATGATCGTCTTCTACGATTAATAAACAAACGAAATCGCAGAAAGACAGCACCAGAAATAGCGAGCGAATTCAATTGCGGACTTCAGCATCTGATATCAGTTACCACGGTGAAACGCCGCCTAGCGGAGGTTGATTTACCCGGTCGCGTGCTGGCAGCTCGTAAATCATTGCTATGCCGAGGTAACCGATTAAAAAGAGTACAGCGGATCGGAGGACATATGGACTGGACACTGGACATTGAGCTGTTGTGGAAGGAGCTTGATAGAAAGTTGCAAATTGTTGGTCCTACTTCAAAAGAACAACTCTGGAGTTGTTCTATAACAAGAATGGAACAATGTCCCAGAGACATGCTAAGAACATTAATCATGAGGATGTCGCGAGTTATGCGATTTTTATTTTTTCAGAATCAGTTGGCTCTTTTTCTTTAACATTTGTTGCTTGACCAAACTTCCGTGGACAGTTGTGTATATGTCAGGTCGTGTAAACTATGTACGGTTGCGTCTCTTCGCAATTTCTTCACTCAACGATAATAACTATGTAGTAGCTTAAGTATCCAAATGACAAATGTCGCGCTCAGATAGTCAGACTTTATATTGTTGGTTGCTTAATATAAGAACTGCTGTATTTCTACTTGGATTTGTCGAAATGATGCTCCATACGTCCACTGCTGTATCTTCACATACTCACTCTTCACTCGAAACTTCACTTCAAAAAAAATCGTCGAATTTGCTGCGATGTTGCCTCTCGAGTGCGATGCTTAAGCGGAATTTACAGTTATGCAATTCATCTCAATGCAACTTTGATTTAAGAACTCGCAAAGTCGTTGTTTTTTGTTTTTTTTTTGAAATTGCATGACCAATTTTCAATTTTGTGTTTAAAGCCAACCTACATAATGGAAAGTTAAAAATATGGTATGGTCTTTGTCATGGTGGTAATGTTTGCAAAATCTTGCATGCAACTGTTCTAAAAGGAAAAGATGGTTTAATGTATGTTTGTACATATACAGTGTGAGTCGTTAAGAATGAGAAACTGGCAATAATGGAGCCTAAAACATGAGGATTGAGCGCAACATGCCTTATACAAATGTTGCTCGTTTAAGACATACAAGTAGGTAGATGATGTTCAGGTTAATAATTTTATTTCTAAATTTCCGAATAATTCAGCTAGTTTTCATAGAATCAACGTAAAAATTGGTATTACTACGTTTTTGAATAACAATTTGTCATCACTTTTACCGTTGCTCATAGAGGGCGCTAGTTTCCCTCTGCTAAATAGGTAAATCGAAGCTTATCTTTTTTGTGTATGCAGAATCACATAAACCGAATAGAAAATTAGAAAGAGCAACCTTTTTTACATGAAAAATACATACTTGTTTAATTTTGATATCTTGATCCGTTTTTGAGATATTTGTATTAGTGGGTCGTATTAACACCATTTTTTATCTTTAAATTACTTTAATTAAGTTCTGGTAAATAATAAATAGTAAAAAGAAATAATGCATACACACTCAATCATACTTTATCAGTAGAGTAATAACATACATATATTTGAAAATAAAATCGACTTTCAAATATTTTCTAATCCATATTCAGATAAACCGTGTAAACTTCTGACAAGGTTGTATATTATATCGAGTAAAAAAAATATTGTCGTACCGTCACTACTTGTTTGTGAAAATGAAGCTAAAAGTATAGTATACAGGGTTTCCCACGGTAGCCGTGGAACTCTGAATTTTTGGAATCCGGGGCTATTCAAGATTCTCTTGCATTTTAAAATATTTTCAGGGTCTTACCACTTCCGGTTCCCGGAAGTCGCCATAAACTTTCTTATTTTAAATGGAACATCCTGTATATTATTTAATTTTTAAATTCCTGAGAAAATTTTATGATGAGTTCTAATAGGTTTCCCTATACCTATTTTCAACTGCTACTTAGATATCTTGATTTTTTTGAAAATTTTGAAAGATGTTAGCGTTATTTGCAACACAGTATCTTTTGCCCATTTTCGACTGGTAATAAACACTTCTAGGGTAGATGGAAGCACAAGAATGACACTTTCGAAATCCACATTGACAATTGATTTGTCGTATACAGGGTGTCCAAAACTGCATGACCAATTACAAAATCTTCAAAGTTGAAAAAGTTCTTTTTTTCAAATGGAACACTCTGTATATTATTGGATGATCAGATGCAGAATTTAATTCTGCATCGATTCGCTATGACTTTTCCTATACCTATTTACAACGGTTTTCTTGTTATTCCTTATTTTTTACTAAAATCTAATAAAACTACAAAATCGTATCCAGTAAGCATTGATTATAAGAGGAATTAGAACAAGTGACTTTACAGTTGTCGATTTTATGTCAAAGTAGTACTTTGCAAAAATTTAAGCTCGGTTATTGGAAACTGGGAGTGTAAAGGCAACTCGTAATCACCGAAAGCCAGTAATAGATAATGAAGCTAACAAGGTGAATGCTTTGGCTTATTTTCAAGCTTATCCACAGATGGTTCCCAGGGACCCTGGAACTGGCCACCGAGATCACCCGATTTGACGCCCTTGGACTTTTACCTGTGGGGTAGCATAAAAGAGCAAGTGTACTCTACACCTGTATTAACGAGAGAGGAACTATTGAACCGTGTTCACGATGCGTTCACCAATATAACCCCAGACGAACTTCGGAGATCGGTTTCGCGAGGAGTACATGATAGAGTGATTCAGTGTTTGAACCAAAATGGTGGTCACATAGAACAATTATTGTAGTTATTTCGTTCAATTTATTTTATTTTTTCTTGTCATTATGTTCCTAATTTTTTTGTTTTTCATTTGTTACTACGTTTCAAATTTTCTTATGTTCATGTTTTGTTTCCATTTTCTAATTAAAATGAAACACACACGATGTTTCAGTTTCTGTCAAAAATCACATTAAAACAGAAAGTATTAACATAACAAGAAAACCGTTGTAAATAGGTATAGGGAAAGTCATAGCGAATCGATGCAGAATTAAATTCTGCATCTGATCATCCAATAATATACAGGGTGTTCCATTTGAAAAAAAGAACTTTTTCAACTTTGAAGATTTTGTAATTGGTCAGGCAGTTTAGGACAGCCTGTATGCCACAAATCAATTGTCAATGTGGATTTCGAAAGTGTCATTCTTGTGCTTCCACCTACCCTAGAAGTGTTTATTACCAGTCGAAAATGAGCAAAAGATACTGTGTTGCAAATAACGCTACATCTTTCAAAATTGCAGTTTCGTATCGTTTCTAATTCCAAAGATTCTAGTAGTAGTAGATTCTAGTAGAAGAGGACGGTCGAAATACACTCTTAGCGTAACATCTACGAACATGTACTTTCAGACTTGTTTCTGTTCGATATTCCGTCAATTTACTTGTTTGTACTGTGATTTCCATATCTAATGCTTATTTTACTATACACTTATACACATTTTATTGTGATTCTGGAAGATTGGCTTTTTTACGCTATGTCAGATTTTTAACCAACTTCGATCCACTGTGCGGCGGTGATCTGAGCGCAGCGAATCAATGATAAATACATATATTCTACACTTCATATTTTGAATATAATACAAGCTGGTAAATATGATACAGCCGTTAATAAAATACTTTATTTGTTGTATTGATCAAGTTCAAATATTTTCTTACATTGAACATAAAGGTGCGATAGTTGTTCACAATAATTTGGTATTACATAGCCATGGAATTCGTGTAGTAGGAAGAATTTAACGTTGTTTGTAATAGCAATGTAATATTATCGATTGGAAAACAATTATGCGTTTGGTATAACACGAATTACATACATAAATATTTGAAATAACGCAGATAACACTAGTTCATTTTGACTTAAAATGTGTATTAATCTAACTATAAAATCATAGCAAACGTGTTCTTTGTTAAAATAACGTGCTGTTTTGACTATATTTATTCTCGTAATAGTGCTAAACTGAACATTTGATTCGTTTACCACTTGTCGTTTTCCTAGTGTACGTTAGATATTACATTACACTACAGAGAATCATCGTAAATATGGCAGTTCTCTTATTTTGCTCCAGTAATAATGTATATTTAACACCAATTAAATGTATGGCAGATACTGTCATAGAATATTTACCTATTTACATTTTACAGAATCTATTAGCAACAAGACGACGACTCCACCGCTCAACCGTGTGTCTTATCTCGCGAAACAACCCCAATGCGGGAGGCAACTTTTGCATAATGGCACTGTTGTGGATAAGACTGTCATTAATAACTTAAAATATTTGATTAATCGAACCATAAAATGGTTATAAAAATTGGAAAATAAACAGAACAAAAGAAATGTACTAAACCGTAATTCGATAAAAAACTTACTTGTGGCTTACATGTTTCGACCCATTTGGATTATTTGCAGAGGCAAGTTAAATTTAAGACGGCTAAACTATAGGTTTAGTTACAATAATATTTTTGTTCAAGTACTTAACAAAACACTATTTATTTGCCTATGTATATTTAATCTCGTAATAATGTTAAACTGACCAAAAGTTTGTTAATTTAAGGGTGAGCTAAAGTTGGTAATGCAGATCGCGATGGTAACATTTCATATAAAGCTTGAAAAATATGATTAGTTAATTATGTTTTATGTTATCAAGTGAACTCCAGGTGAACGGTGATTATGATGAAGAGTTATCTTGACGACTTCTAACTGGATAACCGCGGAGGAATAAAAAATTTGATCCAATAGTGTCATTATAACAGTAACACTGTGTATATTATGGATGTGTAAGAAAATTTGGAAAATATTCAGTTGTTTATCAGTGGCGCATGAAATACTATTACATAAAATGAACCGCCATTTTGGAGGAATTATAGAAAATATAAAAGTATAGCACTTTGGTCGAAGATGGTGTCATTGTAGTGACACAACACACAAAAGACGATGTGTGACGAATATGTTACAACAAATACATTTTTCTGGGCAGCTATTGAGTTAAGAATTACAAAAAGGTTTCATTTGAGCAAAAAGAAATGTTCGTGGCGATAAGCGATTCGGTCGGTAAGCAAAACGCATTGGTATTTTATGGTGCCATCTGTGATGCAATTACAAAAGCCAGTGTCCACGGTTTTCATTTCCACAGCTAAGTACAGAAGCACCTATATTAGCAGCATTATATATATATATAATATAGCTACAACTAACAATCGACAATCTTTATTACAATTTCATTCGATTAAATGCGTAAAAACCTTCATATTTGTATTTACTAGTATCGATAAGCACTAATATGTGTGTGGCTAACAATTCACAAAAACTAACTAAATAGCTATTTTGCGTTCTTTTAATATTGACATTAACAACGTTCGGTGTTAACTGGGTCATTTGCAAACAAACCTTTTTACCCATGGTACGTATTACTAGATCCAAAAACACAAATTGTTTAAGCAATTGCTAGCTTTGTGGGCACAATAACGTTGGAACGTGTCTAAAATTGAAATGGTATCATCAAGTACCTCTTTTTTATGTAAATCCATTTTTCAGAAATGAGAAAAAGTAAAGTTTTGTTTTTAATTCACTCAGCGTCTGTGACATTACGTTCTCACCGTGGATATTTAGCGATAGAGGATAGGTTTAAATCGGAAAAAGCTATAAAATTTTGTTTTAATTATATGAAAGCGAAGGGTTAATGGAACTGCGGTAAATGACATCTGAAATTTTTTGAGATACGAAAAGCGCTTACTGTTTTGTTTTACCTTTCATACCTTTTTTCTTTTGGTGTTGTAGAGAAAAACCGAAAACATATTCCCAATATTTTGGTTTTCTGCCAATAGCCTATTCAAAATTTCTATATGTCATCTCGGTTTTTTTTTATTTTGATTATGTGTAATATTATATTGTCAAAAAACCGTTTGGTATTACCCTAGAATCCATTTCAATATTAAATGAGGTAGTCGTGAGATTTTAAAGTATCAAATATTTCAATTATCGTTTATTAAGTAGTAATGGAAAAGTGTGGACTGTTAAGTACTTTTTGATCATCGATTAAACACAACGAGTAAAAGATTACTATTACATCCACAAAGACATCAACCACATCGTACTATTTTTTTTCATGATTTGTTACAAGTTTGAGCATCTAGGTAATGTTTACGAGTGTTTACGTTAGCAGAAATTTGAATTTGGGAATATGTAAATTTTGAAAACGTGATTATAAACTAATAATTAGAGCAAATATTCCAATATCCATTTAACCAATTTTATTAATGCTTCTCTCAAAGTTCTTCAATGTAATATTTATCTCCATAAAAATAATGCCACTTAGATCAGGAGATCTAGCCAACCGTTTAACAGTTTTATTTCTATTTCACGGCTTAGAAACGCTTGCTTTAGCAATTTCTTGCATCTTAAAAGTTATAGCTGATTTAATATGTACATAAAAGATTTAAGTATCTTTCCTCATTAGCGACAATTGCAGTACTTGAGAGTTTCGTGTTTCGTGACTACCTTATTATTGTTAGTATTAGTAACAGAGATAGCATTCAGATGGTTCAATTAATAATGGCGACGATTGCGGTTATTAGGACCTCCGGTAGAGCGGATGTTATCTTAAAGTTTATCTAACAGATCCTTAAGGTACCTCAGAATCTTTTTGAATTAGATTTTTTTAGGTCTTCCACCAGAGGAAAGTTTACCTTCCCAAAGATGACGTACCTAAAATTCTCGTAGCGTGAGTAAAATACACTTTTTTGTATAAACCAAACCACGACAGTTGCTCTAATATTGCGACGCTTTCTGATTTATCCTGATATGCCAATCGCAGGTTCTGACCCTTGAAAGTTTTCCGCATCACTTCTTGTTGCAAGTGTATCCGCTTCCTCATTACCCCGAACTAGTGTGTGCTCAGATAGCCGGATTAGGGGTAGATTGCTAGCCATCCTTGGTACATTTAGAGTGTTTTTACAGCTCTAAATTCATTTCTATTTGCACTTGTGCAGCTCTAGTGCTTTCAGCATTGCCTCACTGTCACTGAACATTTTTATTGAATTGTGTCTGATTTTTTATTTAAAATCTCTTTAGCATATACCTCAACGGCATAGATTCAACCTCGAAATTCGTACATAAAATTGATAATTCGCGGTTATTCAGTAAACCCAGTAAAGTTCTTTACACCAATAGCATATTACATTGAACGAATCAACCCGTTATTTTATTTTCAATGACTTTGGTCTCCTTATACAATGAATAGTTTATTATCAAATAAATTCCCTCGTCATTTAATAAAATCTTTTTCATTGATTTGATAACAGGATGAAACATCCATCCATCTACTCATCACAAACTGCGCTGCACTGTGCAACTTAAGGGCGCTGCACCTGGGAGCATGTGAAATCGAAGAGGGAGAGTTACCTAATCTAGGGCCTTCGGACATTCTGCACTTTTTAAAAGGAATCAGACTGGAGGCCAGCTGTAAATACAGCGAGAAGAGGGGACACAATAGATCTTTCAGATCGCAGTGTACTATCACCGTAATATCACACATACATACATTGATTTGATAAACTCGTCCTTCGGACCAATTTGAATGCACTATTTTGTGTGAACAATGAATTTAGCATTGTTTCAGGAACCATTTTTGGTTCAGTGTAGATAGCAGATCTAAGGTAGCATTGAAAATGTGTTTGAGTTTCTCTTTCTGTACTCGGGATATGATGCTGGAAGCAAAAGAAGAAAATGGACTTTTTTCGTTTTTTAAAAAATCGTTATTTTATCACAGGTTCATTTTCTCTTCAAGTTAATAACAAACACCAAATTAATTTGGTGTTTGTTATTATTAATGTGGCGGTCGAAAACGAATCAGCTTGTCTATTTTCTGTATTCCTTCAGAAACTAGATTTAGAGTGTGATGTTTTTTCCCTGTGTTTTTATTTTTTATTTTACTCTTTTGTTCTATAAAAAATTCTCAACAGCTTTACTACGATGTTAAATATGAAGTCCTAAAAAATGTAAAAATAAAATAAAATCTAGGTTTCTTCTATTATCGGTAATATTTTCCCATCTAAAGCTGTAATTTTGGTAGAGTTAATAATAACCAGACTTAATGAAATGTAAAACATATCCCTGGGAATGTTGACAGTTGGTTATCTTTTCTAACATAGGTACTTTCTTATCGTTAAAATTGTGTAATAGGTATACGTCTATGTTTACATCACCTAGTGTTTAAGTAGTAGGTAAATATACTTGTTAAAACCCAGAAAAGAAGACGTCGTCGTTTACCTAGTGTAGGGAATAACATACTTCGTATACGGAGTAATTATGCATCTCTCTGAAGCGAAAACGTTGATTATGAAGATACATTCGTGCATTTCTTGAATGTTAATACAACCGTTGTAATAACAAACTATTTCATACGTTCCTACATAATATATGTATGTTTAGTGTAACTGTAAACACATCTGCAGAAATAATTGAAGTTTGTGGATTAGTTACGTGATTAAAACTGTGTATATTTTGCAAGAACCTATCCACCTATCGATAAACAAGCAAGAAACGTAAAATTGTTCTTTAACACAGATCAAGTTGTTGGTTATTGTCACAAATCGTTTTTGGCATTACATAATCTACTCTATCTCTATTTTTTTAATATCTTGTTTTGTGATTGTTTTATTTGCATTTTTTGAGTCCGAATTATTATGAATTTATGTTTATTTTTGGAGAATTACAAATTACATTCTATCGCTGAAATCACCGTATACGAGCAAAAGCAATGGAATAGCACAATCCAGAAATTATCCGAGCCAGATCTGTGACTGCATTATCGACTTATGCTGCGGTCGCCCTGTGGGTTGAGAGTTTGGCTTGTGTTCCGTAGAGGACGCACATCTAAACTATTTATTCCCTAGTAGGCGATCGAGGATATATAACCTAGAAAAGCAATAGCGATTAGGGAAGTATAAGGGTACGCAAGTCCTTTACATTTCGTTGGAAACACATTACGACACCGTAGCATTACCACAGCACCCTCCTCGGAGGTACACGGCCAAACATATAACTACAAACAGACCATATTTTTTTAAAGATACCGCGAGATTTAATTAATTTATTAGATATGTTTCGATTTTCCTTAATATCAATTGATCGCATTTACAGCTTACATTTAATTTAACAATGTCCTGACTACATTTTTAATGCGGCTTTTAATAATTTTTGAGATTGTAAAAGTTTTCACTAGTGAGCGTAGTACCTCTCTTCCTTATAATGTTTTTATTATGAATAATAACAATAAAAGATTGAAATTATAATAAACTATCAGAAATGTTAAATTAAATATTAGGTGTGAATATTAATCAATATGATTCTTTTCCAAAAATCACAGATACATATATCTAATTTACACTAAAAATAAACTTTATAAGTCAAATCATCAATAAATTTTAGTGATGGGCACTATCGATTATTTTGACTATCGATAGTGGATTATCAATAATATAGTCATGGCTAACGCACTATCGCGTATAATAGAAGAAATTGCATAAAAAAATTTGTCTGTATAATTACTCGTAAAATCGATGGCAACATTGTTACCATCGATTGTACTACTAAACCTACTGGGGCATCGGTAAAATTCAACAACACTTCATAACAAATTTCATAACAATCCCGAAATTTACACTTATAAGTATTTTTGCGTTTGTAAAATTATTGGGCTGTTTTTAAAATTACGTAGTAAAAATATAAGCACTGTGACATTTAGTAAATTCGACAGTATTTTTTAGTTGTAAAATTACGGAAATAATTATTTTTTGCCTGTCAGAAAGTGCAGGCATTTCATATAAATTGTATTTCCTTCGAAAATGCTTTGTTTTACTGTGAATTGTGACTGAGGACGTGTTAATCTATTATTTTTTGAAAAACCTAGAAAGAAACGTCTACATCTTCGGCGCTGGAAACACAAGCGACAAATAAGTATGAATATTTTAATTAAGATAAAAACATTTGATGTTTAAAAACATCGTTTTCAATTTGTTCACTGTATCTACAATAAACCTGTAAAATAATATTTGAAATATATGTTTTATTATAAGTTTATAAGAGATGTAACGTATAAGTAAATTAACATTGAAAGGACAGGAAATCTTGAAAGAAAAAACTTACTTTCTTCGATATTTTAATTTTACTGTTGTAATATTTCGTTACTCGGTATTGTAAAACTGTAATAAATTATTTGGCAGTGATATTATCTGGGGCGCTTATATTTGTACTCCAAAGCTTAAAGAAATTTCCGTACAAGTCCTAAAATTTAGGTTTTCATGGAGGATTCCTTAACATTTTATCTAATTCTACATCGAGATTACTTTACGTTTTAAAATTCCTTCAAATAATGAGGAATTTATAAAGTACACCAAATATTGGTGTGAATTTGCTTTGTTAATGTAAAATTACACCAATTTTTTAGAGTGCAGAGATGAAACAGTAAAATAGAGAAAGACAATTTACAATTAGATTAGTTCAGTATCGATAAATAATACGGAATTAACGACAACTGCTCCATCTGTCAATTAACATTGCATTCTGCACCGACATAATTGAGTGGACATAGTATTATATTTTATTATTAATATATTTGTTTTGTAATATTAATATGTTTTTGGATATTATTTATGTTTAACTATTTGATCTGCTAGAAGATCATATGATTTTGTATATCATTAAATAAGTACAACGTGATCAACTCAAGACGCCCTCAGCTGATCGAAAAATTTAGGTTGGGAACACTGAGAAATTGGTAACACGACTCCTTGCTTCATACACTACTGTCATTTTGACGTTATAGGTTACGTTGGAATATTTTCAAATTATTACTATAATATAATATAATAAAATTATTATTATATAAATCATCAAATTAAGTTATAACCTTTATTATTGTGTAAAAAATTGCACCTAATAAGATAATAAAGTCATAAAATCTAAACAAAACAGATAATGTATTGAGGATTTAACAATACAGAACACATTAGCACGGAGTGAACAATTTTAATATTTACAACCGCTGTTCAATATGCCCACTATCCTTTTCTAAGCATAAATTGATTCTTCGTTTTATGCTGTTAAAAACATTTTGTAAAGTGTCAGGGGAAATATTGTTTACTTCTTGCGTAATAGAATTTTCTAAATCTTCTACGGTATGTAAAACATTAGCAAACACCTTATTTTTCAAGTGGCCAGAAAGGAAAAAATCCAATGGAGTTAAATCTGGTGAATGGGGGCTGGCCAGCGGTCTCTACTAATAAGTCGACCTCCATAAAATTCGTGTAAATAGTTCAAATTAGCTTGCGCGTCCTGTTGAAAATAACCATATTGCAATTCTTCATCATTCAATTGATTAATAAAATTTCAGTTTGTACAGATAATCTCCTTACAGAAGTATTAGGACGAATTTCCATTGTATTTCGTATATCAACAAGCACATTTTCTGTGACGATTCTTAGTTCACGTTTGCGTTTAACATCTTCACCTTCAATAGCACTTCGAAAGTGGAAAACCCCAATATAGGTATCCTGTTCAACAGTAAACAGCATTGTTTTTCTTGCTTGAAACACATTTACCATAAATATGAAATTAAGATTTTTAATTGTAATTAAAATAAAATTCTTTATGCTTACCAGCATACAACAAAAATTAGAGCTGGAGCTGTATTAAAAAATACAATTTTAGAAAAATACCAAATTATTGAAGAATTAAAATGTATACAACAAAATACGCAGAAATAACACAAATGACTGTATGTAAACAATAACAAGAAGCGACAAGGTAGCCAATAATAGAATAATAAAATACCCTAGTCAGCTGTAAAATTTTGTCACTAAAGGGCGGCTTGAGTTGATCACTCCGTATGAGTAAAATTTCTAGTCTAATTAAAAATGACTGTATATTAAGAGTCTACCAAACTATCTGCACTGATAGAAGCGATATACTTTAAGTCAAAGAAATGTTTTAATGCAGTGAAACAAATATTGTTTTATCAAACAAAGAAATATTCAATCCAAAATTTTATGTTTTAATAGGAACACATATTTCTGCAAATGTAAGAAGATACTCTTGAATTTAAAGAAATTTTGAATTTTGTTTGAAATCAGTTCTTCGATTCAATTACATTTTCTATGAATTTAAAGGCCAGGAACTAATTCAAAATGATGTTTCTTTTCTTAGAGATACCTCTTTCTTTATAATATACATTTCTTTAATTTAAAGAAACATTCCTATCAGTGCGCTTACATATAAGTAAATACCAAACACCTAATATTTTATAGAAGCAATCTAATCCATGTTCACATATAAATGCTGAGGTAGTAACAAGAAAAAGTACAAAGTATATTATTTGATATAGCATAAGCTATATCTCACGAATTTTGGTGTAAGTAACACTGATTGTGAGAAAGAGATAAATTAATTTCATATCATGTTTAAAGAACAAATTTATTTGCGTTTGGTTGCTTTAGGCTTTAGACGGAAGTACTCTCATTTAATTTTAAATAATACAATCATTTCCACTTTACTGTGACCACTCAGTAATTAATTTGGGCCCTAAATAAATAGAAACATCCATATTACTCCCACCGGTAATCAGTTTATTTCAAATATTGATATTTAATACTATTTCTTTAAAGAGCGGTACAAATGATTTATTGGTCTGCACATTAACATATGTTAGGCAAAATTTAAAGTCGACATTTGGTTGATATTGGCTTGTTATTTTGAAATGACATATAACATTAAAATAACTCCAGTAAGTCGAAGAGGCAAAGAACAAGATGCATAAGCATGAAATACAGAAATATATTTAAAATTAATTCTTTCGGCTTAGGGGTCCCTTTCCATCAGTATATACAAAATTTGTTAATACATACTATAAACAAAAATCTATCTCAAAAATATGACTGGTTATAAGATACCTACGTCTCTTTAATGAATACAAAAGAAAGCGGGAAACTGCGATTACGGCCACCTACCTACTTTCTTTATAACAAGAAGCACACATTAATCTCTCTAAGTGGATGAATTAAAAATAAAATAACTGAAAGACCTACATTTATATACAAGTAGGTACAATGTATGTACATAGTAATAAACATTTCATTGAAATTAACAAATTCTGTCCACGAAATGGTCCACAAGAAATTATTAAAGATTAATTTTTTTTAGCTGGAACAACAACATTATATTATGTACATTACTAATTTTCGTGTATTGCGTATATTAACAAAATTTCACTTAACAAACCTCGTCTATGGTACAGTTTGATAAAAGAACCATTATTGTATGTTACTTCAAAATAAATAATTTGGAACTGTAACAAATTTTCACTTAACAACGAAATTTCACTTACTTTGTATATATCTACGTACTTCTAATATGGCCAATTACAGTTCATTAATATTATAATATATAGCCTAGTTGTCGATTTTGAAATGTTAGATAATTAATCTGACCAGACTATTTTATAAGCACATACAGTAATCAATTTTCAAGATAATGAACTGGAAAAATCTGTGAATGTGATTTATCAATTGCATATGTATAATGTGTAATAAGTTTTTTCTTTTGTAATGTATAAAAAAATTTGTATTATATAAAACAATTTTCTGAGGAAGACAACAATAAATAGATTGTCGAAACGTTAATGAAGTGTTTAATTGATTTAACTTTCCGTGCGCGCGATGTGCGGCTGATGGTCGAGTGACTAGCGCGCTTGGCTATCAGTCACGGGGTCCGGGGTTCGAATCCCAGGGCCTGCTCTCAGAGTGAGGTTTTCGTGGTTTTCCTCACTCCTTGGCAAATGCTGAGAGACAAACACCTTAAGTCGCTCCACGGGCGCAGGCGTAATAATAACTCATGGCCGGCCGATGCCCCCTGTAATTGGCGAAAGCTGTTGGGGGATGTGAAGGCATGAATTATTATTATTATTATTATTATTATGTGCGCCGGTATGGGAGTGTAATTCGTAATACACTAGAATATGCGATAGAATACGGACGCAACATGAGATAGTTGCCGATATAAGTATAGAAGTAAAGACATTTATCCTATCAGAAATAATTAAATATACATTTGGTTTTCTGCTATTAAAGTAATATGCATAAACAGTAGTGGTGGGCACTATCGATATTTTCAACTATCGATAGTCGGACCAACTATCGATAGTTATACTAATATACTATTGGAAATTGTCTTAACACTAGTATTTTGGTTCATTGTTTCATCATCAAATTCAAATTCAATTTATTGCCATTTGTAAAGAACAATGTATCGTCAATATATACATATATATAAATATAATAAAAATTTAATAAAAATAAATAAATAATAGTGTACTAGATGTGCACATTGACGCACATTGATATTACAAAAAAAGGAATTAGTTCTACTCAATGAGTAGTTGATGATTGATAACACATTCTTTTTTAATTAACAAGACAATATAAAATAACACAAACCTTTAGGCTACTCATAAAAGAAAAATAAATTAAAACAATGCTTGTCGTGTTTCCATTGAATTTGGGCAAATTTCTGCGTTGTAAATTCTATATAAACATATGTTTAATTTAAATTATTTAAAACTAAAAAGTTCCCGACTTACATTCACTTACTTTTGGACCATCCATATTATCATCTAAAAGCACTTTTCACGCTATTTTTAGTTATACAAGACAGTTCTCAAAATTACATCTCGCGAAAAAAAATTGTTAGACACTATCCGTATATCAATAGACGGACCAAGTCTCATTAATTGGCTAATTTTTATCAATACTGAACTAATCCATTTCTAAATGTTCTATAAGGGATTTACAATATTTTGCTGTCGAATATTATGTCATCGATAGTTATCGTTAGTCTACTATCAGCAATTATCGATAGTTCACTATCATTCGATTTTATATCGATAGTGGACTATCGATAGTTACCGATAGTCAACTATCGATAATTATCGATAATCAACTATCGTTAGTTATCGATAGTCAACTATCGATAGTTATCGATGGTCAACTATCGATAGTCGAAACTATCGATAGTTATCGATAGTCAACTATCGATAGTCGAAACTATCGATAGTTATCGATAGTCGAAACTATCGATAGTTATCGATAGTCGCTATCGATAGTGCCCTAATAAACAGTCATCCCCACATCGGCGACATGGCGCGTACGGAAAGTGGTCTGCTCTAGTAAAAAGTATAAACAGAAAAGGACTAATAAGTGTTGATTTTAGGTAAAATTTAATTTTGATTCTACCAAAGATTTAGCTCTTTATTTTAGATTTTAAACAGACATTTTCCCTATAAAGCTTACACAGAATAGATTTCTGCGTAATTCAAAAATATTTCCGTGTATACAGGCTGTCCCAAATGTAAGTAAACGCTTTGTTACTTCGCTATTTTAAAAGAGACAGCCTCGGGTAGTATTACCTTTTTGAAATTTTAAATTATTTAATTACTACTTTATTTCACCCACTACATCCCTGCCTTTAACAGTAATGTCGTAATGTACCTATGCTTTTATTAGTCAAATTTAGATTTCCATGAACTTTACAGACCACACATTTTATTACACCAAGTCACACTCCAAACAAGAAAATATACATAGGTATACTAGTTAAATAAATACATAAATCAAAATATAAATCTTTAGTTCTTCGTCTCGTGCACCAAATTTGTTAGTAGTGTACCTGCGAACTACCTACTTCTCTGAGGGGAGGGGGGGGGGATCCCGGGCGAGCGAGCAGCTAAAGCAATTGCATAGCACTTCTACCATAGTATTCTTTCAATGTAAAGTTTCATATAAATCGGAATTTCATAGTTACCGGTTTTCCCTTGGTAGCATTGCACCGAATAAACAACATTTATTTGTGTTAAAATATATAGAAAAATATCTAGGGCAAGTGTACAAAATTTCAAAATTGTAGATCAAGTCATCTCAGCGCTAGAGCAATGCTTCCAGACTTTCTGGCAACCCGTATGTTTGATTACGTTAAAAAAATGGTTTTGGATACTTTTTGCCCAGAAAAATATGTGAACATCATTAGTTATTGTTTAAGAAAAAAATATATATTAAGTAGAAATTATTTTTTCCCAAGAAGTGGTTTATACAGGATGTTTTGAAACATCGTTTAAAGATTTTAAGGGCATGTAGTACGATCTAAAATAAGGTTAAAAGTCATAATGAACATATGTTCACAAATCAACCGTTTACGAGATAACAGTGCTCCTAGTAGTACATGGATATAACATATCCCAGTAAACAGGTGCTACTCAGCTATTGTTTTATGACGTTTGTGCAATTTGTAGCAATTACAATGGTTGCGTATTCAAATGCTGAAATGAGCGATAGGGTGTTCATGTACGGTCGTGCTAATGGGAATTCTTTACAAGCACGTCGCTTCTATGCTGAAACGTTTCCTGATCGCCAACTGCCTTCGCATGTGATGTTTCAGGCGGTGTTTCAACGACTAAGAGAAACTGGTTCGTTTGAGAAGCGGTCTTCTGATACTGGACGGCAGAGATTAGCATGTACTCCACAGATAGAAGATCGAATTTTGAATATTATTGACGAAAATCCCGAAACTAGTGTTAGAAGAATTTCGACTCAAGTGGGTGTAAGCAGCAATCTTGTTTGGAGAACTCTTCATGAGCAACTCCTATACCCCTACCATATCCAACGAGTACAAGCCCTTACTGCTCCGGATTATCAAGCGAGAAGGGCTTTCTGTGAGTGGTTTTTGCGAACAGCTGCTGATCGGCCAGATTTCGCTGATAACATCCTTTCCACTGATGAAGCTGGTTTTACTAAAAATGGAATATTTAATTTCCACAACAATCACCTTTGGTGTGACGAGAATCCTCATGCTACCGTTGAAGCTCGGCTCCAGCAACGTTTCTCTCTAAACATCTGGTTAGGCATGATAGGGGAACGGTTGTTAGGACCGATTGTTTTGCCACAACGCTTAACAGGTCCTGCATACCTCGAGTTCTTGGAAAATACTTTACCTGAACTTTTGGAAGATTTACCTATAAATCTAAGACTGAACCTCTGGTTTATGCAAGATGAAGCTCCACCGCACTTTACGCGTACTGTTAGGGAACATCTTAACAATGAATTTCCTGGGAGATGGCTAGGGCGAGCAGGTCCCATTGCTTGGCCTCCAAGGTCTCCCGATCTAAACCCGTTGGACTTTAGTATCTGGGGTTATTTGAAAAGTTTAGTGTACGCAACACCGGTAAACGATCTTCCAGAGTTGCGCCGACGAATAGAACACTGTTGCCAGATAATACGAGAAAAACCCTTGTTTTTTTGAAAGAGTGCGCGCTTCCTTTGAAAGCAGATGTAGATCCTGTGTCGAAATAGAAGGACGTCATTTTGAACATCTTCTTTAGTTATAATCTATTTTATGTTAAAATACAATAACATCTTAATAAAAACCGCTAAAGCAAACTTATTCTGCATTTGCGATAAAATCGCTGTTATCTCGTAAACAGTTAATTTGTGGACATATGTTTATTATGACTTTTAACCTTATTTTCGATCGTACTACATGCCCTTAAAATCTTTAAACGATGTTTCAAAACACCCTGTATACATATGTATCTCCTTAAATAATTGCACCTTTTCACTAATTTCACTGTTTTTTTTTCTTGGTTATTGACAACTTAGTGAAATCAATACGTGTTCAATTTTATAATCTCAAGAGTTAAAGGTAAAGCGGTGTTTAATTTACGAGCGTTAATTCACGTACTTACATGGCATTCAACTGCACCGTTTGCATAACAATAATTAAATCCTTAGAATGCTAGTATATTTAGGTCGTTGGTATATACCGGAAATAAACAGTATATAGACATCAAATGTTGTTACGTACATGCATACTAACTTAACTATGCAAGCATATGTCAGGTAATGTTGCTTGAAGCTGCTAACATCGTTTCTTATAATTATAGAAGGTTAGAATTCAATCGCTGTCTGATCCTCTTCTCATCCATCGCCCGAGTTCCATAGAAGTTCCTGATGCTTGTTGTGAGGTAGCGCGCACTACGGTTTCCACACTTGCGTTACGGCGCGCACCAAAATAATTAAAATAAAATAAAAATATTCTATGGTATGTTCTTAACACATGTATTCAGTTTACCATGGACACAGAAAAAGAGGGGAAATTGCCTTTTCTAGAAGTCTTGGTTATTAAAAATGAAAACAGGTCACTTGGTCATAAAATCTACGTACCCACGCTGATCTTTACCTTCATGAAAATTTCACTCACCACCCAAGGCAAAAAAGAGCAATACAAAAGCATTGGTGTATCGTGCTACACGCATTTTTGAACCGAGACATCTTCAGGAAGGAATAAAGTACTTAGATCACAGCCTACAAGCTAATAGTTACAGTAAAGGAGCGATAAAAGGGATCATACACCACAAAAAAAAAAGAAAAACATTGAAAAAACACCACAGAACGCCAATTGGAAAGAAAAGGTACGGTACAACTTTTTACCATATATTAAGAAAATAACAGATCGAATCGGAAGGCTACCTGAGCGACATAAGAGTTATATATATATAGCCCCACGCTACAAATTAAAAGTCGATTACGTTCCGCCAAGAACCCATGAGATCCCTTGCTTATCTTCTGGCATTTATAGGATACCGTGTTTCTGTGGATCGGTTTCCTTTGGTACCACTAAACGTAATGTTGAACTAAGGATCAAAGAACAAAAGACGAATTGCCGACTAGGACAATCAGTAGTTAACAAAAACTTGCTTTGCAGGATGGAAACCACGTAATCTGTTTCCAAAATACCAAAGTTTTGTCCATAATATCACAATGTCATACCCACTTTCGCAGAGATTCTTTAGAGGTATACAAACTATCAAATAACTAGGTAATAAAGTTGCTGGTGAAAGGTTTGGAAGGAATTCCAATATAACACGATCCTTAAGCCCGGATAGATTACCTTTAGTTTTAGTAATTCGTTCTTACTATCTCTACTTTTTAGTTAGTTTAGTTGTCAGAATTTACGGATATTATCTTTTCGTAGAAAAATATGCACTTGCGATATTTTGTTCCATGGTATACAGTTGGCTATCTTTTCCGTGATATGTGTAAATGTTTCTCTATTTCAATTTTTTTTTAATTCTCTAAGAAGTGAAAATTTAAATTCGATAATTAAACAATCAAATATTAATTTTTGCAGTTACTCTGAAGTAGAATAAAAAAAAGAAAAATTAACTATAAAGACTAGGAAATAAAGTATTGGAATAAAGAAACATAAAAGGTTTATGGCATATATATATAATACTCAAACACAAAAAATAAATAATAATTCAAATTCTGATAGAAAAAGACTAGTCAAAAGTTAAACAACTTGTGAAAAGAATGCCTATTAATATTTTGTCGCGTATACATATATCCATTGTTTTTAATGACAGTTGCATAACGTCCAGGCATTGACTTATTGAGTTTACGAATTGTTCCAGCGGTCCTTCAGTCCATGCACCTTCAAGAGCCGAAAAAAGTTTTTCTTTTTTTTAAATATCTGTTTTCGTCTCTAATTTTTCGATTGAGAATCTCCCACAAATTTTCAATCGGATTAAAGTCCAGATATTGCGATCGCCACGAAAGGATGGTCACATTGTTCTCTCGGAACCACTCTTTTACCACTAATGCGGTGTGTTTGGGGCATTGTCTTGTTGGTAGATCCATCGTAGTGGCGTACATTACGTTTTGTAAAATGTCTATACACAAATCGATCCATTATGGCATTTATACGATATAACGGTCCAACACTATTACCCGAAAAGCAACCCCAAACCTTTGCATCACCACCGCCATGCTCACACATGTTCTACAGTAGCGCGGGTCCAGCTTTTTATTGATAGGGCGTCTTACGTGAGACATGCCATCTGTTGAACTTCGATTAATCACTGAATAAAACCGTATTCCACTTCGGAAAAACCCAATTTAAATGTTCTTTTGCAGAAGCCAATCGAATAATTCTTTGCGTTTTTGTTAACAAAGGTTTCTTTGCCGGGCGTCTATATACTATACAATCCGCTTTCCACTAATCGGAAAATTTAAAACTTATGTTTAAAAGAAACATCGCAGTTTAATTGATTGATTTTATCGTTCTTTTCAAAGTTTTGTGCCCTTTTATGTTACTTAAAAAATACGAGTTTGTATTTATAAAGCTGTTCACTATAATTGATTTGTTTATATCCTTCAACAAGTCACAGCTTAATTATGCAACATTAATATTAAACTATTTGTTCTTGTGATGTAATTCAAGACTGTTCTCGTGTAACATTCTTAGGTAGTTATTCATAATTACACTGATTATATGAATTTATTAATATGCATATCCATACATATTCTTAATAATATCCCAATAATATATACCGGGTGTCCAGCCTAAGATGCAACGTTCCCTAGCCGATTTATTATTGTCTTTTCGAAAAATGTTTCAAATAAATGTTGTCTGGAATCATATTCTACACATGTTAAAATTAGTTGCAAAAATGGCGGACTTCCGGTTGTACCGGAAGTAGATACTAACTTTATTATTTTAAATAGAGCACCCTGTATATTATTGCACTTTTGGATTCCTTGTTAAATTTAAATAACAATACGTTAGGGATACATTGGGGCTAAGTTGTACCGTTTCCGAATTACATGACGTTTTTCGAAAAAAATGACATTTGCAGTGTCTTCGGTGTTTGGAAATATCTCGGAAAATACGAAAGTTAGAAAGATGCGGTTTTCGGTTTTCGCTTAACCATGAAACAGCACACGTCTTTTATTTTAAAATTGTTGCGTTTAAATTACAGCGTTATTAAATAGGGATCTGTAATTTTCGAACTCTAAAATCATGGCTAACTTGATTTTTTTAAATTGAACGGTATAGCAATTTTTACATAAATGGACGTAAAATTTAATTTTCTTTCGATTTTATATGGGTATCATTGTGTCTATCTCTAACGGTTTTGGAGATATTCGCAATTTTTCAGTTTCTCACGATAGATACGTATTGCGAAGCGCCGCCGCCGGTCACCTTCTTGCATTTCACCAGGCTTGGGACTGGCAGCAATAATGCTGGCATGCTTAGAAAGTTGTCAACAGAACAAAATAGGCCCACTAGAAACAAGCAAACATAGCAAAGATAAAAGAAAACATAACATTACTGGAATATCAATAAATCAGCACATTTTTCAAACTACATTACTCTATCCAATGTATGGCGTACGTACACTTCGAGCGTCTTGCTCGCAACAGGCTACACTTTAAACGCTAGTGTTGTCATTGTACAGAGAATTTGTACAACACTATTATATTAAATGTTCAAAATGCTGTCCGTTTTCGACACTACATAATCGAAATCGCTCTTGCAAACACTTTTGAGCATTTATGAGTATTTTTGGTGTGACTTCTTGCAACGCTCTTAAAATACGATGGCGCATATCATCAGGGTTTGTTGGTGGCGTCTCATAAACCTTAATGAATCCCCATGAGAAGAAATCGCAGCTTGCAACTGATTTTCATCCGTAAGTACGTACTTATTGAGGTTCCGTTTTGTACGTGCTACGGATCCAGTACTTACAAAACTACCCAGTAGCGACTGAAATGCCCTCCTATCTGGATGCTTTCTACATGGGTGTAATACTTTGTGTAAACTCTTGACGCTAAGAAAGCGTTTCTGTAACATTCACCGAGAACGAAAACCATATCTACTAATTCTTCTCGAGTAAGCGACATCTTTCAGTACTCTGAATGTCAGTTTTGACACTTGGAACACTAATAACGGCAAGATACCTAGTGCGTTTTCAAGCTTGCGTTGACTTTAAAGATGCCGCTTTAAACATCTCAAGTATCTTTTAGACCGTCTTGTTTGTTTCTAGTGGTCCTATTGTGTTCTGTTGGCCACTTTCTAAGCATCCCAGTATTATTGCTGCCAGTTCCAAGCCTGGTGAAATGCGAGGGGAAGATGGCCGGCGGCGTCGCTTCGCAATACGTATCTATCGTGAGAAACTGAAAAATTGCGAATATCTCCAAAACCGTTGGAGATAGACATAATGATACTCATATAAAATCGAAAGAAAATTAAATTTTACATCCATTTATGTAAAAATTGCTACACGCACCGTTTAATTTAAAAAAATCAATTTATCCATGATTTTAGAGTTCGAAAATTACAGATCCCTATTTAATAACGCTGTAATTTAAACGCAACAATTTTAAAATAAAAGACGTGTGCTGTTTCATAGTTTAGCGAAAACCGAAAACCGCATCTTTCTAACTTTCGTATTTCCCGAGATATTTCCAAACACCGAAGACACTGCAAATGTAATTTTTTTCGAAAAACGTCATGTAATTCGGAAACGGTACAACTTAGCCCCAATGTATCCCTAACGTATTGTTATTTAAATTTAACAAGGAATCCAAAAGTGCAATAATATACAGGGTGTTCCATTTAAAACAATAAAGTTAGTAGTTACTTCCGGTACAACCGGAAGTCCGCCATTACTGAAACTAATTTTAGCATATGTAGAATGTGATTCAAGGCAACATTTATTTGAAATTTTTTTTCAAAAAGGCAGTAATAGGTAAATTGGCTAGGAACCGTTGCATCTTAGGTTGGACACCCGGTATGTAAGGATGATTTGCTTTTGTTGATTTTTAGTGATAGGTAGCAAAATCGATAATTTACTCAACAAAAATCCAAAAGAAAAAGTGAAAAAATCCCTTACCACAAAAATTAAAGATACAAATCTAAATACGTATTTCGGCAACTAAGTTGCCATCTTCAGTAGAAAACAAGTGAAGAGCAGTGTTAAACTTAGTGTTTTCGGCTAAGGTAAACCTTGGAAGATATGCTCTTCACCAAATCACTAGTGGAATAACATAATTACTCAAGGGAAAAGAGGCGTTTCGTTGTATGTCGTACGTCATAAAGCCGGTAAATGCATTTTTGTCTCAACACGTATAAATCGCGTACGTTAGCATTAATTGAATAAGGTGCGTGATTTATAGGACGATATGATTACTTGTTAATGTTTTCTTGGTTAGAGAATTACCTTAGCAACTTTATACAAGTTTAGATTTCTAAGCCGACGACTAAATAATTATTTTAATTATCGATGTGGAAAGAAATTTGTACTTACCTATATATAATAATTAAGTAAACAAATAACATGTATTAAGTTGATTAGAATAGATTAGAGTTTATAAAAGGGCGATAACTAAAGTGATAAAATCTGGAGAGCCTCCATCAAAATCAAGGTAAACATCCTATTAAAACATTTTTATTTTTAATGAAACAAGCAAATCTTTGTGTTATATTTTTCAATTAAATGTATTAAGCAAAAACTGGGCAGAACACTAATACATAGTAATAAAAAATTGTTAATATAATGACTACCCAATGTTGTTGACAATAGTGTTGCGTATATTAACAAAATTCTACTTAACAAACCTCGTTTACGGTACAATTTGTAATATAAACCATTATAGTATGATACTTCTATTTAAAAACTTTGTAATTAACAAATTTTCAATTAACAACGAAATTTTTCTTACTATATACTCAGAAAAGCTAAAGAATAACAACATAACACACGAGCAGTAGTGGGGAAGATTAGATAGAAGCACACATGAAAAAATTCACAGAGCCGCAAAATTCTCCATGTGGTTGCTTGCGAAAGTCCAATTTCTTGAGGGCGCTTTGCGAAAGGTGTTTCCTTATCTGCAAGAGTACCTGTTTTCAAAATTCGGAACGAAACGAAGAAATGTGTGCTCGGATCATCAATTATGTTTTAAATGTTTTATATTAACCATAAACATTTTGAAACACATCACATACCTACTACCTACAAGGATAGTAATACGTTATTGTATTATTTCCATGGCGTTATTGAATTGTGTATTTCCGAATGAGGATTTGCCAAATCATTAATGAATACTAGTATCATAGGAAGTATTGTAAACAAAATATTACCATGGTAATCATTTAATGCTCTGACGTTCTTATATTATTAGACCCTAGAGTTGATATAAACTAGGATTTTGGGGCACAAAATGCTCATTAGAATTAGCTATCTGTGTAATTAATCCATCTTATCGAGCTGGATTATTTTGGTGACAAATTAGTTCGAAATGTTATTGTGAAAATAAAGTAACGTGTTTATAGTATGTTTTTAAATCGTACTTTTCACATTATGTTTAACAATCAACAGTAGAAATTCTTTGCTTTAGTTTCTCAAATCAAAAATTTACTGAATAGGGGTTTCAAAGAGCATTTGTTGTGTGTATTATTAATTATATGTATGCTTACGCAAATTATAATGCAATTTAGGCAAAAACGGTATAGACTGAATTTATCGAAACGACATGGATTGTGAAAAGCAACGATAAAATATCAGTCTATCTGTACCCTATAAAGAGGTAATGAAATTCAGAAATTTAGTAAAAATGGGATATATACAAATTTATTAAAACGATTACGTTCAAATAAAAAGGACTAAGGAACGTTATGGGAGTTTTTGGTAGTGTAACTGGTTGTAAATAAATAAATTAGTATTTATTTCAAAAACATTCATCTTTTCACTGCCATCCTGTAGTAATTCTGTACTGATTGAAAAAGTTATACGTATGTATTAGAGATTTATGTTAATAAAAATTGTTCACGGTCATTTAAATATGCAAATATCCTTAAAAACAAAAAAAGGACCAGAAAATTCCCACAATAATAATCTAATAAGTTTGCAATTATTATTTATACTTTTAATTTAATTACAATACAATCACAAAAAGTGATGCATATTCATTGAACAATCGTATTTTCAACAAAAGCACCAATAGCATCTACGTTTTTAGATTAGCTTTCTGTAAACCACTGTACCAGAATAAATCCGAATGGGAAAAACTCTATATTAGACCACATCATAACAAATATCAAAGAAAAAATTACAAAAATAAAAGTAATATCAACCGATTTATCAGACCACAACGCTCTCATGATAAAAATCAATTACAATTTGACACATAAGCCAAAATATGAAATAGTAGAATACCTGAAGACTGACTATAAGCAAATAGCAATAGAAATAAAGAATATAATCTCTGAAAAGATAACATCTCTAGAAGAATTGTCGAAAAGCATGGTATAATAGAAGAAAACCAAAAGAATATAAAAATCCGAAGAAACTACAACTGTCCATGTATAGATGAAAACATTATAACACAAATAAAAACAAGAAACAGACTCCAGAAAAAGCAAAAGCAACACCCACAGAATGACAATTATAAGATTGAGTATAGAAATCAGAAACAATATACAAACAGTCTAATTAAAGAGACTAAAAAGAAGTATTTCCAAGCGCTAATAAAAAAAACATTATGCAGATTCAAGCAAAATATGGAGAATAATAAACAAACAAATAAACAAAAATCAAAAAGAATAACAAAAGAAAATGGAACAATTACAACAAAGAGCAAAGAAATAGCAAATGAAATTAATAAGTATTTTACTACAATTGGGAAAAAATTAGCGCAGAAGCAAATAGAAAATTACAACACGGACTACCACTACAAGAAAAAATATACCACAAATCAAGTTTGAACACATCACAGAAGAGGAAATTGTAAAAATAATAAAAACTCTAAAAAATAACAAAGCTCCAGTGTTTGATAAAATTACAAATAACATAATAAAAGAAAATATGACCAAAATTGCACCCATAATAAGCATACTAATTAATAAAACACTCCAGGAAGGTACTTACCCGGATTACTTAAAAACAACAATAATAATACCCATACATAAGAAAAATGATGTAAGTAAACCAGAAAATTACAGACCTATCTCTTTGCTATCGACAATAAATAAGATTCTCGAGAAATAAAACCCACTTGCAACTTGCAAGTATACAATCCTTTAGAACGTCCAAATGTGGAGGGAGTTGGTCCCTCGTATTGCGCAAGTAGGGGAAATAAGGGTCAAAAATCGGCACGAGAAATAATACAATGAATTAGATCTGAAGAGACCTATGATTTTGTAAATTATAGAATGTCTAATAAGCATTATTTGTTGATTAAACACTTTCTATTACGTCTTGTAAACATTACAATTTTTAATACTGGAAACGGAGTCTGAATCTGTTCAATTTTACGCAACAATCTCCTTATCTTTTTTTTTTTTGTATTATAGTAGAACTCTTTCTGACTATATTAAATGTCTATCTGTAAACTAAAAATATTGAAGTATGAATTGAATAAAGTAATTGATTAATATTTTGAATCTCAAGTACCAAAAAGATATGTATTTTAGCTTATACGTTAGAGCTGTTAAATTAAAAAAAAAAATAAAAAACCTTTAGAAGTAGGAAGTGGTATATAAATGTTGTTTCTGTTTCAGGATTTGGAGTTTCACGGTGTCATGCGATTTTACTTTCAAGATTCCGGCCAAAAAGTTGCAACAAAATGTATACGAGTCGCATCCGACGCAACAGTAGAAGATGTGATTGGAACTTTGGTTGAGAAATTCCGTCCAGATATGCGCATGTTATCGGTTCCGTCCTACGCACTTTACGAATTACATGAAAACTGCCCCGAACGAAAAATGTCACCTGACGAAAAACCACTTTTAGTACAATTGAATTGGCACGTTGACGATAGGGAAGGAAGATTTCTCTTGAAAAATGTTGACGATAAAACGGTAAGGTTATATGTATAATAACTATTTGTTATTGCTTTTCTCCTGGGCAGATGCAAAAGATCTTTTAATTTTTTTTATTCGCTTTCTGCAGATTTTCTGCAGCTTTATCAATGTAGAATTACTATGGACACCAAATCACTGGATATGTGTATTAAGACACTGTTTCAATTTTGCTGCTGTCCAGAAAAACCCTGCTTTTTGACACATTTAACCTAGTTTCTTGGATATATTACTGGAGATAATGATATGATTCTTTCGTCTGTTTGTTTCTTACAAGCTAATAAAAAAATAGAGATAATTTGCGAAAAATTATTAGTTTCTGGAGAAAGAATTCTGATAGGCAGCTTTCTGAAACTGTGAAGTAACATCATAAATATTGTTTTAACGCGTATAAGTTCGTCGATCTTTTCTGTTTTCTTTGCACTTGTGTCTTGTTGATCTAATTTATTCTTTTCACCTAGAAAAAATGGTATTCAAAATGTAAACTAAAACACTGAACATTTTGCAAAAAATCTCTTAAAATCTGAAACGCCGTTACAAACTTTGTCTGTTTAATAGGCCTGTCGCATTTTACATACAGTATGGTGCATACGATTTACAACTGTATATGTAATTAGTTGTAACATTTGATGCGTGCTGCATGTAAGACCTACATAGTACCTACCTTTCGTCGAATTCGTTTCTGATACCGATGCTAATAAAAATTTTGTAACGCATTTCCTAAAGACGTCACCTGCTGCATACTAATTTAAAATTATTAATGCGAAAACTATTTTACACGCAAACATAACGTTCATTAGTATGTAGGCACTTGTTTTTTTTTAATGTAGACATTTCCGTTTTAGTCGAATTCCGTTGGCTTATCGGATTCCAATGCGAGTTTTAGAAGGAAGCTTTCGAAAAGGGAGAAGAAGCAATTAAAGAAACAAGAAAAGCTGTCTAGGATGCGAAGCGAGAACAGTGATCAAGATAAAGACGGTGTAGCCGAAAAGCTATATACAGGTAATAAAACTTTTCCCTAGTAGCGACAGTTTCAAATATATGATGTTAATCATACCAATGCATATTTTAAAGGATATAGATATAGAACATATTCTTTTTAAATATTTCTTGTCTGTTTTGTATACAATACATGCCATTAAGATCAGCAACGGTAATACACAATGCCTTATACCGACCGTATTAGAGCCTAGATACATGCTAGCTTCGCGTCTCACCCAAGTGCGTGTAACAAAATTTTCTACATTTTAGCAGATTTTATTGCTGCAGGGGATTACTCAATAAACAATTATAATCACTTGTTGTAAATTCTTTATAAAATTTATTTACTTGTACCCTACAAACGGTATTTCCATACTATTCTGATATGTACATAACAAAGAATACTTATTTCTTTAAAAATGTTAGAGGTACTCACTTAAAATTCACTGTATGGCTCATATATGTATACTGTATACTGACAATGAACCTAAAACACAAAATAGAGAATATACCGTAAGGTCATTCTTCATTGTAATAATTTTAGTTATTGTCAAAAAGAAACTCAGTAGCTGATTAAAAAGTGATAAGTACCAACTTACTTAAGGACAGTTCAACGTAATTTGGGTCTAAAAAATCATTTTTTTTTTTTTTAATTTTAGTAAAGTAAATTCGATTTTGGGAGATTTGATTCAAGTCCCTTTAAGATCTGAACACCATGAATGCATCAAAATAATTTTGAGAGAATATACCTTTTTTGCAATACACCTCGGCAACTTCTATTTGCACATCCTGCGGTCTATACTTACTGGAAGGATGAAGACAGACGTGGAACAACCACACCGATACACCTGCGCTCCCATTCGCTGGAGGGCCAAGCCGGTTCGCTCTTGTTGGTCTAACAAAACAATAAATCAATTCCATTTTTTTTTGTTTCGTCAATATTAATGATCTAATTTGGAGTAGTTTAACATTTTATGATTTCTTATTTATTGTTGAGGGAAGAGAAGGGTATACCTATATTTATAAAACTAGCACCGGGACCAATTCACATAACACATACAATATATAACAAGGTTTCAGGTTATAATATAATTAGGAATAAAAACATAATTATTAAAATTGTCCAGCTGCGTAAGAACAACCGGCTTCTTCCTCAAACTGCTTTTCTAACCTTCTCCTTTCTAGTGTTCGATTTTGGCAAGCCTTGTTTTGCAAACCAGAAAAGATGTTATCTACTTTTTTATGGCCAACTTGCGTTGTTACCTGACTAGCTTGCACAAGTGTCAATGACCAATAATAATAATAATAAATTAAATGTTGCGTCGGAGACATTTTCTATAATAATGCAAAAATTCAGGCTCCCCGATAGCCGCAGTATAAAACTGTGGTCTCAATAAAATCGTGTCTCCTGAAGAATACTTTTTCTTGACTTTAAATATAGTTTTCTCAGCAATGATTTGAAATAACGTGATTTATTTGTTTTGAATTAAAGATAATTTTATAGTTGTGGTTTGAATAGAGGTTTTTAAAATATGTTAATTCTAATTGATGTTAAATATTCTACAGCGGACAAATACGTATGTAAGCAGTTTTTAAGTTACAAAAAAATAGAACATGTATATTGACAAATTCTCTATTCAATTGATTTAGCAACTAATAAGGAACAGAATCGTTAAAGAATATAAAAAATCGGATCAAGTGTTTTTGAGAAAAACTTAGCAAAAGCAGTTCTTTTATCCCCTAAAAAACAAACCATCTCTCAAGCACTCTTTTGGAAAACAATATGGGTAAATTAAACTTTTCAAAGGCTAATGGGATAAAATAAACTGTGCTGAATTCAATGAAACAAACCTCCTTAAAATTGATAAAACAGAGGAGCAAAAATTAGCACAAGATCCTCGAGAGGCTGGGTTTTGTCAGGCTGCTATGATTCCATAATCCTTTATTACCACCTTTCTATTCTTAAAGTACCAAAAACAAAAGTTATAAAAAGGAAAGAACGTACTAGAATAATTGTTGCAACTTTGTCTAAATAATTAATTCATGTTCAGTTACCTTCTAAAAATGTCCTAGTTCGCAAATCTTCTGTTCAAGAGTTCTATAGGTAGTCTTTGGGTATTAGATCTTCTCTCTCTGAAGGCGCATTAACGGACACACAGCGGTTGTGGTGAGACATCTTCACATCAAAATGTACTTATTATTTAAAGCAGAATAATAGTTGTGTAACCAAACACTTACACTGTTTCACTGTTTTTAATTTGACTTTATGATGTGCAAGTGAATGCTGTGTATTATCATATTTTTAAATTAGCTAACGTTATACGATTTGGCAGAAGTTTTTCTGTTGCATTAAGAAAAGGATTCGTTTTTCTTTTCAGGGAACTCATTAGCTAAATGCTAAACGAAGTAAACTCTGTGATAGTATGTAATAGGGCATAACTGCCTAATATGACGATTAGGCGATGAGCAAGCAAACTGTTCCATATTTAAAAGCATTTTTACGATTCTTTCGATGTGTGTAACCTTGACAAACCCCGGGACAATACGGACAGTCCAATAATTTAGCTGTATGTATGTAAATCACGTTAATGGTCTTTCAATGTCAAAACACTCCCCCACAAAAGCGGTACCTATAATGAATTCTTTGTTTATTTGGATTATTTTAATTAGTTTATGGCGCATTTTGCATTGTCCTAATCAATATAAACATTTTGGTTTTTTTTTTTTCTTATTAAGTTACTTATTACATCATATTTAATTGTACTAAACCATATGTGGTCTCGTCATTAAAAGATTCATTTAGCCAACAAATATATTTGGTTCTTAAAATATTAAAAATACATACTGTGCTGGCAATTTTTCGTTTGGGTTCCGAGAAAACCCAATGCATTTGAGAAAATATACCTAGTTATGGCGTGTATTTAGTAAGCTAGAATACACAACACAATGCACGGACAAAATAGTTAGTTCTCCAGTGACGGGCGCAAGAAGGTGGGACAAGGCGAAGCTCTGGCTAGCACGGAATGGATCAGTGTGGTTTGTTCGCCGAGGAACCGAGGGTTGATGTACACGCTACGCTACTGCAAAATTTCTACTACAGACGTTCACCTCGATATCTATGCAACGCCTCGCTTGGAACTATCACACAATTCAACTGTGCAATTGGGCCACTAACTTCTTGCACGAGCACGGACTCTGAGTATACAAGAAGATATGCGTAAGCGCGTACGATCTGACAGCTCTCTATGCATTATACATGTTAAACTCGACCTAGGACAGGGTTTTTTGCCAGCACGGTATATCGTATAATGCGTTATGTATATTACGCGATCTGATCGCTAACAAAAGCAATGAACACATAGAATAAAGGTAGAACTAAAAAAATTCCACTCGTAATTGTAATGTAATACACATCAAAATTGATAACATTATTTAATATTTGCGAGATTATCAGATTAATGTTTTGCCGTGTAAACAAACCTGTAATTTTGAGAAATTCTTTGTCGATATTTATCTTTAGTCATCCGAACTTGTGTTTCGTAAGCTAGAGCGTATTGACGATACAGTGTAAAGTGTAAGGTATATACTCCTCTCGCTCTGAAGCGTTCAACATTTCTATTCGCTTTCCTTGTTTATATTATACACTTTACCTAGTATATGATATTACAGGAAACTATTCCAAATCAATTCTTCTTCAGATTCGAATGATAACTGTTTACACGCAGTTCATTTTGTCATGTTTACTTATTGTAAAATATGATTTATTGATAGACATAAGGTACAGACTGGTTCATTAAGGAGCTTAAGGAAACAAATTATACCACTAAATGTGGTGATGAAAAGATCCTTAAAAATATTTTTAAGTTTCTAAAGTTCCCGCAAGATGGCTAAATTTCTTTTCTTTTTTACGTTTATTGTAGTTTTCATAATAATTTTCCGTTATTTTGTGTATATGAGTAAGGAATGATGGACAATGTTTTGAGTACTTTAAATAATTAATAAAAATTATTATTTTTACTTTTATTATTAATAAATACCCTTCCGATGTGTTCTCATTTAAGTTAGTTCCTTACAGAATGAGCCAAAAGTTTAAAAAATTTACAAAATTCGAATTATCTTTAGAACGCACATATCAATTTGCGGTTTTGACAAACTATCATTCCGATTTCATTTTTCTGGATTATAGTACCTAATGTAATTCCCTTTTGAATTTTTAGGGCAATTTTTTTTTATCATTAAAATACAGTTAAGTATTTTTTTTTCATGTTTAATAACCTCAAGATTTTTTGGGTACTCGTCACGTGACCACTGCTATGGCGGCATATCTAAAAAAGATGCCATGAATTGACAATAAATGAGGTTACGTGACATTATATCTAGGAACAGCATTTGAGGAAGTTACGCAAAATTTAAAACTTACAATTTTTAAGTTCATTGGTTGATGGACAAGAATTTTGGCAAATCTAGCGCATATGTCAACACTGTACTCTCTATTTTCAATGCATGCAACTGTAAGTGCCTTGGAGTGTCAGATTAATTTCCTAATTTTACATTGACAAAAGAGGTATGAATAGACAACCCAAATACTGTTAGTTTAAATGATCAAAGTTACTAACCTATTCCTATTTAATCACATAATCGAATATAGTAAAATTTTACTTATTAGATAACATATCTTAAGAGAGATTTCTTTACGTAGCTATCTTCTCCGCGGTTTTCCAAGCCAGTAGTAGACACCTTATCTTGGCAAAATCTGCAACTAGCATTAATTGTCAAGGCCATGCTCTACATATGCCTATTTTATTTACTGTGATGGGTGCAAACAATCTTGCCTTATTCTAATGGTTTTTGTATCTTCATTGAGTAGTCTTTGAGTAAATTCAATTCTTTGTTCATTTAAGAACTATTTTGCCCGTATTTGTTCTGGGCTCTCGGATTGTAACTACAGTGATGCATTTTGTTTTTTGTGATTTGGCAGTGCAAAGGGAAGGGTTAGATACAATAAGATGTGTGGACGATCTCCCGTCAAAGTGTAATTGGGTATACAGAACAGTGCTAATTTCCTTTACCTATCTACCTCTTTTAGATCATGTGTGTTTTTCCAAATAAGTTTGTAGTCAAAACTTGCTGAATTAATCGCTCTAAGTGTTGATTAGTTGTCAGAGGATATAATACCTATTTTTTCTTGTGTTATTTCTGTTTCTGCGACACAGTAATGCGTTACAACAAACTCGGTCTGAAACACTGACGTGTTGGAGCTAACCTAGTTGCTTGTTTTAGGCTATTTTAAATGTAGTTCAGCTCTTCCTGCGTATTTATATATCTCATTATGATTCTGTGCCTTAACATCATTATCAAAATATTCAATTAGCCGTAAGTTTAATTTAAATAATATAAAATATTCGTACAAATATGCTATAGTTTATGCAACCAATGTTGAAACATGTATCTGTGCTAAAATATTTTTATGACGTTCAATGTTCATTTTAAAATTAATTTATTAACCTTTACGAGTTTGTTGGTCCTGAACGAGAATTGCAATTATTGATACCTCTTATCACCAAACCTGCAGTGTCGTATGGTCGAAAAATTTATGTGTCGAAAGCGATTAAATCCCGACATTCATGCTTAGACACTTAGATAAAGTGTTATCTACCTTAATTCAGTTACACCAGATTCACATTTGTCAAAAAAAGTGAAACAACAATAATATTTACCGCGAACTTGTTGAACTTAGTGTATTATGTTTATTCGAAATAAATTCCGATCGTCAATTAAAAAATTTAAAGCAAAGTTAAATAATGTAAAAGAAGATAATGAAGTCGGTAAGTTCAAAAAGGTTTGTCTAAAAAGTATATCATGTGCAGGTACAATTGCCATAGAAATTATGGTAAACATTTTTATATTTAATGCAGAAATTGATATTTTGTAATATGATTAAATTAATTAAATATTGTATAAATAAAATAATAAACTGATATTTATTTAAATATAAGCTTTGCTCTCTTATTTCAGAACTACCTGAAACCTCATTCACTAGATCTATATCGAATCCCGAAGCGGTGATGAGGCGAAGACGTCAACAGAAGCTCGAGAGAAAATTGCAACAATTCAGATCGAAGGATGGCGGGCCAGATACGGGTAATGTCAGAATCTTAACCCCAGCTATTATAACTACTCGTTTGTTTTTAGGTGGTACACTTAAAATTTACGGTGAAGCTTTATGCAAAGATGTGCCTTATAAAACGTTGTTGCTTTCAATCAGGGACTGCGCCGGCAGTGTAGTGCGCGAAATGTTAGAGAAATACGGCTTAAATAAATCAGACCCTTCGCAGTGGTGTTTAGTGCAAGTTACACAGCAACCCGGTGTACAGGATGTAGAATATGTTTTGGACGACGACGAGTGCCCACTGTCTATCCTTATGAATGCGCCCAATTCAAGTAAGTAACACTTAATCTTGCGGACTAAAAGTGGAGTATTCAGTAATTAAATTAGAGAAATAAAAAAAGAAGTATGCCATACCTATAGGAACAAAGCTTAACATCAACAAAATCATAACGAAACCCTTTTGTAGAAAAAGAAACCTAAAACATCCTACCAAATAACTTACAAGAAATGAAAAATCACGCAAGCATTCTCAGGCATACAAGTTCCCATATATCATACAGTCAAAATATCAATCCTGCAGAGTACTTGAGTAACACTCAGTGCTCAAACAATGTTTTTCTATGACATTGATGATAAAATTAAATTTTTAGTTATTTCGATTTTGTACCCACAAAAATGACGATCGTCCAAGTGACCGTAGACTAATTTAATTTACTTTAGACATCCTACTGCGAAACTTGACCGTGTCGCTATTTTATCAGAGATGAGTGAGTAATTGTGATGTTGGGGGTTGAGGCACCGAAGCTTCTATCCATCGCGACCACAGTTAGTTACGAGTACCGACATAGTGCAAAGTAAATGGCGGCAATGTGTCTACTCTACTACATTGTCGCGCTATAAGTAACAAGGATGGTCTAAGATACATGCGTGCGCTGTTTCACCAAAATGAGAGCTTGTTTCTCATTGTATTTTCCGTCTCCCTTCCATAACCGTCTGTTCCATTTACGTAATAATACTTTTGGTTGTAATTATATTTCTGTATACACACCATCCATTCCTTTTACTTATTTTCTCCAATCAATTGCCCTCCATATTGATGCAAATGTATTTTGGACAGGCAGGTTAAGACCTACTGATCATCATCTCTAGATAATATACGTAAAACTGCGTTGTATTGAAAATTGTTATGTTACGTTATGTTATGTTTATCATCTTGATATAAGTAGAAAATGCCTTGGATGAATATTTGTATACAATTAACAGATATGAAATGTAATTACACTAATTTGCCACTTCATATCCTCTGTACAAATTTAAAAAATCTTATAGCATTAACTCGTTCATTTTACTTTAGGTCAACAAGAGGATGGAATAATGGGGTAGGCAACTATACTAAAAAAAGCTTTTACAATCAATTTATTGCTTCATTAAGAAAATCAATATAGAAAAATCTTCATAAAAGCCAGTACATATTAAAACCAGTTATCATTGTAAAATGGAATTTGATAATAAGAATATAACTTGTGTATCCAATAAGCGCAGTTAGTATTTCTTTTTCATCTTGTTAATTTTACTAAATGGTAATGATCGCGAATGTAGATTGTCAATAGACAAGCATTTCACGTGAAACGTACAGTGAGAAACAACCTTATTGGGAAATGTTGAAGCAAGAATGAATGAACGGGCGACGCATGCGTGTTATAAACGTTTACTTTGCAGTGATTATGCCTATATACACAACAGATGATTCTAAGAAAGTTACTAATTTTTTATGAATCTTTGTTTAAATCTTGGGAGTTTTTCTTAATAAATAGTAGATAATTTAAACGCAGGCAATTGATTAATTGTTTATTTTTACTACATGTTGAGACTTACGGTGATACTTGTTTTACGTTGCTATTTGAGAAAACGTTACAAAATGCACTAAGAATTGGTGTATACCTTATAGTTCCGGGTTACTATAGAATCGACTCTCAGTTAATTAAGGAGGTGATGAATGCTATCGTATATTAACAAATTTGCGCAATATCCTTAACACCCTTAATTACAAGAGGTTTTCAATAATGGGTACAATGCACGTAACTAAAGCAATCTTGGTCGCATAAATCCTTAATGGCAGTACGTTTTAGTAACGCACTAAATAATAAATATTCTTGGATCCAAAATGTGGAAAGATGCCCTGTTATTATTTTTGCATTTTAAGATAATAGGTTAAAGCATTGTGTATTGGTAACTAAGCAACTTCGAGGGGAGCTTGTCAGATGTTAATTTCAATTTTGATCTCGGATTTGTCAGTTGGTAGGGGAGACTCCTTGGGGTACTTTTGTAAAATATTAGCCGTAGATGGCCAGCCGTCTTTTTTTTAAGTTTACAGTGGTTGATAGTCTCGCTTAAGTACACTCGAATACAAGATAGATCCTTTTTCTTTATTTTGATGATAATCAAGGTGCAAAAGTACGTTGAATTTACACAAACCACCTTTAATATCAGTGTGTAGGTGTGATACAAAGTAAATATGGGGAATTAATCATATATAAATTTATTTCGGTTAATTCCATTGGGTAATAATAGGATTACCATTAATTTATTTCCCTAAAACTAACAATAGTAGGTTATACAAATATATCCTTCATAATAAATATTAATTTATGACATTTAAGTGTGTTTTATTAATCATGTATGGTAATAGTCGGATTGAAATTATGCAAATGTTGTTTTCAAAAGTGGAAAGCACTGATTGGGTTATTTATATGTGATCTTTCGTAGATAACATATTTTTTTAAAATTATTTGGATAATAATATTCTTACTACAACAATTAACGGAAAGCATTTACACGTTTTCAATTAATATTTACCTTGGATGAAATATTTGTGTAATGTATTATTCTTAATTTTAACGAAATAAATTAATCAAAATCCTATTACTATCTAATGCAATTAACCGAAATGCATTTATTTGTTATTAATTACCCATATTAATTTGTATCACACCTGCATACTGATATTAAAGGAGTCTGTGTAAACTGAACGTACTTCTGCATCTTCATTATCATTGTAATATTTAATGTGAAGTTATTAAAACAAAAAACGAAATGAAAACGTAAAAAAATGTCACCTCCGTTCCGGTTCGAACCAAGGTCCTACAGCATACTAGTGAGTGAGTCGGTAAAACCAATTCACCCACTCGTACCATACGAACGTATCTAGTATTCGAGTGTATTTAAGCGAGACTATCAGCCACTGTAAATTTTAAAAATTCTTAAAAAAAAGCGGCTGGCCATCTATGGCTAATATTTTACAAAAGCACGGCAAGGAATCCCCACTACCAACTGAGAGAGCCGTGATCTACTGACTGATCTACTATTAACATTTGACAAGCCCTCCTTGTTAGTTATACTTATTGATCACTGATTAATTTTAACGTTATTTGATCAACATGTATCATATATGTACCATATTAAAGAGAAATATGTACTAAACTGCCGAAGGAAACGTGTGCAGAAAGTAACATAACGAAATGCGAATTAAGGTGACATCGAAGACGGGCCAATCTAACAAAGTCATATAGTAGTGATTGTTAATGTATTTAATGCAACCTTTTTAAACATGTTTTCAGCGAGGAAACATGCACCCCCTTGGCGATATTTGCAGAAACTTTTGTAATAGTAAGTGTCACTTCTTGTCGATCAATTCATTCATGGTTCTGAATATCTAAATACACACAATTTTCTAAAGAATTCTAATTTGAATCGTTGCCATTTAAACCAAAGAAAATGCTACAACTTTTAGGACAACATAATGTAGCTCATTACAGATCACTACTATATGAGCTTGATAGATTGGTTGCCTACCCGGAAGCCGCCTCATTCGCATTTAATTCTTATTATTCGTACGTTTGATAGCTGACAACTACAAACAACTAACAAATACTCTTTTGACGCATTTCTTTTGCTAAATTATTTCGTTGAAATATTTACTACATTTACATTAGCAGTAATTATTAGTCAAGTTATCTATCTTTTAAAATATTGCAAAATTTTTTTCGTTCTAAGCTTGCTTCCCAATTGTCTCAAATCTCAAGTAATCTTTATTTTAGTTATTTTATTTATTATTTTTATTTTACCGTACTTAAAATGCCGTTCTATTGTGATGCAAGTTGCGCTCTTCATTGACAGATGCGTGTTTGATAACTGCATATTGTTTCACTAATGTAATTAGATAAAGAGAGACTGAAATCGGTGAATGTACCAACTTGTAGTTTACTTTAATCACTGTGAATTAAATAACGAATAGTATGGAGTTGAACGTAATTTTAAATGTGTATCGTTATGTGCAAAGCGAATCTTTTAGTGTAAACAAAGTTAATAAAGGATTGCTTGCTGTACAAAACAGAGTAGGTACTTCGAGTACTTAAAAAAATAAGAGTATTAGTGATTAAACAGAGTATATGAAATAAACCATTCTATTTACTAATTGAGTAAACAGAACTCCTTTTGGGCGACTAATAATGAAAGGCAGTATACTCAGAATAGGTATAGATTATATAAATTGTCCTCTCACAACTGACATCATGGTATCATTTGAGATGATAAGTGCTTTATTATATGTTCAAATCTTTTTCTTCCAAAATAGATTAATTTCTCAGTTCTTTTGATCTATAAAATGTTTCATAGCTGGCAGTATGTGTAGTGGGATGGACATTTTACCGAAAAAAATAATGTAAGTTATCTGTTCGATTACTGCTACTTAAGTTTCAGTTTTAATAAAGTTTTTGTTAAGAAATTGCTATGTACAGCTATAGTCCATGGTATTGTTCTTATCAAGAAAAGCTGAGTAATAGGTAGTATAAGTGGGTGAAAATAAAGTTAGAACTCATAAAGAAACATTTGTGTTTATTTATATTTACATATAGGCATATTTTCTAGATTACTCAATAATATATTTGTCGACGCTATCTACAAACTTAAATAAAATATTTATTTTAAAATTAAAAACGTGGATTTATTATAAACTTTGATCACATACAGTTTTAATCATCCTGCGGATTTAATGATATAAACAAATAACAAAGTGTTGACTAATCTTCCAATCGGTAATTTGGAAAATAGCCTACCATTTCAATACCGGTTGAAGGGTTAAAACTTTAGAAACATAGCGTGCCTTTATTGTGTTGCTGCGCCATCTGCCACGCAATGTCTGAATTAGTTTGTTACTGACTTCCTACGAATGAGATAGTATAAAAGGAAACTTCGATCGCATCACTTCCTCAGTCTTTAAAGATTCTGATTTCTTTCTTCCTTCTTTTACCATATAATAATATATATGTGGAAATGTAGTTGTGCTTTACATTATTACGTTTTACAAATGATACAATAACTTGGTTATATCGCAACTCAGGCTTTTCGCCGAAAAAAATAAATACTTTTATATGTAAGTAATCGAGAATGGCTTTCTAAATAAAAAAAAAATAGTAACAAAGACTGTATAGAATACGAAATAGGATGTAGATTGTTTTAAAGTGCTAAAGTTTAGAGGACCTCTTTAAAAGAGTGCTTTATTACTTCGTCTACCTCTTAAGTAGCGCATAATAATTCAATAGCGAGCTTTGTAGAATACTTTTTCTATGGTGTTTATACATTTTAGAATCATCTGAGAAACAATGTGCCTTAATAAAATTTAAATTAGCACTTTTTCAGCCACTGCATGCATACACAGAGCAGTTTCTAGTTTTGAACAGATCTTTCAATCTGCTTAATTAAGATTGCCGCTTTCGATACTGCTACCTAAAAATATCAACTATTTTAGTTATAATTGAAGTTTATAGAAATTAGTGGCAGCATTAAAACCAGTTGAAACAATACGTACTATACTTATAAATGTTGAAAAGATTGTGTTTATTATTTATTAGGTTATTTTGCGTAATCACCCAAACCAATGAATTTATCTGAACTTTATATTATTTAAGGTGTTTTTCTTAACACATTTTTAATGTATTGAATACGTGTTGCATATTAAACCGTAGTTTTTAATTCCAATCAAGTCTTCTTTATAGCGATTTTTGATATTAACTAGGATAATTAACTTTTATTGACAAACTCCGTAGGTATACGTCTAAAAAAATATATTTGATAGTTTAGGTTTTAGACCAGCATGCCAAAACTTTACTAAATCATATACAGTGTCACCTCCTCTAACGGAAGCCTCTATTTAGTGAACGCATAAATTACCATGTCAGTTACTTTAATCTCATATAAATGCCTTTTTGTTGGACACTGTAAATATAGATAGGAATTTATTGTGTAGTTCCTGGACTACATTTTTGATTTCTTCTATCGGAACTAAATGATCGATAATATACTGTATAATATATAAATTTCCATAGAAAGTTTTCGTTCAATAAGAATTTTAGTTTTGATTTTGGAGGTTTCTGATGTAATAAAAGTGTTTCGCACCGTAAAAGAATTTAAAAAAAATATTTTCGCTGCTGTCAAGTGTATTGTTGCTACTTAAAATATAGTCGTAAAATATTATAACTGACTGCCAGTATTGTATTACAAGTGAATTTACTTTTTTTGTCATACCAAAATAGTATGTTGCCATTTTCCATTAATCGAATTAGAACATTTGAAATTTTTATCGAATCTAGTTATGGAAATTGCAATCAAGACAACAATAATTTAATATCTTAAATGTATTATACTACTTTCGTTTTGTCTTTTAGGCTTTATTTTTCGCTATAATATATATAATTACTAAAACTCAACAGTGACTTCTACACTTTCTAACTATGTAATTCTTGAGGCCGTTATAGAAAGGTTACACCCTATATTTTAACTTATTATTCCGTGAAGACATTCGAATGTTTGTTGAAAGAAAACTTGTTAGAAATAAATTTGGTTTATTATAAACCAAAATATATTTAAATACATTAAAACATAAAAGCACAAAAAAAATAACATCCTTAAGTAAAACCCCGACATATTTTTAGAGTTTATCTGAACTCATCTCCCTTAACAACACTATTTTAATTAACTGTTTTCCATTCGCAGTAGAAACGTTAAATAACGAGATTAAGTTGTAATGTTGAAAGTGAAATCGATCGAGTTACATCATATATTTTTATCCGTTTAAAGAGTTGTTAAACCGAAAAAAAAATCTTTAACGATACCGTAAAAGTAAAATTTGGAATGGAAGTACTTCGTAACTTGCAACAACTTCATTTAAATGAAACTTCTTGGCTATAAGCAGGAAAAGTAATATATGGTAATGTAGATGTAAAATCATTGAGGCAACAATTAATTGTATTTGCGTAAGAGGAACTCGGTGTTGGGCAGTACAAGTTAATATATTTACCAGTGGTCTGTAACTGGTTACGTGCAATTAATTTTAAGTTCTATTTTAGTAACATAGTGCTGTGCGTGAATCTTGATTCTCCTTTTGTATACATTCCACATTTCGTTGTAACAACACAGTTGAACGAATAGTAGTTTCTCAATTGAATTGACTCCAGAGACAAGATGCTATAAATTCAAAACGTATTCGCCAGAAACTGCACACATTTTAAGCATTTACGCTCACTATGCGGAATTGTAAAGTAGCAATTCTCTCCCTATAGGTATTTCATATGTATATGACCGACAGTGCGTTCCCAGAAAAGGTATTCAACTCGAGGAAGTAAGCTTGTTTATTCAATATTTTTTTATATGTAAAACATGAACATTATGAATAAAAAGAATTAATATTAAACCAGATGTGTTTACAAAAATAATAAATAAATAATGTTAAGCTTTAGTCCATACAACTGTATAGAGAAAAATAACATCTATCATAACAGATCGACTAGTTGGATATACAAAAGATACCCTTCGCAAGTGACTGCTTTAAGTACCTATAACTAAAATTATGAAATACCTCGATACTAATCTGCAAGTAACTTAAAACCATTTAGAATACATCCTATCCTACATAAATGGAATACGCGCATTTAGTGAAAACGTCATACCCGCCATTTTGTTAAGGTGGTCAGTGTTCTGGATGAAAACATTATTCACTTAGCATTGTAAATTCCTATCTCGAAATTTCATTCCTTTATATTTTTATTATATGAACAATTTTATATTAACAACCTAAGCCATCTACTATACTGCAGGTGTAAGTATAATTATAAGTAGCCGTTGAAAGTTTTAAATGCAGTGGTTCCCTGTAAATGAAGTAAAACAACGCGATTTATAGGTTAGAAGTGATAGTCAGCATGCCTATATATTGTTGGGCCGCGGCTTGCAGTCACAATAACATGGCAAATAAGTGTTCTTTCTTTCGATTTCCTAAAATGTAATTAAAGAAAGCTTAATGGGTCTTGCTGTCTCCATTTTCTGTAATGTAAAGCCAAAATAAACTGATCATCACGACGTGTGTGCAATGAGGTTATAGGTTATGTCTTCTTTATTCTCACGATTACATGGCAACAATAGAAAGACAGCAAACAAGAAGTAGTGCAACACAAGTAAAAATAACGTAAATACATAATACATACCTCCAAAAACACTAAATATGTACCAACGAAGCAAAATATTTAACAACGATCGTCCTCATATATAAACTCTATGCAAACCACACACCAGTGACGCGGTGTAAATGCGCGTATTGACATTTTAGCAAAATATCGGTTGCCTATGTTTTTTCATCCTTATAACCAGATAAACTAAGTTTAACTTACTACAGGTTAATTTTACAGGTATATTTTGGTTTCCTAAAGTGACATTGCCATTATTATGTTCCTGTCCAAGATTTACAGCAAAACAGTTTTGTTTATCACATACATATATAGGGCCTTACCTAAGAAAGAAGTACTTTTTAACAATTTTTCTAGCAAACTTTTTCTAATTGTTATTTTTTGATATATTAATTCTAAAAAAAAAAATTCTTTCATTTTGTCTATATTTATACCATAATCATCGTCTTTAACTGTAAGACATTTTTTTTATGCTTTTTAGCACATAAATTGTATATCTATGTAGTGTAAAACAATAGCTTCGGGCGCAGTAGGACTTGAGAACTGTTTCGCAATGACGTTTGTTGTAATGCGAGTGATTCAATGTACGAGCATTACAAGCCATTGTGACACGTGTTTTTTATACTATTTTTTCTAATTTGTGCATTAATTGCCTATGTTATATCGCGGTAAAAGTCCTACCAGTGCCTTAATAACTCATTACCACACTGCGTCGTCGTTTGTTTTAGCTTTATGGTAACATCCAATTAGAAAATAGTTATCTACGAACCAAATGTGTCACACTCGAGGTTTGCACCATAATATTTTTAGGAATAACACACACGTACTTTTAATAATAATATATATTTCCAGATTATGTATTTATTTCGATTAGTTGTCTTAATGTATTGTCAAATACGTATGTATTTTATAAAGTTTGCCAGTTTAGTTACTTTACTTTTGTCACCAGGAATGTAAATCCATTTGTATCCATACATCTGGTTCCTTCAGTTGGTACCAATGTAGGCATTAATGCATGAAAATTTTACTAACTTTACGCACGCTTTTGAGTGCTTGAAGTTGCCCATATATTATATGAGTACAAAATAATTTTGGAACCATTCTTAGTTTGTTGTACCTGAAATAAATCTTAACCAATAGATAAGTATATAAAAGTAAAGGTTCCATAAATATTTATAGTAGGAGAGAAGAGTAAGCGTTAATAACACTGGGCAACAAATTTTCGAAAAGTTCATGCTTCCAAGCTGAAAATAGTCATTTCTTAATGAATTCAATGTGTTGAACACGAAAATGACTAAGAAAAAGCTGAATTGGCTACGGGTTTTCTGTAATATGTACGCATATTTCAGAAAAAGTGTACTTATGTCAATATTATAATACATGGTAAGAAAACATTTACTCACTAAATTGCATTACATTATGCAATAGCATCTATACAATGGACAAAACGTCAATATCTCGAACGTGAGCCAATCAACTTTTTTCAATGTGATATTCGTGTTCAGCACGTTGAATTCATTCAGGATTGGGTACTTTCACCTAAGAAGCAATTTCACTGTTGACCAGTGTAATCTGTGCTCAATCAATTTGAATATGATTTTATATTGCCTTACATGTTTGGGCCATGGGCCATCTTCTGAGCCTTTTTAAGTCCGCGGAACAAATGAAACATGGTCGAAACATGTTAGCCAATACATATTAATGTGTGTATCCGTCTCGTTAAATTTAACATAACTTAATACTACTTTTCATAGCTTTTTCGCGGTCGGAATATATCGGCAAGCCTGTTAAAAAGTGCTATTTATCTAAAGCTACTTCCATTTTGAACAATTCATGTTTGTTTAACGCACCTTGCTTACTTACTGAAAACAAAGAACTCCCAAAATCCCTCCCTAGATACGGCCTTGGCTGCAGGTGATGTAGCAACGTATATTTTAATAACATATTTAATTTGATACCTGCTGTTTTTATTTCCTTCGCTGATTTTTCCGTATCGCACTCTGATGAGAGTATGCTTTCCTGGTGTTTAATATTAACAGGTCCTGACCTTTTTTAGATATTGTATTCATATAGATATACGCGCGTTTGTATACTTTTGCCAAAATATTTTGGACAGAGGTGGTACTTTAATATACTTACGGCGAATTCTGGTTACAACGGAAGATAAGACGTGGTTTTGAAACGTTGATAAAGCACATTCTCTGTTGCTCACAAAGTTTCGTTTCTTTTTCCTGTTTTAGGTGTGTTCTATATTGACTGGCGCCTGCGAAAACAAAGCCACGCGAAGTTACTAGTTAACTAAAATTAAAAAAATTGAGCAGAGATATTAATATTATTAAGAAATATTTAATGAGGTGCCCGTTTTACAATTAGTTGGTATTGTATCTCTAACAATAAATCCTAATTTGGAGTATATATGTACATTAGGTATTAAATAAACACACTGCACTACTGAATCCACTAAACTTATTCATGAAATCTTTAGAGCAATCTTTAGCACATTTACACATAAATTTATTTTTACACCGCCATATTATGCTAAAAGCTATTAAATACTTCTTCTCAGATCCTTTTGCCCGCTGTAGGCGTCGGATATGTCTCTTTTCAACTCTTGACCCATTCCCTCCATCTTTTCCGGTCTCTGGCCATCTCTTTCATTTCTGATATCGTCTTTCCCCTTCTCCGTCCTATTTCCTCTATTCTTTCGCTCCATCCCTTTCTCGGTCTTCCTTTCTTTCTCCTATCCATGTTTCCAGCTTCAACTATCTTTTTAACGAGTGTCTCTTCTTCTATTCTTACTACATGTCCATACCATTGTAACTGTTTCTTCTCTATCTTGGCTATTATTACTTCCTGGTTTACTGTATGTCTTATTTGTTCATTCCGTATTCTATCCCACTTTGTTTTTCCAGTTATTAAATAATTAATTTAGATACAACAAAAAAGAATAGAGTCCTGAACATCCATAACGTTAAAAACAAACAATAACTTCTCAGAAAAAAACAAATTAAATTCTTATCCCATACAACATAAACGTTGCTCACTAAAACCACAATCATCTTAAATCTCTTAGGGAAAATATAAAGGTATTGGCTGCTTTTCGGGTTCTCTGCCGTGTAGAAAGTTTGAATTCGTTTCGATTACCTTGCCGTGATTTCCTTCAGAAGTGAAGTTCACTTCACTTCGACGGCCGTGAAAGCCTAAAGACATATTGCCTGGAAATAGAAACAAACACATGTATTAATGTATAAAAGTCCTAAGATTAGTGGTTTAATTTAAATGATTAAAAACAAATAAGTTTCAAAATCCAATCCGTTATAATATAAGGATATATTTATTTCACATGTTTGGATTTACAATCATGTTCAACTGAAAAATGTAAAAAAGCACGTGTAGTTTATAAAATAACATGCGGTGATTATAATGGCGTTTACATAAGCCAAACAATGCAACATTTTTCAGACCGTTTCAATGGACATAAATACTCGAATCAACATTACTGCCTTCAAAAAACAGATCAATAATGAAAACCCTTATTTCAATTTTAAACAAACAAAAATATTAATTTATTATATGTTATTGAATTGACTGTTTTTGGTCTCTCCTTATTATAAAGACATCTTACTTAAATATTATAATTATTAAATTTGTTACCTTTGTGATTATCGGAACGGTGTGTAGTTAAGTAACGTTTGCAATACCTATTATAATTGCTCAATTTAGCCGTTGTTTTATTTTTGGAGCGTTCACTTTCCTTTATATCTTGATATATACTTTTGTAGTTATATTCAATTCATAATAATACGTGGAAAAATCGATCTTCGGTTGAAAATGTAAATCCATAAATTTCCGACACAATTATCCGGAATAAACTAGCATAGCGCGGAGCAATCCGATAGCTTGTATACTTCATAATAATAATATGAAGTGGAGTAAGTTCATCTTTAATTATAAGAGTAGGGTGCTTTTGGGAATATCCAGATGCTTTTATTCGCGGTGGCGGCTGCAGTATATACTGACGTCACTCCCTGGAGTCGCCTCAGGGATATATAATATGATTATCTGGTATATACACTAAATAAGATTTTTTTTGCTAATTATAATATATTTTTAAAACTAAATATTTGTGTATTATTTTGATTTTGTTTATAATTGTTCACCTGGAAATACAGATTATAAACTGTGCCTTGGCGATGTCGGCGAAATTACATACGGGATACAGTTCGGTTGTACGGATATGTTTTAACTGATATAATGAAATGGTAGTTCTTTACAACTTCTGCAATAGAATATATGTATAAGAGACGGTTTAATAAAAGCAATGCACAAATGTTTTTATAATAGTATTAAAGACATCCCATATTATATTTTTTTCATAGAGGCTATTAACTGTATCGATAAGAGGTATTGATAAAATATTATATAATCAGTATTTTATTTCTCCTATAATCTAGATTATATTAGACAGTTTTCTCTGTGTGTTTATATTATTATATCATAGTTACTGAGCCAGTGCATGGCACACACGCGAAAATATAATTAATTAACATTTTTGAATATATTATAGAATTAAAATACACTTATAGAACCAACAAGTGGTCTTTAATTTCACAACAAACAATAAAAATGACTATAAAAGAATGTAAAAACGCCTTTTTCTTCCGAACACTAATTCATCGACTATTTGACTTTATATTTAGAAGGGATTTGATAATCTTTTTTTTTATGGATTGTTTAGAAGAGAAAAAGCAATTCAACCTGAAACTGAGTTTGTGATCTTCTGGTTAGCTCTTAATTGAACCATATCGGTGACATACTTTTTTTACGGAGCTTAAATTTGATACATAATGAGAATTTCAACCTTAAATGTGAAGAAACGTGCGACTTCGTTGTATTTTATTATTTTTAAGCTTCAAAGTACTAAAAGATTTGTTTTTAAGTTTTTAGTAATACACTGATTGTGAGAGTAATGAGAAGGTTGTTTCAAAATTTTTTGTAGTTTTAAATATTAAGCATTAATCTATCTATTAAATGGTCAAATGAATGCGAAGAAATGTTAAATTAAATAGTTTTAAGATTAAAATAACGTTTTAGGTATAAATTTAACATTAAAACTCATTGCTCATACTTAAAAAGAAATATACATTCTGTGAACTGATACATGGTTAACTCAACCATTTTTTTCTCTCGGTGAAAAGAAAGTAAAAACTATATGAAAATCATGATGCTGAAAGGAAGATAAAAATTATATTATTGGCACAATGATTACCTAAGGTAATGCTTAAAACTGTATTATTCTATGCTCAATTTGACTACTGCTGTTTTTCCTATTCTGTAATTTACAGTTGATTAAAGCTTTTACTGATGTGCTATATTGACTCCCTGTAATTTTATGGTATACTTCCCGCCCAAATAAGATGTAGAATTTCTTAAGATAATAAAGAACAATTTCTATACCTAGTGCGTTCCACTTATTCTTGGCAATATGGGGCTTATGGATGATTTTGTTTTTCAGGAAATTTAGATTTGATTGAATAATGCTCTGATTGCACTGATGTTTATATCATAATAAGTGTCAGTTTTTGAATTGTAGAAAACATAACTTAATATACTTACACACTTCAAGTTCAAATATGTGTGTTACACAACAATGATTTTGATATAACATCCACAAAAGCGATAAATAGGAAGTTCATCGTGATAATATCAAGTAAATACTGCTACTACAGGCACCGTCATACAAAAAAAAAAAAATTAACCGGCTGCTGTTAAAGTACTCTGTGAAGCTCTTGCTTGTATCAAGGCCATAATTAATGTAGTACATACAGGAAAGCAGCGTACCGTAAGTAAAAAAAAAACAAAATCAAGATATTGGTCAGCAAAAAGTTTCATCATACAGCAACAATGATAAAACTGTGTTAGTTATTGGTGCTTTTAAACTAGATATAATTACTGATGCCCGGCTGATAGTCTAGTGGCTAATACACATGAGGTCCAGGGTTTCAGTCTGGTCAATTACGATAACCGGTCTTTTCTGGAGTCCTAAAGATGATTAGGAGGGAGATTTGGCTCTGCGGGGGTGCCTGATAAGCATATGAAATGCTTAGGCTTTATATTCTCCCTTAAAAAAAATACCCAGAGATTTTCAGTAAGGTTGGGATCAGATGACTTTGGAGGACCTCTATATTTGTCCCTTGGCCTCTATCCAATTAGCCACCGACCTAGATCTATGTATGGACAAATTATCCTGCACCAATACTATTAGATTGGGATGGATTCTGGATATACGCTGGAATGCTGGATGTTCGGAATTAAAACATAGTAAAACAGAGATATTTTGTTCTGCGTTCACCCTGGAATCAATCGACGTTATTTTGTTAGAATTTTCATTTATTAAATTTTCTCCGTCATCATGCAACCATCATTAATTAAAATATTGTTTTCTTACAAAAAATGTTAACTGAGTATTATTCATATTTAATAACGTCCAGAAAGGCTTAAATATCTAAAATGAGAGCAAATCGTAGTAAAAAGTTGAAATGAAGTACTCAAACATTGTAAACGATGTTTTAAATATTCATAACAATCGTGCATATCATTATTATTTAATTCTAGAATGGATTTATTTATTTATTTTTTTACTTCAATTAAATTTGTTACTGAAGAATTTTCTTCTTCCTGATTATCTGTATAAAGGTGTTTGTGAAACTGGTTACCCTTCCGAAAGTATACTGCACATTTCTTAATAAGTTTTGGTATTCTCTTAAAATTCCAAAATTATACAAGCATATTTTTGAGGCGAATTGGTCTTTCCTGGAATACCTGGATGGCGTGATGGTTGATGGATTTTATACCATGATTTTAGTACCTCTGCGCCGATCATCGGGGTCAATCTAACCTCCGTGGTTCAACGTACCTATAATTGCTAATCGGAATCTCAAGGAGTACTACTGAAGGTGCTTAAAAAGCTCCAGCTCCGTTTATCACCTGAACGAGTATAGAAGGTTGAGAACTCTATGCAAAACCTTCTTCGTACCAATCTTATCTCCGTGAGATTGAACTGAGAATAAATTCCAACCCTAAAGAATTATTTAACTTCGTGAGGATCAAACACGGCACTACGAGGGTTGCGGACAGACTGAACGATGATATGACGTTTGAGCGGCCGCCGGATATAGTGAACGCATTTGCTAATCTCTTCTTGCAAGCAACATCGAATGCCACCTACGCTGGACCTTCTGATGAGTTTTGTGACTCTCTTCCTATTACTCTAAAACCTGCTACCGAGCAAGAGATTGTGAAGATCATGGCTACTTTGTCACAAAAATCCACTGCTGGCGACGATATGTTCCTAGTTTTCTAGTACGCGACTGGAAACAAATCTATAGAGACCTGCGTCTTTCCAGCAGTTTGGAAGAAAACTAGGATTACTCCGGTGCGTAAGAAGGGTGATATTGCTGCCCTTAAAAACTATCGTTCTATTTCAATTATATCAAAGTTCAGCAAGATCTTTCAATCCATCATCTACAGATCTATCATCTGCTCTGTTCAACAACGTCTATCTGAGGCTCAACATGGGTTTCTGCCAGGAAGATCCAGCATAACCAACCTTGTCACAATCACTCAATTTATCTCCAGTCATTTGGATAATTGTTCAAAAGTCGATATAATTTATAGCGATTCTTCTAGTGCTTTCGACACGATAAGCCATAATATATTATTGGATAAATTAAACCGGTTTTACCTTTGCTCACCTTTTCTTCAACTTCTTCGATCATATCTATCCAATCGAACTAATTACGTCAGCTACAATGGCTTTTGCTCTTACAATTTTGTGTCCCGATGTGGTTTACCCCAAGGATCCTTTTGGGCCCTTTTTTCATTTTATACATAAACAACTTACTTGAGTCGCTGACTTGCCCACCTCTAGCATATGCTTATGACTGTAAGATTTATACGAAGATTTCATCTGCAGTGGACGTGTAACTCCTTCAACCAAACATCAATATGATCTCGAACTGGTGCTCTGAAAATGGATGACGCCTTCACATTGGTAAATGCTTAAACATGCGATTCGCACGCAAATTAATCTCAACGCCAGCGACCCTTAAAACACTCTATTTTGCCTTTTTCGTATCCGGACTGTAATGTGCCTCCATTATATGGTCACCATGTTATATTACACACCAGCTACACCTTGAGCGCTTACAGCGTCGCTTTCTGGAATCTTTTCGTGTGGATGGAATATACCCACCCAGGGGTACGGATTACGCCAGCCTCCTGGTTAGACATGGAGTTGAAGCTCTCTCCTCCTGCAGAGAAGTTCATAGGGCGTTCAAGTTTTATATGGACTCTTTCTGCGTCCCTCGTGCTTCATCCAGACTCTTCAACATATTTTCTCTTCCCACACCGAAGACTAATATTGTGCAAAACTCCCCTCTCTTCTGAATGAGTCACAGTGCTAAATTTATAATGATATATTTTTTTGATAAACTTAATTAACTTTGTTGTCTCATAATTTGTATACGTAATCTTGTGCGCATGTATTTTAATTTTCTTATACTGAATATTGTCATGTCATTGCGGTCGTTTCGCCTGCTCTTCAATGATTCATGTGTGTAACTTCTAACTTGGGTTTTAGGTGTCCTTGCAGGGAGTAAATCTTTGCTCTCACTCAAACTGGCAGGCTTGCTTTTTTTCCGTAGGTGTACCACTATATGTATGACTAGAACCTTTTCACGTGTCTAGAACAATGAATGAACGGTGTATGTATAAATAGTCGCATTCAAACTATACCTGCGACCTCTCTATATTGTGTGCGCATTTGTAAGCATTATTGGAATTGCCTTCGACAATGCTGGCGCCAAAAGTCTACGTGAAATAAAAATACGTACAGAGCCAAGTGTATTTTTAATCTGGTTTAGCTAATCCTGCCGGACAAACAAATTATTCTGCGTTGGTAAACTTCCTTGGCTTATAAATGTAAACTTGTAAACGGCGCGCCGGTGTGTTGACACACGGGAAATTGATAACGCATCTTGTATAACACTAAAAATTTATTCACGTCGGCGACGTTGAAAATAAATACAGAAACGCATACGTAAGTTCAATACACTCTGAAGCCGATAATTCTAAGATTTTCCTTGCTGATGTATGTTTAGCTAAATGAGGAAGTGCCTTCTACAGCAATAAAAGAATTATCTCATAGTTTCTCAGTATCTTGCTTAATAGACAAGTGAAACGATTTCGGGGAATAATGTAGACTTCGCAATTGCTACTACATATTACTAACTCAAACGGTTCTTATTTTTGTATTACAGTGAAACCTCTCTATAATGCACAGTTACGGGGCCCACGAATTTATCTGATTTAGCGGGATGTCCGCGGAGGAAGAGTGTACAAAGACGTTTGTTAAAGATTTATGTTTAACATAACTAATGTGTAAACTAAAGTATATATTAATAATAATAAATTCTTGATTTTAACGACTTATTCTTATCGACATTTCTTCCAGTAATTAACGTTTCCACAAAATATTATTGCCTTTACAGCAATGAATGGATAATCTTTACATTTAATATCGAAAAATGTGCTGTATATTTTGCTGTTTTCTATAGTACACGTTTTTTTTTGTTTGATAGGTTTAACGTTTATGATTTTTAATGTAATTTAATCGCAAACAAGTTGCTTGGAATCTGTACTTATCACCGAATATGAACAAAATTGATATTAATTAGTTTCTGAGAATTCAGCACACCAGTACAAGTTCAAAAAAAAAAAAAACTTTAGATGTATTTTTACTAACGTAAAGGCAACAACTGCACCTCGCCCGAGTTAACAGAGGCACCATACGTAAAATCACTGAAAAAAAAAATATTCAGGACTTCATTTTCAACGTTTTGCAAGTGGCCGTTCAGGACAGTTTGTCTTTATGGTGAAAATTAGACTGTTCTGGTTCATTAAAAGAGCGTCCGTTGCAAATATATTTTCTGTCTGCCACATTTTATATACAGGGTTAGGCAAATGTGCGAGAATACCTGATGTGTGGCTAAATTATGGGTTCTCTTAAAAAATAACCTTAAGAAAAGTTTTTGTAGTATTTTTATTCTAGTCTATAAGTTGATTTTCAATAACTATCACATTTTTGGAGATATGATGTCATCGGTAGTTTTTTTAAATGAACCACCCTGTATCTTTTCACATTTTGAAAATTATTAATAACAAGAAAATATTCAACAGAAAACAACTCATAGTAAATGTTCAAACTGAAAATCTTTGGCAGCCTGGTAAATAACCCAATCTATCAACGAATGACCTTAATGAGTCTGGTGCTATCTCTTGAAAGGCTATTCTAATTCGATCTTCCGACTCTACGAGCGACTGAAGTTTAGTCTTAGTTAGTATTAGTTTAGTCTTACATTAGGTTTCAAATGGCCCAAAGTCTAATAGACTTAAATCGGTCAATCGCGGGGGCCATTCAAGACATCGTCTTCGACCTATCCAACGCTGTGGAAATACTTTGTTTAGGTATTCACACAAGTCAATTCCATAATGCCGCGGAGCTCCACCTTGCTGATATCAGATGACATCTGAGAATAGTGCAGGATTTGCGGGGTTTGTAAATAAACGAATTAATGCTGGAACAATTTCCCCGCGCAAAAATAAACTACAAAAACTTTTCTTAAGGTTATTTTTTAATAGAACCCATAATTTAGCCGGAAATCAGGTGGACCCGCACATTTGCCTAATCCGGTATAGTGTCAACTCTCTAACGTCTAAGCGGTGACCTTTTACACCTGGTAACTCCTTATAAGCCTATGGACTCCCAATGTGCTATGTTTGTATATATCATTCCTTTGAATTTTTTTTTTAAATTATTGATTATAACATACAGCTTACGCAAAATAAACTGGCGAATGCGCAGTAGCAAGAGAACGTGCTCAATGGAGTGAGACACACCCAAGAAATATCCAGACACGTTATAACTCGCTCCGGAGAACATAGCCGCTTCGCTATTTGTTCAAAAATCGTAATTTAGTTTTTGTTGTAATTCGTATCTGCAATACCGCGCGCCCGTTTCCTCGAGTTGATGACGTAGTGCGTGTGAGGGCGCCCTTGGTAATACTATCCGTACTAATAATAATAATATAATTATACATATTAATAAAACCTTTAGAACGATTCTTCCTCTGAAATTTTATCTTCAATTAAGTCTGTTTGTTCTACGTCTCGGCACAAAGTTTTTTGTTTACCTTTGTTAATTATCACTAATTGCAATATATCGTCGTCTACCGACTCTGTGAAACAGATCTTTTCTTATTTTTTCCGCACTATTTTTTCTGGTGTGGTGTGGACCATATCGCCTAAGATAGAGAGAAATAGAGACACTATTTCTCGATTCTTGAGTCTGCTCAGATAGTTCATGAATAGAAAGAATTGCTTCTTTTACGACAATAGGACCATGGATCAATAGTTTGTGGACGGAGGAAGGCATGTACTACTGATTGTATAATGAAGCGTATTTCTCGGCAGTTTTTAAACAATACAACCCGAAATTATCGATATTGATTTCATAATTACTGTTGATTATACGCAAAATTACCACAAAACGTTTAATCAATTCTTTGTCAATCCTACACGGAGAAAAAAAGATGTTACCACGTATTATAAATATAATTAATGATATTAACTCAAGGACAACAATACGTTATCTAGTACCCAGTATTCATCCATGTATTACTGTTTATTAGGAAGATGGTACGCTCTCATATAATTATAATACAACCAACTATGAAGTTAGTTGCCCCTATTGTTACTATCTATTTTTCTCAGTGTAGTCATTTCAATGTAAATAGAAATGGATTTGGGAAGAAGCGTTTTGTAGTAGTTGCATCATTTGTATTCCCCGATTCAGTTTTCGGAATGTCTAAGTACAAGAAGACCCGTTTTTTTCTCAAAATTCTGATTGAATCTTCCTCTTCTTTTTCTCGAAAGCCTGCTTGTACTTTCCACATTTGCAGCTCAAGTCGATATGAGATATGCAGTAAACATTCAAAACAACGAATATACCAATGTAAAACAGCCCGATTTATAAAGCGTTCGGATGAACTGGCAGTTGCCGAAGAGACACAATACCGTTCATTTGTGAATTTTTTGCTGCACAAACATAGCAAGCTATGCTTGAAGTGTTTGTCAGCGCACTGCACACTTTCGTATCCACCACAATTTAAAGCACAATTTAAAATTGATATGCCTTACTGGAGAATCATATTGGATCAAATTTTCAATTTCATTTGTCACAGCCGCTTCTTCCTGCGCTGAAATATCCGCAGTTTCTTGCACCCATTGTATGTCGTTTGGAGGCAGGTCGTGGGTTTTTCATTTATACATGATGTATCCCGAGCTGCTGTCAAAACCCCACTAACACAATAGACGTGAAGAACTATCTCGTGCTTCAAGCGAAATACACTTTAAAATGCTTTGTTTTATTCAATAAAATTTGTAGGGGTACGCGCCAAATCCCAGTTATTTTGTTATATGCATACTTTTTAGAATTTTTTTTTGAATGAACATTTGATAAGCTATTATGTATTTCTTTAATGACCAAGTATATTTGAGTAAACAAATAGTTGCAAAAACATAGACATTGAAGCTACGCATCATGTACTAGTTGTATACTGCAGTGATAAGCTCTACGTTAACCTACGGCTCGTTTGTATTCCCAGATCCTAATACATCCAAAGCTACAAAAGTTGACTTATCTATGCATCACTAGAGCTGCAAAAAGCTCGCCAACAGCTGCTACACTGATGAACATTTTTGTGTAAAATTCCCATGCTGATCGTTCGTTATTTGACGTCTTGATGAATCATGTAAATGCACATACAAAATCTAACTTCCCAATGCGATGTATAAGTACATTTTGTATATAAACCGAATTACTTACTGAATGTATATTTACATTTAACCGAAATTTTACATATGATCATTATATATCTTGCCCGTTGATCGGGCAGATACACAGCAAACGAATGATTAGGCAGTCATCACAGTATTAGCTGTAAATTTGCTGGGTTCCTAACCGGATACAGCTTAGATCGGGGACGAGTCTGCTAACAGAACACGGTTGTCTAAGGAAATACCTACGTAGAATTAGCATCTTTAAAGATGAGCCTATATGTAGATTATGCAATGAAGAGGAGAAGACAGCGGCAGAGACTGCAATTGCTAGGAACGATCAACCAACTGACCGATCTGCCGGAAAAAGGTTTACTATACCGGCTACTAAACCTAGTTAATGTTCATGTAAAGAAATTTACTAGGTACGGAATAAAACTACTTGTAGCCCTTATGCCGTGGTTTTAAAGGCTGATGGAAAGACCTAACTCATATCCAGTGTAGAAATCAATGAATCTAACAAACAAATGGTATATCTAACTATGCCCAAAATTGTTTTTCTTTTCATACCAGGACCAAATTTATCACATGAGTTGTATGAGTTATAGGCACTTTCCTATTGGTAATGATAAAATAGTATTTCCAATTTTAAAAGTCAGTAATAATAATATATTGTTACCATAGTTAATGTTTGTTGTAGCTGCAGTAAATATGAATTTTTTTTTATTCTTTCCTGCATCCTACATTTTTAAAATAACTGTAACAAGTTAATTACATTAGAATTTATTGCAAATACTGAATTGTATAAGGATATCTATTTTATTTCTTCCCGAATACTTTACTATATGAAGTAAATGATTACAAATATAATTAAATTTGTCACCCATACACGTGCTTAATTATTGTTAAACGTAAACATTATAAGGTTGCCAATTATTCTATCTGATTTGCATAATTGCTATACCAATAAATCTTGTTCCTGAAGTTTTGATAATAATCACTGGGCTATAGACATCGTCATTAAATATGTCTGATAGTGTACCCATCTACATGCTTTACCTTTACAATTTTGAATAACTAACTTGATCTTAAGGGAAGAAAAAGGAGGGTTTGGATTAGACTGGTATCGACAATTTGATTTATGTGGCATATATATTCAAACATAAATATGAATCCATTATAAGAAATGAGAGTAAGCTCATCACACATTTACCGTGCTGACAAGATTTTTGTTTGAGTGTCCATATCCATTTTGTGTAATGTGTTTCATGAAGTGTTGCTACCGCGTGTACCAAATGAGCAGGATACAATTGACGACAGATCAACTCCAAACACTAGTTACATCGTTAGCTATATGCTTGCTTCCGATTAATTGTAAAATTGTTGTAAATCACCAACTGCTGTCGAAGCCAACATGAAGATAGCGAGAATTTCAAGTGACTGTATTTGCTGTAGCGCCTACATGTACACCCACGGACACCCAAAATGTCCGGTCTAAGTCACAGTGTGAGCGCAACGTTCCATGCACCCGAATTGCACGCGGCGTTTAGACTACGCATTAGACCGGACATTTTGGGTGTCCGTGGGTGTACATACGATTTATTCTGAAATTGTATGGGGGTACGGGAATTCCCAAATTTTCTCATGCCTAAAGCATCGTAGCCCATAAAGCACGGACCCAAGTCGTAAATTTGTCAGCACGGTATATTGCGTATATATTCTTCGATTTTGAATGAACCACCTCACCAGCCTGTCAGAACATCATAAATCAACATTATTCATGTGTATGTGATACTTTTTCGACAATGTTTAGTATAATGCAAGAACAAACACAATAAGGAACCCTTATCAAAGCTTTCAGCAATGTTTAAGGTTATATTAAATCTATAATAAATGCTCCGAAACAAGCGTTATATGTACTAACATTTTGCATGACCAAAATTGGGTTTCTGATTCATATCGTCTAATTAAAACACGTCAAAATCACGATGTTGGGGTTACACTTGTTTAAAAAGAAATTAATTGTGTTCTTATTTATTATGATTATTCATAATTGATCGCGACTTCCCCTTATCAAGATTTCTTCAAATTCATACAGAAAAAATACATCTGTTGAGGTTGTAAAATGAAAGCAGAATGAAAGATGTCTACTGTAATGGTGGGTGTGCATTGTTTTATATTCATTATTAAAGGCCGCAAGCTATTTGAGCGTTAACAAAATTCAAGTAATGTAAACGCACACTTATATGTTGCCTGGCTCCCGGCTATTATCTCGCAGTTTCTATATTTACATTTACTGCGTTTTATACAAAAGCGCCCTTAGAGTTCCATTAACATTGTTGGGAAATATTTTCTTTAGACAGTTAATAATTAAGACAGAAAGGTCAAGGTATTTAAAATCTGCAAATTATGCTTTAATGATCATTACAACTTGTAGCATATACAAAAAGTATATACATTACTGAGTTTGTCGTTTAGAAATCTATCAAACCACCTTCAATGCGTTTTTCCCTGGGTAAATGGGGATTGAATGGAAACGCTTAAATTCACGAGTAATCCCTTAGAAATACCATTCACAGCTAGGTGAGTTTTTTATATGGCAAAGTTAATTTATTAAGGAACTGTTAGCCGAATTAATATTTTAATAATTGAAATATATAAATGTTGTAATAGCTTCACAATCTGATAATATTTTTACGTACGCCCAAAGCGTGTCAGGAATGGCACTTTTATATAAACACGCTGTATATAAGTAGCTTATTGTATTCCACATTAAATTAAATTAAACGTGACGTGGATTCGGTTGATCAAATATACTCAATCCATTCCACATCAAGGAAAACAAGGCGGTAAACATTCGTCATTTTCTTTTGCGCACTCGATATACAAACGCTTATAAAATATTTCTTGCCAACAATACACATTCTGAATACCAGCGGAACAAATTTTTCAGCAGTTTAGCTGATGGGGTTAATGCAAGGAAATTTTAAAATTAGAACAACACTGTCTTTGTGGTACACATAGATAAAAACACATACATTTTAAATAGAGTCCAGTGCGGACCAAACGGCGCTATGCGCACTGTTAATGCGCAGTGCAGAGTTAAAACAAAATTCGGGTGCAATGATTTTAAGAAGTCGAAATAATCCACTTCGGAGAGAGTTACTTTTTTTGCGTAACTTTTCATTCCGAACATTTTTAGTAACGCTTTGGCAAACTGCTGTCAGAAGAAGTACTTTACCTGAAACCAAAAAAGTCTTTGCTCACTTGCAGGAGCGTACTTGATATTAAAAAATCCAAAGTAATCAAAAAATAAGTTTTAGAATAAGCAGGGGTATTTTCCAAATATGCAATTCCAACTCAATTTTTTTTTTGTCAAATATACCTACCTATTGTGAACTCAATTCTGGGACATCTGTATATCTCTTATTTTTGTATCAACTTTAAATTCAGTGACAGTTTGCTGTTATTGTTTGTATCCACGTTGATTGTCAATCGCTTCTTTATATTATACTAATGAGTGAATCTTTTGTTAGTAAAAATTTTCCACAAACTGCTTAGTTGTCCGAATCTTCTTCATTTTCCTTAAAAAATGGCGGAACCGCATTTACGAATTTGTCTGATTTTTTCTTCAAATAGTTTAAGTTTGGGCAGTCAGCTTCTGTACTGTTAGGCCGGTTTGACACGATACATTTTTCTGTACAGAATTTCATACTTTTTTATGCACATGAAAAAAATGTATCGTGGCATACATAATATATATGTATAAGTATATATTTTTTCCATGTACATAAAAAATAGGACCTGCTCTATTTCCATACATTTTTCTGTACAGAAAATGCATTACGCTTTAGCACATAAACAGCGCTTTTATGTGCTCAACACTTCACTTCACTTTTGACCGACAAAAGGCGGGTTATGTTTAATGTATGCAGGTCTATCATAAAATACGTACGAGGTACGTAAATTTGCACCATACTAAAAATGAGAAACATCTGGAACAATAAAAAAAGATAGTTTAGGCCTACGACGTATTTTGAAGCCGTTTCGGTTCATTTTATAATTTCCTTTTGCTTAGTGTTTAGTACTGTTCAGTCCCATACAAAATATTTCATTTTATTTACATTAATTTCTTTTTAACTATTTGTGTTGATATATTTAAATTATAATGTCTTGGACTAGAGAAGAGGTCCGCGAATTAATTAAATTGAACAAAAAAAAGACCAGGTCTTTACGCATTTAGGGACAAGTACTATTGCAATAGACAGCAGGCATTGGGGGAGATTGAGAGATTACTGCAAGAAATAAGACCAAAAACAAATATTAGTAAGATAAAATTAAAAACTAACAGTATAAGAACGAAGAATGCATGATAATAACTCACAACCGGCGCAACCTTTTAAATTGAAAATGAAAAAAGCTAGAAGAACTCAAAGAAGTTACGCATGCGTAATACCATGTATCCTTTTGAAAATATAGCATTCTGTACAGAAAAGTGATCTTGTGACCTTTTGTACATGAAGCCGAAAGATTTCTACATCCTAAAACGACATAAGAATTTCACACTGCATGATTGTAAACTTCGGGAGAACGGGAACTTTAAACACCCTGTATTTTTGTGGAGTCGTATATTGCTAAAGGAGCTTTAAAAAATTTGCTAAGCATGTGCTATGCCCATCTTTCGTAGTTTGCAAGATAATTAGTGTTTTATGAAAAATTGATAAAACTACTGTTAATGTTTTTTTTTTCAGTTACTGTGATTATATAATGATAATATGTGTGAAGAAAACTGTTTCTATATATGTCAAACAATTAGTAAATACGTTTCGTAAACTATAGAAAGAAATACTTGCTGAGACCATGCACACTAAAAAATATTACACATTTCCTACGGAAAATTCCAGTAATGTATACGGTAAATTTACCAAAAATTAGAAAATATACCTAAAGTTTTCTAGTAAATTTCCCAATTTTTGGTAATTTTACCTTATACGTTACTGGAATTTTCCGTAGGAATTGCATATATTTTTTAGTATGTATATTGTACTTTAACTACTACAACACAAAAAGTCATATTTAAATATAAATTATAAATATTAAATATAAATATTGTAAATATTGATTTTGAGAAAAGATTAAGAGGGTAAATCAATGGCACTTCAAAATTTCCTGATTTTATCGAGTGATAAGCAGCGGCGGCTCGTGCTTATATCACTTGGAGGCTATGACAACGATCAAACTTTATCGTATAACTTCGTAACATACAATCATATAGAAACGTATTTGACGAGAGCATACGAAGAACTACGATCATTGTCATAGCCTCCGAGTGACGTAAGCATCGACCACCGCTGGTAATAAGCAAAATATAGAGAAGCAATTGTATACAATACCTATCAACAGTGGACACGCATGTAAAACGCTTTTTGAGAAAATATTGAAGTCATATTTAATCCAGCATTAGTCTAGTGGCTGGCACGCTTGGCTATCAGTCATAGGATCGCAGATTCAAAGCTCACTCTAATCAATTGTTAACCGGGTTTTTTTTTTCCAGGGTTGTAATGATGATTAGGATGGAGATTTGGCTTTACGGGGGTGTCAGAGCAGCATAAATTGCTCAGGCTTCATATACCGCACTAAAAAAATAAACATATTTAAATATATTACTGATATTTACAGATTAGGGTGGTTGCTATTCGGCCCGTTACGTCGGGACATGTCACCGTTTGAGAGTGATGTTCCGACGATTAAGGAAATATCCCGATGCATTAGTGCATTCTTAAAGGATATATTTTTTTGGGGTATAGATACAGTATACACACCTCACAAATTTGCCAGTTTTTATGTCGGTAAAATAGTAATAAAGCGATGGAAAATATTCTAATTTCAAATTTTGTTATCCGTTATTTAATAAAAATTATCCTAATTTTGTAAACTAAAAATCTGCATACTATTAAGGCATTTAACCAATTTAGAATAATGTCTGGTTGCTTTGGCATTTTCGCATCCTTACCAAATACGAGTGCTTTAATGGTGTTTTTATGACACCTAATATTCACAGTATTCAATATCATAAATACAATGAGCAAAGTTTAGAGGTTAAAAGTAGTATATGCAGATACGTTTGTCATATTTTTACTCCTGAAAAGTAAAATAATATAAAACATCTATATACCGCCTACATTATGTGCATGCGACAAGGTTTTCCGACGAAGATAGTAAATAAAACATTCCATCACTACTTTGCGGAATTCCTTTCAACAGAATGCGTCAGCGAACAAAATTCTTGACGATCCACGCCCACAGTTTAAATTCAATTTCTCTAAGAGTAGTTCGTGTACTACTGGAAAATAACCTATGCACATCCATGATTTATCAAATACTGGTAACAATTAATACGAGGGGAATACAGAAATATCTAGAATGTCATGTTTCTAAAAACAAGAGATTCGTTTTTGTTTGACAGCTACTTTTTAATGTTTCGCCCTATTGTAGCTAAGTTGATGCCATAAAAATTAACAAAGAAATGGTAATAACAAAATTTCTTTATGCATCGTTTAATAGTAATATTACATAAATTACACAATGAGTAGACAGACAGACCTGTATAGAAAGAAACAAATAACGCTAACGTCTCGTGCATAAAATTTTGCTCTCGTGCGGTATTCGTCATACTTTCGGTATTCGTTATGTAATATACTCTTGCAGAAATGAAAATGCGTTATTTTTACAAACACGTTCGTTAGGTGCGGGTGTGGAATATTTTCAACTTTCAGAGCTACTCGATTGAACGAAAACTGTCACTGTCTTATATAGTCATGCGAAATAGCTATTTATAATATAATAATATACAGTGGTACGTACGACTCATTTCCAGTGTAACAATTCAGTTAGTTACTGACTTGGAGCGCTGTAAATGCCCTAACGACATTTGTATTTGACTTTTTGGCCGAGAAAATATGTCAGTGTAACAGTCAATAGATGTAGGATTGGCATTACTGTATTTTGACAGCTCGACTGAGACTTGTATCTTTCAATTCGAATTATAACACAACTTTTAAACAATAATTTTGGAATCAATTGGTTTGGATCAAACGGGCCTGAGAGATGGCCGCCAAGATCGCCCGACTTGACGCCCCTTTATTTCTTTCTGTGGGGGTACATAATGGATCGTTTATATAAAATACCGCACAATAATGTTCAGGAATTAATTCAAAATTTGAAGAAGGTTAAAATGCCGTTCCTAACATTTATATTTATAATGCCATTAGAAGTGCAAGAGAAGGTGTTAGTTGTGTTGAGGGGGTGCAGTTTGAGGATATGATGTAAGAAATTTGCAGTTGTATTGCATTGCTACATAGGAATTTTGTTTAATAAACCGTAATCAAATAGGTTTTATTTATTTCAGAAATACACGCTTGTGTTTGTCATGGGCTACTAGATGATAGTTTTTCAATTAAAACTGCAAATAATTAGTTCTTTTATATGTTATTAAATAACTGGTAGAAATGACCCAATTAACTATATTGTTTTGAAAAGAGAAAATAGCAGTCTCTCTAACTATCCCATTGCCTACTACGATTTACATTAAAAAATCAACTTTATGCTGCAGACAAAACACGAGTGCATAAAATAACAATCTGATTTAACTAGACGATTCTATTCATAAAAGTGCCCTAAAATGTTAAATCAGTTTTTTCGTGTCGTTAAAGAAAGACAGGCGACTTATTAGGCATTCTCGAAAAACTTAATTTTTGGCTATAACTCAAAAACAAAAGAATATAACTAATTTTCATTTTCGTTATCGAGAATACTTAGAAAAGAGCGATCTAGACTTAGCCGTCTCTTACAGTTACACAGATGCCCTATTTTGACAAGCAATTTGGACGACTCCACAATGTTGCAACCAGAATTAAATTCAGAACATTGGGAGTATCCTAAACATTTGTTTTAAAGCTGCGATCCAACATCATTCATTCGGAAAATATTACAGATTGATATGTCTTATAAGTAGCTTTTAAGACTAACCGGTTTTTTGTCACCTTAATCTAAATTGCAAGATGGAAAAACTTGTCAGAAATAATCTAAAACTCCCGGTATAAGTCAAGACAAATAGTGTATTTCTGACTGTAGATAGCTAAATTGAAGTATATTTATACCACTTCCAACTTAACGCTTATGTACTCAGGTATGCACATAAAACACGACATGTTCACTAACAAGATATTTCGGAGATTTGAAGTATATATAGGTACGTACATTTATACATCGAACACATGCTTCTTGATGCAAATTTGTGTTGACACACCGAATATAAACATTTCGAATGTTCGATTACCGGAGTTCGCAAATATCACGAGAAATGTATTGGCATTTCGAAGAATACCCTCTTTTCCTTGATATACTGTGTAACCAGCTGCGATCCAGCGTCTATATTTTTCGTGCGACGAAGCGGAAAAGACAAGATTATTTTTCTATTTTTTCCCGGATTTGACGGAGCAAATAGTCTTTGATTTGAAAGTACATGTAACAGAAAATACGATCACGGCGAACTTTTCCACACCCTAAGTAATTTTTTTTTTCACGAATAGCCTTGCTGGAGAAAACCGATAAATTATTGTAAAAGATCTTCATATTTGCAGCAGAATTCAGGTATTTGATAAGTAACCTTTCGAGATGGAACGCATTATTTCATATTTCGTGATTATAGAAGGATTTCTCATATACATAGAATATGGTTATAAACTGTGCTCCCCTCATAATTTTGGAAAGAATGAGATAGAGCAATGAAACAAAAACGAGATGAAATTAGAGACAATTTGTGGTATTTTGACTATGGGGATTGCTTGACATGTAACATAGAAGGCGTAGTCATCTTTAAAATTTTAAATGGCAAGTAAGTTCATATAAAGCTCATTTGAAACATATTTTCATTACTTTCAGTGGACTTAATGTAAACAGTTTTATGATTTTCTACATTTTTACTAACTTAACCAAGATTATACGTTTATGTTATGGTTTATGTTTCTTAGGAAACGTATTGTTATAAGATTGCAAAATATGTCATATCGAGGATTATCGGAAAAGTAACCTAGGCAGCCCAATCATTAATCTTGAGTAAGTTAGTAAAAATTTAGAAAATCATAAAGCTGTCTGCATTGTCGTAAAAGTAATGAAAGTACCTTCCAAATGAGCTTACTATGAACTTACCTTTCATATAGAATTTTCAAGACGGCTCCGCCCTCTACCACTTATCCCAGAAATATGGTTTCAGAGAAGCAACATGATATTATGCCTAGCATCGCGTAAATAAAACTACAGTATAGTACAATTTAGCAATTGGCTTTTTAGAATTAACTATTATTTGGGTTATGGATTAGTGCAATATACTAACTACAAATACATAGTTTATTTGACCATTGTAGGAACTGGGCCAGGAAAAAGTTTACTTCTCCATGGGCTCTGGCGCACCAAGGTTGGAGGTTTTCTATAAGCTTTACGCCCTAACGACGCTGATGGCGGTTTTACGCTGCACGCTTCTTAACACTTTCCGATTTACCTGCTTGGCTGTCGCTTTTTTCCATACAACGTTATGGACTCTACCTCCGAATTTAGCACTCTTCTGCTACTCTCTCTCTCTCTCTCGGGTCCCCTACGTTAGGCATCAGGCGACAGAAGTTTGCCAGTACCTTCCCCGCTCTTTTCGCTGTTTTCCGGATATGAATATCCATTAACATGTTCTTGTCAAAATGGATCGTAGGTACTTGATGCTTTCTTGGGTACGAATTACAGAATTATTACATTATTTTCCCCTCTGACACTTATTTCTTTCGCTTGCCTGCTGGCTACCAGTAGTACCACCTCAGTTTTTTTTGTGGGGCAAGCTTTAGCTGTTTGGATTCCAGCCACTCTATTACGCCGCTCACAGTCTCGTTTGCTGTTGCTTCTAGGTCTTTCACCTTTCTAGCGGTAAGTGTTCTGCCCAGATCGTCTGCATAACCAATTATCGTCGCTTCAAGGGGCATGGGAATTTCGACGACACCGTCATAATAGATGTTCCAAAGCGTTGGCCCCAACACAGATCTCTGCGACACACTACATGTTACGTCTAGTCTGCCTTTCTTCCCCACAGTCAGAGATCTCTTCTCAAAACAGCTCGCAATCATATTAAACAGATATGAAGATATTTGCCTCTTTGTCAATTCCTCCAGTATGCCATTCCAGGGTGCGGAGTCAAAAGCATTCTGTATATCAAGAGTTACCTAAAGGCATGGGGGTCTAGAGCTAAAGGGTACTCGATAGGCTTCTTCCGCAAGTTCTTTGACTCTGGTCATCGCGGTAATTGTTAACCTACCTTCCCTAAAACCGAACTGCTCTTCCGATAGACCACCTCTTCTACTTCCTTCTTCAGGCGCACTAATAGCCGTTGCTCTAGTAGTTTTCCCAGCACGTTTAATACACAAATAGGTGGATAGGCCTTGCTTTGATGTTCGGCCTTATTTTCTTTTGGGATTAGTACTAATTTTCCAATAACGGAAACCTGCTCATTACCAACGATATATTCATGACCGCCAGGCATGTTTCGGGGTGGTTCGGATCACGTCAAGGGATATTCCATCCGGCCCTGCTGCACTTTGACCTTTGATCCTAATCGCTGCCATAGTAATTTCGTCCATACTAAATTGGGGTACCTCAGCCTGTCTAACATCTCTCTTGTTCCACTTTCTGTGAGAGGGTGTGTTGGGAAAAGCGCCTTCGCGATCTCCATTTGCCTTTCATCTGTCATAGACACCACCTGTAACGATTTTAACTTCTTAGTTACTATTTGGTACCCTCTGCCCCAGATATCATTATCTACTTCTTCCAAGAAGTTTTTCCAGGTTCCTTTATTTGCTTTCTGGATCGCTTTCTTTAGTAAGTATCTGCTCTGGGCATAGACCCCATGGGTCACTGTCACTTTTTGTTCTCGTCTGTTCCTTTGTTACTCCTTACCAATACCCTTTTGTCTTTTGGGCAATGTCTTTTAACTGCAGCCACTTCGTCAGACCACCAGAACACTGGGGTCCGACCACTCGTAGCCTTTTGTGGTAGAAACCTTATTACAGGCCGCCTTTATAACACTAGTGAGATCTTCTGGATCCAAAGTCCCCTTTTCGCCCACCTGCAGTAGACTAGAGTATATCGCCATATACAATTCCTAGTTCTACGATGCAAAAATTTTTGATTGCTCTTTGTATGTATTTCGTATATCTACCGCTGTAGCCCGTAGCGTCAACCGATATCTCACAGCGAAGTTTCGATCAGAATTGGATTTAGCCCGCCGGCGCAATAAGAATCAGATAAATATACTTACTCGACCGAAGAACACGTGCTAGCTGAATACATGGGCGTAGCTATAAAATTATTATTTTACATCGTACCGAATAGTAACGCGTATGTAAGTGGGTATGAATAAATATGCTTTTTTGCCCAAACGCCTAAACCACGCTCTCCTCTAGTTATAACATGCTATATACAGAGATTACAACAGCATTTGTTATATGATCACAAATGCTGTTGTAATTTTTGTATATAGCATGTTATAACTAGAGGAGAGCGTGGTTTAGTTTATTTCACTGTTAGTTATTAGGGCTTGTGGAATTAAAAATACAATTTCCAATAACGCAGTTTTATTTACACGATCTTACTACTAAGAACATCGACGAATAACTAACTAAAACCTAACTTTGTTAGGTAAACCGTACGGGCAGGTATATTGGAGGGCGCGTGAGTCATAAGCAAAGAGGTTGATTTGTTTTTTTTTTGTGTTACTATTTCCAATATTCACTAAAACAATTTTATTTTATCTAACATCTGCCGTAAAAGGAATTTCTATTTAACAACGGAAAAATGCCGGCTTTGTGAGAAAGCTTCGATTATACAGCCATTGCAGAAAACGTACGGTAATTTTAGGCGTCAGATAGCTCTCATTGTATGTACATACCTATCGACATGTCGACCTCGTGCGTACTGTATAATAATAAAGAGAAAACAAAAAAAATTACAGTTTCTAAACTGTTAAATAATTTAATATAGTCTCAATTTTAATATTAATATTTTATTTTATAATATCCATGCTCCATACGCCGGACTTCCAACAGTTCTTGTTTAGATAAAATAGGTCTCTACTCTGCAAATAGTTCTAGTTGTTGTTTATGGAATAAAGCGTTGCCGTTTTAACGCCGATCTCTTAGCGAGCGTATACATCAGTGCAAAGAACCAAGCGTTGTGGAGAGCAAGAGAAGTGGTTCGGCTTCTTCTTCGTCTCACTTCTTTCATCGTTTACCTTACGATGGTACCGTACCGTCACGAACTCGTCGTCGTCTTCGGGGAGGAAGAGAGCTGCACGCGAACACAGAAGCAGGTCCCCCATAGAAACACACATTTCTACTTTTCCAGCGCATGCTTCGATGCACAGCATCGCGATCGCCGACCGCTTAGACCGTGCCGTTCTCGTTCACGTTACTACGACGCTTCGGTCGGCCTGGTGTAGAGGCGATCGCGTTTAAAGGGTGTGCGGTCTTGAATTACAGTCCTACGGGACGGTTTTGTTTGTTTATTTATCGCGCTTCTGCGCCACTGATCAATTTTCGATTTTGTTTGCGGCTGAACCGGAATGACCGAACTCGCGTTTTATACGGCGCCGGTCGAGAGCGGCCGACAACGTGCGCTAACATTTGAAGATTTCAAAGCCACAACTTAATTTGCGGTCCCGCTTTTATTATTAGTTCTTTGAAACGAACTTATAGTTGTGTTATAAAAAAAAATTGTGCTCGAGATGTGACTTGAACAGACACTAACATCGGTTCAAGATGATGGACCAAGGGATAAGACGTATGTATCATTCCGCAGTTAAAGTTTGTGCATCAGTTCTTTTGTGTCGTTACAACGGAACTTTGTCATCTACTTCGTGATCTGTTGTTTTTGTTGTGTGTAAATATATATACAGTGTGTTGCTTGTGTGTATATAGATGAAGCAAGTTGCCTTGTGTTTACCTGCATGCGAGAGTAACTAGTTTTCTGTGGTCGCTGCTTGATTTATGTAGCTGTATTTTCGAAAGCCAGTTTTATTTTTAACGCCGGAGGCCTTTGTTTTCGTTCTTTTCTCCTTTGCCCAATCGCCGTCTTCATTCGTACCAGAGGACCTTAGTCGAGGCAGCAACGTCTCCAGCTGTTATAACCGTCCTCTCGCAAGTAAGTAATAGACGGTAATGTGAGTACATATATGCAATCCGATCGATCGAGAATGCGAAACAAAGTAACAACCTGTTGGGATTACAGGAATATCGACTGTCGTAAATATGTAGGTATATTGGTTCAACCTTGCGTTAATCATAAATATTTGACGACGTTATTTTCTAGACTGGATTGATTTTTCCCAAATGAATTATTTACTGTCGATATCACCACGCCGCGATTAATAGGATATCGGTCATTGTGGGTCGCCGCGGATGTAAAAGCCTATGGGAATTATACCTGCAATTGCTTTTATTTATATACTTTTCCTTGCTTTGAATCCTACTCATACTTTTATAGGTATTTTTTAATATTGACCCACTGATATTAGTTTACTATAATAATATTTGAAAACAAGTAGCATTATCCTTTAATTAATTCATTGTACATTCAGCTGAATAAAACTCCTGGTAAAGGAAATTGCTATCAAACAATCATTATTTCACCGCAAGCTAGTATTTTTAGACTGTAATACGTAGTGTAATTACACAGTATCGACTAAATATTAATAGCTAAATCTTCCACTTAATGAGCAGTACATATACAGGATCGTTTTCTAAAGCAATTAGATTTAAACCTGGAAGCCTGCGCCTTACTACATACATATATTACACACGCTTTTCGTTGAAGTGTATAAATAAAGTGTAATTTCGTATTTTTTTATATTAATAGACAGTAAAATCTGATTCAAACGCTGCAATTAGCTACACTGTAAAAAAAAACACCTATAAAATTATTAGAGTTTGGATATTTAACAATTTTTTTTTTCTTTCATAAGAACATCCAAGTTATTTTTCTTTTTCTGTTTACAAGTGCCTTTTTGGAAAAAAAATCACGTTTTCCTGTAATTTTCCATGCCTTTTCTTTATATCCGTTATCACGTAACGTTTACATAATGTAATTGTCAGAGAACTTTGCCATTAGCAGCGAGATCCCAACTTTCTCCTGGAGCAGAGTGAACCTACCTCCCTCGAATATGCCAACTTATAGAAACTAAAATTGAGAGGAATATTATAAACAAACAAGCAAATCCAACGCGAAATACAGTCTTATTACAAGATTAGCGCCCCCGCTATAATCTCTATTTTTGAGTTATAACAACGGTATCAACCAAATTCATCTACAATATTTACACAATTTCCTAATATATATTTTTTATGCACGATGAATTAGAATAACACTTCAAGATTTTAAGAAATTATAGATGGTGTTAATATATGTAATAATTATTTACCAAATAAGTACGGGAAAACACATTTCGCGAATGAGTGACCAGTTTGCGCGAGGTTGGTACTAAATTGTTTGTACGAATAACAAATATTTTTAATAATAGTACTATTAAATATGTTATGAATTATTACGATTGATTCTGCTACCTATGTGAGTTTAAAGATTTTAAGTTGGCAGCATTTGTCAATTGACGTTTTAATTAATTTAAAAATTTTAAATTTGATAAATTGTGTCCAAACATTAATAAGTTTTTGTCTATAAAGTGCATTCTGCCCAGGAAACACCCTCTGAAATTCGCGAGGCTGCAAATACTGCAATAAACAGGCTGCTCTTCGGTTCTCGGGTTCTCTGCCGTGTAGAATGTTTGAATTGCTTGACGTTTCGATCATCTTGTCGTGATGATGACAAGACAGCAACGACGGCCGTGAAAGCCTGAAGATTACTTTACTGCAATAAATAATTTGTTAATTGTAATATAATGGTAAATGTCTAAATTGGGCAAAATGTAATAATATTAGTCATTATACAGAAAATTGTGTGTTATATTCAAAATTTACTATGGAAGAAATACTTTTAGTCTATACAGTGTGTTAAAAAAAGGTTGTCGGATATTTTACCCAATTGTAGTACTGGTAGAAATAAACAAAAAAGTCTTAGTCAACAATGGTCCGCAATGCAACTGTTTTTGACATATAGTCGATTGCATATTGTTTTAGTAGGATAACAATTTTCAAAGAAATTCTGATCGCAATGTAAATTAAACAAATGTTTATTTAAAGTAAAACTAAAGAAATTGTTCTACATGTCCACCGTTCATTTCTAAGCACGCTTCACACCTTCTTATGAAAGATCGACGCAATCTTGCGAAAATTCCTGGACTCCTCCGAATTTCCTCGCAACAATTTACGATGCGTTGCCTGAGTTCTTCCAAATTGTTTACAGATCGTGCGTACACTAATTGTTTTAGATGCCCCCAAACATAGAAGTCTAGAGGTGTCAGGTCAGGGGACCTAGGAGGAGGCCATGCAGTTGGTCCATCCCGTCCTATCCATCTCTCGTTGTAATCTTGATTTAAGAAATTTCTAACTACGATGGAAAAATGCGCAGGAGCTCCATCGTGCATAAACCACATATTTAATCTGTTAAAAAGTGGCACGTCTTCCAACAAAACGGGTAATTCATTTCTTAAAAAATCCAAGTATACTTGTCCCGTTAAACGATTAGGGAGAAATACTGGACTAATTAAACAGTCTCCAAAAATAGCAAGCCAAACATTTAGCGAAAAACGGTTTTGGTGATGCAGTTCAACAACAGCATGGGGATTTTCATCTGCCCAGACGTGATTGTTATGAAAATTGAATATTCCGTGTCTTGTAAACCCAGCCTCGTCACTAAATAAAATATGAGTCGCAAAATTAGGAGTTTCTGCCAGCTTTCGTAAAACCCAATGACAAAAAACCCTACGTGCATCATAATCGAGAGGAGCAAAAACTTGCACGCGTTGAATGTGGTAGGAATAGAGCTGCTGTTCCCGCAGAATTCTCCAAATGAGAGGATGACTGACGTTCAGTTCTGCGGCAAGTCTTCTGGTGCTAATATTTGGGTTGTCTTCTACCCGTCTCAAAATATCTAATTCTACTGCGGGAGAAGAAACTGATCTAGGTCTACCAGAACCACCATTAATTTTAAATGAACCAGTTTCGGACAGCCGGATATGAAGTCTTGAGAAAATCTTATCACTCGGTAACAACCGATTTGGAAATTCTTCGGCATACATACGCCGTGCTTCAGTGGCATTACCATTCGCACGACCGTACATAAAATGCAAATCGGCCATTTCTGCATTTGTGTACTTATGCATAATTTGAGAACAAAAAAAAATTGACGCAAATGATAAATAATCTGATGGCAGATGTCTGACAGAACTAATTTTAAGTCACAATCAGTTGTTTGACAAAGGGAACTATTCTCAAAACCGGAAAATGTTTTTTTTATTTTAAAATATGCAATCGACTATATGTCAAAAATAGTTGAATTGCGGACCCATGTTGACTAAGACTTGTTTGTTTATTTCCACCAGTACTATAATTGGGTAAAATATCCGACAACCTTTTTTTAACAGGCTGTATATTCCATGTTAAAATCAGGTATTGATACACAACAATATTGCTATTTGTAAATACACCAAACTAACAATATACTTAAAACAACAAACAAAACACATTGACTCTAAAAAATCAGCATGATAAGTGAGGAGCATCTTACTAAGTTTATTATGGATGCACCGAATTCTTTATGTTCATTAATGAAGGTACAGAAATTTTCATATGTACTTCTTACAAAATGTTCTTACCATATGTTCAACTAAAGAAAAACACAGTTGCTACTGTTCCATAGTATTTTGTTTATGTATGTTTGTAGGCTGTACTAATAATGGGCATCTCTGGGGTCATGCCGACGCGAAGAACTTTGTAACATGTTCATTCAAGATACCATTATTACAACAGAATAGATCGCATTAATTCAGCAATATGCGAATATAAGACGAAACGATTCGCAACAGTTACGTTTCTTTTTAACATATCATAATTATAAATGCATCAATTCACCGGTTGGTCTCAATACAATTCGTAAAATGCGAATGGCTGGATATCTTCGGCTTGTTATACCAAGTGACTACCCATGTCACTGTTTCCAAAATAGTTTAGCGACACTATTAGCTGATGAAGGAGGTGTCTTATTTTCCATTAAAAGACATGGTGGATGCAAGTCGTTTACAGTTACAGAAGAATACGTTGAAAATTCATTGCATAGTAAAATTGAGTTGTCAAAGAAACTGACCCAGTCCGGATCCTCAAGCCCACTTCCATCTTGTTCCGCATCTAAAAATGAAATAATGACGGACATATGTATCTAATAATAAAAATATTACTTTACCTTCACAAGCCAGAACAACTGCAACAAACCAGATGGAGCTTCATTATCTGAGTGTGAAAATTCCAATATTAAAATTTTTGACAATTGTGCCGCTTCGATATCTGAAAAAGATTAAGACAATTGTAATTTAAATAATGTGTTGTGTTCTCACCTTTATTATATAACATCATTCTTCAAATTAAAGATAGTTAAATAAATAAAAACACAAAATTTGTGAGATTTACACTTTATTAGTCGGATGTTAAATTGACAGCTGTTTCGCCGTACAACGGCTTCGTCAGAACATATACATTACTATAAACTAAAACTACACATGCGCACAGCCTCCTATTTTTAAAAACAACCTAACAAAACTTCAGTATTTAAAAAATGTGCCTACGGTATTTGGCTCTACACAAACATCATTAAAAACAAAACTGGTAATAACAAATTTAAAATTTAAGAAACATTTACGTTTGAAGTCTATGAGAGGAATAAATTTAATAACGGAGAATGATTAAGGTCTAATTTATCGTTAAGTAAATCATCTGAAAATTTAAGTTTATTAATTTCAACTGCTTCTAATAAATCTATTTTTTTACTCTTGTTTTCTACATGAAGAACTTTACCGTAGGCACATTTTTTAAATACTGAAGTTTTGTTAGGTTGTTTTTAAAAATAGGAGGCTGTGCGCATGTGTAGTTTTAGTTTATAGTATTGTATATGTTCTGACGAAGCCGTTGTACAGCGAAACAGCTGTCAATTTAACATCCGACTAATAAAGTGTAAATCTCACAAATTTTGTGTTTTTATTTATTTAATATGGATTTACATCAAGTAAACGCCGAATCTATTAAAATGTCAAAGATAGTTGTTAGCAACACATAGCCATGAAATAGTTTTAACTATATTCTCAAATATATTATGAACGATTATGGCCTATAATGATTATAACGTTTGACAATTTACTTTACTTTTTTTAAATGTTACCAGGAATGTTGATTCCTTCAGTAGGTACCAATGTCACTTTACGCACTAATGCGAGAGGGTATTAATATTTTTATTAAGGGAGTTGATAAAGCCTAAACATTTAAGAAATATTCTTTACCTTACATTTTTTCATTATAATATATTTTTCTTACATTAATTTTCAGTATTAATATGTAGCTCTACCTTGGCGGTACTGCGCACCGTCTCTAAGCATTTTGGAAATCCGGTATGGATGAGATCAAATAAACTGACTCGCTGTAATCTAGGCGGTCACTTCGGAAGTTCTTGACTGAACATACAAAATCACAAAATGTTTCTTCAAAAGTATAGTAGCATTGTTTTTGTAAACTTGGAATTTTCGTTTTTCTATTTATATTAAATAAGAACAACGTACCAGTATGGTGTGGTATATCATTCTTCTTTTTATGTGTTGGTATCAACTTTTAATCGATTCAAAGTTTACTGTAATCAATTGGCTTTAATAAAGATCACTAAAAATAATTTCTTGAAATAAAGTTGCTAATTAAATATCTGACAATAGTATTTGCATAGTTATTTTTAACTTAACCGTTTCCTATTTCGTTCTAATTATACATATAGGGCATAACATAATCGTGTTACTTTCCAAAGAAATGCCAATTTATTCTATATTTAAACTGAAACTGAAACTTCATTGCGACATGGACTCGGGCATTATCAGTTTCTACCATCATCGTAACACCAACCCACGACGCTTATTATTTCTTTATGTTCAAGGTGTGCCGATATAAGAGAACACCTGTTGTACGTACTATTTTTGCCCGCCATAAATTAAATGCCGAGTCTCAAAGAGTAGCATTGACATTTACTGGCCAAGATATTTGACTATGTTATTTCGTCAAGGTATTCAAGATTTTATTCGCGGTCTGATAATATACAAAAGCAAAGAGCCTCATGTGCAAGTAGGAGCGTACCTGCTATTTATGTAGGTATTTATGCCAATTGAAATGTTAGGCTCTTACAAGAGGAGGTCGCCAGATGTTAAGCTCAGTTTTGATCCCGGCTTTACAGTATAGTATAGTAATCGGATTACGATTCATTTATTTCGTGAACATTAACAATGACACATTATATAAATGTTTCATCCAAAGTAAATCGAATTTCAAATTTATTATCAAAATGATTTTCAAAGAAATATGCTATCTACTGAAGATCACAAGTAAATGAGCCAATGATTGCTCTGCACTTTTGAAGACAACATTTGTATTGCTTACTTTAACCAAAAAAAATAACCGTAATACGATTATTACCATAAGCAATTAATTATACGCATTTAGATGTCATAAATTAATATTTATTTTAAACCATAAATTTCTATAGTCTGTTGTTGTTAGCTTTAAGGAAATAAATTAATCGTAATCCTATTATTACTCAATGCAATTAACCGAAATACATTTATATAATTATAATTAATTACTGGTATTTATTTTCTAATACACGTGCTGATACTATAGGCAGTCTGTGTAAATTGAACGTACTTTTACCACTTCATTATCATTGTAAAATCTAATTTGAAATAATTAAAACAAAAAAAAATTAAAAAAAAAAACAGCTGCATCCGGATTCGAACCATCATCCTACCGCATACTATCCCTGTTCCTTGCCACTACGCCACTAGTAGCTTGCAAACCTATGTTGTATTCGTGTGTACTTATGCGAGACTATGAGTCACATTTGAAAAATCGTGGAAAATAAATGCCTGGCCATCTATGGGCTAATATTTTACAAAAGTACTACAAGGAATCCCTACTACCAACTGACAAAGCCGGGATCAAAACTGTGGTTAACATCTGGCGACCTCCCCTTGTTAAAGAACATATAATACCAGAGCACTTTCTTTATAAAATATTAAGTTAAATTCCTTAAAACTTGATGTTATTCTAAATGTCAATTCAAGACATTTATGGTGAGATATCTGCGAATATCATAGGTATTTATTTTATAGATATATATATAAAATTCTACAATTATTCCTATTATGAGTGTATATACCTCGATGTTTTTATAACAAATACAGATGTCAGAATTTTTCTATCTATAAATTTTAATTAACGTGTGATCAGCAGGGCAGTAAATAAAAGACACCAACAGTTAGCATTATGTCTGCTTCTTTGTCCCAGTGTGTTTAATTGCATGATTATAGTATCGACCAATTGTTAAAACAATGTCAGCATTATGTACGTAAATTTATGTAGATTTGTTTCAGTTTCACATGCAACCTGTCTGGTCGACCAAGTGTGACAACTTTCCCATTGTTTTCTATTTCAGGAAGGCTTTAAAAATGTTTATACAAGAGTAGTTGCTACTTATCTAATATTTAATTGTATCTAGTTGTGTATATTTATGTAACCATTCATTCGACCATTGAATGTCAGTGTAAAGTAATACGGACTGTGGCGTAACATAACAGACATATAATCTATGTCCTCTGTTTCTATTTGGATTATTAATAATTTAAATAGTGTATTTACGCCAAAATGAAATGTGAAATAAAAATATGAATGAAAGAAGAATTTGCAAAACTTTCACACTATAGTCAGTACTGTCAGTAGTTTTTAAAAATTTTAGCAACAAATTTCGCCAAATATTTTTGTCTTGAAATCTTCAAGTTCTAATTAGCACATTTACTATTAATAAATAATTAAATTTCTGAATTAAATCCGACGTTTAAATATTACAAAGGCAACGTTATAATTAGATTTGTGAATAGACTTTGTGAAACTGTGTTTCACTCAGAGATATATTTTTTTACAGTATAGGATTAGATAAATTTTTAACGATATTCAATTCGAACCAATGTGAACTTTTTTATAGATGCATATATGGTTCCATTGACAAGGCAAAGGTTTAAATACCATATAATTCATTTAATTTTTAATTTCTTTCCCCATTATAAAAAAAAAACTATTTATTATTTTGACAATAGTAAACATTATAATATAAAATAAATAAACTGAGTGTAAACGTTAGTGTCGTTTTAGAAGAACGCCTTTTCTGCCTGTGCACATGTAATACGTCCGTAAACTTGAAACCGTTCCGTATGTTCTCAACCAAAAGAACATATCCGGCTTTCCACGTATTCTAATAGACAGTGACAAGTCGAGTTGTGGAGGATCGACACATGCATCTATTCATCTTGTACGTGTGCACAGTGCACAATATGTTCACGTATTCTCCATTCTTGCTGACGTACGTAAATAATGTTCGGTAACTTCGACAATGGAAATATGTATGGAGTTGTTCCTCTTGAAGCGGATGTGGCGGTAAAAAGTCGAGTTTTCTTTGGGCAAGATATTAAGGGCGGACAATTTACTGTGTTCTGAAATGAGATCTTTGGAGCGCTTGGGACGTGGTTGAGGTTTTAATATACCTCTTTTCTCTCTTTTCAGACCAGCAACTACATATTTACATACATATTGTCGCCTTGTTCTACTTACGGATTATTATGGAAGCAGTTAAGGGGAGGTTTACATATATTTGTCGGAAAACTTTGGGTTTTTCAATTATTAAATATGCTACAACTCGAACATTAGACAAAATATTTTTTGTTTGGTGAGAAAAAGCAGTATAGCGTTTGCTATTTGTTCCTATGTAGCAGTGTGTACTACAAGCACGGTCAAACTGCGTGAACTGCTGCATATACAGAAATGATCTGAATTTAAAAGTAAAAAAAAATTAAAGTATGTAAATTAACAAAGTGTGAAGGCATCTACAGTTTGATTTAATTTTTTTCTTATATGCTTCTGTGTTTGATTTGATATATGAAAGTGGAATATTGCAAGTTTTAGTATATTATAGGTATAACCTCTAATAAAAATTGTTGGTATTAAGAAGAAAAAAAAAACACAATTTAAGAATTAGAACTTACGCAGATTTGAAAAATCATGTTTCGAGAAAAACGCGTTCAAAGTTTTGTTGCAAAGATTATTACAAAATAGTTCAATTTATACTTACAAGGGAACACCGGCGGGTGTCCCCCTCCGATTTCGATGAAACTTAACAGATCGAAAGAGTACCTTAAAATAAGAGACACGTATTTTTTTTTTATCGGCGGAACCGCACGATTTTGGGGTACAGCCCCCCCCCCAAAGTTTGGACGATTTTTCAATTTTTGCAAATATTTCCAAAATTATAACAGATATTAAATTTTCTTCTTAACATAATTTGCAGCATATTCCATGGCCCTAAGGGTGGCGTCGTCCGTATTCGCAAAAAGTTAATAACGGGGGACGGGGTACCCCGTACCCCCCATTTTTTTTACATTTTTTATTTTTCTTATTCATCAAAAGAAGGCCGATTTTACATACAATACGATGATGTATAACAAGTTTAGAAAATTAATAATTGTAAAAATAGAAAAATAATAATAAAGCTTCAAAATTAATAAACTTATCTATTGATATAAATCAAATGAACTACAGAAATAAGTTTTTATCCTTAACCAGCATAATACATGGTCTCAAGGTAGATATCTTCATGAAAAGCTAATAACGGGGGACGGGGCACCCCATTTCCCAATTCCGCCGATAAAAAAATTACGTGTCTCTTATTTTAAGGTACTCTTTCGATCTGTTAAGTTTCATCGAAATCGGAGGGGGACACCCGCCGGTGTTCCCTTGTTAGTCAGCTATTCCAGGATCACACATCAATCCGTCCTCTTCTTCATACTTCTGCATTTGCCCAATTTACTGCTCCCTTTAAGCCAGTACAGCGACTTTTGCAGCGTTGGACATACTCTGCTGATCTGCCATTGTATGCGCTGACGGTCAGAATTGACGGCGAATTTTTTGGCTTCAAGTCCGACTGCAATTCCCAGCTCATTCATGTAATGGCTCATTTCCTGCTTGAACGTTTTCTTCAATTTCTTCTTTCACTGCTTTTTTGAACTAACTAAAAAACCGCTTTCGATGCAGTAAGGAGATTATCGACAAAATTACAGTACATAGACCTACTGCGGCTATGACAAATATCCATAAGAGAGCAGAATTTGTTCATACTTGATAATCCTACTCCTAAAATTCTCATAGTAAACATAAAACGCCGGTTTATTTCATATGTGTGGCTGATATTGAACTCGAAGGAACAGTCCGCGTGCTGCAAGGGCAGTCGACCATCATTTTAAGTGCCCAGGGTCCCATGCTGCGACTAAATTTCACATCCCCATCACATAATTTACATTCCAAACGATCACTTAAAAATTCAAAAACCATAAAAAAGTTCAAAATCACATAACTGCTTGTCATATCAATCTCGATTTTATCGTAATCAATGCCCTATAATTTTTTTGCTGACGTGCCTGCGTAATTACTTTCTAGATTAGCGGTAAATTGGTTTCCTTGAAATTTCTTCTTAAGACCAGACCATTTGCATCTCTTTGAGCCTGGAGCACCTTTTTTTAAATAAATTTCGCATTTTAATTTCAAATAAGCACTATGTATATATTTCACTAACAATGCATATGTATTCACACCAAACACTCAATAATTGAATTATAAAGAGTAAAGGCAAAAATATATAATCTGACAAATACAGTCGCGGTCATAAATGATAGACACCTTAATAATTCCAGGAAATACGCTTCCACAAAACTTTATTTATTTGGCACAGTTTTTATGTCGGTTTAGTAAATCGTGAGAAAGTGTGCTTTAAGTTAATAATTTTGAATGGTATTTCTAAAATATTTAGGTAGTTCAGGTACCTAAATGGATTTGCAATAATTTGATAAATTTTGTGATAATTTCACAATGCGTTTCGGTTCTAATTGCTTTGTGTTCGGTGTTATTGCAATATGAAAATGACTATCTTTTCTATCGTTTATGACCGCGACTGACTGGCATTTATAATCATAAAATTCAACTATAGAATAAGTATAAGCGTATAAATAATATCGATCTGTAACAAATATTTCGACCCGTGCAAGCTCGATTAAAACGTATTGCATTCAACTCATACCTTTAAAAAGCCGTAGCAGCTTAAACAATGCAAGTATTATAAAACCGATTTAATCATATATTTTACACACTTGGACCTAGATGAACTTGGACGGATTTTTCCGATCATATATATGTAAGCCAGCCCTTAACTCCAGAAAAATTTGGAATTCTCTAACAAACAATTCCTGCCAACTCCTTTTTGCAAAATGACTTCTCTTTGATTCAAAACATTTTCAATGTTATTCGTAGTTATTCCTCTAAATTTTGTCAAGGGTGGCGATGACAAAATGTGGAATCAATATGTACACTCGAGAGCAGATAAATTGACACCATTATAGAATTTCATAGCCCTTGCTCGAAACTCGGAAGGAGAATGCGCTAAACTTATAAATATAATAAAAATTTTGTCAACCATAAATTTATATCTAGTAAACAAATCTCTTTGATCTCTGCACTTGTGGTGGGAAATATTGTATTTTAGATTTATGGCATTTTTATCTATTCGTTTGATGTACGAACAAAAAGGCAATTATTAAGGAATTATAACACTAAAAGGGTCAACCTTGGTTGGAATAAAATCTTAACGCAGACAAAATCAGTTGTAACACATTATAGATAAAAATGTGATCATGTGCCAATGACTATCTACCTGCCAACCATTGTCGTCCTTAACCCTACGATATGAAATGAATTGCATTTAAAATTTGTGAAACATACAGTTGAATTTATTAGTAAAATGCTTTTATCTAGCAATAGCAATAACTATTAAGTGGCTAAAATATATTTAATTATTGGTCGATTCTATTAAATAGTATTTTAATGTAAATTATGTGTTTAAAACTTTCTTTATAGACATCCTAAACTGATGAAAGCATAAAACAATGTCGAAACGTTTTTAAAATAAACAAAAAAGTATACAATAAAGCCTAAATTTTCCACTAGTATTGCACATATTATTTCAAAAGAGCTACGAAGATACAACTGTAATTATTTAAAATTATATTATAAGACCCGATAAAGTCTTATTCTAGAATCACTTTTATCTTGGGTGCTACATTCACGCCACCTGTGTTTGGTTTGTGTAAGTTCGGTTACATTCAGAACACGTCACTGCATAAACAAGTTCACTTTGTTGTGTATTAGGTAAAGGTGTTTTTGATTTTGGGAAATATGTATTAACTGTTCTGGCTGATGTAAAAGTTATTTTAATTTTTGAGTTTTTGGCAAAAATCTTTTATTTTATCCGATAATTTAGGTATGTATATTAAGGAATTGTAAGTATATTCGCTATCTGTCATAATTTCGGTATTATTATTCATAGTTGTAAGATCTAATCTATTTTGGTTATGCACTGTTGAAAAAAGAAGACGATTAATTAAGTGGCGTGGATAATCATTTTTATAAGGATGATGTCTTTTAATAACACAAGATAATCTTTTAATAATTTGGATGTGAGATTTTGAAAATTCTGTCTTTGCCCTGACATTTGCCTCTCGTTTAAAAAGCTTTTCACTGTACTTATCTAGGTACTATCAGAGACTTTTATAATGTCTTTTTCCGTATTTTACACTAATTTTTTATTGTTGGAACGACGAACACTATTAGAAATTTACTGAATTAGTGCAGTAAGACAGCTCTGAGAAAACTAAAATTTAGACGTTTTACAAGTTTCCATCTGCTTTAAAAGTTAATTTTTTAAAAAATTAATAAATTATGTATTAGTTCTCTTATGAAACGTTCTATAGTGGAAATTCAGTTGTAGGATAAATAAAATGGTCAATTTTAGCAACAATTATGGAATTGCCAGCTGCCTGTGATTTTAAACAAAAACTACTAAAATATAAAAAGCAAACACAATGATTTACCTCAAGTAATTATTATATACCAGGATGAAAGAAATTGACAATTACGCAAATACAGCAATTAACACTTCACATATTTAAAATTTTGGAAACACCAAGTGGGTAAAGTTATCAGATGATATGTAAATTTCAAATACAATTTTAATAATTATGTACAAATAAAAACAATAAACAATTTTTCCCCAAAATTTTGTTATAAAGTGTAGGATCTAAACTTACAGTTAGCATTAATTTTATGTATTTTCACAATTGTCTTTCTCTATTATTATTTTCAATGTCGACAACCGATCTTATTTCTGTTGTTACATAAGTTCCTTAATGGTGGTGTTTGTGTTTTATAATTAGCATGATATTGATTGATGTTTAATCTTGTATTGCAACGTTCCTTATGTCCAACTTATTCTGTTCACTTTTAGATTATTAGAAATATGTTCTTAATTTTTCTAAGGTGTTCTAAAATACGTTTTATTTATCTGAAAGTTTCGAAATACAGGTCAATCCAAAAAGAATTACTGGATAAATGGAGCTAAAATAAGTTTCAAGAAGAAATTGTACGCCAAATGCTTGTCGTTTGCACATTAGAATTATTTAGAATTGTATAAACATTGATGTACGATATTTCAATTGAGAACTGTGCTACTGGTGTAAATATCTAAATTTTTTAACCATTTTTTTAGTCCTGCTATAATAATTACTTAAGCAAAATTATAGTATTTTCGATATTTATATTTTGCGTTTTACTGATGGTTTTTGTTTACAATCATAGCTAAAAGAACGCAGTTACAACATTGTTGTCGTAAGTTGTTGAAACGTGGCTTTTGGTAGAAGAATATAGTTAATATTATAATTGTTCCTCAAACTGATCGTTTTATTTATACTACACTACACTACTGCCCACGTTGCCTCGTAAATACATGAATGATTGATGCATAACTTATTAATGGTCTATATCCGTACAGACGCGAACACTGTTGTGTGTTATGCATATATATATTAATATTGTCATCAGGCGAGTGACATATGTATTATACAATGCTTGAAATATTGGATGGCTCTGAAAATAGACATTGAATTTGAACTTTGTACAGAACGTCTTAGGGATTTAATGTTAACTTGGTTCTTTGTCAAGTTCTAATCCTGACATTTACTGTTTTCTCAATTCTCGCGATGTCTTTCCGTTAATGCATCTCCATTGTACTCGAAATTCTTTTTGTTATCTACTCATTTCGTTTTCGATGACGATAGAGTAATTACTCTTGCATTAGTAGAAATAAAATTAAACAATACTTTTCTTAAATTATAAAGTAGTTCTGACTATATACCTATTCCATCTCAAATAATTCCTATTAAGTGGTAATAATAATGATTTATGGACAATATTACAATAAGACGATCAGTTAATTATAAAATTACTGTAAGTTGTGCATGAAATGTATTTACAGTAGTAATAAACCATAAAGTAACTGATATCATTTCAAATTCATCTTCCTGGAGCTATCTACTATTTAGGCTATTTCGTAAAATGTAATGTGTCTCAATGCAAGTGAAAGAAGCGCATAACTTCAAAAATAAATTCCAAAGCAGGTTAAGAGAACCTCAGTTTACTGCATCGCAATGCATAGTTAGTATATATAGGTAACGTGATAGTGGTCCATATTATGTTAAGGGTTAAGTAGAACAACATTGGTCTGAACTCCACCCTAAATGTATTTATCTTGTTTCCCTTTCTATTTCTGTGTATTTTAGGGATTAATAAAGGTGACACTTATTATTACTATATATCTATAACGCCGATCAGGTTTACATATTTGTTTCTCTATACTTGCTTTTCGAAGTAACTTCATACTATTTGTTATAAGTAATCTACATTATAAAAATAAGATTAGTAGAAAAATACTTGAAAAGTATTTTTTTTTAATTTAATTGTTTAATTGTTTAATAAGAATTACTGATAATCACTGCGTTGAAGGGAAGTAAACATTTCTACATCACTTAACATTAAGGTTTGATATAAGAATATAGGTAATACTCTTGCTAATTTTGTTACGTTTACTTCCAGCTACAAAGTTTTTCGAGTGTTCGTTCATTTCAGAATGTTCTTTCTTCATCCGTTCGATTTTGGTGTTATTGTCCTTAGTGTTTTTTTTTCCTATTTACTTATTTTCATAATTTAGTTTGAATCTTAGCAACTTTTACAATCTTTTAAGCCGACTTTTCATTTAGGGAGCTTTCGTGAGAATCATCTCTCCAGGGGATTTCCCGAACTTGGTTTAAGTACTTACAATTAGTAATGTTTCCCATTTGTAATTTTTTCAAAGTAGTTGCTACAACTCTTCAGTGGAATTTTGAAAGTCTAGGTATATACTTCTATTTGTGATACGGTTTGGAATCTTGAGAGTTTTTTAAGCTTCAGGTCTTTAGTTTAAACCACCTTTTTGTGTCTTTTGGCACATATTGATATATCTGAAATTTGGTAGTATATTAACAGCGATTTGAATATATACAAATCTTCGCAACACTTCGCAACATCAACTTTCTTAATTTACATTAAATATAGTTAATTATATATTTTTGAATTATCTTTAAAATTCTAGTTCAAATTTATGTAGTGTCCCCTATACCCACCCATTTTGATACTTATTTCGATCTTTTTTGAGAGCAGTGTCATTGAAGCCGCCATTGGGAGTATTTCATATACGCTTCTGATTTTCTTAAATCTAAAATTATTGAATCTTAGTGCCCATGAAAGTTGATATAAGATCAATTTTGAGAAATCCACAAAAGTCAAAAATTTCAAATGGAAAAGAGTTTTTTCTGCCTCATTGGTACTTGCACCAAAAATAACAGAGATCTACAGTGTTGACTAGGCCTTTCCACGTTATTTATAAAAGCAGCGAAAATACCCAATACCAGATACTGTTTTACAGTACATCCATAGACACATTAGGTTCCCCTGATGTAATGTAGCAGTGAAGGGTATACCTAATATAATATGCTCTACAAGATATTTACAAATGGATGGAAAAACTATATCGTCAAATTCTTAATCGAGAAGCTTAATACAAAAGGTTTGTGTGATGTTTCCTACACTGAGAGAAGAAGATGTGTTAAATTAACAAAAGAAAATAGGTATCCAACTAAAATGTTTGAAATGTTGATTTAACAATATTTTTTGTATTGTTTTAACAATCAAGATAATTTTGTTTGGATTCCTTAAGTTTGTCAAGGCAATGAGTGCGTTGATTGGATAAACAGTTATCTTGTGTTAATTGTAACAAAAGAAATGATTAAATTAAAATAAAAAGCAGAAGTGCTTAGGTGTGGGGTTTATAATTACTTTTACGGTGTTCACTTTTTTTTAAATAAATTTATACAGGTGTTAAATCAACGAAATAGAAAGATTGTTACTGAAAAAGGAAAAATGTGATATTGAAACACTCCAATTTTAAAAGAGAGAAAACCAAAAACGGCGAAGTTGACCTAATTCTTTTTTATTCTATATACTCATACAAGCGAGTTACGTTTTGGTAGGATCTACATCTACATTCATCAAGCTGTAAAAAACCTTGTGCAATAAACTAAACAATTGGAAACTTCGACGAATCCCGCATTTTAGACATCGATAACGATTATAAAAAAAGTGTAATTTCATAAATTCTTTTTTAACAGTCATATTAATTATAACGTTAAATGGGATGTGTACTATCCTTTTCAGTAATAGTTACAATAGTATTTTTTCTAATTGGGTGTTACAATAAAGCTAAAACAAACGACGACGCAGTGTTGATATGAATATTACCGCATACTGTGCTGTAATGAGATATTAACGTGGGTGGGGGGACTCTTGTCGGAACGTAATATAGGCGATTAATGTGCAAATTAGAAAAAATACTGTAAAAAACGTGTGCCACAATGACTTGTAATGCTCGTACTTTGAATCTTTATGTAATGCGAGTACAAGTTTGAATAACAAGCCGCGTAGCGGCGAGTGATTCAATGTAGGAGTATTACAAAGTCATTGTGACACGAGTTTTTTACAGTATTTTTTTCTAATTTTCACATTAATCGCCCATATTACATTCCGGTAAGCATCTCAGCAGTACGTTAATATCTCATTACAGCACAGTGTGCGGTAATAACCATTTCAGCAATGCGTCGTCATTTGTTTTAGTTTTATTGTAACATCCGATTAGAAAAATACTTTGTTGGGGTTCGTGCTAACAAAGGGTAGTGTTGGTTTAACAAGATAATGTTTTGTTTAAAACTTTTTTTATTGATTCTAACTTTATGTAATTATTTACGACATAAGTATCGGGGAAATTAAGCCGATACTAAATCATATAAAATGGAAGTCGTTTGTGATCGCCACTTACATGCATTTATTCACTTTATAAAATCTTCTTAATCCACTACGCTAACCCTATCACTAACAGTTCTTCCTTTTTTTCCTTTTCCTTTGATATTAGCTACGAGTGAGAGCCCTTTTAGTAGCTGGAACAAACGTGTTATCCTGGTTTGGTACTCATTCAATCCTGTTCTGCTGTCAACTTCATAAATCCTCGCCTTCAGCTTAAATTGTTACCCGCGTCTGCCCAATTCCCTCGCAATCTCCGGCTTTAAAATTTCTTACTTTCTGTTGCTTTTAAGTTATAATCTACCTATTTTGACGTCTTCTTGTTCTTCTGGCTATTTCAAAACTTTCTTTGTTTAAGAAAAGATTCGTGATTTGTACCTTTATATTTAAATATAAATTTATAAATTACACAATACATAGTAATTATTAATTATATTAGCATGTATATGGGTGGGAAAAAATAAGTAGATATATCACTGAATATACAATTTCGTACGCGAAACAGAATTCTTAACATGAGACATGGGAACTGCATTAAAACTAATCATAAATGTATGTATGCATAATTAATAATAGCGTGTTGGTTGATTCAACCTGGGGCCTTAGTTAATGCTGGCTGGCTACGGTTTATTGTTTTACTAAAACAAAAAGGAATATTCATGGATTTCAATTTGGTTTTCAGGTTTAATCAACCAATTTGCTTTGAGAAGACCAGAAAATTCTCTAGCTGGTCCCTTTACGTAAAGCGAGGAATATACCTCAACAACGTTGCCATTTATTTGCGTTACCGAGGATTTCCTTCCATTAGCGCTAAAAGTGTAAACGCATGCATTCGTATTGATGCGAAAGAATGTTAACGTATTTCAGATGTAAAAGAGACCGGGGGCGGGAATGGTCTAGATACGGAGAGATAATGGATAGATTAAATTTTTCTTCATACGATTTGTAATACAAACGGTATTTTTGTGTTTGTAATATTATGAGCAGTAACGTGTGAAACTCTATGTCAGTTATTTTAAAACTGCAACGACCTTGCAACCTTTCAAAGGTAAGAACATACAGTTTTTCTGCATTATTCTTGTATTCATCGTTTTTTTGTATGTACATTTAGGACAAATGGGAATGACCCGGTCTCATTTGTTTCATATACACCTGTGAGACAACCGTAATGCATTAAGAGTGACTAATACAGCTGCTAAGAACAGTAGTAGAATTTTTATTTTAATTTTAAAGCATATAACGCAAAGGTGTAATGCGAATATTGCCAGCATTTTTAATAGGGTTTATCCGCGAGATAGATCAGTTGCCGCTTATACTATACCCGACAACTAGAGGTGCGCAGTAGTGTTGGGAAATGTCGTTCCTTTTACGGACTAGTTCCTTTCCGCCGAACTCGTTCCTTTGGAACTAAATCAAATATAGGTACATTCGGTATCGGTATCGTTCCTTGAACAATACACTCGCCAGATCGCCGCTATACGCAGGCAGAGATATGTCGTTCCGATCGGAATTGGTATAAAGAGTGAGTGCGCAATACAAACATAGCATTCATCTAATGTAATCTACATCTACATATACCGTATCTATTATACATGTGCATAAGTTACGTATTAAATAATAAACCCAATATAGACTTTATTTACTATGGTAGATGTAACTTGTCAAAAAGAAAACAAAGAACGTTTTATTTTTATTTAAAAACACGTCCACAGTCTACAGTCAAGTTATATAAACAAGCTTTCAACACCAGCAAATCGCTTAATAGCGATAACAGTTTCTTGTATATGTAGGTAATCATAACACACCGACTGTGGACCGAATTCATTTCGTTCCGATCGAACTCGGTTTAAAGGAACTAAAGGAACGATGTACCGAAGGAACTAAAGGAACGATGTACCGAATAGGTACATTTGAGTCCGGACCCGGAACGATATAGCGGACTCGTTCCTTTTAGTTCCATGTGCGGACTAGTTCCTTTGTACCGAGTCCGGTTGGAACGACACATCTCTAGTGCGCAGTTTGGCAATTATCTCGGCCCGGTCCGACTCGTTTGTTAGGTCGGCCCGGCCCGGTCTGTCGCGTTTGCCAGCCAAGCCCGCCCAAGCCCGCTTTTCAGCTTGTCGCCCGTGAGATTCACCGATTATCCTTCCAAAAGTTTGTCCTTTAGAAAAACCGTTTTAATTTAACGAATTATATTTTTTGTGTGCAACAGCAAATATCGATAATGAACTTTAGCAGCCAGTGGCGGCTTAATAATAGAGTAAGATAGACAATTCATATAATATTTGTCATTTTCAATAACGATATGAATTACATGTTATTATAAAAAATATGTATATATCTTTTTCACTATAAAGTTAAAAATGTACTTAGTAGCATATACAGGTGTTTCAGACCACTCGTCCACTATCTTTTTCTCGCGATCTATGGCAGCTAGACTCATGCGACAAAAAAATTATTAACAAAACCCTACTTGAAGAATAAAGAAAGAATAAAAATATTTTCAGCTTCCGGAAGCATTTCATTACACTAAAAGTCGATAGCAACTTTCTTATTTTAAATGGAATCATGCTTTTTCTTGCTTCAATGAATTCTACATTTTATTTGAATACAATTTTTACCGAAGTTCACTATCTCCAAATTTAACCGTTTTTGAGATATTCGTGATTTTGTCAAAACTTTGACATTTGCATCTCCTTCTATAGTATTCTGTATTTTATAAACCATTGGAGATAATGATCTCATTTTTTTACGGCATAAGAAAAATAGTCGTTCATACCAAATACTGTCATAGAAATCACTCGATTTTATACAGAGTGTTCATAAATCTATGGCCAACTTCGACACCTTTAACCTTAGAAAATTCAATTTTTTCAAATGTAACATTATATTTCTAATTATCGAATTCGATGCAAAAATAAATTCTGCGTCGATAAATATTAAGGATTTACATGCCTATTTGTAGTCGTTTTCGAGATACTAACCATTATTGAATCTAGCTGCCATATATTGCGAGAAAAATAATAATAATAATAATAATAATAATAATATATTTATCCTTTAGACCAAAGTGGTACAAAAAAGTACATGGTGGTATAGGATAAGTCAATTAACTAAATTAATGAAAAACTAAATGCAACTTATAAGTATAAATGTATACAAAGTGTAGTAAGGAACCTTACACATAACTGTCTGGAAAGCCACAATCGACATTTAACCCAACTTAGAGTAAAATTCCGTTAAGGAGTAGAAACAGTTATTAACAAGAAATTTTCTTAATTCATATTTGAAGGGTTTTGTATTTAAATCTTTAATAAAAGGGGGAAGCATATTAAATAATTTGATGCCAGTATAGATTGGATTATTTTCAAAGAGAGTTAATCGATGTGTTGGAATGGCGAAACTGTCTGCATTCCTAGTAAAATATTCGTGAAAATCCTTGTTGCGTGGAATGCTATAGTTAGCACTTTTAAAAAAAGTAAGTAATTCGAATATAAATAAACATGGAAGTGGCAGTAGATCAAGATTTTTAAACAGTAACCGACAGGAGTGACGCTTTGGCATTCCCGTTATAATACGTACAGCTTTTTTCTGAAGTCGAAAAGCTCTCATGAGACGCTCCTCCCCAAAACATAAGACCATATCTGATGCGCGACTCAAAACAAGCATAGTAATAATTTTTTATTATCTCGACACTAGCGACCTCGGACAGTCTGTATAATACAAAGCAGGCTTGTGAAAGTTTCTTGCATAACTCATTTATGTGCTGTTGCCAACCAAGATGTGCTTCAATGTGTAGTACCAGAAAATTCACAGATTGAACTTGTTGGATAGACTTTCCACTGACCCTTAGCAATTGACTGACTGCTGTTTAGATCTGACAATTTTGCGGTGAAATTCATAAATACTGTTTTGTCGACATTTAGTTTCAAGTTGTTGGTGGAAAACCAGTTTACAAAAATATCTATATTGTTCTGCATACTTGCTTGGAGTTCAACAGCGTTTGAGTCAGCTTGCAGAAAGCAGTTGTCGTCGGCATACATAGTAAAAGTACCCGCATTACTTATACTTGGTAGATCATTAATAAACAGAAGAAATAATAAAGGCCCCAATATTGAACCCTGTGGTACACCTGACAGTATCGGTAGTTCTTCTGATTTAATACCCCTTATCACCACTATTTGCTTTCTATTTGTCAAATATGAAGTCAACCAACGATGTATGACGCCTCTCAGTCCGTAGTAATTCAACTTTCTTAAGAGTAGTATATATATAATATAGTGGACGAGAGTCTGAAACACCCTGTGTATTTAAAGGTGTATAGGTACTGAGGTATTTATATTAATTATGTTTCGAAAAATTAAAATTTGGTGACAAGTACAAATTTAAAAAAAGAATGCAATTAGTACAGTGTGAAATCATTAAATTAATGCTTTTCTGTTAATCACTGTAATTACTTTATAAAAATTGCCTCATATTAGTTGCATGGATTAGTAGAAGAGCATTTATTGAAAAAGGAATGTTCATGAAATAAATAAATTTCTTCATAAATGCAATCTATTTTTCGATATACAAACTACAAATGTAATATACAAAATTGTTGTGTGTGCAATTTTTAAATGCGTGTTCGTGAAATTTGAAAATTTGTCCATTTATTAAATAATAAAATAAAAAACAGTACATACCAGTACCAGATGTATGTTAAAGTATGCCATTGAAAAAAACATAAAACTATCCTATGTCTAATTTACTATTTGTAAGAAATAAATTACCTACAGCAATATCAACAGCTTGACAAAGATATAGCAACTGTCTACCGAAACGTACGTACCGAAATAAAAATGTAAAAGAAAAAACTCAACGTTTATTGACCTACAAACCCAATTATCAAGTATTATTTTGTTCGAATATAAATGGTGACACATATATAATAGAATACAATGGTATTAAGATTAAAAGCTAATTACCAAACCGCCTGAAGAAACTTGACGGACCCAGCGAGCTCGACGAAGCGAGCGGGCTTGACGGGTGGAGTGGACTTGACAGGCCGAACAGGCTTGTAGACCGAACAAACTTGCCGGCCAAACGGGCTTGCGGGCGGCCCGTTTCATTCTAAAAAAAACGCCCGGCTCTGCCCGCATCTGGAATTTTTCGGGCCAATCCGGCCCATTCGCACCTCTACTGCCAACCTCAACGACTTAACGACTTTTCTGGAAGCAGTGATACATTATGAGGCTGAGAAAAAAGCCGATGGTGAAACAGTATTCGGTGGCCGTTCGGCGCTTAGTGCATGTATACAAAACGGTCACACGCAACCAACATCGATTACTAGGTCCAACGGGAAACGACAAGTCCTACAGTGCTATAAATATAAGTTCAAGTATCAAAGTTTTACTTTGAATATCGTAATTGTACTCTTGAGGATGCAATGGACAGATTAATTAAGTGAAACCTCTGAAACCTACGCGCTTTCGGAATTGTGATACAGAGCTTCAGCCACAGGTCAAGCAGCAACGGCTGAAATCATGAAATTAGAATTTTCGAAACGTAATATATCAGTGTGTGATAGAAATAGATCCTTCTTTGGTCCCTCTTGACCGCACTATTTTGTGGGAACCCGTCTGTATGAGTAGTTGGGGAAGCCACCACTACTTTAGATCTTCCTGCTACACCTCTTCCAGAATCCCCTACACCAATTTATTGCTTTCGCGATTGTGCTACTGAATTCGTTTATTTTTGACAGGAAATAAATCCATATCTAAAAGTCTTATCTGTGCTTTTGCTAAGACTTTTAGATATGCTTTTGGCTATGGTTAAGTTAGATTGGTTGACTTAAGAAAGCGTGGAAGAAATATGATTGCCACAGATATGTCTAAAAAAAGATCGCAGGAAAACCAAAGTTATAGAAAGACAAAATACTGCAAAGAAAAGAAAAAAGCTTTCGAAAGAAGGCTCTTCGGATGACGAATTAAGAGAAATCTTTATGCAGGATTTTTATAAGATAAAATGATATATGCTTTAAATATAGTCAAGCTGCCCTAAGTCCCATCGAAAACAACGACGTTTTGTACAAAATATGGGGCAATAGTAGAAAATAAATAACGCGATAGACGCGTTTATAAACCGTACTTCGTTTATAAACCGTTGCTTTTTGTCCAATTCTATCCTTTGTGGATATTTCTGAGCTATTTTTGATTCTACGCAAACCAATCCAAGACCGACATCTCAGATTCGAAAACATATTATATTTTAACTGTGGCTTTTTTAGTTTTTTCTCTGCAGTAACTTTTAGCCATAAGTATTTCACTTTTTTGTTTGGAATATTTGACTTAAATTATAAAGCATTCCGTCATCAATTTACTCTCACATTTTGACTTGCCACCCTATTATAAGAAAACTATTGCTTGTAAGAAAATGGATATTACCGGTAATAATCATGAAAGGCAATTCTAAACATCAACCCAGAAATAAAAAAATGTAGGTTGTTTCAAAAAGAAAATGAAAAAATAATAAAGCACAGAAAGTGATCAGATCATTCCCGGTCTCCCCTATCCCTTAAGGTTTGTAGGTATTGTTGCAAATCATGTAATCTGTCCAGCATTATATAGGATATCGAATCGATAGTTATCAAAACGATGGACTATTGTATCCGTTAACGGGTTCGGGTTGCGTGTAAGTGAAATAATATTTAGAGAATGAACTCATAGATCAATATTATTATATACAGTCGGAGCTCCATATCACCACGATAAAATACGTTTCGAAATAGAAGGAGACAATGTTGGGGACAGAGGATTGATAATCGTTGATATTCTTTTCTTGTTCTTCTAGAAACAAAATAAGCATCGAAAGCTGTCTTTTTTTCTTAATCGTAAAATATTTTTTGGAAATGGTCAATAGTGCTTGCTCTCATAGATTGTGTACTGCGTTTCATTAAAAGATCATAATGTATAATCGTTTCTTTTAAAATCCTTTTGCAAGCCGAAACACTATGCTAATTCTTTTCAGCTGATTTTATGTGTGCTTCATCATCTTCCTGTTTGTATATTATTACAACTTCTTCTAATTCTTTATACTATAATTGAATCGTTTTTTGTAGAAAGGAGTCGAGCCCCATTTTCTAGTGTTTCGAGGTTGCTTGTCTCATTTCAACAATAAACGATTTAATTGAACTGACCAACTTCTTCACTAAACTGCCGTACTATGTAAATGCTTTTTTACTTCCTCATTAACCATAGCGAAATGATAGTCACTAATAACTTCATCCCACAAATTCTTCATAAGCCATCAATCAATCAATATTGTCCCAGTTGAATAATTTTTTTTAATATACTTATTCGGGCTATTCAACATAAAAAAACTTTCAATTGACATGAGTAGATATAATATAAACCAGAGTTGAGCAAACAATTATTTAAATAAGGTAACTGATAAAGACAATTTACCTGTTATCTTTATTCGAAAACGACAGATAACAAGTATCTTTATCTTTATCCGAAGGCGACAGATAAAAGTATCTTTCATCTTTATCCGTTAGTGATGAGTAAACCTATGAATAATTTATTAACCATGAGCAACGTATGTTGAAGGAGATTGATATTTGTATTTTAAAGGTATTTTAAAGCATAAGCAATTTTGGACAGTAAATTGGGAGTAGGTTGAGCGTAGGAGCTTGTGTATTTTTCATAAAAATAATTTAATAATCATTACAGAACTGAACAAAGCGTCACCAATATATTTGACGTCAACTTTTCTATTTTTAGCATCCTCACCACAGAGGATGCTACACGTTCTCGTCCTGTTTGTTTGTGTCTTTTAAACTTTTAGTACATATATTATTTGTTGTTTTTTAAATTTTATTTAATCGATCTCCAATTATTGTTTTAAAAATTAATGTTGAGTATGTGACATAATGTCATTTAACAAACAATTTGTCTGGTAATACCGATGAACACTTAGTAATTTTAAATTATTATTATAATAATCATATACACTCCCGGACAGCCAAATTTTCCTCTTAATCATCATTGTGACACTGGACAAAAACGGTAATTGCAATTGACCATGACTGGTAGCCAAGCGTGCAAGGATTAATTCCTTTTATATCATTTTCGTCCAAGCTTATGAACTTGGCTTCATCAATCAGATTACCGTAAGAAAGTGGTTTCTTATTATTAGTAGCTTGAATTAATAAAGCATTGGTTAAATGCGATGAAAAATACACGCCATTAGAGGTTATGCTGCCTGAATATCTTTTCGGTTCTATAATTATACTATTATACATATGCATACCAGCATACCGATAATAATGTAATCTAATAAAAAAAAAACACTTGCGTTGAAATATCTTTCTGAGATCCTCCAAGAAATCCAATTCGAGCAGCAGCTTACTTACCTACTTCATCATTAATATTATTAGGTAGATTTGTCCCTACATATGTTTACCAACCTTTTTGTCATGTAATTAGACATAAGTACATTGATACATGTAAAACTAATAATATTCCATTAAACAACTTCCCTAAAAGAAATTCACACAATTAATTACTCTGTAAGGTAAAAACCGATGACACAATTGACCGGCAACGCAGATACAGGGTTTTGCTGCTGCGCTCTAACCGATTCTAACATTTATTTATTATATTAAATAAATCCAACGTATTGCTGCGCATGTACAATAAGCTGCATCCTCTATTCACTTGCACTATGCAAATATATTCTCTAGTTAAGCAAATTCACCGAAACAAAAGTTTTCTTGAATTAAAACTTTCAATTTTCTCAGTGGTAAAAGATTTACTTACAACAAAATAATATTTTTATATACGTAGATTTTCTTTGTTTTTGAAGTCATATAATTAAACAACTATTAGTAGTGAGTAAAACGTTTCGTTTTAATAGTAAAACCTTAATCATTTACATTTTAAAAATTAATAATGTAGAAAATAAAATATTGATGTATAAAAATATATAACATTTTTTGTTTTATTGATAAAATCAGAGTGTTTTTTGTTTTAATTTGAAAGAGTTTTGAAATGTTTTATATAAAGATTGTTTTGTGAATTGTGTCAGTGTATTTGTTATGGTAGGTTATGGTTAAATATGAAAAAACGTTACTAAATTTTTACTAAAATTTCATTTATAGAATTGAGTTATAAAGTTTAGTGAAAAATTGTGTGCCAGTTTTATCATTTACAGAATTATGCCACCTAAAAATTGAAGGAACTGGATGCAATGCATGTCGGAACTCGTGACATCGATGCTGGAATATGATTGTAGGAGCAGTAAACACGGAACAAGACGATGAATTCGGGACAAAGGAGAGATAGTGACATTTTTACGAGCAAATAGAAGAGAATATAGCAAACGCTCTTCCGAATAACATCAGTGTTAAAATTATCATTCTGGAATACAAGTTGATATTTGACATGGTTAATTAACATTATTGAACCTAGCAGTAAGGAGAATTTAATTTTTGGAGACCCGCAGAAAAAATAAAGCCGGAATATCTGATGCTGGCCATATCAATCTCGATCGATTCCAATTCCAAAACCAAGCGAGAAAAATGCCGTTCTATCATCCATCATCTCGACATCCATCCAAAAGGAAAAATGCCTGTAAAATTTTATTATAGATGCAGTATCAAAATTTCATACCCGGAATAGATTTTAGAGTTGATTTTAAGAAAAAAAATAGTTAATTTAATGGATAACCTCTTCATTTACTCATACCGAGTACAATCTGTTAAATCGCAACTAATCTAAGAGAAATGTTAGATTTTAAGTTGCTAAACATTTGAAAAATCAATAACTAAACAATTTTGACGAGAAGTTATTAAATTAAGAATACTCAGTAACAACGAGTATTTTTGATTTAATAGGAACCTAAAGTTATAGAGTTAAAGTAGGTAGCCAGAATTTTAAAATCTTAATATTCAATATGCATTTAAAATGTTACCGTCAAATTAATTTAGATGAGAGAGATTAAAAAATTCACTTGCCTGTCGCAGATATATTAAGAAACTGTTCACAAAACGCGATAAAAATAGCAACTAAAATTTACATCACAAAAGCGTAATAATAAATAACGCAAAAATGTAAAGCATAAACCTTGAGAATGAGTACCCTTTTGAAAAATTACATTATTTATAATGATTAATTTATTATTTAATTACATTTTGTCGCTATCTACGCCGAAGATTCAGTTCATTTTCAATACATTCAATAATTACTATTTTATCACATAGTAAGTATTTATATAGGAGGAACACTCATTAACGTACACTTATCTGATATATTTTAGTAGAAAAAATAGGTTTTGATGAAGGTACATTTCGTTAAAATCTGAAGTTTTTGTATGCGTGTTTTCCTCCCAGTTTTTTATGAACAATTACCTATTTCCAGCGATATAGATTAATACAGGAGAAAAACATGCACGATTAATTTATCCGACTAGGTACTGATTAACAATTTTGATACTAACTCATTTTCTTTCTGCTACTATTATTTTACTTGAAGGGAGAAGGATAATGCAGATAGATTAATTCTTCAACGAATACCATCTTAGTCTTCTGAGGCGGCGTTGTGCAATAAAAAAAACATTAAAATTTTGTAGGATAGCTTAATTGGTTCAACGGCCGAACCTGTTCCACAGGTTTTATTTAATGCCGCATATTCAATGTTTGCTCTATTCAAGTGTCTACTATTTTATTCGTGAATAAAATGAATTTATTATAATGCCTATATATCGTAAATGCAGATGCATATTTCTTTTATTTTAGATTATCCACGCCATAAACATTTTCCTCCAATGTTAGTTTAAATTTGGTTTTTTATTTAGCTTTATTTTCCACGAAGTGCGAAGTGTTTAGTTATATAGAATGGTCAGCGAGGAATAGAGTAACGCGATGTCTAGGAAAATGAAATTTTTACAGTACCCCCTAATACAAGTTCACGTTATGTAGCAGTTGTTTTCAAGGTTAATTGCATTAACGTCTGGCGATGCTGTCTAACTAATTTTTTTTAATAGAATATTTTACTTTTTATTCGATTTATGAATTTATATGTTCATTTGTGATAACTTTTCATAAAATCGCCATCAACGTATTGTTGAACTTCCTAAACTAGTGGTAACTAGTGATGGGATACTAAGAATCGAAAGTTTTCTATTCTTGAAAGTACTCCCTGTTGAAGTACACTACTTGAAAGTCACTAGTGTGAAGCACTCCACAATTTTTAATTTAATTTACTTACAATCAGTTCAGCTTTACTGCTGATGATGGTAGCTTTGCTATTGAAACGTGCGTATGTTCGTTCACTGTAGTGAAATTCGTGGTAAGGTGTTTCAAAGTCTGTAGTACAATAGTTATACTTGTTTCTTATATTTTTTTATTATTATTATAATTAATTTGAATATAAGTTCAGGTTTGTTGATTTCTGATTTATTTGGCGTTGTTTACGTAACACATCAAACATACATATTATCCCTCATCGTTTGAGAACACAGAACCGGCGGAACATCGTTTCTTCTAGTTCTGTGTTCACAGTCTCGGTATTTGGCCTTGGGTTGTAGATACTCTAGTATTCGATTATTGAAAATACTCGATTGAACTCAACACTGGTGATATCTATTAGAAACCTGACTAATGCAGGTACATACATGAATACTAATTAAATTCCAATGAAAGTATTAAGGAACCTAGTCGTGGTCCCTTTGTCAATTTTTTTGCGAGATCCTTTTTCAAAAAGTAAACAAGAACATGGTATAAACAAAATATATTTGCAAAATAAAAAAAAACAGACTTCGTCTGTTATTCTTTAAAACAGGTGTTATACATCTGGAGCTGGGATAATTTTCCGTAGGCCATATCTTGTTGTGCTATGGGTGCTCCGATATCTAGTGTAATTGCTGAACTAGTGTTAATCTCGATGGATTATGAATTCGTTTTTTCTCGTACAAACTATCGTTTGCTTTTCCTAAACTATTTATTTTGAAATGATGATATAATTGTAGTACAACAACGTGTGTGTAACAACGTATTTTTTTTACATTCTACACATATATTCTAAATTAGCTTCTCCTACACTGCGCATGCGCAATTGTACGCGCGAACAAAAACATATTCAAATTCTAAACGATCTGAACAACTAGTATTAGAATACGTAGAAAAAAAATGTTACAAAAGTGAAATTATAGTTCTACATTTTATACACAATTGTTTTATTTGTATACCAGAAGATAAACTTCATTGTACTGCTAATATGCTTAATACATATAATCATAATCTAAAATTTACGTATGAAAAAGAAATAAATTGTAACAAACAGCATGCAATAGATATTTAAATTACAATTCATATCAACCAATATCAATTAAAAAACACAAATAGCAAAAAATAAATGCAAATATTGCATATGTTTCTTTACCTTAAGTTCAAAACTTTTCAGAAAAAATAAACAAAATTCTAATTCCATATTGTTTGAACATCAAAATTATAATAACTTAAAATTTCGATATCCTACATTTAAAGACATCACATCAAACACATGTTATATATAAAATACCTTGTCAAAATTGCAGTCTAGTGTATATAGGCCAAACAAGGCAACATCTTTCGAAAAGATTAATTGTATGTTTAAAAAATCAACCATACGGTTGGTTATGGTAGCTTGTGGTAAAGAGTAGTAGCTGAAAACACATGATAATTTTTAAAATGGCATGGTTTTATCACAGTAATGTGTGATGCGACAGGTTGACAGGTCAGTGATCAAGATTATTTTCTCATTCTTATTTAAATATATATTAAAGTTGTTGACAAATAAAACCGCGTTTATTTTGAGCTTCGATTCTCATTTGCCTTTCAAATAGTGCATTTCCATAATGCGCGTCCTTATTTTCAAAATCAATTTAAAATACTAATAGAAAAGTATTTCTATTGACTCGAAAATTTTCTTTAAATATTGTTTCTGATTAATTGCTAATTACACTATCTACATATCTTTTGATTTTCGGTCTTTTTGCTAAAACAATTTTAGTTATGTGATTATGGAAATACAGCAGAATTATTTTCTACTGGCGAAAGTCCCGCCTCCACGCGCATCGTACGTAACAAGGTCAAAGAATCCGAGGTGGCCGGGTCGTTCATCGCTGGCGTACGGCATTGAAGATTACAATAAAAACAGAATTTGGTATTTTAAACGAATAGCGAAAATAGTGGCGGCTATGTTCTCACTTGCAAGTTAGGTATAACATTTCTCGACATTTCTTTGTGTGCCTAACTCCATTGAGTACGCCCATTTACTATGGGGCATTCGTCAGTAGAAAAACATTCAACTGTAGGTAATTTGTTGTTTGTGTTTATGTACCTAATTGAATCTATTCATCGCTACTTTCCACGCTACTAGTAAATAGTGGATAATCTATTACCACCTGCATAAATTCCATTCGATTTTGACTATTTTTAAAACCTGTGCAATATCAATGTACAAAAACTTAATATAACTTAATTGCCAGTCAACGTAAATATAACCTAACTTTTCGCTTTACCATTTAAAATCAACAATATATCTTGGTTAGTTTGGTAACACCATAAACATACATTTTTCAGGATTGGGCGATTTATAAAACGTAAACCAGATTAACGAGTTGGTTGGTTTTATACTATAAAAATCATGAATTTTCTAGTAATATTACTTTTAAAACTAAAATTATAATAAAAGAACAAAATTATGAAGCCGATGCATTTTAGACTCAATACAAATTAAAACGACAATAATCCTGTTAATAGTGGAAAACAAATCGACAATCTTTCGAACAACTGCGAAATTTTAATTTTCAAATCAAGTATACCACAAATAAATAAAATTGTTTATTTATATGACAAAGTATTATCAATGTAACCTTTACAATTTCTTTTTATAAATTTTTGTACATTAATTTTTATATATTAATGGGAATTTTACATTAAGGCACTAAGGTATTTATAATTTAATTTTATTCTTATATAATTATTTATTTGTTGTAATGTTTTATTTACAGTGTATATAATTATTCTTTTAAATGTCACTAAAATTAGTGATGAACGTTCAGTACCCATTAAGAAATGTTTTACACAAGAAACAAGTTATTTATCGTCCGCACCCCTAAGAATTTTAACTTAATAATAATATTAATTAATATACACAAATACCTCACAGAAAAGTAGCGCATTTCATTAAAAAGAAAAAAAGAAGTCAGCGTCTCGTTTTTTGATTTAGTAATGTAGGTATGTATTCTTTCAACGAAATAGAGCGTACTTCAATTTAAAGGAATAAACGAAGAGTAGAATTTCTTTGAGTAGAAATGCGTGTCTTGGTATAAAAAAATCCAAATAAAGAAGTATGCTTCTTCGGTAACTGTGCACATGTTAAATTGATACCTTATTTTTTTCTTGGATCGTATTTAACAGCCTCGATATTCATTAGCTATAGGCATAAGTCAAAACGTATCTACACAACCATGTTAACAAAATTATAAGCATTAAAAAAGAATGTGTAAGAAAACATTCCAAATTCACCAAAAACTTTCTGTACTAAACATTAAAAAATAGAATTTAATAAGTTCAAGCTCTTCCGTTCTAAAAGAAAGGGTCTGGAAAGGGTTGGGATTGCCGACTCTGATTTTCTTTACTGGGTGTTCTAATGTCATGTATTTGTAGATGTGTCGACTACTTCAACAATTGAGATAGAAGTAGTTTCAATTTGCTTAAAAACACCAACATTGATTTCTTTTCAATTCGATTTTTAAGTAGCTATATAGTTTTAAACTTATTGTCCATGGTACTAGTCTGGGTTTTAGTGTATACTTATTGTTAGTTTCGTAAATTAGTTAAATCTAACAGTCCGAAGGTCTTCTCTCTTTCCGAACGAGTTCAACGGATATCGCACCTAGCGGTGAGTCAATTTGTATTGTCTGTTTGATAATTGGCCTGTCTCGTTGTTATCCCTCCCCAATTGTGGCAAAACAACCGATTTTAGTAAATGACCCCCGCACTGAAGCTTTGCACTGGACGCTTTCTTTATTCTTTCGCAAATTGAAGTGACGTTGATTATTGTGTGATCTTGTTTACGCTGAATTCCCGAACCCGGTATATATTTTCAGTGTTTGTGATAGGTGATGCTTTTGACGTGAATTAATTAGGATCACTCATGAATTTCGTTTTGTTGAATTTATATTTGAAGGGTTTATTTACAAAACTGTACTAAATCAATATTTAAAAAGTGGGCATAGATACGCTCAATTTGTTGGGAATAAAAATATCTACAGTAAAAAAAGTCTCAAAGATGTCCAGTTTATTCCGCGAATGCTAAAAAATATAGAAAAGGTCATAGAAAAATAAGAGGATAAAGGGTGAATATTTAAGAAGGCTGCTGTCCCGTGAAATCAAGTAAATAATAATTATAATCCTATTTATTGACAATATTACATACAAGCCTATTTTTAATACATATTGTCAAAAAGACCATATTACTGATGAATGTTTTTCCTATGGCCTTGTTCGTTCACTGAATCTTCACATCTCGTGGCCAATCAAAAGTGTTACGGCTTGAGACGTTTCCGCTATTAAAATTTAGGTGATTTTTTTTGTCGAAATTACGTAAAATACTAATAATGTTGTTGACACTTTCGACATGACGGTTACGACGCTTATGTTTATCAATGATATTTTAAATCAAGTTTTTATTTTAAATCAAATTCAAAGTAATAGCCACAGACAACATTGGTCTGCATGTACTGGTTATTAACTTCAAACAGGCATATGAGTTGATCTCTAGAGAAAGATTTTATGAAGCGCTTAAAGTAATAAATCTTGTCGAAATTCTTTTAATAGAAATCACTTTCATTCAACAATTAAAGCGAATGGAGTAGAAATACCTAAGGTAAGGATTGCTACCTCTGTGGCTGTTGACCTGAAACTGAAGAAGTAACGCATGGAAATGGGTTTACAGTTGTAGGGGTCCCAATACCGGGCTCTTTTTCCAGAACCGCTATTAAAGTTTTATGAATAGCGGAATACCTATATTTTTTTAACAAGAAAAAAAATTATGGTGCCTTTTGTTAAGATTAAAGCGAGATGTTAATCAATTAAATAAAACATTAAGATAAAAACACAACTTCTTACTGTTATCTTCATACTTTAATTATATTTGAACAGAAATAATTCTTCTAAACATCTTTTCATTTAAACAATTTTTTTATACAAACTAGGCACAGAAACACACAACAAAATATTTTTTATTTTTGCTATTTTTTTTTATCAAATTTAAATAATGTGATCGTAAAAATGACAACGTGTTAAATGCGATTTGCCCATCACTATTTTTGCTTACACTTTTTATTTGTCAATAACAAACTCTTAATTACAAACCCTGTCATTTACGTTCCAGGTCAAGTCTTCAACGCACATGATAAAAACGAAACTCTTCGTAACACATGTTTCTTCATGAATAAATGTTAGTCGATCGTATAGTTAGTTATTAGAGTTATTACTAGGTATAATAGTTATAGTATACCCATGTTGTAAGCTAGTAACAAAATCATACCTCCCTTTCGCGCGTTCTTATTTACTTTAAATACGAAATAGAAACTAAGTAAAACAATTTGTAAATTTTTTAATTATCGAAAATATCCCGATATTGATGAATCCAATCCCGATATTTTGAAGCATTCATTTTGATCTGGTATTACGGTATTTTCGAGAGCTAGGGGTAACCCCGGGCAACCCCGGTTGCCCCGGGTTTGCGACCCCTAGTTTACATATGGACCACCTGACGGTGTTAATTGCACAGTTTCAGATAAACAGCGCTAGAAGTAACAGCCCTATAGCTAACTCATACGAGCATTGACGAAATGTCGGCCAAAAGTAGTTCTAGCAAGGAATCTGTAATCTGTAACATGAACAACTTTTTGGTGTGCGTATACTAATACTAAAGTTTGATTACATAATATGCATTTTGTATCAAGCAGCACCATGAACCACTTTAAAGTGGATCAAGTTTTTATACATATGTCGCATTTACTTATATTGTAATTCACTTAATTCTTCAGATAGACGGTAAAATATGTAACTGAACTATTCCACTTAACAATACACAAATTTATTGAAATAGCTTCAACAGATGCATAACACATTCAGTTTTATAGGTTTAACTGTATTAAATGCAACAGTTGCGTATCACCTCAAATGTGTATAGTTACTTACCGTATGAACGTTATTTCAATAGAATATATCCCGCACGGTCGATAAGGAAGGTAATTTGTGTTCTATAATGACTTTTGTCGCTTTCTGGGTATTTGTTTATGGCGATATTGAGTGGCAAGCATGCGCGCAACGAATCCATGTAACAGTATGTTCTTAGAGAAAAATATCTTGGACAACTGTTAGGTAATATTAGAAACGGATGACCATTTTACCGTTAGTGGAAATCACAAAGATCTACTTATCGATTCCGTAAGACTAGTAATAAATTTCATGTGTGATAGATACCAGAAATGCCGACTTTTATGATGTAACAGTAATAGAATAACGTAAAAAGATTACAGCACTTTCGCGTAATTGTTATTTCAAAATCGTTCTCTTTAAAGAAACTGGGTTGTTTTGGCCGATTGTTGATGTATTCTAGTGAATTTAGTTAGATTAGGAGACATTAGATCATTATTATACGCCGTCTGTCGTAAATTTCTTCAAATTATTAAAGTTGGCTTTCTAAATAACAGGGTAAAGGTGACAGTCGTTGGCACAATTAGGTTGTGTCAATTTTTACATAGAGGTCACAATTAGTGACGTTCCGATTTTTTTCGATATTATTAATATCGATATATTTGTTTCGATATTTTCGATATTTGTATCGATATCGGGGTTTCGATAATATCGAGATATCGAAAGGAACTTCCAAGTATCGAATCAAAATATCGAATCCCGATGTCCAACTTCTTTCTCATCAGAGGTTATTGTTTAGATGTATACATAAAAGTGTATGACAATTGTGTGATATAAAACCCTATTTTGCGAAGATTTTTATTAATTTGCCGATTGAAATTTACAAATTTTCTCTAATTCGAACACAAATTTGAAATCGTTATGACATAAGGTATATAAATAAACTACACATAAAATACATAAATACTGAAAAGTAAGTATGAATGAAAATGTATATAATAATACTAAATCTAAACATGTACAGGGTTTCTATCTTATACCGTTTGTGCTATTCGCGATTGTTAACGTTTGGTTCATTATAATTAATTTAAATAATCGGATGATATTCTCAGTATCGATATTTTCTTTCGATAATATCGGAGTATCGATAACGGGCTTTCGATACTGATTCGATACCAAATATCGTATCGAAAGGAGTATCGGAACATCACTAGTCTAGTCACAATGTATTCCGTGTAGGAAGTTCTATAATAACTAAGCCATCCGTAACAGGAAAGATAGTACTTTAGAACTACGTCAATTGTTTAGATCCTACCCTTGTTAACCATGAGCTATCCTAGATAAAAATATAAAATACATTATTATATCTAAAATAAATGGAATTAAAACTATTATTTTTATTCCCTCCCGAAAATTCCAAGTGGTATTTTACTAAGTACCTAAATTAATAATATCCTAATTGTATTTGATATCCAGTGATACTATATCTTTTTGTATATTGGTAAAAAGTGGTTATACATTGAATGGCACAAGGAATGATTAAGTGAACTCGTAGTTCATACGTTACTAACAAATACGAAAGATTTTGTGAGTGTATAAATTAAATAATTTTTAAGAAAAAAGAATAGAACATGTTGATAGTTGTAGGAGAATTAATAGAATTAACAATTTGTTGTATAAATTAGTATGTATTGTATTTAAACATGCCTACTTACATTGTTTCCACTTTGCTTTCCATAAAATTAAGATTTTTTATTCATATTTAAAAATTCCGAATTAAAATTTTGTAACCTGAAATGAGTGGAGACCCCGACAAACAGGACACTAAGTCCGTTCTGTATATTCTTTATTATATTAAAAAATTATATACTAACTTCAATAGCCTTCTGTTATCGGTGATGCATTTTATTTCATTTGGTAAGGCATTATATGCAGTTATGGATTTATAATAGGCCTCTTGTTCATATATCGTTAATCTATATTTCGGCACAACAACATCATCACAATGCCTGGCCATCATAGCGATGGAAATATCTTTATTACGAATATATAGTTGCTTATTATTTATATAGAAAGAAATTAGTTTTAAAATATATAGACATGGCAATGACATGTGACATATATTCAGTGATTTGAATAATTGTCCTGCCGATGACCCCCCAAAAATGATACCGTATGCCATACTAGATTGAATATAGCCGAAATAAAATGTTTTTAAGACGTCGATATTAACATAGTTTCCGATTTTGTAGATCGCGTAACAATAACGATAGAGTTCTTTCGATAAATTTTCAACATGAGAATGCCAACTTAAACCGGTGTCCAAAGTCATACCTAAAAACCTAACCGAATTTGTGTGCTGAATTTCGTCCACTACAATATGGGTCTCATCACTACGAATGTAGAAAGGCATGACACTCGACTTATCGATATTTAGTTTTAAATTGAAGTCCCTCCAGTTGTCCATTAATTTTAAAACTACTTCTATATTTAGTGAAATTTCTTCTAGGGAATTATCCTGGACTACGAAAGTAGTATCGTCCGCATATTGATACAGTCCATTAATTTTGATGAAGCTCTCTAAATCATTAACATAAATCACGAACAACAGAGGACCCAACATCGAGCCCTGCGGCACTCCTTGCGTTAATGCTGAAGCAGGCGAGAAAATATATGTTTTAACACTATTTAAAATTGTAGATACGCACACACATTGACTTTAACCAGTTGTAGGGCAATGCCGCGAACACCATATCGCTCTAATTTGCTACATATATAGTACCTGAAAATCAATAGTGTCAAAGGCTTTACTGAAATCGAAGTAGATACCGCAAACTTTCTTCTTTTCATCGATTGAAGTTAAAATATTCTCCAGACATCGAAAGCATGCCCTTTCACAAGATCCCCCCGGTAAACACCCAAATTGTGACGTGCTAAACAAACCAGTGCTAACAATACATTGATATAGACGTTTGTAAATTAATTTCTCTAATATTTTAGAAAACGACAGACTTGTGTATCTATTACTACGCTGCAGTTCTTGCATATCTATAGATGATTAATAATATCTATTTCTAGACTATTTGAACGATCTATACTTATATAATCTGTAGAATACAATTTTTTTAATGTAGCTTTTAATTTTAGCTTGAAAAAGACTATAGTTGTCGAAATGTTGCTGATATGAAAAATTAATTACGAAAATAAAATTAGAATACCTCAATTTAGCCGCTAAGAGCATTTTGCGCTAATTATTTATTAGAAGATATTAAATTAATCCATTATTTTGCCTAACTCTGTATAATATTGTAAGTAATAAGGGCTCTAAAACAGTCATTTTCATTTTTTGGACAGAGCTATTCCTAGATTGAATAATATTTATAAAATAAATTGAATTACTTATCACCCGTCAGTCAAGAAACCCGATCAATTACTGTCGCCCCTGTTATCCCCAATATGAGACAGATTGCGAATTTACCATCACTCCCACTAGATTCGATATCGCCTTTCGCTTTCGAACAAGTCATGCATGTTATTATTCACGCCGAAGTTCCCTACAGCGAAAAAGCTATCAGTTACCTAGTGAACCTTCACTGATTACTGGGTAAATCTACTGAGAAATCTAATACGGCCTTTGGCGTCGATGCAAGCAGCAGCGAACTACACTAACAATAAGTAATAAGTTAATATGTAAAGTGGAAATACTGTTCCACACAAACTTAATTTTAAATTCATTGACTATATTTACGATAAATCAGCATACGCCCCTATGGTTGTGTGATAATTCAAATAATTTCTTGCTAACTAATGGCATTTTAAAGCAAATGTGTTTTTTTTTCAGAAATAAATAAAATAATATACATCTAACGCACAATTTGTAAATAACGATGATTTAAATAATAAAAAAAAACTTTCTTCTACAATATCCCTGTTATATTACTTTCGTTTTTATTTTTAGATGCATCAGTATTGCGAAATGAATGAGGAGACGCATTTGAATGTAACTCAGTTTAGTAACTTCAATAAAACTGTTGTTTTGCTAGTGCTAATTTTAAGTAGTAGAGAAACAGGATCAATGTTCCCACTATACTTGTTTCCACTGTGTGAAACAGGAGCTCCAGCTTTATAACATTTCTGTAATTCAATATATTTAATATGTTTTCAGAATTGATTTGTGATGTTCGCCAGAAAATCTTGTATAGTGACATGGTTTAACAAAATGAATATTTTTATAACTGATAATATTATAAACATGGTATTGTATTTGTATTATTAAGCCAGTAATTGAATCAATGAAGATTATTAAAATATATTATAACCACTATTTGACTATTATGAATATATGTATAACAATAAAGAGACACTAAAACTGTTGGTAATGTCACATGTATACATATACATATCTAATGAATACCTCCAGAAAATTTAAAGGGGATTCTAACCGTTTTAAAGTGGATTATTAATAATTTATTAGATTTTAGCATATCTAGAAAATCGGCTTTTCGCTTAATCGCAGATAATAATAGTTACGTATACTAGGCATCTGATGGATAGTTTACTAAAAAAAACTCTAGTAAGGCAATGGTTAAATATTCCATATTTAGAAGGTAGTAGAGTTAGTTTAAAATTTAATAATTTTCTGAAGCAATGATTGGTTATAATAATAATAATACTTTATTGTCGGAAGTTATTAACTCGACATTGTCAACATAAACATTCAAACAAAACATGAGAACAGAAAACTTACTCTCATATTAATTAAAAAATTTGTTGTAACAACATTTACTTATTAATAGTGTTTTTAATTTCTTCTTAAATATATAAATATTCTCATTATTTTTTATGTCCTTATCTAAAAAATTGTAAAATTTGCACCCAGTGTAATAAAAATTTCTCTGAAACATACTGGTCCGGAGGCCTGGCGGTAAAAGGTCATTCTTATGACGCGTACAGTAGCCATGCTCTAGCCGACCATGCGAGAACTCACTCAAGTTATTATAAACATATCAGCAGGTGACATAAATATATATACTGGCAACCGTTAAAATCCGTAAATCCCTAAAAACCTGTCTGCATGAATCTATTGCTCTCAAACCTCCTATAATCCTAACAGCGTACTTTTGTAGCCTAAATACTCTATCTGTCTGCGTGCTATTACCCCAGTTCACTATACCATATCGAATATGACTGCCTATTGTTGCGTAGTATAATGAAAGTAAAATCTCTTTGCTGCATTTTTGTGACATACATTTCAACGCAAAACAATTCTTCCTTATTTTAGTACATAAATTATCTATATGACAATGCCACCGCAGTCCAGAGTCAAATGTTAGGCCCAAAATTTTTTGAGATTGACCAATGTGTTCCACCTCAATTTCTTGCAAAGCAAGAGAGATCGGGTCAATTCTATTTAATGAAAACGGAATGATAGATGTTTTGTTATCGTTAAATATTAAATCATTATTTCCGACCCACTGCTTAACACATTCATAAACTGCCGAAATTGAAACCTTTACGGACTCTATACTGTGGCCGTACACCAAAGTATTGGTATCGTCTGCATAACAGACGACATCCACATCTACCACTTGAGACTTCAGGAAAGCGATTAGATCGTTAGCAAAAATCACATACAAGAAGGGTCCAAGAATAGACCCCTGCGGTACTCCGCGTTCGACTAAACGACTGCTGCCGTTTATACCATTGACCCGAACATACTGTTGGCGGTTTTGCAAATACGAACGAAACAAATCTCACAAAAATCTCTCCAACTTTTGTAACAGCAACCGGTGGTTAACCAAGTCGAAAGCGCGACTCAAATCCACGCACAACCCCACCACAACAGCTTTACTGTCCAAGGCAGATATAATTTTACCGTGAATGTCACATAGGCCCGTTTGAGTTCCCTTTGTTTTTATGAAACCATGTTGACCCGAAGATAAGGCAGCTTTCTATACCAACAATATTAAAAAAAAAATAATAAAAACGATACAATCAAAGGAATAATTTTGAGTTATTTAATTTTTTTTTTAGCGCAGTAAGATGTTTACCATATTTATGTCCTTTCATTCTGTTTTCTAATTATTGCATGGTTTTACCATTTCAATTTTTACAGAGTCAATTTTATATACAAGGTGTGATGTTTTATTTTTTAAATTTTTGATTTCAATTTTGAATAGATTTGGTTTTGTAATTTGTCATTATTTTGATTTGGGATTTTAAAATTGTATGGCTTGAAAATTTGATTTATTTTTTCGGATATAAATGCTTTTAAAGGGATTTTTATATATTTTATGTTTATTTGATATGTTTCTTATTTCTTGTTGATTTATTATAATATAGGAAAATTGTTTGTTTGAAAATGTTATTTATATTATAATTTGAGTAATTATTTTGTTTTAAAATATTTGATTCCTATCATCCTAGATTAAAATTTACAATTGAAACAGAAGAAAAGAACAGCATTACCTTTTTAGACCTCAAAACTCATAAAAAATAATAACAAAATCCTAACAAACTGGTGTACTAAACCTACATGATCTGGGCGCTGTTTAAATTTTAAATCATCACAACCACTTTCACAAAAAAATAGTGTCAGTATTACTTTAGCTGAGCAAGCTATAACTCTAACAAGTCCAATTTTTCGGTCCGACGCTCTTAATAAAGCGAAAGATATTTTAAAACAAAATAATTACCCAATTTATATTATAAATAACATTTTCAAACAAACAATTTTTCTATATTATAATAAATCAACAAGAAATAACAAACGTATCAAATAAACATAACAATCCCTTTACAAGCATTTATCCGAAAAAATAAATCAAATTTTCAAGCCATACAATTTTAAAATCCCAAATCAAAATAATGACGACTTACAAAACCAAATCTAACAAAATTAAAATCAAAAATTGAAAAAAATAAAACATCACACATTGTATATAAAATTGACTGTAAAAATTGTAATGGTGTACATATTGGTAAAACTTTGCAATATCTAGAGAACAGAATGAAAGGATAAATATAACAAAAATCTTACAGTGGTAAAGAAACACGAAATACCGCAAAATCATTCGTTTGATTTTGACAACACAACAATTCTAAATAAAGAAGAAATTTAAAAGCACGTAATATACTTGAAATATCCAAATTTATAAATAAAAATGCAGTTAATGATAAAACATATAAGTACACAATATTTTACCAAATTATATAATTTAATTTTATAATTAAACACAACAATACTTTTTAGAAATCTACTTATATAATTTAAAACGTTTTTCATATTTGCAAAAAAAAAAAAAAACTCAAACCACTATTTATATATTTTAAGCATTTTTTCAAAATTTTCATATTTAAAACAAAAAAATATGGATTTTATTAGATATTTATAAAAAAAAAGTTTATTTACAATTTAACATTTAAATATAATAATGTTCTTTATAAATGTTAAAATATAACTGAACCGTTGTATTTATGTATGAAGTCTTTTTATCGTTAATCGACTTAAAAACCAAGAGATAATCCCAAAATAATTAAAGGTCAAGAAAAGAAGATCTTAAGGTATAAAGATCTTTATACCTTTTGTTTCTATGTGCATTGTAGTGTCATATAGTTGCAGGAAATTTTACAGAATATTGTACAGACTTACTATACAAAAATTTTAATTTCATAAAGGTATAATTTGTACCGGGTGATTCAGTAAGGGTGGCGACCGGCTGTATCTCGGAAACTGCTATGCCTAGAGCTTCGGGACAAAAAAATTCATAACCAATGTGGCCACCAGAAATATCCGAAAATTATTTTCATGTTCGAAATTTTACCGCTAGGTGGCGTATCTGCTATGTTCAATCATAAAATCAGTATTATCTCAAAAAATTGCAGGTTGAGCTATAGTTTTGAATGGACCGTTCGAAAGCTGAGTTAATGTCGCATTATTTTGTTTAATGACTTTTTTTTCATATCTGCCATAATAAGGAGCGGGGAAGCCAATCAATTGTTCAATATGTAAATGTTAATATCTCCTGAACCATTCAATCAATCTGAAAATTTTTGGGCTTGTTCGATTAAGCATTTTATGGGTTTTTTCTAGAAAAATTGTCGTTCTAGCATTTAGTTTGAAATAGGTAAACTACAGGGTGTTTTCTGTAGTGATAACATATTTTGGTGAATTTCAAGAAAAAATTAAATATAACCGTGCTATATAATTACCAGTGTCGCAAGCTAAATTAAATTGTTGAAATTTCAGTGAAAACCGCACCTTAATATCTCTATCCGTTCTCGATTTATCGCCAAAAGAATGAGATTTGTAACAAAAATCAACTGCGGCCATGAAAGTAGGCGACGCGACGGATGGTTTTCATGGAAACTACGAAACTATCAGATTGTTTATTGCTTATATCAGCTAAAAATAGTCAAAACTGAATGGAATAAATTATTAACGAGAATAATAACAGCAAAAAGAAAATATCTAACCAAAAATTTTAATTACAAATGTTCGGAATGTCTACCATCACTCGCTTCTACCTCGGCAATGGAAATATTTCTGACGGCTTCTCGAATTCTTTATTTCATATTATCAGGTGTTGCTGGGCGGTCTTTATATACTATATCTTTAAGTCTACTCCATGAATAAAAATCAATTACTATGAGATCGAGGGAAATCGGCGGCCAAGAAAAAATGCTACCCCAGTCTATCCATTCATTTGGGAACCGGTTATTTAAAAATTCCTGGACACTTCGCGCATAATGCGCCGGGCAACCATCCTGCTGAATCCACATACCCATTCTTGTCTCCAGGGAACTATCTTCGAACAATAAAGGCAATACATTTTCGAAAAAATAGCCACACCATTTAAACGCTGTTCAAAAAAGTAAGGACCAATAATTTTCCCCCAAAAAGTCACACCAAACTTTAACACGCCGACGATTTTGAAATTGAACTTCGCGTAACCAGTGAGGATTGCTTTCTGACCAATAGCGCATGCTGCATGGTCAAAAGCGCCATCCTTTAATTCTTGATGTAAGATGACATGGTAAGGATGAAACTTACGATAACGATAGTAACAGGCTCAATTTGTGTGTGGCCAGTGATGGTAGACATTTCGAACATTTATAATTAAAATTTTAGTTGGATATTTTCTTTTTGCTGTTATTATTCTCGTTACTAATTTATTCCATTCAGTTTTGACTATTTTTAGCTGATATAAGCAATAAACAATCTGATAATATCGTAGTTTCCATGGAAACCATCCGTCGCGTCGCCTACTTTCATGGCCGCAGTTGATTTTTGTTACAAATTTCATTCTTTTGGCGATAAATCGAGAACGGATAGAGATATTAAGATGCGGTTTTCACTGAAATTTCAACAATTTAATTTAGCTTGCGACACTGGTAATTATATAGCACGGTTACATTTAATTTTTCCTTGAAATTCACTAAAATATGTTATCACCACAGAAAACACCCTGTAGTTTACCTATTTCAAACTAAATGCTAGAACGACAATTTTTCTAGAAAAAACCCATAAAATGCTCAATCGAACGAGCCCAAAAATTTTCAGATTGATTGAATGGTTCAGGAGATATTAAAATTTACATATTGAACAATTGATTGGCTTCCCCGCTCCTTATTATGGCAGATATAAAAAAAAGTCATTAAACAAAATAACGGGATATCAACTCAGCTTTCGAACGGTCCATTCAAAACTATAGCTCAACCTGCAATTTTCTGAGATAATACTGATTTTATGATTGAACATAGCAGATACGCCCCCTAGCGGTAAAATTTCGAACATTAAAATAATTTTAGAATATTTCTGGTGGCCACATTGGTTATGTATTTTTTTGTCCCGAAGCTCTAGGCATAGCAGTTTCCGAGATACAGCCGGTCGCCACCCTTACTGAATCACCCGGTACATTTAATTGAAATAGGGACAACGATGGTGGATTGGTGGATATTGCAAACACCTGCTTTATTATTTTTTCCTTAATTTATAAATACATTTGTATTTACATTGTTGTATTAAATAATCATTATAGTGATTTTACTTATTAGATAAAAAAAAATCATTAAAAATCCAGTTAAATTTATTCACTTTGGCTGCTCCCGTAGTACAGGTTAATAATAAATTATCCTCTAACCTAACTTTTTTTGTGGATAAATTATATCCTCAAAGGAATAATTTGGGCGGTTCGTATTAGATATGATAATCTAAAAAAAGAAAAATAAGGATCACTCTAGCATATATGTTCCACTAGATATTTTAGATCTAGTTTCAAATATTCTCCTGATAATGCCTTAATTTAATGCGAATTCCTTTAATTTCTGTTATACGATACAACTTTGTTATCATTTAAAACTTTAATTTATAGGTTTATTTTTTATATAGTTCTTTATTTGTGATTTGGAAATGAAATCTACGTTTGAATATCTCCCCAAAATTTTGACTAAATTATAGTTATTCAACGCCATTAATTCATTGCTTAGTGAACGTTAATATTGGATAACTATAGGATTCAAAACATTCCCTGATTAGCTGCGTTTAATCTTAGCGTCCACGGCCTCAAAGTAAATGTCCAAGTAGTAAAGTTCTGTACCCTTGACTATAATATTAATGTTCTGCAAATTTCTGGGTGATTACTAATAAATTCCATTTATGGTTTACTTGCCTAATGTAGTTCAACTAACAAGTAAGTTATATCCTTTAAACCGACCCTAATTTGCATATAAATCCCGGATTAAGTGAAGTTAATATTTCATGAAATTATACAGGAGATGACGATAACCTGCTAAATATGTGCAGTAAGTTGTATGAGGAGACCCGGTTCCTTCATTGCTATCAAACTTGTTAAAAAATTATTTAAAATATATAATAAATATGTTATTATTTTGTACAAAACTTTTTACCATTGTAAGGAAGAAAAATTCGAATTGTTAATTGGACAAACTAGTGATTTTCAACGAAAAGCGAATCACAATATCAGCCTAATTTCTGTTAAAATTACAATAAAGCCAATACAATGAATTGCATAGAGAAGAGTAGACAAAGTAATGCATTTTCCAAGATTTAAAATAACGTATTCTTACATTTAATGTTTTATTTCTTCAGTATACACATCAGCTAAGTGTTTGTATGTAGTCTACGTTATGTTACACAAGGGAGTGCTTAGCTTTATAAATGGAAAAACAGTCCTAAAATTATTTTACATTTGTACATACACACAAAGGTTTAATCAAGAGAACGAGGTGTAGTAGAAGTAGTATACTTGTAGCAATGCACTTGTTATACCCTGTGAACCATATACTACTGCAACGGCTCTGTTGACACATACGTACTCTTCTGGTGAATTTTACAATAGCGTTTCTGCATATATTTGGCGGTATTTCGTCGATACAGCCTTCAATGCTTGGGTGGTCGTGGGCTTGCTAGCATAAATCTGACTCTTCAGAGAATCCATTGGCGTTAAATCGGAAGATCTTGGCAGTTAATCCTGGTCACCTAAACGGTAGGCGACACGATCAGGAAAATAGTTCTGCAAGATCGTTAATGTCAAGAGCAATAATTTCTAATTGAAGCATAAGTTTATCATTTTACTGTAACGTTCGCCATTCACTATTAATACATTATCCAATGATTCCTCCTGCCCATAATGCACATCAAGCAGTAATAGGCTCAGAATGCATTTGTTTCTCATGAATCGTTCCTGGATTTTTTGAACACCAAATGCTGTTATTTTGACTATTGACGAAACAATCGATGTGAAAATGAATCTCATGGCTGAAGGTGATTTTACCCACTTCGTGCTGTTAAATGATCCAATTCGTGAACTCCTGAGTTGCTGAATATAGTCTCTTGGCAGACGTTGAAGAGTCGATTGGCTTTTGAAGGCATGGAGGTGCAAATCTTTGGTGAAAATGCATTGGGAGTAGTATTGAAATAACTAATGCTTGTGTACGACGATCAACCGAGGGCACCTTGAACCACTGATGTTTCATATGAATAATTGAACTAGTACCTACTGTCGAATATTCGATTATCTTTTTCACACGCTGAGAGAAATAGATTGTACTCTTTAACATAAATATAGCATACTTTAATATATTTTATAGCTCCTATGGGGACAATCATATTTTATATTACCGGTGACAATATCTGTATAGTAAATTTCTGTGAATAGTTTTTATTAACTCGTATGGTAAAGTTGGGGTACTATATTTGTATTATTAATTTGAGCATACATGTTAGTAAACGTGAAAAAAATGTCTAATAGCACTAACTATATTTGATAATAACTGTTAAATTTTTTATTGTACCCAGTATAATGTAATATTTTACTATGTACGATACATGATGCTCATACTTACCATATAGCCTTGTAGTACTTACAATATTATTTTCTACTATAATAATCTAACGTCTCTTAGCATTTAAAATGGTAGACAGTAAACAATAATATAATGGATCATATGCGGGCACCATACAGCGATACTTACCTGTAATTTAAAATATAGTACTATACAAGGTTTTACCCAGTTCATGCATAAGGAAAGTGGAATATTACACAATAAAAACTATAATATTGATTTTATATTTTTATTTGTCCTTAAAACCATTATTACAAAAATCCAACGTGTATTACTTTCATTAACATAACAATCACTAGTAGGTTAGATTTAGGTTAATGTTCTATCAAAGCATAAAGTACTCACTACGAAGTATATGCATATAATATCTATTACTTACCTTTGAATATATTAATTAACTGTGGAAACCCCCACTCGATTAAAATGTTTTCCACGTTTGCATTCATTTCTGCTTACGATGCACAGAAATCAACGAACTACCAGACACAAACATGCACCGACACGAATACGTACACCTGTATCACACGTACATAACACGTGTCAGTAATTTTGTCGCGGCAAAACAGCTTATTGGTCGATTTCTTCGGTAAAGATCGACAATGAATAGAGCAAGGGGTGGGAAGACCGTTACAAACATTTATGTTAGAAATTGAATATGCATCGAATACCTGATAATATCGCAGTCAATCGCAGCGACTATCTATATAATCCACGTCATTATATAAGCTTTCAGCAATAGAGTATATTAATTGTTACATCCATAAGATGTATATGGTAACATCCAGATTTTACCTCTTACTATAAGCATGATAAAATCTGGTTATTTTACTCTCAACACGCCACATATTGTCGTTTTGACAATAATTATTTTAGTAATTAACATAAAGAGATTTACTATCTAATTTCTACAATCCATTTTTCTCAGTGCAGGTGATAAATTGGGAACATTATTCTTACTGAACATGAGACGTAAAAAGGAACCAATTTGATAGTAATCGTGTATAACTCCTACATATCTGCTATCGATTTGTTGCTGCAACTATCGACCAACTAAATCATAACAGCCAAAACGGTAATATTCAAATTTTGCGCTCTTATTGCAACACACATTACTTCCGATTATGTTAAAATACAATTCAAACCAAAACTTGGATGGATTTCCTAATTAAAGTAGGTGCGTGATTACCAAAATTTGGAAAATTTATTGATACTGTCAAACATGCGGACACAATTAAAGAAACGACAATCATCATTTTCACATTTTACGTTGGGTTGATCAAGTTGAAGGTATTTTCCGACAGTACCTAATACCTTCGATAACGAGCGCTCTTTATTGATTACTAATTGTTAATTACTTCTGGTTCACATGACTCCAGCAAAAGTTTACGTTCCAGGCACAATGCGGATAATTTGATTATTCATGACACATGAAACCAATCAAATTGTAGCTCTTCTAAATGAATACAAAATGAGTTTTTTTTTTATATTGTCGCTAACGTTTTATATAATATTACTGTTTTTAATTTTATAAATTATTTTTAATATATTATATTTTATTTCAAGTATTGCATATAATTTGACGATCTGCATTTCAGATAAACACCTTCATTGAAGAGCAATTCAATTACAAGCACAAGTAAAGAAAGTATCCATGTGTTAACTTACATATACAGGGTGTGTCAGACCATTCGTCCACTATCGTTTTCTCGCGATCTATGGCAGCTGGACTCATGCGACAAAAAATTTAACAACAAAACCCTAATACCTGAAGAGACATCTCAAAATATTTTCAATTCCCGGAAACGTTTCACTATACCAGAAGTCGATAGTAATTTTCTTATTTTAAATGGAATCGTATGTTTTTTCTTGCTTCAATTAATCCAACACATTATTTGAATACAATTTTTACTAAAGTTCACTATCTCCAAATTTAATCGCTTTTGAGATATTCGTGATTTTGTGAAAATTTTGACATTTGCATCTCCTATAGTATTCTGTATTTTTATAAACCATTAGAAATGATGGCCCCATTTTGTTACGGCATAAGAGAAATAGTCGTGCATACCAAATACTGTCATAGAAACCACTATATTTCATACAGAGTGTTCATAAATCAATGGTTAACTTCGACACCATCAATTATTTCCAAGTATTTCTTGTGTAAATATCCACAAACTAACGTTAAGGTCTATAATAGTGTGATGAAAATTTTCACACACTAGATCTACGTTCGAGTATACAACGTTACTGAGGTTGCATATTTCTGAATAGATGGAAATCCATAACTACCTGCCGTCAAGCGCGTGAGGTCATCCCCAGGCCGTCACCGAAGACAGCAAAATACTGCCTGCAGCTTTCGCGCAGTAACTTACATCAACTTGTGGGGCTTTTGACCGGCCACTGCAAGCTATACAAACACATGCACCGCATGGGTTTGGCTACCAGCCCACTGTGTCGGGCATGCTACCAAGAAGACGAGACGCCGCAATACATTTTATGTGATTGCCCAGCGCTTGTCCAACTTAGAGGTTCCATACTGGGGGAGTACGGCCCAGTATGGCCGATTTTGGTGGCGCCTTGCCTGCTGCTCTGCTTGAGCTCACGCTCAGTCTGGGCTGGCTCGAGTAGGCTGTGGGCGAGCGATGCCACCTAGGGGAGGTAGCACAATGGGCCCGATAAGAGTGGCCTAAGTGCACGTGTTAACCACCTTCCCCGACCTAAAATCCAGAATCCAGAGAACTTCGACACCGTCAATTATTTCCAAGTATTTCTTGTGTAAATATCCACAAACTAACGTTAAGGTCTATAATAGTGTGATGAAAATTTTCACACACTAGATCTACGTTCGAGTATACAACGTTACTGAGGTTGCATATTTCAGTTAATAAATACTAACAATAACACATAGTATTTTTAACAATTGACAATGATATAAGTATAATATATGGTTGCAGTATTTTCTGGATATCATACGGACGTTTCTATAGAATAGCTTGTGATATTTGGGAAATTATATTAAGTGTTTTTATGAGAAATTTATGCAACAATAAACAATAAATATTTAATAATTATGAGAATTAGATGTATAGACTTGTACTGTATACATATACAGGGTGTTTTGAAACATCGTTTAAAGATTTTAAGGGCATGTAGTACGATCGAAAATAAGGTAAAAAGTCATAATAAACATATGTCCACAAATTAACTGTTTACGAGATAACAGCGATTTTATCGCAAATGCAGAATAAGTTTGCTTTAGCGGTTTTTATTAAGATGTTATTGTATTTTAACATAAAATAGATTATAACTAGAGAAGATGTTCAAAATGACGTCCTTCCATTTCGACACAGGATCAACATCTGCTTTCAAAGGAACCGCGCACTCTTTCAAAAAACAAGGGTATTTCTCGTATTATCTGGCAACAGTGTTCTATTCGTTGGCGCAACTCTGGAAGATCGTTTACCGGTGTTGCGTACACTAAACTTTTCAAATAACCTAAGATACTAAAGTCCAACGGGTTTAGATCGGGAGACCTTGGAGGCCAAGCAATGAGACCTGCTCGCCCTATCCATCTCCCAGGAAATTCATTGTTAAGATGTTCCCTAACAGTACGCGTAAAGTGCGGTGGACCTTCATCTTGCATAAACCAGAGGTTCAGTCTTAGATTTATAGGTAAATCTTCCAAAAGTTCAGGTAAAGTACTTTCCAAGAACTCGAGGTATGCAGGACCTGTTATGCGTTGTGGCAAAACAATCGGATTAGAAAACCAGCTTCATCAGTGAAAAGGATGTTATCAGCGAAATCTAGCCGATCAGCAGCTGTTCGCAAAAACCACTCACAGAAAGCCCTTCTCGCTTGATAATCCGGAACAGTAAGGGCTTGTACCCGTTGGATATGGTAGGGGTATAGGAGTTGCTCATGAAGAGTTCTCCAAACAAGATTGCTGCTTACACCCACTTGAGTCGAAATTCTTCTAACACTACTTTCGGGATTTTCATCAATAATATTCAAAATTCGATCTTCTATCTGTGGAGTACATGCTAATCTCTGCCGTCTAGTATCAGAAGACCGCTTCTCAAACGAACCAGTTTCTCTTAGTCGTTGAAACACCGTCTGAAACATCACATGCGAAGGCAGTTGGCGATCAGGAAACGTTTCAGCATAGAAGCGACGTGCTTGTAAAGAATTCCCATTAGCACGACCGTACATGAACACCATATCGCTCATTTCAGCATTAGAATCCGCAACGATTGTAATTGCTACAAATTGCACAAAACGTCAAATTAAACTGTCATAAAACAATAGCTGATAGGCACCTGTTTACTGGGATAGATTAGATTAGATTAGATCTAATTAGGGTAACATTACACCGCGACCTATCGATCTATTGTGCCCCCCTACATCAGCTGTAAGCTGCTAGGGTTTGCCCGCACTTACAGCTCCCCATCCAGTCCAAGAACTTTAATAAATTGCAGTAGCTGTGATGGTTTCAAGGAGGGTATTTCTCCCTCGTCTATGACGTCCTTGCCAAAATAGTTGGTACGAGTTTCTGTGATGGCAGTGCAGTCGGATATTAGGTGTTCCGGACTTTCACCTTCCGCTCCACAAATCCTGCAATCACTATTCTGTTTCAGACCTATCGTTGTCATGTGTTCCCCCAGATGACAATGCCCTGTCAGAAAACCTGCAAGGATGCGTAGTCTGTTTCTGCTTAGTTCTAGCAGGGTCTTTGCTCTTTCCTTACTGTAATTTCCAAGGAATATCTTGGAGTGTCTCAGACCAGGGAGATTTTCCCAGAGGGAAGCTCTGAGCGTCTCCTCCCTGTCTTTGAGTTCTTTTTTGTAGGTGCTCATCCCTATGCCGCAGAACGGTTCTGGTCCCACAAACGAAGTTGTGGCGGCCCTTCTCGCTAGTAGATTAGCTACCTCGTTGCCGCTGATTCCAGTGTGTCCTGGTACCCAGCATAGCGCAACTTTGTTTTCTTTGCCTAGATTGTTTAGTCTGCCAAGACATTCCCAGACTAATTTCGAACTGATGGTGTTAGAGCTCAGTGCCATTATGGCTGCTTGGCTATCGGAGAAAATCACAATGTTCTGCTTCCGATAGTTCCTATCAAGGTTCAATTGAGCACATCTTCCAATCGCAGTTACTTCCGCTTGGAAGACACTGGGGTATATTCCCATTGGCTCTGAGTATTTGGTTCCTGGCCCGAATACCCCTGCACCTGTTCCTTTATCAATTTTGGAACCGTCTACATACCATTTAATGGCATTTGCCTTAGGAAGTAGGCGGAGGATTCTCCTTTCCAATCTCTCTTATTGCTCAGCTTCGTAACGAAAAACTTTTCGAAGCTGAATTTCCTAACCATCTCGTCACTCGGTAGACTTAGAAGTGGGGAGAATCCCGCTCGAGGTGACCAAGCCCTCTGGCACGGGGTCTCGTATCCTCCAGTCCCCGTTCTGACTAGTCTGTACATTGCCGCATGGGCCGCCCCCTCCACTACTAAGTGTAGGGGTGTGAGGTCGAGGATGACCTCCAGGGCCGCGGTTGGGCATGTTCTCATAGCTCCGGTTATGCATACGCATGCCAACCGTTGCAACTTGTCAAGGGCATTCCTTGTTGTGACCTGTGTGACCTTCTGGAACCAGGTTATCGCCCCGTACGTTACCATAGGTCTTACTATGCCGATGTACAGCCATCGCAGTATTTTTGGGTTGCAACCCCATGTTTTGCCTGCTAGGTTCCGGCAAATCATTAAGGCTCTTGTTGCCTTATTCATTATTAATTCAATATGCTTGTCCCACAGAAGTTTTTGGTCTAGGGTTACTCCTAGATATTTGACTTCTGTTTTACATTCAATTACTGTTGCATCCAAATGGATGTCTTTCATGTTCGAGGTTTTCCTCTTCCTCGTGAAAGGTACAATTGTGGTTTTCGCCGAGTTGATACTCAGGCCCACTGATCGACACCATTCACTAGTAATTCTAAGGCTTGTTTGTATTAGGTCACAGAGAGTTCCCTCAAACTTGCCTCTTGCTATTATAACAATGTCGTCAGCGTATCCTATACATTGTACGCCGGAGGTTGTTAGCCTGTGCAGCAGTGCTGGGATATGTTATATCCATGTACTACTAGGAACACTCGCTGTTATCTCGTAAACGGTTGATTTGTGAACATATGTTTATTATGACTTTTAACCTTATTTTCGATCGTACTACATGCCCTTAAAATCTTTAAACGATGTTTCAAAACACCCTGTATAAAAAAGAAATCGCGTCGTTCTCATTAAAATGTCGACATTTCCTATGTCACCAGGGCACAAATGCAAACATGACTAAATCAAAACGAGATGCGCATTAAATCCTTTTTAGTTTTAAATGGTTAAACTATTTCAAGTTGCGGAACAGTTATATGATAATTCATTTTTCCTTCTAACATAGCTTTCAAGTTGATAACATGAAATTTACGTAGAACTAAACGAAAGCGTACAGTTAATGAGTCTCGTATTCTTTAGTATGTTTAGATTCCATTCCAATTATACACATATTCAGGTGGGAGGGTTTAATGAATGAGCTTACTACGTCAGCGTGTTTATTTTGACAAATTATTTTAATATATAGTATACCGAGTCTTTTCTTCACACATTCTACTACTTATTTACTACTATTATTAGAATAAAGGTGATAAGCGATATTAGTAATAATAAAAAGTAGTTAGTTGTAGTTAGAAGATTTTTATTATTAAAAAGTTCTTATTCATTAAAGGAGCATAATTAGACGCAGTTTAATCTTATATCTTCAGGTAGCTATTTGAAGATGCTCAAGAATCTAGAAACAGAGATATTAAAAAATACAGACTGCACCAAATGCAGATGTTTTTTATACTTTGCTACGCTCATCTGATTCATTTATGAGACAACCTGCACACAAGTACATAGAACTTGAAGAAGCATTAAATTTACTAGATAATAATGTATGACGTAATACCTCTTTTACGTTATTCCCCAATTAATGATACCTAGCTAGATGTAATTCTTTTTGAAACACGATGTATACATCATTATTATATTAAACAAGGTGTTTATCAGTGGCGATTCGTCAAGGGAGGCTAAGCCTCCCCTATTATTTTTAATAAAATAAATGTTGTTTATTACGTATTAAAACAATGTTTAAGCTTTGGCTATATACTAAAACAAAGCAATTTTTGCAAAGAATTTATAATAAATAGTATATTTATTCATTACTTCATTTGAAAATACAAACAAATTTCCAATAATGCATAAAATTTTACTGCACGCATATTATAAAAACAAGCAAGGAGGCTAGCCGCAAGTGTGGCTCCGCGCCGATGATTAATATCACCACGTATACTTTGTACGGCGATAAAGAATGAGACGGAGGCTTGGCTCCGGTGAGATCGTATGAGATCTGCAAGTTATGATACGTTGTCGTTCGTAAAACGTTCGCAGTTCGCACGTATGCGATTGCATTTTCAATACTGCAGAATAACTGACATCAGTTTTGCGTGGAATCGTTTGTTAGCTCTTATTCAAGCTTTACAAGAATACAGAAATAATAATCGTAGTTTTAATGGTATATATAATAACTTATATTTTGACAAAGAACCCAGTCAGAAAAGACATGGATTGTCCTATCAATCGGAAATACAAGAATATAAATAAATTTTTAACGAAATTTTAGATACGTTAGTCGTTCAGGCAGAAGTTAGATTTCAAGATATACAGTTACGTTTCTTTGATTTATTGACTTTTGACAAATTCTTATATTTATATATTTATTCAAAAAACTCTCAGTAAAACTTCTTAGAAAACACTTTTACAACAATAGTTTTGTTTTGACGAAATTCATGATCCTTAAATGTTCGGAGAATGTTAAACGTCAACTGAGATGTTAAATTTTATTAATAAAAACGATTTATATGAATGTATGCCGGAACTGAGTAAACTTATAAGCATTGACTAAAAAAAAAATTAAAAACTACAGCCGCAACACTATATATCAAAATCAATTAAGCACTTTATCCTTAATATCAATTGAAAATGGTTTTTTTATTACATTAATGCAAAATGATGTATTTACGAGCGGGTAAGAGTAAGCAATACAGTTTTCCGTGTTTCAACAAAAATATTAAAATATTTATTTTAGTTTTTAAAAAACATAGATCTATTTAGTTGTTATTATTATTTATCAACAACTTATTTTTTTACTATTATATTTGTTATTTATTATTAGTTTATTTTTGGTTTATTAAGAGTTTATTTTAACTTTTTATTAGCTTTTTACCAATCACCTTACACCATTTATCCATTTTTCTATTCAGGTAAGATTTCACTCTCATCTCTACGTGGTTCTTGCTGGACGAGTAATTTTATTTTATTTTGATTTCTTTTTTATGTCAATTTTTATTCTACGCTTCCAATAATACAGTAATAGATATAAAAATATAATTTATTGACCGAGATGAGTTAGGGTACACTAGCTTCCCCTGGGCAAAAGTCAGGAGCCGCCACTGGTGTTTATTACCGTAGTTTTTATAATTGATTTTTTTTTAACACGTAATATATGCAATTAGATACTTGTCTTAATTTGTAGATATCTTTTTCTTTATAAAGTAATAATATTTTCATAGGTTTTAATTGTTCACATCAAACATCAACTATGTGCTGTTACCCATACCCATTTTTATGATAATCGGTACAAGGATTACGTAGTTACATATATTTGGCAGAAATATGTTCATTTGGAGCCTTGGTGCGACGTCAAGATGAAAGTACAGACGTCCTTCGTGTAACACGGTTAAGTCGTACCGTGCTATATCGAAACCGTGTTAGACGAAACTTATTTATTTAAACTAAGATATAATATAGAATAATATAATTTAAACTTAGATATAATATAAATCAAGGCAATGTGTACCGTGTTATATGGAAACAAAGTCTTAACGTGTCCAATTGTATGATAGCTTAAATTTCGTTCCAAATATAAATATAAATGAAAAAGTAAGTTAACTTTAAGTTTTTATTAAAAAAAAAAATATGAAATTCAACACTTTGATGAGATACAAAAATTAAAAATACAAAACAAAATATTCAAAAACTAAAAATTATGGTTATTATAAAATATATAGAAACAGCTTATCACGAGATAAATGTTCATCATCACTTTGATCAAAACTTATAGCTAATCTATTTTTTCTTTTTATCAAAATTGGTTAAAACTCGCCTTCACTAGTTATTTCTCCATCATTACAAAAGTTATTTGGCGTAGTTGCAATTACCTGCCTGTTTCGAGCATGTCTCTATAAGGAGCTAAAGAACTTTGCAATTCTCTTTAAAATTATTATGTACTTTTTTTTCACTTTTTGCAACAAAGCAAGCAAAAACTTTATCAACTTCATTTACAAAGAACTAAACGCATACTGTCACTTCTCAAGAAGGAAATACGAGATTTTTCTGTAGCAGTAAAATTCTCTTTAATAATAATAATCTTTATTTCCAAGATCAAATATGACATATATTTATTGACTGCAATTGAAAATAAAATCTAGTTGGGGATTCCCTTTATTGAATATAATTGAAAATAAAATTCAGCGGAATACATATAAGATTTTTTGAAATCGTGTTGTACCTATCAAAACAGTGTTATATATATCTTAAATTTTGTACCGTAAAATATTGAAACCGTGTTTTACAAGTACCGTGTTATACGAGGAGCACACTATAAACACATTTCTGTAATTTCACATAATGCCACATGGGTTATATGTGGCCATAGTGGGTTGTGTAAAATTAAATTCATGTAATGTAAATTTACAGAGTATTATGTAAAATTACAGAAATTTTATGGAAAAATAGGTGAAAACTCAAGTATATTTACATAAATTTTCCTCAACGGCTTGATATAATATGAAATTTTAACTGTAAGAAACTGCGAATTAAATGTATTAGTACACATCACGTAGTAGTAACCGCTATTTAAATTTACTGCTGTTTGATATACTAATACATTACATATAATGTGAATTTAGGCATTGCAATGACTAAAATAACTATATTTGTTATGTAATGTTACGCGTATCTTTCTCTCGTATAGAATGTGTAATTGAAGTAACATACAGTGAAGCAAGAAACAATTATCATATGTCATATACCTACCTACGTAACGTAAATCCTGCAATATTTGAATATTATCAGATGTACATTCGTGAAAAAGTGTTCTCTACAATTGAAATTTTATGAAAAGTATTTTAAATATGGTGTTTGGAAATAAAACAAATATATACCCTAGCAGCACAAGAATCGGCATGATATCGGCTAAGCTTCGCCGATATTGCTGACCGATGTCGTAATTATAGCGGCCGCTGATATCATACCGATACAAAATGTGAACATTTTGCAATATTGGTTCGATATCGAAATTCCAATACTTATCCGATATCGAAATTCCAACATCTATCATCTATCCGATATCGAAACTCCAATACCTATCCGATATCAATACAATTAAAATTAGATACAATATCATCAGTAGACCCATACATGATTGATACTTACCCAACGTTTTCTATGCTCCGCCGATAAAGTTTTAATCGTCCTGGGATATCGCACCGATATTGGTGTGATGACTAATTTCTACATATAAGTATGTAGTTTGTCTATCCACGATAGTGGATATTTATACAGGCTGTCCCAAAAGTAGTTCCCGAAACGAGAAAAGGGTTAGAGTATAATTTCGAGTCAAATTAGCCCCATATGTGATTATTCAATTCTAGTAAGGTTTTTGCGAGTTTTATAAAGATCTTCCACAAAAAACGTTCATAAAATTATAGGCAAAAACAGAATTTTCTGTAATGTTAGAATTTAGAAAGAAATTAGAAACCATCAACGTCTTCTGAAATATCAAAGCCGTTAAACAAAAGGATGTACCTTTGATGATATCACAATGTTTAATTTCAATTTAACTTCATTAAAAAATAACTTCATTCTTATTGTCGTACTCTTTTGTTTGTTGATAATTTAATGAACGTTTATATGAAGGAAGATTTTTAGAAAAAATAAATGATTCGTAAACTATGCATCGAATAATAATCACACCTAGGATTAGTTCGACTGGAAATGACACCCACTATAACACCTTTGTGTTTGAACATTTAATTTCGGGGCAGTCTCTATAGTCATATTCATATTGAACAATGCGGAAAAAATACATCAGATTCATAATCACATTGCACATGTAATGTTTTTCAAATTGTTTGCCACCATTTTCTGTGTATAATAATTCATGACAACATAGAATATTATGCGCATAAAATAATATACATAATGAAGGAAAGACTTTATGTAATAGAAAGTAAATAAAGCAATAAATTTCAAGAAAAAGTACTAATATAAAAATACTTAATATGTTTATTTATGAGTAATTGACACTAATATTTAACGACATAATTAATAAAAACAAAAACTGAAAATAACTAGGAAAACATGAAACCGAAAACAAACTCAATATGTGCATATTTTAAACGAAAAGTAATTTAACATTTGTTACAGTTTAATTTTTAACAAATCAATAACAACAAAAATTCTAAGTAATACCTAAAAAAAAATCTAGTCGTCTAAATTATTCGTTCGCTAAAGACGTTATATTCTTCTTCCTTTCTTTTCTGCCCCCATCTCATCTATTGATATTCGTCTCTGTCCCATCCGGCTGTTTGACTCTAATTGCTTCTGTAAATAAAAATAACAGTTTTGATATAGAGTTACAAATAAAATAATAATGCATGTAACATTACCTAGAAATACTATGTATATTTCCAATTTATCAAAAGCTTCTTTGGATTGTCTCTATTTTCATGAATAATTTACATTAATACTTTTCGAGAGGATTTGTTTTAACATTAGATATATGCTTCCTTTAACGTACTTCCCCCAATTAAGCACCACATACGTATCTAAAAAAAAGTGTTTTTCTTAAGTGTATATATTCAGCATCGTATAAAAGCTTTAATTTGTCTGAAGTACGCTTGTAATTTATTTTATTCTGTTAATGCGAAACGTTTTTTACGCTACACATATTGTAGAAACAATGCTTTCACGTAAAATAAGAAATTTACAACCGCCTTCAATTTTGTTAACGCTGCATATTTACACAATAAATGAGTACTAATCATTAAATTAAATTATATACTTGATACATACATAAAACATTATTCATAAAAATTTCCTTACCTTTATAAGCTTCATTCACCCATTTTGTAATGTGCACAACGCTTACTACAATGCAGCGACAAAATAAATAATGTCAACCACTTCACCTGGTCGTCATGCTCACACTGCAATAAGGAACGCTATGATGGATTGTGGTAGGTGGTGGTGGTGGTAAGATATTGCGCGTAGATCTAACTCCCATAAACATTGCGTTTAGATGCCAATTTTTATAATCACGGCGGAGTTAGAAAATTGCATTTGCATATTCTTAAGTTATCAATCGCTTCACCTTCTAAAACTGTTTTATAGTCGATATTAATTTTAATTTCACAATTGATGTCTCAAACGTTGAAATTTTATATCTGAACGCTCTTGTAATGCGGTTATATTTCAATCAACCAGTCCGTATAGATTTAGGATATTAGCCGACTTCCTATCGTCAAAAAAATGACAATAGTCAAATCCATATACCTCATTTCTATCAATATCGCAGCGGCGTTTATTAATGATATCGCCCTGATATATGTCTTGAGTTTCCAGCCGATGATCAGCCGATACATCAAACGTTCAACCGATATTTTACCGATAATGGATCTTTTGTATCGCAGTGATATCGTATACTGGTAGAAAGCCGATATCGGCACAATATCTTTGATATCGACCAGACATCAGGATATCGGCCCTATATAAAGCCGATCATTAGCCGATGATTTGTGCTGCTAGGGTAGGGCGCGAAAATGTAATTTGGCGCACCAGAATAATAAATAAATGTTTTTGTACCTTTCATGTTCTCTCTTTGTCATCATGTGTCGTATAGATATTATATACCTATACAGAGGTTAGGAAATTCGCGGACACGGACTATGGGATGACATTTAGCATCAAAAACTAAAACAAACGTTGCTTTGCCGTATTTTACTCTGACCAAAACCTTTATTTTATTTAAACTACACTTTGAATTCACGTATTAACATTAACGATATATACGATGCACTGTGCATGCGTACGACAAAAACTGCGCGCAATTACATAAATGCTGGCCTAAGTTTACCGTAATTATGTGATCTTAAGGAAACCAACGTAAAATTATGTGATTTTATGGAAATATAGTAAAAGTCGTATTAAATTTCTGTATATTTTCACATAATATAGTTATTTTTATCATTTTATACTATGTGAAATAAGAACACATACCCTAACTTGTAAAACTTCATTCACGCGACATGTGTTTCTTTTGTAAATTTTATTTCTCTTTTTATATTGCACCTATACTGTATTACATCGAATTGAATAGTAACTCGCGCGCTTTCCCGAACGAAGCTTATGAAGTGAGCATGAAGAAATGCATTTTTTGCCCAAGAGCCTAAAGCGTGCTCTGTCCTATTCATAAGAAAACAAAATTCGGCAATTTTCTCGAACTTAAATTTACAGACGGAGGAGATGAGGTGGGGATCTAACAGTAAGCAAAATCTCTATGGTAAAGGTTGAGAATGAAGCAGCATGTACACTTAACTATTCAGAATGCGTTCCTGAGCAAAATCGTACCAAACTTAAGGCGATATTATTAGTACTTTCTACGCTCTTAAGGAAGACATTAGTAATAGTACCTCGAAATATTTGAACACTATATTTTGGGGTTACTTATAACACTGCCGGATGGATGTAAAAATATTAATGCGTAACAAGAATGTGTTATACATATACACTGTTATAATACTATTTCACATGGAAACATGACTTTCCTATAAAGCGAAAGGCCGTCTATTGATGGCTGGCTATTCCATATCTAACTACGTCCAGGAAAGAATCGATCTGCTGGTCGTAGTATTGGAGTAACTATTCGCTGTAGTATACGCAAGGGTGTGTACATGTTATTAGTTAGCGCTTACTATTGAAGCGATGCGTTCGTTGTCGGGCTCCGTTTCTCCGGAACAGTCGCACACTTGTCGACCGTTTCGAATACGAATCCGATCGTATAATTGCACTTGTGACAGTCGTCAGTGCGCAACCGACAACCACCGCGCTAGGAGGGTTGTTTCCACAACCGCTCTTTCGCTCGCTTACTCCTTACCACATCGTCGCATTGAACACAATTTCACTCATCGCTTCTTCTACGCCCGCCAAGCATTCCTTTGTCGTGTGAACTTAGTTAATAACGAGTGCGATTCTGGGGATTCCTGATCGCGTCCCGACGACGTCGTCGCAGCTTCTTCGTCTTCCGAAACAGTGTAAACAAACTCTAAGACAACGTATCCCACAAACATGCTTAGTTTTACAGCGTATAAGAAACTGCGAACTTCGAAAGTCGAAATACTTCTCGGTGAGTTCTATATAAAAAATGCATCCTTATAAAGATGGACAAATTTCGCGTCTATCCTTCTGCCCTTTGCGGCTTTTAAAGATTTACTTCTCTGCAAGTTCTCGCTTGCAAGAAGTTTGTCCAATTAAACTTTGACGAATCGTTGGTTTTCTCTCGGAGATTACTTTCACAATGTAATTAGAACTGTAGAAGGAGGCGCTATAATATTACTTTGGGATTCAGCCGTTATTATCTTTACCCCGGCATTTTCCAAAACCCGTCATTCATATACGAGTTCAAAATACTCATTAATTATTAAAGACAGGATAATTTAAAATGAATTAGTAACGCAAATAATGTGGAAATGATGGACAAAAAAATTAATTTCGTAAGTGTAAAACACAAACATCATATTTACATTCAAAAACTTTGCTCCTATAATTACGTGGTTTACTTTAAATCCATTAGCTGAATTATTATTCCTCAAAATATTTCATATTTTTATGTTAGTCAGACTGTAGGCAGACTGCAATTTGCATATCGCAGGTCGAGAATTACATTGCATCAGGTTTAATCCTTCAGTTGTTGCATATTCATATATCGATCATGTAATTAATAATGTGTTGGCGTTTCAAAAAGAAGACAAACTATGTAAAAGAAAATGAATATCGCATGACGCGTTGCAAACAAGTTGGTAACAATTGGTGTACAGTTCGATATAGAATATATGTAAGATTCTGTCGCGAAAGTCATATTAAAGTAAATATAAATGTGTATATTTTTGTTCTATTTTCTGTTTTCAATTGTTACAGTTACAATGAATTTTACTTCTTTCTGTCTGTGCTCTTGGTATTGCGAAATTTCGGTAACAGAAATTAAATTTTAACTATATTTTTTTTAATCTATCGTTTTGTCAGTGTATATATTGACTTTTCTAAAAAAATAAAACTAAATCACACTATATCTTATCTAGTTTTAAAAAAAAATGTTTTCACATGTTATACTGAAATAAAAACTGCAGTTATAATTAAAAAAAAAAAAAGAAGGAATTTTTTTTTTTATTTAAATTTATTTATTTATTCATCATTTAATTAGATAATTAGTATTTTTTTTTAATTGTAATCACATCTTTTATTTTATTTTTTCAAACTATGACAAAAACTAATGTGTACATTTTCGAAACGTCAGATGAAAAAAAATTAGTTTACCGAAAATTTTACCGAAATTCTGCAATACAAAGAATACAAAAAAAAAATGCATGTGTGTGTGTGTGTACATATAAGTTACATATGTAAATATGAATACTTACCTTTCTATATTGTGAAAGTATAGATTACCGTATTTGGTATTTCTGAACGCTTATTGTTAGTTAAATAAAAACTGCAAATTTATTATTCCAAATTTCTCTCTTCATACTTTCATTAAGTTAACGATACAATAACTGGTATAGGTAGGTAAAGGTTAATCATTCCTTTGTTCCTATTCTAGAGTATATCGTGCATTGTCGTTTTCAAATCGTAATGTTCATTGTTTGAGCGGTTTTGTTACCTCTGGCGAATATAGTAAGTAAATGATGAAAATTACCATGATTGATTACTTTATCGTTTTAACTTTAAATAATTAAAATTAAAAAACCCTTTTGTAACTTCGTTCTTATTATGAAGCATTATTATATGCGTTTTAGAAAGACAAGCCCATTAAATCTTTTAATCAAAATTTATTCTGGGGATCGTTCAGGTTCCATTTGATAGTACAGATAATATATACAGGTATTTGTATCGCCTAAGCTCTATACTATCAACTGTAGTTGACCGATCTATACAGTAAGAGATGTACTCAAAACATCAGAAAAATATACTTTTTTGTTGTTTTTTGATCAAAAACTTCTGCAGGTGTTTTTGCACAGTGTTTTCCACTTGAAGTACATAAAAACCAACTTCAAAATTGAATTTTTAAGTAGGATTTGATGGAAATTAAAACTTTAAAAAAAAAAGAGGAACAGTATTTCTTTTTCATTTCGTTTTTGAATACTGAACCTTCGTAAACCTATTTTGATTTTCTTTCAGGTGCTATCTCCTAACTTTAGGACCAATCAATTAAAATCTACCTTAGTATTATTTCGATATTACAACTTCATACAATAAAGTTTTTTCCAACGTACTCTTACGAGTGTACATTATTGCTTCTTTGAAGTAAGACCAACAATTCGCACCCTTCTGTCAAGCTCATCCCACAACAGCTCAATGGGTTAGGTAAAGACTCTGCGATGGCCATGTATTTATTCATTATTTGTAAAATATTCGCTTCATTTTGGTCGATCAAATACTATTTGCATTTCGGGCTTTATGCTTTGGATCGTTGTCATGCATGAGCTTCTAATGTTTGGCGGTAGAGCTTTTTTCTTATTATTAGTTCAATTCGGTGTACCGTTCCTGTTTCCGAGGGTGTTAAATAACCCTAAACTGTTACTGAACCGCCACAGTATTTTATTGTTGGTACAATACATTTGGATAGCACTTGTTTATTAGTTGACGTTCCCATAATCACTCTTCTACTCGCATTTTAAGTATTGATTCATCGGTCCATAATATATTCCATCACTGTTCCACTATCCAGTCTCGTTGCCGTTTTAATCAGTTACCTCGGCGTAGCAATTGTTTACGAGTTGTCACGCGACTGTGTAAATGTCCTTCCGCCAACCGGCGTTTTAAAATTGTTCATGACGGACATGTACAGTAGAGATGTGTCGTTCCAACCGGACTCGGTACAAAGGAACTAGTCCGCACATGGAACTAAAAGGAACGAGTCCGCTATATCGTTCCGATATCGTTCCGGGTCCGGACTCAAATGTACCTATTCGGTACATCGTTCCTTTAGTTCCTTCGGTACATCGTTCCTTTAGTTCCTTTAAACCGAGTTCGATCGGAACGAAATGAATTCGGTCCACAGTCGGTGTGTTATGATTACCTACATACACAAGAAACTTTTATCGCTATTAAGCGATTTGCTAGTGTTGAAAGCTTGTTTATATAACTTGACTGTAGACTGTGGACGTGTTTTTAAATAAAAATAAAACGTTCTTTGTTTTCTTTTTGACAAGTTAGATACGGTATATGTAGATGTAGATTACATTAGATGAATGCTATGTTTGTATTGCGCACTCACTCTTTATACCAATTCCGATCGGAACGACATATCTCTGCCTGCGTATAGCGGCTAGCTGGCGAGTGTATTGTTCAAGGAACGATACCTATACCGAATGTACCTATATTTGATTTAGTTCCAAAGGAACGAGTTCAGCGGACTCGTTCCTTTTTACAAAAGGAACGAAAGGAACTAGTCCGTAAAAGGAACGACATTTCCCAACACTAATGTACAGGCACCATATTCCACAGCACCTGTTATTAATATCGGCGAATGGTGTATTTTATTGTCGATGTCTCTAGATATACCGATATACCTACAGGCTCAACCTTCTTCATACAATGTTATGCTGGATCGTTAAGGGACACCTATGGATTTACCACGGGGCATTTCAAACACTTTTCTTCATCTATTGTATGACTTATCACAATAACATTCAAACAGAAAGTAAAATCGCAATAAAACGATATATTCAATATGATCAAGCAGGGTACGGATGAGATATAATAAACAGATTAGATGACATTTGGATTGAAGTAGTGTACTGCCATTTTTGTAGATGTGTGTCTATCCCATTCGAGTTTTTGGCTGAATTATGTTGTTTAAAGACCCATTTGCTACATATTTTAGAAAGAACGAAGTTCATTAGAGGAAAATAACAAAGTATTACGAATCTGGAAAATGTTCGTCATTGATACTAAATGTCTATACCTATCGTGGAATCAATTTCTCAGATTCTAGTAGATTATTTGAAAATGATCGCCGTTGACGATCTCATAAAGTGAAGAGCTGAAAGTGCTTCTTTTTTTTCATTTAAGTATTTTTTCTAACCACTACACAGCAAAAAATTGCGTGTAGAAATTAAGTGGTCTATATAAGTCCACACTATTTTTGGTAAATTTTACACTATGAAATTTGGTAAAATTTACCAAAACGATTTGGTAAATTCTACACTTTAAAACGTGTAGTGTAAGACACTTGCCAGTGTAAACTACCAAGAGATGATGTACACCTTTGGGTGTTAGTTAGAGGTACACTACATGGGTGTAGCTTTTACACGGAATAACGTAAGTGTAATTAAGGTGCTTTTAGCTGTAAATGTATATCGTACAGTATATATACGCTAAGCACTCTAATAAACGTAAGATGGTGAAGTGATCCAAAAGAAACTTCAATTTGCTAATAAAAATTAATTTGCTTTGGAACAATATATCAATAATATTACTAATAATAATTAAGGTTAAATAAACAAGTTATGCAATAAAAGAAAAACCATTGCACAGCACACAATATTATAGTACAGTTAATATTAAAAAAACATATATATATTTTAAATTTCAAACTTCTCGCTACCAGTTAGGTTAAGGAATATGGAGTTAACCACCGGAATGGAGGAAATAGACTAAACACGGAATTACATTCTACACGATTAGTCATATATACATAACCTACAATATGTCATAAAAATCTTTTAGAACTGACAAATATTTTACGAAATACAGCAACAAAGAATATAGGTTGTAAACGATACGTATTATGTACCTACCTACATATCTAACTATTGTTCAAAATGGTGTAATTGGTTACTTACCGTTTGATATGCAATGTTTATATGCCGACGGGATAGGCGAATCATTAATACTCAGCCATATAATCATACTTTTGCATTTAATTCATATTAACATCATGGTTGCAAAAAAAAAAACATAAAATATGTACGTATAAACTATAAACATCTTAAAAGCAGAGGCACAGGATTTATGTTTCAATACGAATCCGATCACGTGTCAATTGTCCGTTAGTAGTATGTAAGTTTATCTCTCTTTATTACATGTACCTGATAGAAATTGTTCATGCGCAGGAGTACATATGTACGCCCCTCTCTTTTCGAAGTCAACTTTTTACATCCCCAGGTGTAGATATTTCAAATATTGGGCAAAGATGTCTTTACCTAATTGATTTTGGTAACAAAATGCAACTTTAACTAAATTAGGTGTTAATTTTAACACGCAAACTTTTTACCACTTACTTTTCGAGCTTTACACGCAGAAATTTTTTACTGTGTAATCGTATTTTTAAGAAAAAATTTTTCCTATAATTGCTGAACATATTGAAGGCAATAGTTGTATGGCATATGTGTTCTGAAAGATAAAGAAAACATAGTTTTTCAGGGATAACGATTTCCTGAAAAAGTTCATATATAGCGGTTGCTTAAACATTGAACCTTTAATTTTGTTATGTATGTATTTATTAATTTCATCATCTTTTGAGCGTTATTTTTTCTCTTTAACAAGGCAATATACTCACATGCAATTAATAAAATTTCTTAGGATACTTGAAGCGAGACGATGTTTGCATTGCGCTGTTTGACAATTCAGAAAAATATTTTGGGCACTTCTAGTGATTTAAATTAAACGAAACATATGCTATACAATTCAGATAAACTAGTTTTTTTTTCAATCAAAAATATTGTAGAGTCATAGCAATGGTATCCCCGTAATTTCTAAAGATATGGAATACATTTTTTTTTTATTATACAGAAACTATCTTTAGATTATTACTAGTACTATTTATCAAAAAAAAACCAACAATATACGTTCTTTGGTAGTTGTGGAAATACATAGGTGTTTTAATTTAGCAAACAACTTTCGTCATCATTAGTTAACACTTAACTTGCGCCGTGACGACGGGCTGTTTCGCGATAATATCGCACAACATAAGAGTTAAAATAAAAAAAAAGTCGATCGAACTTTTGAATTAAAGGGAATTAAAAATTGAAAAGTCGAAAAAGGTGGTCCCTACCTGTCCCGTCAGTTACCATCAGCGGACGAAACCGGTAGATACTACCCGACCTGTCGGTTAAGTGTTAAGATGACCTTATATTCTTATGCCTTACCATTAGATCACATACTATGATATAATAGAAATCTTGACAACGAATAGCTACCTAAAACAAAACTGAATACCATATTCTATTAAAACGACATGATTTCTGTAAGAACCACTAGTAATTAACCGTATGGTTTTCGAAATTAATGAAATTTTTGGAAAGGGCTCCGCCACCTGAAAATACCCACATCGGTTCGGAAAACATCTATTGCTATATTGATGGTCACGAAAAATTCCAAATTTTTTTGCAAATTCCTAACGAGCACGAAGTAGGGAACACATAGGGCAGGTATAAATCGACTCCTACTACCCTAACATTTTTTACAAATGATTGAACTGGAAATTCGTCGCGCAACGGTGACACGCATTCAGAAAAATCTATTGCTAAGGGTGATGGTCACGGAAAATTCAAAATTTTTTTTCAAATTTCTAACGAGTACGAAGTAGGGAATATATAGGGCAGGTATAAATCGACTCCTACTACCCTAACATTTTTTACAAATGATTGAACTGGAAATTCGTCGCGCAACGGTGACACGCATTCAGAAAAATCTATTGCTAGGGGTGATTGTCACGAAAAATTCCAAATTTCTTTGGAACCTCCGCCTCCGCTCAACCCATCTGGGCCGGTCCAGAATAATTATTAATATTATATTGACTAAATATACATTTAGCGTTACTGGATGATTTTAGGTTCCAATTCGCCCATTAGTAATAACACTTATGTGGGGACCACGTTTAGAACTTGAACAGCAATTTCACGTTGAAAGAGCTGTCACAGATAGGACCTTAGATGTTTCTGATGCAGATAGCACAAATGTGGACGCACATATACAAACATATATGACAAACCTGGAAAAAACGATATTATTCTTCCACGTGGATCTAGAAATGTGTTTCCAATATCCATAAGAGACGCAAAATTAACATTTGCCTGTAATTTGTTTGCAGGTAGTTTCGAAATATCCAGATCGGAGAGGATATCTGTTACTACTAGCAACTACAAAGATCTAGAACCAGGCTTTTATAATATCGTCTTTAAAGAAAAAATGTTGTCTGTAAATAATACATGTCTCTTGACCATTAAATCTAAAAATGTATTAAGTAATGGTATTAAGTTGTATGCCTACTGTGCCCATCCCTCTTGCAAAACTTTTATATTGAAATGTGAAGGAGAGGACAAGTTTAAAGTTGACGTGTACAGTTCATCACATGACTATAGTCATGAAGAGCAATTGACTAGACATGTGAAAGGGGTTGAACGTACTGTGCTAGGAAATAGATTAACACACAACAGTGCACTTAACGTGCTTGGAAGACGTTAAAACCGTATCAATCAATATTCAATTAGATAAAAATTTACATAAGGTCAAATCCGATGATGTGTATAGAAAAATAAAATCCCAGAGGTCCGCCATTCATGACCGTCATGTCGATGCTGTATATGATATGATTATAGCATAGTAATAGACACACAATCAGCATCTCGATGGATTTATTAGGGTCAAAACACATTTCATTCGCAGTTACATTTTGTTGGAGTTCGGAATTCCCAGAATTCTAGCAGATCAACGCAGGCGGTAAAAGCACTTGTAAATATAAATTTAGGACAGGGAGAACTAACCTTGTTCAGATATTTTAGTGTGTATTCGATCTTCGGTTGAAAATGGAAATCCACGAATTTCCGAAACAATTGTCCGGAATTAATTTAAATCGTTGTAGGTGCAGTGATCGGATATCTTGTGTGTCTATAAGGTCAGATATTTATATTATCAGCCGATGGGATGACAAAACAATCAAAACAACAATTCTAGATATGTAGACAACAAATACCAACCATGCGCGAACAGACATTTTTTAACGTGAAATTTTACGTTGATATACATTTCAGAACGAAAAGAATTATTATAATTTGTCAGGTATCTGTTATCTATTGTTTTACATGAAAACAACATGACACACAAAAATAAATGAATGAATTTTGGGCTTAATATACTTTCGTTCTGAGATACGGTGTTGTACACTTTTTGTTTTGTCTCGTCAACTGTAAATATAGCATTATCACCTCTCAGCCAACGCAATAGTAGCTTTATTTTACCGCGCATTTTAATGCCGTAACGCGCACTTTATTTTTACTCATTTCACAGTTATTTCAAATGTATGCATAACTTCCTTTAATTTAGAAACTCAGTTGTCGCACTGTAAATTATACCTACCGCACTCTAATGCAAATAAATAGTTTTATAAAATTTTCACAGTACTCTACTCAAAAAAAAAAATTATTTTGCCAGTTGTTGGTTATCAGGTTTGCTCTTCAGTTTACGATTTGAATTTGTAATATTTTGGAAATTTGTAATTCTGTCATAATAATCCCTGATATCGTGATATTTGGCCTGTTTGAAAACTGAAATAAGTTTCCGGTTTGTGCGAGATAGTGATCGGAATGAAATTGCGGTAATATTTCGCGGATTCTCATCAAATTTCGATGGCCACTCGGGCTGGTCAACCTTTTAATATTTTATAACCGATCGATACAATCCAGATCTCGTAAACTAGGTATAGAAGGTATTCCCTATCGTTTTATTCAAACTTTACAGGGTAAAGTAGACTTAGTTTGTTAACTGAAAATAATAAAGGCACCAATTCTGTTTAATCACGAGATGTGTCAAGGGTGTTTCAGATCACTGCCTTATTTTACTTATGATCTATTGTAGCTCTAGAGTAATGTTCTATCTGAAGAATCATTTAAAAGTATTTTCTACTTTCGCAAACATTTTGTTATATACTACACTATAAGAGAGTAACTTCGTTATATTAGTCAAATTGATACCTTCATGGATTCGACATATTATTTAAAAACAATTTGTATTATGATTTTTCTATTTCTAAATTTAGTAGTTTTTGTGACGATTACGATTTTATTAAACAAAAATGTAATATATTTTAAAAGCCGTTAGAGGTAATGATCTGATTTTGCTACGGTGCTAAAAGTAGAATTTAAAAGGGCGACTAAATTTTAGGGGATCGTCGAGTAAATCCCTTGGATTAAAACAATAACTCCTAAATGATTCTTCAGATGGGGGATCATGGAAGATCCCATTAATTGAGCTGTGATAAATACATTGCGAGAAAAAGGCAATGGACGAATGACCTGAAAGTTGCAAAAGGTTATAAACAATGCATCCAGTAAGTACTTGTAATAATTGGTAATCATGTATGTTAAATGAGACATATCGTTTCTTTATTACTAATGATAACACAGTGTTATGCTTATATTTTTTCAAGAAACGATCAAACTATTCAAATAGCCTAATGATAGTAACAATTACTGATACAAGTTTATATATGTACGTATATTAACACTATCGAACGGCTATAATAGGTATACGTTATGTTCTGTGTGAAATTGATACCTCTAGGCATTTACAATGTTACATTAAGGTATACAAATGCCTTTGTTTACATACACAAAGATCTCGTTTGGTTTCTAGTCAAATTGGTAGACGAGTGAGCGACTGCCTGTGTGTGCAGAAGCTTTTGTTATGTATTATTGAAGATAGATGTCATACCTACTATATTTAAAGCGACTAGATCGAACATTGTAATCATAGGCTTTTGCATGATGTATATAAACAGTACGCAATAACGGAATTCAATATTAACTTTTGCCATTCTTACGAAAATTCAATTTATAAAAGATTTTCTTCAGGGATGTATCTGTTATTTGCTTTCTGAAGTTGCTTTGTATTTGCAGTCAGAGAAACCGAAAAGTTGAAGCGTTTCAATCAATATTCTTGTTACAAGTAAATGATTGGATTTTGTATGAGAGCAGGTACATACTTTTTTTCTTTTGAAGCTGTATATGTTAGTTATTGTTTGTTGTTTTTATAGATAGAGAGATACAACATTTAGAATATAATGTGCTACATTTTTTGTAGAAACGTCCCTTTTAATATGTTTTTTGCTATTAAGGCAATAATCAACAATATTCGCTTCAGTGGAGCATTAGGCAATAGGAATAGACGGTTTTAATTTTGACAAAATTTTCAAAGAAAATTTTAAAAACAAAAATTCAAGCTGGCGGGCATGCAAGAACTGTATATAAAAATATTGCAATTCAAGCCTTGATTAAAAATGTACCTATTTATTTAAGACATTTTATCCCATGACACACCAGTTCAACGCATAGAGAAAAGGAGAAAATGACACAAATGTACGAAATCAATACCTTTTTAAAAGTAATCACATATTTTTAATTTAGTTTAAGAGATGGTAATTCTTTAAAATCTTGTTGGTTTGTCCCTGGCATGCAATCTCATATCTCCCTAATTTCTTAGATGTCTCTTCACATGGTAACAATTTAAAGTCCTTTAAGGTTACATTAATGTGGTGTGTACAAAATAGTTTGTAGAATGTGCGATAAACAGTTATTATGCTAACACAAATCGGATTGTACGAAGCATGTCACCGGTATACAGCACACAAACCTAAAAAGTGGTATTGTCTTTTTCAAAATATAAGGATATTTTATCATAGCGACGATATATATAGTATGAATACTACTTAACACTGCTGTAGTAAATTTTAGTGAACTAATGCACTAATAGTGTATTAAAAACACATTTTAAACTACAAATGAATGAAAGCTCTGTCTTACGAATCGCGTTTTTGTGCTATTATTGTTTGCAACCGCCATCTAATGTTACATCCTTGTCTATGGTAATAATTATATCGGCCGACATCTTCGGTATCCCTGAAGATTGAAATGTTGTTGTTTCTGAAAACGATAAACAAACCCCCAAACTTTAAAATCACTCTCCTTAAAAATTGCAGCAACGCACTCAAAAGCATGCGTGAAGTGAAATTGGTAGTACCAGGTAGTACTGATGTATACAAATGCATTGACATTTCTGGTGACATTTAGCAAAACAAAGTTACTAAACTGTCAAACGTTAACATCATACATATTTGACAGTACATAAGTAGGCAGAATTAATCGCGTTAATATTATTATTAAAAGTATGTATTATTCGTACAAAAAATATTGTACAAACCTCGTGCGTAACAGATTTCGCGAATTCGTACCCATCAAACTGGCCACTCATTCGCGAAATGTATTTTTAGGGACTTGGTTCGTAAATAACACAATAACAATAGGTTATATTTGTTTTCGCTAGGAGTAACTAATGTAACAGAGTAACGAAAGTAACGATTAAATAATGAAAAGTATAATCACTATACACATTAATAGAGGGTTAAACCAATGAAATAATTTCATATTTCTTTATTCTCAAGGAAATAGCTGCTTAGGGTTTACACTTAAACAAAAATATTTTAATAATAAATCAGTATATCTCTGTTTAAAAAGAAGCAGTATAAATACTAACTGCATACAATATACACATTTACACAAATAAATAGAAATTTACTTCTATATAAGTCTACTAGAATACTTATATTTAATAATGTTTACTAAATAGTGTTGTACTACACATGGCATATGTCGAGATTCCTGCGCACTCCCAGTAATAAATTTTAATGCAGACAATGTTTAAAATGTACTAAATTCACAACCCTGTCTAGAGGTAAATACAAAAATTTAGAGTCATTAACAATGAATTTTACGAGAACAAGGAAGCACAAGGACTAACGAAAAGAAGGACCTGTATATGTGAAATAAATATAGTAATTGATATGTGTATGCCGCCCCTCACGTGTTTGATGCTGCTTTATTTGAAGCATTAATGCTTCAGTTACCATTAAAAGAAAAAGAAAGTAAAACGAGTTTTAACAAGTTTTTGTAGACATGAAATAGTCGTCACGATAAAACGACATTAGGAACTGTGAAATATTAAAATATATTCTAGCAAAAAAAATAAATAACTCATGTGTATGCGCTATTCACATACTATATAGATCGCTCAGGTTTGAGTTGGAAAGGCGAATAACGTACAGTGGTGGTCTTAATTAATGTGTCCCGCTTTGACGGGGAGAATGTCAAAACTACGGTCTCTGTGATGTCACTGATACATGTAAACCATATTACTGTAAATAATATAAAGTAATTTGAACACAAAAACTGTGTCTGAGCTAGATAATTTTGTTTTGTTGTGGCACAACCATGTTACAAATGAATACATATTCGCGTTATATGATAACATAGGTACACAACAAAAAAACCCACTACCTTTATTGTTTTATTGTACACTCGTGGCCACATAAATGTTTCCGACCTGAAACCGTAAATTCGTATGTTTTCAACCTTAACAGTGTAGCTGCCAGATGTTCGACCGCAAGCTTTTTTTTCCTATTAGAATTTATTAGTAGTAGATATGAAACGAGTAAAATGAATAGAAAAATAAACGAAGTTGTGTGTGTAAGTTTATAAAACACCTTACAGTAAGAAAAACACATCTTTGTAAGAAACATGACATAATATTAAGTGGGGTTTTCAAGTGAGCGATTATGTTACAGCTGTAGGTCATCAGATCCAACTTCTAGATAATATGGGAGTATAACCGTACGAGTAAGCGAAACATAAAGAAGTGCCCTAGAACATTTTAAATAATGATTTGTGACGCTGCTTCGACCGTTGCTCATAGAACTTCGTTTTTATTACGGAATTCACTGTAGATCCAAAAGTAACTAAATAATATAAAAAATACACTAAAGAAGAAGTTGATAACATTAGTTAATCTAGATAGATACCTATTATTAAATATTTATATGAACATGATAAATGAATATACGGAATAAAAAATGAGAAATAATGTATACAAACACAATAGTAATATTATTGGTTATCCAAAAGTATTTTCTGATCAGTTTGATAGTTTGAAATTCACGCGCAAATATATTTCTGTGCGTATTTTTGTTTAGTTGGGAAACCACCCAAACTTCGGTACTCATATGCGTTCTAGCGATTAGAAGCCACGCTTACGGAGGTTGTTATCCCGGGCATTTGATAGTTCACTTAATACAAAACTTTTGTACCGTGATTTGCTCCACCCATTTTCTGTTTGTATACACCTTCTAGCCAACAAAGTTTAACAAATGTCTTACGTAAGAAGCTTCGGGCGCTCCCAAATAAATAAAATATTTTTTTACGATAAAAAAACAAACATTTCAGTTCTTGAGTAGGATATCTTAACGTTCGTCTCAATAAACGCAATGTGTAATAAATAATGTGGCATTTTTAAAGGATCGGCTTCTTTGTAGATCAAACAGTTATAAATGTTATTTATTTATATTTTTACATGCATTTTATAGTGTGGATCAATACCTTACTATGTAGATTATCATCATGTTTCGTATATTTTTTCTTGTAATATTTTTTGGACAATATAGCATAGAATTGAAACTTGAAATAATTATTTTACAAAACATTTTGATATTTTATTCATGTTTTTTTTTATTTTCTGTAACAGTATTATAAGATTTGTAATAACGATTTTTTTTTCTTATTATTATTTGTTGTATTTTTTTTTTGTCCCTGCCATATATAGAGGGCATTACGCTATAAGGGCGTAAGAACATTTATATTTAGAACAATGTAAAATTAATTTAAATGCGATTTTTTCATAAAAGGTGTTTTTGATTTTAATTTTGTAAAACAAAAGCTTATATTACATTAAACATATACCGTAGTCAACAAAATTGAATTAGATGTAGGAAAGCGGAGTGTAGGAAAGACCGCGCCGCTATAAATAAAAAGAAACATGCGTATTTCAAGATCCACTAAAGTTAAATTTTGTCGACTACGGTATACACATTTACCAAAAGGCTGCAGTATTGAATAACTATAAATGTAAATTAATTATTTATACAGGAAAGGAGAGGGAGCAGAAAATAATAAGAAAGGAGCTAAAAGTTTATTATTACAAATTTTAAAATATATATAATAAAAACAATAATAAAACATATCTATCGGTGCGGTTCCTCTTTTCGATTGACGGACTTCGATATAAATACCGAGAGAGAATAAAAGCCGCCGCACAGAAAAACGTACTAAACGAATTCCGGCAGCTAACCCGCATCCAAAATATAAACACTCTTTTCTCTAACACCTTATCTTGATTTGTGGCATACTCTATTCACTAAACACCACTGGCACGTCGCGCTATCCAACCTCGACTAGGATAAACACATTCGTACACTGTAAAAAATCTGTAGAAAATGCGTGTAGGTTGGAAACATTTATCTGACCACGAGTGTACATTGAAATGAAACACCCACACAATTGAAAGGAATTATACCTGGAAATGTTGGCGAGACAATTTACTCTATGTCCGAGTAATAAACTACCTACTATAACTTCACAGATAATTTATCCATAATAAAATTTACCTGGAAATTTTGGTAGACAATTTACATGGGACCCGGATATTTATACGGGCTACTACGGCAGGCATACACAATACACATATACAAAATAAGATTTACACCTGCGAATACCGATAGAAGCCGAACTATCTGTGACATCACAAAGACCGTAGTTTTGATATTCTTCCGATCATAGGGGGAGACATTAATTAAGATCACCACTGTACAACGTACATTTTGGAAAATATGGAGACGATTAAGTAATAGGCAACATTTAACAGAAACATAATTTAAAAAAATTATCAGTATTTTCTTCAATGACAAATTTTATTTCACGTTTGTCATGGAAAAAAATGAATATGCGATGAGAAATGTAGGTCGCCCTAAGTCATTTTTTGTTTATCGATTTTAAAAATGCATGTTATTAGTAGTAACGCACACGCATGTCTGTTTCATAAGAAAGAATTAGAATACCAAAAAATAAATAGCATTTAATTAACACGCATGACCTAGTGTTTTTTTTTTTGTTGACCTCGAAATAAATATTATAAATTAAAGAATTTCGGATAAAAAAGTGTTTATAAACAAAAATAGTAAGTTGTATTTTAATTATATTCTATCTGTTCTTATTTTTGCCAATAAATCTGTGTTCGTGCGCAAAATGAAGTAAATAAGTTCTTTGTTTACCAAAATAATTATTTCAGCTCTTAAACCAACCCACGCATTCAGTTCTCTTGAAAATATTTTTCTCTGAAAAAGAGGTATAATAAGTATTGTATACGTTATCTTGTTTCTGCAGATTAATATGTTTCACCCTTTCTGAGGAGTATTTTTGTGGGCGAAACAGTATTTTTATATATTACATATCTTTGAAATACCTTCGCCAAAAGAATGAATAAATGCCATTTCGTAAATGAATTTCACGGAAATCCCCACATGAATGAAACGCAATAAAAATATTTTGACAGGAAAATTGCAGGGTTGTATACATGCAACCTTACATTAGTTAATAGCCAATACGTGTAGATTATTACTGTCCTATTTTCTCCTGTGATGGGTGGAGACTGTGGCTTGAAAACTATAACAAAAATCCCAAAAGGAAGGTGAAAAAATCCCTTACCACAAAATTAGATAACAAATCTAAATACGTATTTCGGCAACTAAGTTGCCATCTTCAGTAGAAACAAGTGAAAAGCAGTGTTAAACATAGTGTTTTCGGCTAAGGTAAACCTTGGAAGATATGCTCTTCACCAAATCACTAGTGGAATAACACTGGAGTGTTATATATATAGTGGAATAACAATGGAGTGTGGAATAACACTGGAGTGTTATTCCACTAGTGATTTGGTGAAGAGCATATCTTCCAAGGTTTACCTTAGCCGAAAACACTAAGTTTAACACTGCTCTTCAGTTGCTTTCTACTGAAGATGGCAACTTAGTTACCGAAATACGTATTTAGATTTGTATCTTTAATTTTTGTGGTAAGGGATTTTTTCACCTTCCTTTTGGGATTTTTGTTATAGTCCTATTTTCTGTATCCTTTCAATTCCAATTTAATAAATTACATAGATTACTTTCTTTTAGAGTTGTAACAGGAAACACTACACTTTTTGTAATTTAATACGCGTGGTTTTGTTTTTTTGAATGAATTAACTTTAGGCCGTAGTATGTTTTATATTAGAATCTGTTAGTGTAATAAGATTAGAAAATAGACATATATTACTTACTGATGTAGAGAAATATGCAGAAATCGATGCAACGTAAAAGATATTTGAAGGGATGAGTAGACAATATGAAAGCAGTGAACAATATAAAGGAAATGAAACCGAAAATACACATACATACATTTAGTATTGCGCCTTTTTGAGGATGTCCAGACACCACGTTACTTCAAATATTTTTTTCTCTGCTGTAATATCTGATTCCCATATGTTTAAACTTCACCAATATTAAAATCAACTCTATGTTTATCGCTTTAGTTGATGGCCATGCAGTAAATCCGCTATAAAATTTGAAACGATCTAATAAAGCGTAAAAAGGTCGGGCAGATAGGTTCATAAAAAAGTAATTTATTTACTTCCGCAACTACGATATGGTAAATACATGAGTATATTTTTCAGTATATTAAGAGTGTAAAAGTGCGTATCTTGAAAAACTACTTTTCAATTATTCAAAAATTTTATAAAACTAAATCATTAATGCTCTATGTATTAAGCGAACCACTTTGGTGGAACTAAGAAAAATTAAAAACCTGTATTTCGTCAGTGCAGCTTTACCTTACGAAAAAATGAAAATGATAATGGAAAAATGAAGAAAACTTTCCCTGCTTCAAATACAAAAAAAAAAAATATAATTTATGGGAACAATAGGATTCCCACAATTGTGTCTAAACCGCCTACTACGAATTCGCTTTCATTATGTTGCCCGCGAAAAGTAGAACAAATATTAAAAGCAATGAATACACCTACACAGAACGTGAAATGAACTCAAACTCAACAGCAAAATGACGTGTTCCATTGGATTAAAACAGTCAACATTTCGCGATTAGTTGATATCATTTTTTTACTAAATGTACGTGTTTATTATTTATGAATAAACGTTGAAAAGGACAAAACGAATGAATGTAACTGATATTAATTTATATTTATCAAAATAATATGTTAGGTATGTCCTGTAGCTCACAGTTACAGATATTGATGTTTGTTTGATTATTTTCCTTGCGTTTAATTCTTTTTGTTATATAAATAAAATATGCTTTTCAGTGAATTATTAAAACATTATATAATATTTTTCATATAAGAAGACATGCATATGTAGTCTGCTATACACCTGTTTAATGATATAGTGTTACATCTAGTAGATTTGATACTTCTCAAGGTCGTTACTTTTGGCACACATTCCATGTCTTTTTATTACATTACCTATCTTATACATTAACACCCATTTAAATAGCCTTGAGCTGATATTACATAATCTTTTATAGTGCAGTATCAATCTGCATCAAGTTTTGTCTCATTATAAAAGTTGACAATGCGTTTTGTTGTACAAATTACCGTATAATTGGTAAATATAAATGTAGTGGTTAACCCTCGATTAGGCGCCTGTGTTTTTGACATATAAGAAATAGACAGGCATAGGTTCGCTGGGCCTACGTGCGACTAATGAAGGGTTAAAAGGATTGCGTCATATATTCTGTAGTACGATAAATTAGACCATCTGTGGGTTTCATATATTACATACAGACGGTTTTAGAATCCTTACAAAGCTAATAACACAATGACATTCAACGCACGCATGCAGAAGATACTCTCATTATTCAATAAGTCACTTACAAGGGAACACCCGCTACTGTCAAATTCCGATTTCCATGAAATTTTACAGACTGAAAGAGTACCATGGTAGACTACGCATTTTTTTTTTCAACTTCACTGTTTCTGCGATTTTGCAATTTTTGGAAATATCTCCGAAATTATAACAGCTATTTAAAAACTTTTCCAACTTAATTTACAGCAAATTACATGGTCTCAAAGACGACGTAAGCTATCTTCGCAAGAGCCTAATAATGGGATGGGCGGAGTACCCCATGCCTCCATTTTTTAAATAATTTCTCTATTTTTTATTTCTCAAAAAAGGGCGCTCTTACGTGGAAAAAAATGGTGTATAATAATAAATTCAGAGAATTAATAAAAATATTAATAATAATTAAAAAATAATAATAAACATTCAACATCAAATGATAAAGAATTATAAGATGCACTTACTAAAGGAGTCCAGTTTCTTGTGAGATATAAAATTATTTACACACAGTTTAAAATTGGTGTACAGCACAAATATTTAAAATGCGATGAGATGAAATTCTTAAACTATTTTTTTTTTAGTGTCAACGGTTGTAGACAGAAACGACTGTTTATTTAAAATGTATTAAAAAAACTGTTTTTATATTTAAGACAATATAATTAATGTTAAATTGTCATTTTACATAATTTTTATTATAAATGTACTTGAAACGGGTTTAATAATAAACCGAAACGTAGTATCTCTAAAGTTTTATCAATATTATTGCTAAAGTGACCCAAAAACCAAGAGCAAATATCTCAAACAAAAAAATTATGGTTTTTGCCAACCGTCATATAATTCCCTGCCTTTCAAATTTTCTTTCTCTTATTGAAAAGAGACATCAAAAGTGCTGATTCGGAAAAGGTATCCAACGCACTATGAGACATTCAGCCATTCATTTATTAATATGACGTGGCGTTCGTCACTCATCTGCTTTAACCCTTTAATTGGCATAATTCCTAAAATTATTTATTATTTCTTTTTAATTTGGTTTTTTTGTTTGAACGAATTTAGAACGAAAAGTAAATTTAATTTCGACTAGTGAATGTTAAAGAGTTCAACCGTATTTTATGAAAGTTATTTGTTAATATATTGTTGACGCATTTTTATAAGTTGCCAATGAACGTCCACGTAACATTGTTCATTAGTGGGATTAGGCTAAGATGAAATTAATTTGGTATCCGTTGCGTCATCTATCATACTGGATAATAACGGACATAATGGATTGTGATTGATCCTTTCTCATTGTGCGGAACGTAACAGCATAATTAGATCAATTAAAAAATTAAGTTTAAAAATAAAACATTGAGTGATATGGTGCGAGAATCCACTTTCCCTAATTATCACGTTAAATGTCATAAGTTTTTAATGTATGTAGGTACATGATGTATACAGTAAGAAAAGTAGATAATTGGATTGCATTACTTATAGCTTGTAAAAGTGTTTCAGCATTTTATACTTTTCCATCCAATTATTGTCTTCCGTCGATACTTTAAGACTATTCCTATTGTTATATTTGACTTGTATAGAATTACTATTACCTTGATAGGTTCAAGATAATCACACTTCTAGGAGGTTCAGCAGAAATAGCTATATTGTCATGAAAGTTTTTGCTCATGTCGTGGAAGGAAAATTGATTATGGCATACATATTGTGATCGAAATACTTCTTGCTGTATAGCTTTTAGGTTTTGGTAATTAAAGACCAATTATTAATTGTTAAAACCCCTCCATTTGTAAAAATTTATGTTAATAAAATTCAATTTAATCTTACGAATAAGTACAACGCATTTGAAAGTAACAATAGAAAATTGAAAAAGAAATAAGTAGATTGGATTATATATGGTTGTAAAAGCAGATTAAAAATGACACAAAAATAAATTGTATATACATTAATAGGTAGCAACATGTTATTTCAATTTCAATTTTGTGTTGGCTTTAGAGTAAATGTTTGATTTTCGATTTAATCTAAAGAAGTCAATACTACATTATTTTCTTTTGTTAATATTTGGTTATTATGTTATGTTATGTTTTCTCTTATATACCATGTCGTTGTTGTATCTTTTGAATGAATAAATTAAATCTATCTACGTACATATGTGACTCCAATAATTATATATCATATACTTATAAAGAGCAAGTTTAGGGCTTCCTAATTTTATTGAAAATTTATTATGAATATTGAGTGGTGGCTACTAGTTCGACTGCTTCAGTCTTTTTCAGACATGAACTCAAGTTTACAATTGTTATAAATTGACTAGAACTCAACTGAAAATTGAGATATTGATACACCAAAAGTAGCGAGATGTGTAACAATTCTTCTCCAACGCTTGGACGATCTGGTTAACACACCGTAAAGTTAACACCATAAATATTTGCAATAGTGAAAAATACAACCACATACGAAGTTGAAACATGGGAGATTGCAGAAAAAATAAAAAAGATTGTAGTATGGAAGCACACAATCATCTCCGCTCTAAGATGGCCATGTGGTTATCTACAATTAGACTCATGATAACATATGGAGCAGTTGTATGGTAGCAATTTCGTACGTGCCGAAAGCACATAAGCGTCCTATATGAGGTAAACAGTATTACCAAATCGAAAGTTGCAAAATCCATCAGTGAATGGCTACACCATAAATCCAAACAGTGTTAGCACAAATCAAGTGGGCAAACACGGGCAAAAATAAATAATCATATGCATAACTTAAGCGTGACAGAAGACGCTAGCTGTAAAGTATGCCAATATGTAGAGGAAACTCCAGTCCCCAGTTTGTACCAATGCGATGGACTATACCTAAAGCGACTACTCTCAAGGATGATAGGTCTAATTAGAAAGGCAAAATTAGAGATCGACTTCTATGTTAAAAAGAATAGCAATAGATCTGAAAAGGTCGCGGTAAAATAGGTTCCTAGGGCCACCTCAATCCTAATTTAATTGAATGGAAAATGCAGAGATAAAATAAATAAATTAATCGCAGAAAATAAAAATTACGACAAACAACTCAACATGTAATTTACGATTATAGAGGATATAAACAAGAAAAGTTTGCTTTGCAAACAAATGGGCGGCCTCAAAAGGTGCACAATTGGGCTGCAAACGAAAGAAGAAGACAAACTGGAAACTTTGTTAAAGACTAGAACGAAATAGTGCAAGTAACCGTGGACAGAGAAAGAATGAGAAAACACGAATGACATGACATTAACAACCGTGACATATAGGGTGCAAGAAACGACCTTTACAGTTGTAAAAGGTCTCTTATTTATTTATATAAAGATGAACTACAATTCTATGGGATTAATAAAGGTCGTCATTAGTAACATTAGTTAACATATCTATATAAAAAGTCTTTGACCAGTGGCTATTATAGCCCATAAGTTCTGCAATCCATAAATCCAGTTTCAATTAAATACCGCATTTAGTTTTTACATAATGTAGCATGAGTAAAAATTCTTGCATGCAGGAAGATTGCATGACCGTCTATATGTAAATATTGGTTCGGTAGCGCTTTCTCGGAAGTGTACATTTTGGTGTTATCTCTAGAATATTAATGGTTTCAACACTTTAGCAATATGTGATTATACTTTTCATTGATCAATATTTACTGTTTTGAAGTGCTATTAGTGTACCTTTAGCAACATCTTAATTATAGTAAATGTAATTATTAGTGGAAGGAAAACTGGACTGGCTGAATGCAATTCATATTTTATTATCGAAGTATTAAATTCTCTCACGTTATCGGCTATGTCCTCGTAAATTAAAGCTTGAAATATTGAAAAGAACGGTCATTCAGTGGGCGTATTTTGATTGGTTTCATATTCACACACATATGCATGTTTGCTGATCCCTTAAGAGTTATTAATCATTATTGTTTTGTACATTTGTTGATTGGTAGCACATATAGAAGCTGTGTCACTTAAAACTCCCACGTCAAATATCTCGGAAACGGATACTATATACAAGATATCTGAATTTTGTAAAAAGCAGTTGCTAGAATGTGATTGGCTTTAGTTTGTCATCGCAATTGTGTTTTATTACGTGAAAATAATATTAAATAATATAATAATTAAATGGCTACGATCAATAGCATTTTTTTTATGACTAAAATCTTGAATTGATTTTTTTTTTATTTGAAAAAGTATTAAAATTAAAGCAATTTTTATTATTTGCGTTAGTTTCGAAAATTTAACAGTTTCGAGGATATTTGTGTTTAAAGAAAATAGGAAAAATGTCAATTTTTGTCTCTGTTTTACTTACATATGTTAAATTAAATTAGGTCCGTCAAGTTGGCTGCCACACTTTCGATTTTTCAAACTTTAATAATGCCATCGTTTTGTGCTCGTTTTGTGCTGATTTGTGCTGTAAAGAAAAAATTTTGTGCTCTTTCCGTTCTCAAGATATTGACGATTAAAGATGGGCAAGCCAACTTGACGCTGCGGGCACACTTTCGAATTTTCAAAATTTGACTGTGCCGTCGTTTTGTGCTCGTTTTGTGCTGATTTGTGCTGTAAAGAAAAAATTTTGTGCTCTTTCCGTTCTCAAGATATTGACGATTAAAGATGGGCAAGCCAACTTGACGCTGCGGGCACACTTTCGAATTTTCAAAATTTGACTGTGCCATCGTTTTGTGCTCGTTTTGTGCTGATTTGTGCTGTAAAGAAAAAATTTTGTGCTCTTTCCGTTCTCAAGATATTGACGATTAAAGATGGGCAAGGCAACTGGACGCTGCGGGCACACTTTTGAATTTTCAAAATTTGACTGTGCCATTGTTTTGTGCTAGTTTTGTGCTGATTTGTGCTGTAAAGAAAAAAAATTGTGCTCTTCCCGTTCTCAAGTTATTAGCGATTATAGATGGGCAAGCGAACTTAACGCCGCGAACGCCTCTTCCCGGAGAAATATATTTTTTTACGATATACATATGTGCATATTATGGAAATTGTCGAAATTGAAAGGTGGCTATTAGAGTAAAGACATCAAATAAAGTTTTTGTATGCTATCCTATTTGGATATCCTACGCATCAGAGTCGTTGTAATGTAATTTTAAGATTTCAAGTACTTGTAATAGTTACTCGTCAATTTCATACCAACAATACAGTTTCGTTAAAAGTAAAAAGTACAAATAATAAGTGCTGCAAAATAATACGTACCTATATTAATAAATATCCTTGTACCCAACTACATTTTTCGTTAAGATATTTTGAACTTTCATGAAGTAACTTATATATATATATTTTTTATTTACATATTTTTACCTTCCATAACGTACATACGATAATAATTTCACTTCACTTCAAATTTCGCATTCTTTCATTAATAAATTAATAATTTCAAGATAATAATCTTTCATATATTTTTCTTTTCTCTTTTACACCAACATCTATGATAAATAATCTCCACAATAACCTGTATATTTTCATTATTACTACAATACTTACTGTCATTATGTTACATATATTTTTTTATTTCAAGTTCAAGTAATATATTATTATACATGTAATTATCTCATAATACATTAGTATGTTTTTTTAAGTAACAATAATATTTATGCAAGATATTTTAAATTTTAATAAGTTCAGAATTAAGATTTCGTTCAACAACGGACGATGTCCGCAATATGTAACATTGTTGAAACAAAGGCTTGTGGTGACTATTGGAATACTTGCTGAACTGACATTGAAGCAAATATAAATGTAGTTAATTATAAGGTCACATATTTAGGTATAAATAAAAGGGAAGATACAATTAAAACTCTTATAGAATTTCATTTTTCTACACCTGTTTCTGTTACATATAATAGAAATATTTTGAAAAGGGTATCATTTAAATGGAAAAGCATTTGCCCAGAGCAAGTCGTATATAAGCAAGGAAAACGTAAACGTATTCGTATAATGCTTAAGCAAGGTGCTTGGACAAATTTAATTCAATCACATTTCTGGATACTATGTGTACTTCCGTGTGCATTAAATTTTAAGAATGCACATGTTTCGGAAAAAAGTTCAATTTATTTAAAAATGCATGCTACTTGTAAAGACTGTTCATCGGAATTTAAAGATATTGTCAATCAGAAACCCACCGACAATGGCGCTACAAATTTTTGCAAGTATATTGGAGTTTGGAATGATATAATAATATGAGCGAGATGCTTTTAGATACAAATACCAGTGCAAGTCAGCATAGGCGAATGCTAACTAATGAATTAATGGTATTTGGAGACCCTGAACCACCCCATTATCACATATTCTAAATGAAATTAGCTGCATCAAAACATACCAGAGAAACTGACACATCTAAAACACCAAACATTACAAAAACAAAGTGTCCCGGAAATCACCCAGATCCTAACTCCTAGTCGAAAATTCTAGTTAGAGCCAAACATTGAATGGAAAACCGCGGATTTAAGAGGTACACGACTTTCACTTTCAACTGAGGTGACCATTACACATTTGCTGAAGATAATGACAGGATGTAAATTAATTGATTACAGCAGAGTAGAGTGTATGGTCTGTACAAATTCTTCTTGCGCAGGAACAAAAACTGTTAATTATTCTTATTTAGTAGCAGAAATCACAGACATAAATGATTTCCACCGCTTAGCCACTATTCTCAATATGAAGTATCAGAATTGTGTTGTTGCTTGTACAATTCCTCCTTGCACCGGGACCAGAAATGTACAACAAATATTTAATAAATGTCATGTTTTTATCGAGATATGCTTAGTTACTGGTAACATTGCACACTTAAAATTGGAAGTACTTCCAAAATCAATAGAAATACAGGACCTGCGATACCATTTACGAGGGCTTGTCAGTTTTATTGGAACAAGTCAACATACTCATAGATCTGTGGGTCACTACACTGGATACAGTTTAAGACCAAGTAATTTGTGGGAAGTATGTGATGATTTACAAACAAAGAAGAAAGAGATTCGTTATAGTACCGCAGTACTGCCACACATCATATTATATACTATTTAAGCTCCTCATTTAGACGATTAGCTTATGATCAGCCGAATTACAATTTAATATCTAATTTCTGTATATTCTTTGACTGTACTATTGGAATCATATATGTAGTGTAGCAATGTGATTAGACATGTGTTTAAATTAGCCCATAATCTAGGAATTCTATGGATAATATCAAAATTAAAGTCAAAGTTATTATTTTATTACATTTACTACGAAATCTGGTAAAAAAACATTATTTGACGATAGACACTTACCGCGGTGGTTGCTTTTTGCACGAAGAAAAGATTTAAAAACAAACTCTAACCTATCTTAGGAACATTACATACATTGCATTTGAGGTAAATATAGATGACCACAACTCTAGTAAATCCACTAACAGAAATATCGCTCGCTTTGACTGCTTTGGCACAGTTAAGACTAACCGAATATTAATGATTGAACTGGTTGGAGGGTTAGAAATGAAGGAATAGGAAACAAAGGAAGTTTGATTAAAACGGAAAATCTAGTTCAAAAAGAAAGTAATGTTAAATTAAGGCGGGTTATGATGAGTAAAAGGAAACATTTTTTATAACTATAGTATATCGAAGGAATACAAAAATGTTATTTCTTAATAAATGGAATTGTTCTGGAGAAACTGCACCTAATATGGTCTGGGCACAAGGTATGCCCAAGGTATGCAGAGGAATATGCAACAGGATTAACCGGTTTTGACTAACTGCAAATTTCAAAGATTCCTAATATGTATATATGTATATCCAAACAAAGTCGTACAGTTTTATGTTTTATTACGCTACATGTGTTTGTTCTTTACATACCACACATTTTATATTTTCTTTATCTGATATACCCTTACTTATCTGCTCTTACGTCCTCTAATATGACTTACTCTTGTATAGGAGATTGTAATTGCTTACACTATCACATATTATATTGACAACGTCTGTCATGGTGATTACAACTAAATATGTAATAAGCAATAAAAAATAGTTTTATTAGGGCAAGCAGTGCCACCACAAATTTTTCATTAAACTCTAGGTAAGTACAATAGATCAGAAAAAAAAGCCTTTACCTACTGGCCTTAATGTAATAGCAACCACAACCGTTAATTTCGTCAATATGTAAATTGTATCTAATATTCTGGGCATTAAAAGGTAGCAGCCTAAAATTTAATTGTTATGGCAAAAATCACAACAAAATGATAGCATAGTCAAATTTCGAAAATTCTAAAGTGGCCCGCAGTGTCTAGGTGGCTTGCCCATTTTTAATTGCCAATAACTCAAGAACCAAAAGAGCACATTTTTTTTCCCTGCAGCACAAATCAGCACAAAACGAGCACAAAACAATGGCACAGTCAAATTTTGAAAATTCAAAAGTGAGTCCGCAGCATCAAGTTGGCTTGCCTATCTTTAGTCGTCAATAACTCGAGAACAGAAAGAGCCCAAAATTTTTTCTTTACAGCACAAATCAGCACAAAACTAGCACAAAACGATAGCATAGTCAAATTTTGAAAATTTAAAAGTGTGTCCCCAGCGTCAAGTTGACTTGCCCCTCTTTCATCATCGATAACTCGACAACGGAAAGAGCACAAAAATTTTTCTTTACAGCACAAATCAGTCCAACACGAGCACAAGACGATGGTACAGTCAAATTTTGAAAATTCGAAAGTGTGCCCGCAGCGTCCAGTTGGCTTGCCCATCTTTAATCGTCAATATCTTGAGAACGGAAAGAGCACAAAATTTTTTCTTTACAGCACAAATCAGCACAAAACGAGCACAAAACGATGGCACAGTCAAATTTTGAAAATTCGAAAGTGTGCCCGCAGCGTCAAGTTGGCTTGCCCATCTTTAATCGTCAATATCTTGAGAACGGAAAGAGCACAAAATTTTTTCTTTACAGCACAAATCAGCACAAAACGAGCACAAAACGATGGCATTATTAAAGTTTGAAAAATCGAAAGTGTGGCAGCCAACTTGACGGACCTAATTAAATTGTACTAAGGAAAATGTAGCGAGCACTATTGCAATTTAGTATTGTGGTACGTTAGTTGAGTGGTACTGGTTAATGTCATAACCAAAAGGCGGATAGCCACAGGCACTATAAGCCACGATTCGTATTGAGTCGGCGCGTTATACATATCGAGTGTTGTTATACATACGTCGTTGTGTGACAGTAGCGCAGACAGATATACTTTAATACGAATTTTAACATATGCTACATTTTGTTTAATAAATTTGAATTTAAAACAAATAAATATCTCTTTGACGGTATTTTTAAAGCAGCCGTTTCTTTCAGTTAATCCATATTTCTTTCATTGAAATAATATTATTTTTCCACAGAAGTAATACATACTAACTGAAGGCAATCATTTTTTTAAATAGTAGGGAAGTAATATCTCTTTGTATTAAAGAATCTTTCCTCTCAGTATGACAATATTGTACTTAAAGAATATACCTATGTTATGCAAGTCCGTGTAAACAAATTTATATTTGCATTAATTATTAAAATATATTCTAAATTCTGATCTGTAAACTGAGTCCGTTTGCTTGTCGTATGTCTTAAGTATATTTTAAAATTACTATACATTCCATTGTCTTCGGAACAGACATTTTTTAAAATGTTTAAATCCGGATTACGGTTAAAAACTGCGTAAATTTTTTTGCCCAAACGGCCTCCAAAATCTCCGGGAATATTTTTAACTTTATGTAAGGTAGTATTTAGGATTTCGATACCTTCTTCTAGTTTTAAACTTTGAGTTCCTAAATATTTTATAGTATACTAATACTATAAAGTTATTTTTAACTAAATACTATATTGTGGAGACAAATACGGGACGCTGAATAAAGGGATATTTCAATATTTTGTGCGACCGCTCTTCACTTGACTAATTCCGTATCTAGCGCGCCTAGTCGATCAACATTGTGTATCGTGCTCCGTCCGCCTATGGCCGAGCTTCGTAACGGTGATGCGATGAATAATAGTCTATAGTGCCTGTGACTATCCGCTCTTTAGTCATAACATACAGTGGTAAAATGAACTGTATATTTGCACTTAGTATATCCTTACACAACACAATTACTACACTTAGACGTCCAAATACGATTGCAAAATTGTACTATACTAAAGATTACTAGGTATACATATATCCTCAATACCGTGGTCTTTCTTATCTGAAGTCATATTTCCCTTTGTATATGACAGAAATTGTCGTAAATATGACCGTTCTCCTATTTCACTAGAGTAGGACGTATTCGATAGAAATTTTATGCATGCATTCGAATACGCGCATAAAATATTTATGTATTTATCGGGTAAACATTTTGTAAGAGCTGTGATCATCGAAACGGCGACTCCTATCGCATCATGCACGTGTAACGGCAGTGAAGTCGATAACAGTCTGTTATTTTTACTTAAAATATTTGATTAATTTAGCCAAAAGATGATAGATAACATGTATTGTTCACGTAGTAAAACTGACTAAAATTTGATTATTTTAACATATGTCGCTTTCTTGTTACTACGTTTGCAGTATTAGTTTCATCAGCAATATATTATACAGGTGACTATTTTGGAAAACTGTAATAAAGTTGAACTTCATACCTTACCGCCCTATAATAAATGGTGGCAAATTTTAATACGCCTTTTTCTCTGTGTATAATTTATTGGAGAAGCGCTAAATATGATTTATACGTATTTTATTTATTTTGCCTGTATAAATTGAACAAAACAATTTAACATATACATATTTATTAACTGTATGGCCGACACTACAAAACGATTCTTCAAACTGTACATTAAAGTAGAAATTCAAACTTGCATGTTACAAGTTTTGGGAAGATACATCTGCAGTATCTTACAATTATAGTTCTAATGTACACATTAAGTTTCACGTTCGTAAATAACTTAATTTATGCATTAATTACATATGTATGAAGACGTAATTCAAATACTCCTATATCATGTACAAATAGAAGTATGTAGGTGCCTATTCCTTATATTCTAGCCTAGCTACGTAAGTTACTTAATATGTGAGAAAATATCCTGAGTATATTGCATCTGACGACTCACAATTTCGAAAACGCAGTCGCCTACACACTTAACCGTCAGTTATAAAAATTATACGCAATTAATTATACTTAATTATACGACATTTTATACAGGGGAACGGAAATTTACTCACAGTTTGAATCGAAATAATGAATTCTCATCGATAAATTATTCAGTGATTACAGTTTATTTTTAAAGGTTTTTTTTTTTACGAACGTTTAGTGAATATTATTAGAATTAGAACAAGACGACAGAAGCAGACATTAACGGTTAGGTAACATATTGAAGTTAACGGAATTGGCCAGTAAAATTAAAGATTGACGTAAACTGATAAACTGTATAAGTTTAGACTGCTCAATCTCGCCACAACAAACTTTACATCAGTTGGTATAGAGGTATAACGTCACCTTTCATCAACGGTTGAACTAAGTTAATAGCTTTATCAGGTCAATCTTGGCGAACTACTAATGATTATATGAACTTGAAGGTGCTGGCGAAGTTCTTACAATATTGGATTAGCTAAAAGTTAACGCCACAAAATAAATGAACTGCTGCTTTACAAGCTCATATTGGATGATTAGATTGTGTGGCAACGTAATGGAAATTAACACATACGTACTAACAAAGGAAATTACTTTTAATCGTAAAGAATTTTTTTCTATTGCAATTGGTACTTGCTTAAAGTTTTAAAATTTGTATATTTTTACCTTTCTTAAATATCACACTTCAATAGAAATGTTAAGGCATTCGATTATAACCCGTTCTTTATTGCAAAAGTAATATCGTGCCTTAATGGAAGCGGTATCAAACCTTTTTCTTTACGGGAGTGGTCTATAGATAGACTACCCTCGGTTATATTGATCTTAAGATTGCATCCTAAAATATTTATGGTTTTTAGAAATATTTTCTTACCGCACTCTGCTAAGCAAAGATTTTACACTTAAGCGAAATAAAAACTATATAACCCCGTGACTACGATATCTAGGCTCTTGAAATATCTGTAACCAATCCTTTGTATTTACCTCGCCATCTAGAATAAGAATTTATGGCGGATGTAACCCCCTTAATGTGCTTTTTTCATAACATACGAGAATTGCTGTATTTACGGCAACTTTTGGTGATTTTGACGTCAAGTACAGCAAAACATTGAGTCATACCCCATAACCCTTGCTTCATTGGTTGTCCAATTATAGAGAACCATATGGATATACAGTCGTGGACTTTCGGAATGACCGTCTAAATTGCAGCTAGGTGTATTTACCGCATACAGCGAGCGTAGCGCTATCTCGGTCACTGCAATCTAGGCGGCTATTCCTAAAGTCCATGACTGTACACTCACGGAGATCCAAAATGTCCGGTCTAATGCGTAGTCTAAACACCGCGTGCACAATCAAGGCAATTTATGTAGACGACGTCCATCTTTGACATCGGGTAATTAATTAAAATTAGACTTTTGTTGAAAAGCTTTGCTAAAACGTCCCAAAATGATTCCAATAATTTCAAAAAAGTTGGTACATTATACAAGTTAAGAATATTCGATTCTATTGTTGTAAAATTGATAATGTTTTCTTCATTTAATTTAGATAAGGTATTGAGCAATACAACAAATGATAAATGTGAAATATGTATTGGTTCGTCTACCAAAAATCGTTGCGCAAGTCGCAGTAAAGTGAAGGGTAAATATGAAATGAACAACAAGTAAAAATGTTTTCGAATTAATCGCCGAAATTGATATTGCTCTGCCGCTGGGCAATTATTTGCTACAAAAATAGCATGTGTACCTTTACACACATAAATAAAGTATGTTTGGTTCTCGATAGTATTTATGTGGTGCTATTTTATAGGCAAAATTCCATGTAGTAATAAATTCTGATATTCCGTAAAGAATACCACGGTTTAGAGCAACATCCAGAAATGGTGTAGCTTTACCTTTCATCCAATTGTAAACACTTTGCTCTTCATTTTCCAGAAAAATGATGAGCATGCATCGGTGGCTGTAGGAACTTATGGAACTTGTAATTGAACTGCAGCACTTAACATATCCTGTTTGGGTTACAGATCAATTTCTGGAAAAAAACATCTAAAGGTTAATGAATTAAAAACGATTCCTTTACATGTGATCCTAATAGCTTTCGCTAATTAGTTTTAAGGTTCGTCAGCGATATAAAGAATAAGAAAGGTTTAAAATTAAAATAAAATAAATTGGGGAAAGCTTAGATCACATGTAAAGGAATCGTTTCTAATTAATCAACTATTGGCTGTTTTTTCCTATAAATTCCTCTTTAACCCAAACCGGTGTCCTAATGTTATACTGCCAGGACTACCACTTAACTTAACACTTCCTAACTACTGGAATTTTCTGGATCTTTGGGCAAGTGCTCCCAAACGCTAATCTATATACCTCCTCTTGTTTACACATTGAACTTATGCCAGAGACACATACACGCTTATATTACTTGCACTGACAAGATAATCTGTAAGATTTATACAATAAGGTGCTCCGAACTCAAGCGGCCAAACTTAGGGTAGAGATCGTAATGAAACTTGGTCTACAAATTACTCATTTCGGCTTTAATGGGGACGCGATTGCTATCACGGGATACGTAAGAGAGACATATTCCTTTAAATGGGGGAAAAGTTGCGTACATTAGAGGCGAATAAAATGCATTTGATTAGTAACTGTTTCGAAGATACGTGAAAGAAACCGAAACGTCAATGTTTTAGCCTGTTTGATATAGCGCCTTGTATTTTGAAAATATGAAAACGACGTATTAAGATTTTTTATTTCTAAATAAATTGGCTATAAGAATAACTATCACCAACTTTATTTATTTTTGTTTAATGCGGCCCTGCATATCATTTTGCTATATTTGTTTACACTAAAAATAATGACGACAATATTTTTTTTATGGTGTTTGCACAGTCATTAGTAATACGGTTCTGGATAACAGCAAATGTTCTTTTAAACATGCCTTGTGTTAATTTTTTTAGTGTATTCTCTCTCTGAAATACGCAGCACAAGATAACTATAGTGTTTTTATCAAAGCCACCCCAATTTTCTAAAATAAGTCATTTGCGAACCAAGATTCTTTAGATACTTTGCCCAGAATTATGACCGTAAGTTGGCCACTTGACTCCGAAACAACCTGTATAGCATATGATAACTGATTGAGGTAAATTATATGAGTTGATCCATATTACGAATTGGGTTTAGATAATTGCGTAAAATTAAACCAAATAAAACCTAACACTTATTGGTTGCAACTGTGTAATCAAGTCATATTTTCCTTACAAATTTCAGTTTATTCACACCAATCCTCTTTACTTTGTATTTTATTGTTTATTTACTTTATTGGGAGCCACCTTTTGTCGTTTCCGATCCATTTATTTGTTTCTCGCCGTTGACAGGTAACATTCATTAGATCCTAAATTTAAATAGCTCAGACAGCAATCAATTTTAATATATTAGAAAGATACCAAAATATAATGAAATTACATAGGACGCCCATTATATACAATATAGCACACTAGGGACTTTTCTACAGTGCCAAGGAAAATTGAATTAAACCGGTAGGGAGCTATCTGCCAGGAAGATTTATTAGGGAGCTGCTTATTTCGCAAATGTTTGCAATTTATCCTGATAAACTTGCAGTATTACATATTAGTATTGCAGATAAAGTATAATGGAATCATTATCATTTTTATCTTTGTTTTTTTTTCTACATTAGCATATTATTTAAAGAGAGTACGACCATGTTTTCCAACAACCCATCTGAGTTGTTTCTTTCATAAATCGGTGAATTCTCAGTATTCAGTGAATTTTCAATTTTGTTTCGTTTTGTTCAAAAACAATAGACGTTTTTAAACATAATGAAACAAAATTGAATGTTCCCTGAAAAGACTATATTTTTCTCTTCAGAGCTTTTTTTTTCGTCGGAAAGAGCTTTTGCCTATTTCTAAATGTTACAATCTTAACTACCGTTTTCTGTTATCCTAATCGTGGAACTTTATTTATTAAGATTTTATTATATTTCTCAAGATTGACTTTGTGCTTCTAGCCTGTGGTTGTTTTGTCATATTGAGTCTTCATCTTATTGCAGAGTTGATGTTCAAATTTCCCTTGTTTTGTTTATATTTTTTCCCCAAGTCTTATGGTGAGTCACAACCTACAAATTATCTTACATTATTTCTGCACAAAAACAGCGAAATGTAGGTTCATCACTCAATTTTTGAGAAAAAAATGAATGACATTTTTCGTTACAACCGAATTTAAGAAAGTACATTTTTCATTCGTGTCACTAATGGAATATCAGACAGCACTTACCATTAATTTAAATTGATGGAAGCACACATGGATACGGGAAAATCAGGTTTTCGAACGAATTGTACGGAAATATTCATTCCTCACGCTTCCACTTTCGTTTCTCTCCCACTTTTAAACAGAAGTATAATTAGACGTTTGTTAGTCTCCCTTTACAGTGTGTGCATTAGCCAATCAAAAAATGCGAAAAGCAAAAGAGACTTAAAAAAAAATGAAGGTTTTTGTGCATTCCTCTCGTCCACCTGCTTTAAAGCTGTGATTTCTAACTATACAGGAGAGCGTATATATGATGTAGAGGTCATAGAATAATTTATTTGTTTTGTAGTCATTGATTTCTCACCTGAACGTATCTTGTGCAATTGGTGTAAATATCAATAGGTACAATCGTTTGCTAAGGAGAGGAGGGTCAGTTGCAACAATTATAATTAACTACGAGTTCTAATAACACTAGCGCACTAGTTTTCCTTTTTGTTCAACAAAAGTCAGTGATGGTCACTTAACTCTTCGTAGACACTTTGTATAAATAAAAATCGTAAGTTAAGTAGATATTTTATAGAGGACGAACGTTGCGGGCAGAATACCTCGCAACAAATAATAATAATCGTGTGTTTCTCTTCGATATTACTAGGACAAGAACTTACATAATAATACAAAACAATGAAAAGTCTCAAAGAAACCACATTGTGCGCTTCATGTGCTAGTAAGCTAGTATTGGTCTTCCAGTACATCTTGAATGAATAGAAAGTACCCTAATTAGTTTTTTTTATATATAAAAAATGTACCTGACTAGAAATAAACTGCAATAACCATACTAATAATTTAAAATTAATAAATAAACACAACAAAAGAACACTGTGGCGGAGTAACGAAATACAACCACAAGTGAAATTAAAAAAGAAGAAGTTGGCAAGAGTATTTAGTAAATAAAACAGAATGCACAGATATAAAGAACAAACTCAGTACAGAAGAAAAAAAGATGTTTCTACACAAAATAAACATCGTTCGAAAGAGATTCGAAAATAATTTTCGAAACGTACAACCTGTCTGAATTTAGTTTTGACATTTGTAATAAAAACAACAAGGGACGCCACCGCATTAACATTATGTTATTACAGGTGTATTTTTTGTACTGACGACTGCGTGATAAAAAGAGTGAGACACCCGAATAAAAATAGGAAAATATTATAACTGACACGTGAGAACATAGCCCCCACCCCCATTATTTTCGCGATTCGTTCGAAAATAGTAATTCAGTATTTATTTGAATTGCATAAAAGAAAAAAAAATTAATCATAAAATCACAATGTAATTATTGGCGGAAATACATAAATTATTCAAATAATGTTAGGTATTGCAGTTTCTATTCATTAATGTTTTTTTTTAACTATTTTAACTATTAAATATACATATGTATAATAATATTAACAATTACAATAGCAATGATAATAATACAAAACAGGAAAATATTCAGAAGAATTATTATAACCGCTTGCCATGCTTAAAAATGTTTTAACATTATTATAAACACACAGAAATGGTTGGATATTTTTTAATAATATTACTTATAATTACTAATAGTAGAGATTTAACCGCTATATAAAATAATAATTAAAACACAGATTCTACAGTAAAAAAAAATATAAGAAACCAGAATTCCACATACAGCACTTACTAAGATTATTATTAGGTTGTACCTAATTGATATAGAGAGTAATTCGAAAATATGATTTTAATTGACTTTTGAGTTTGAAGTTTATTTAGCGGTGTCTACTATTTGCAAAAATATTATTATTACTATATAACTTGTCACTTGGATCATGATGATTGTGTGTGAGATAAGTGAAACTGAATAAGAGAATATGGTTATGGAGAACTGCTATTGCGTCCCAAGAGTACTACAAATAGCCGTTAGGATCATTTTAAAAGAAAACAAAGCATATGTGCATACATGTAGGTGTATATACATATATATGTGTATATTATTCGTGTATGTATGTCAGTATATGTGTATATATCATATTTAGAAGGTATCAATTTAATTTTTTTAGGTACTTCAGAACACATAAATGTTATTGTAATTAAGCAAGGATTTTTAAAAATTAAAACAAATCTGATAGGATTCACATACGTACATCAGTGCAGTAATTAAATTAATGATTTTCTATATAGAAAACAAGAAAAATGACAAAAGCACTTTAAGCAGTTTAAAAAACACTGAAAAGCATACATATTCAAACATTTTAAAAATAATAGCACAATACCAGACCAACTGGATATTCATAAGTATATCCATAGAGAGTAATTTGAGGGTATAATCTATAAATCATTTCGAAGTAAATCTTTAGCGTCAGCGTGAAATTCAAAAATTTTTTTACGAGGCAAACGTCTCACATTTGAAATAAGCGGATCGGATGTTATGCATAATGTCCTCATTTGTTGCTTGACGAGAAAATTTTCGCGAATGATGGGCTCTATACTGTTTGTAATTTTTATTTTGGGCTTCTTGTGCTTCCTCTGGCAATAATACTACAGGTAAAGCAGCTCTGTCTATTATATCTTTGCCACGAATTAAAACTTTATATAAATATATCTCCAAACTAAATCTACATTTCCGTTTAAGGATTACAGAATATCTGAAAAAAAAAAATACGATATACACATATAGGCAGATAAGTGAAATAAAAAAAAACATGCTTCTAAAAACTAAAACTTTAAAATTTAAAAATCAATAGACCATGCAAGATACCTATATACAAGTACACACATATACACACATTCAAATTGACATAAAAACAAACACACATAAATATAAATGTAGCTATAGATATATTGAGATACATTGTCGGCTGCAAATACAATGGCGAATGCTAACTTTATGCTCGCAATTAAATGTGATTTTCTGGGAGAGCAGTAAACTGGAGCAGCTGATTCTTTTTGGACATTATACTAGAGGCATTAGAGATCATGTACATGTAAAAATCTGTTTGTCGATAATTGCCGATGACCAGTAAAAGTCTACCTGAACTTTTTTTTCATGTATGAATGTAGTATTTAGAAAACTGTTGATAAAATCAAGCATTTTACAAATTAAATCAATTTCTTTTAGCAGTCATTGAATTATATTTAGATAACAATTTATTAAGATACAGCATTATTAATTCTAACAAAAATATGCGGTTACTTCAGGATTTTTACTTATGCCAACTTTAGGCGGGGATATTGCATAGTTTCTTACGAATAAATATTGCAAAATAGCATTTTTCATGAAGTTTAAACATTTAACTAACTATTTACGGCAAATATATCATTAGATTTCATACTTGTCAAAAGTGATTTTTTGCCGGCCCTGGATCACTGTGCGGCATGCCACTGCTGACTAGAAGTATTTTAGAAATATGGCGAGAGTAATTATGTACAATTTTGCACTTAGACTTTCTTCGAAATCTTGTAAGATAGGAGAGCTATGGTCCGATGCGTCTTAGGTGCTACACCCTGTATAAAATAAAATTTATAATGCTACCCTACACTGTACTTGATTTTTTTATACTTTTTATTTTAAAATATGTAATATAGTGTATCTATTTTGAATACGTTTCGTTCACTTTATATAAATACACAATTATTTATATTGTTTTATTCTTTGTACTTTTATACATCACTTCTAGTTGAAAATTGCAATGAAATTAACAAATCATATATTTATGAAAAAACAAAATTTACAAAATGTTAATTGTTCATACAATTTAAAACATGTATTAAAAATTCGCATCGATTGATCATTCGAATGCGATTTGCCTACCACTAATATACAGGGTGTGGCATTTATCTGTGGACGAGCTATTGTGGCTAACCTGTCCACTTAAGTGAAATATGTTTTAGATAAAAGTGATTCAGGATCAAATACTCTACACCGCAAAATTATTTTTATATATACAGGTTGGTCAGTTTAGCCTGCGCGGTATACAACTTTGTTATTTTAAATGGAACACCCTATATATCATTACATTTTTGGATGCCCCGATGCAAGATAAAGTAGATTTAATTCACATACCCTACACCAAAACCGAACAGCTTCGGAGTTATTCGACTTTTTAGAAACAAAAATGCATTTGCTTGGGTGTCACTTGGAAAATCAATACCACCGTTACTTATAACAATTTTACGATTATTTTGTAGTATAGTCGTGACAATATTTGAAAGTGTATACCCAATTAATAATTTCTTTGTTATGTTATACAGGGTGTTGTTAAAGTGACAATAAAGCTAGGCATCTTTAAATAGACGAATCTCATTTTTTGCAAATGGAACACCTTGTATATTTTTGTGCCATATAATACATAATTAAGTCCTCTTTCAATCGCATGTAACATTTCCTATAGCTAAAGTTAATTAATAAAAGTTTTGAGTAATTTTAAATAATGTGCTATGTAGTAAAAAAATTGTTATTATAATATGTTTACTGTAAAAAAATATTTTTTTTTCTTTCATTAATTCAAGAATTGGAATCTCTAATTGTAGAAATTAAAACAAAAAACAAAACGATAAAGATAATTTAATAACAATAGAAATCTCAAATTATAAAAATAAAGATAAATAACAATGAAAATTATAAAAGAACTTCAAAATGACCGCCTTCATTATTTATGCACGTCGTTAAACGTTGGGTAAATGAATTTCTAACGCTCAGAAGCATATTATGGCCAATTTCTTTAAAAGCTCTAAAAATTCTGCCTCTCATATCTTCTGGTGTAGTTGGTACCTCCTCATTTACTTTACTTTTGATGTACCCCCATAGAAAGAAATCCATGGGGGTCAAATCAGGGGATCGTGCTGGCCATGCAATAGGTCCTCCCCTACCTATCCATCCATCTAATGCCATACATTTCATTTAAAGTTTCTCTTACTGCATGGTGGTTGTGGCTGAGCGCACCGTGGTGTTGGAACCACATACTTAGTATATTTTGCAATGGCACATCTTCTAGCAGGCCTCCTAATTCGTTCACAAGAAATTGCCTATATCTCTGACCGTTTAAATGTTGTTCAAAAAAGTACGGCCCGATAACACTGGTACCAATGATACGAGTTTCACGAATAATGTGAGAATTTACATCTGAGTAATAGTGAAAATTATCTCTACTTACGCATCCATTATTATGAAACTGGGCTTCATCTGTCCACGACACATTACTCAAAAAATTCGGATGTTCGTTTATTATTACTGTAATTATGCGACAAAACTCTACCCTTCTATTCAAATCTGCTGGCAACAGTTCTTGGTGGAGTTGAACTTTATAAGAGTGATACTTATTTTTCTTCAGCAGTCTTCCTAATGACCTCATACTAATGACTAAATTATTGCTCATTGTTCGCAAGGTAATATGAGGATCTTCTACAATAGCTTGCAAAACCATTAATTCGTTTTCTTCGGTAATCACCGTTTTTGAACGTCTATGAGATCCGTACTCAACAGAACCATCATTTACAAACCTGGCCATCAAACGTTCAAAAACTTCTGTTCAGGATATCTGCGGTTTGGATACCTCTGTACATAAATTCTACTTGCCAGTAAGCAATTGCGCCCACTCTCGCCTAGGATAAAGGCCATATCTATGAGCTCTTCCTCCGAGTAGTTCATATTCAATTTGAAAAAAGTAAATAATAAAAAATAACAAGCAACAGATAACAAAGAATGTGTAACATAAACCAAGAAACAAGTAACAAGCAACAATAATAAAACTACAAAATTCACACTGTCGTCAAAATGCTGAAAAATGGGTTCATTTACTATCACAAAACATGGCGTACTATAATTTTATTTTAATACCTATTTGGGCATATGATTATAAATGCTTATCATGGAAGTACATAAATAAAATTGTACCTAGTATAAATCAACGATGGATAAAATATACCGATGTTTACTAAAGAAATTATTATATATTATATTTATATATTATATAAAAAAATATCAAAATTATCTTTACAGCACTTGATTTTGCCATAAATGTTTTTTTCTTAGAATATCGATCAATTTCTGTTTTTCTCGCACTATATAGCACATTATTCAAAATTACTCAAAAAGTATTAACTTTAGCTATAGGAAATGTTACATGCGATTGAAAGAGGACTTAATTCTGTATTATATGGCACAAAAATATACCAGGTGTTCCATTTGAAAAAAATGAGATTCGTCTATTTAAAGATGCCTAGCTTTATTGTCACTTTAACAACACCCTGTATAACATAACAAAGAAATTATTAATTGGTTATACACTTTCAAATATTGTCACGACTATACTACAAAATAATCGTAAAATTGTTATAAGTAACGGTGGTATTGATTTTCCAAGTGACCCAAGCAAATGCATTTTTGTTTCTAAAAAGTCGAATAACTACGAAGCTGTTCGGTTTTGGTGTAGGGTATGTGAATTAAATCTACTTCATTTTGCATCGGGGCATCCAAAAATATAATGATATATAGGGTGTTGCATTTAAAATAACAAAGTTGTATACCGCGCAGGCTAAACTGACCACCCTGTATATATAAAAATAATTTTGCGGTGTAGAGTATTTGATCCTAAATCACTTTTATCTAAAACATATTTCACTTAAGTGGACTGGTTAGCCACAATAGCTCGTCCACAGATAAATGCCACACCTTGTATATAAGCAATCGCCATATTCAAACTTATTATTTCGAATAACATTATCTAAGTGTCTGTAAGAAAAAAAATATACCTAAGAAGAAGTACTTCATCTCCTTAACTTTGCCCTTCACGAAACATTATTGTTAAAGCTGCGCTCATAACGTCAGTAAATGCTTTTCCTTCCGAGATCGTGAACGCTATCGTACGTTTAACTCTGTAACTAAATTTAATAACTTTATGGGCACTTGAATTTAGGTTAACCAAACTAAAGACGTCAGCGAAGCTAAAAGGAAACGGCTGCTAGTAGTGTGTCTAACTCAATCAAACACTACACCGCGCGTCTACCTCGGCTTCGTAAAATTTTTATCAGCAAAGTGTTCAGATAATTGAGTTACGTTGCGTAAAAGCACATCTATCACCAATGTTTCTGTGCATCACGGACACAGCTTCACAAGTCATAAAGCTCGCTTTGATGAAGCCTGCAGAAAATGGATAATGTCAGCAATTTCTTGCGATAATTTAATTTTTAATTTATATCGGTAGGACCGCTTCGACAATCCAAATCCAAAGTATAGTATCAAAATCATTGTAATTCATCAAACTGAATTTTATACTAAAAGAATTCTATTGAATATAGAGACTTTTTGAACATTAACACCTTCTATGGTTTTTCAGAATTATATTTATGAATGAAATAATGTACCCACCATCTTTCTTGTCGTTTCAAAACAAATTTAAAAAACCGTTTCAACACCCATGATTTCAAAAACCGATTTTAGAAACCTGTTTCGATTCGCGGCACTAGTATATATGCTGAATAACTTTTAAACATAAAAATAACATTGTATATAAGTTGATTTATACATATCTTTAAAAATGAAATTATTTAATTATGTTTTAAGTTGCCAAATGAATCTCAATTGGATAGGAAAACAAAAGAATATATAACTATATAGCTGTCGATTAAGGAAAAAAAAGTTACATTTACAAGATGATGTTACTCTCGCTCTTGAAACGATTATGTTCCTGTGAGAAAAATTGTAAAATATTAACGTCTTTATGCCTTGCGTGAGAAAATGGATTGCCCACAATTCCAAAGTGATGCCTCATACCTCGGTTTAATTTCGTCTAGGTAACTTATAAGGCATTTCAATCTGTTTTATAACATAAAAGCTAGTCTAAGCACTGTTTGAACTCTCCATTAATGTGATGCTATAATTTGTAATAACGGTCATTAAATTTGAAATTATTTTATAATTTTTTTTTTGAATCACTTAAAGTTGAAATTTTCCCATTTCATCAAGAATTGTACATATCAAATTTTCTTTTTTGAGCTAAGAATCAGACACGTAATGCTTTTCACTATATTGTGGTTTTATTAAGTTTTGTGATTTACATCAATTTCTAATTGTATTAATTCTTTCGCACATCGTACATATTTTCATCTTGTATGTTTGCTAAAGCGCATTATTGTTTTGGTAGCAGTTGTATCTTTTTTTTTTTAACTGTTTTAGCTCTTCGTCAATGAGATGCACATACGTTTTTAAATTTTATTTTAGGTGACGGTCATTTTAGTTTGAATTTATTTCTCACAAAATTTGAACCTTTTTATAAACCTATTTAAGTTTTTCCCGTTTTCCGATATTTTTCATAATATTGCAATATTTCTTAAGACCAAAGTTGAATGGATTACTGGGAAGGCAGCCAAACTCTTAAAATTAAAACGATTCCTTCATGTGTTAATCTGAGCTTTCGCTGATTCTTTATTAGCTTCTTCAGAGATACAATTGTTGGAATAGAGTAAACGACGTACAATCCGAAACTTGAAGACACATGAGTAACAATGTAGTAAATTCCATCGAAAAAGTTAAAAACAACAAACTCACCCAAGAGCAAACAACGCGTTAACCGAACTGTTCGGCGTTCCTATCCTAATCACACAAATAAAATAATTACAAACTTCAATTTTTAATCATTTTATTAGATGGGATAAAACAGCAAAGTTAAAAAGTGAACCAATTTATTCCCTAAAATATAATGTATACCTATATAGCTTGTACAGCAGAATAATAATAACTTTAGAAATAATTATTCCTAATATACATACCAGATGTGCGAAAAAAATCGATATTTTTATATGCATTGCTATTATTTTGCACACAGCTATACACACAGATCTCAATTTTCTTATGAACAATGACGAATAGAAAGAAAAGTAAAGATATAATATTATTAGACTATTGCTATCTCTTTTTACATGTTTGCTTCAAATGCTTCCTAATAATCTCAAAATGCATCTTCTAATTCGTATTACATGATTCACATGAGACCTTATTATTAATCTAATACTAATTTGAGAGTAACAATTTTTTTTATATTATTGTCCACTATTAATTTCACTATTTAATGGTTATATCTGTGCATAAATCGTTCAAACTGCCGAAATTGTTGAAGCACCATTTGAATTTCTCTCTATGTATATAGAAACACTATCATCTCATTTAGCATTGCTTCCACTAAAATCCACCCACATTTTATAATCTGATCTGCGATTCCTGGCCACATTCATATTTTTAATAAAAAAAATAAACTCCATTATTTAATGCAGTGCAACAATGCACAACAAGCGCACTTACCACCAGCGAAATATTTTACTTCGGCAAGAGAAAAAGCTTAGCGAACAACAGCGGTTGCAAATCACTGCTTTCTAGAGCATAACAAATCTTTCTACCCTGTGATGACAAATAATTCCTAGAAACCATTGTTGGTTAATTATATGCTAGCAAATAGCACACCACGTCTGCTGTTTTGTGGCGCTTGACATTAAATTTAGTGCAGCGATTTGCCTGCATACGTTTTTCACAATTTGTGTTACGTCTTAATACTTTTTCGTTTCCGAAGCTGCAATATCCTGGATTTTATTGTTGACGTACTTTTATGATATCATCTATTTACAAGGACTTTAAAAGGAAACGATAAAACTGCGCACAAAATGATGACAAATCTATAAAATTGTTTGTATGCTCCGAGATATTGCTTCTTGTATTGTTCCCATTAAAGCGCAATGGAATTTATCGCATAAAAACACCACATCCATACAGTTTTATGGCGTCAAGTTAATGAAATGTTTCGGGAATCAAGTAGAATCTAGAGAGTTATATCCTATTCCAGCGAAAATTAAAGTGCGATTGAGTTGGGAACGTCTGAACTCTATACATATATACGTTAAAGTGTGAAAGCGGATCATAAAAGGATTTTATGTCTAAATACATGTATTTGATTAAAACAGTAAACGTTACGGAAGATGCACAAAGCAACTCGAAAAGCATTTTAGAATATAGAGACACCGCTCGTTCTATTTAGAAATATACGAGAATTGCACACGAGGGAACAACGACTATGTGACCTGGATTTTTAGTTTGCAGTTTTATGGGAAACGTGTTTAAATCTTTGATATATCCAAACTTTATCGGTAGTTTCGCAAAATATTTTATTTAGCAAAATGATTTTCTAGTGCGTTTTAAAGTATGACTACACACATGAAAATGAATTCCTAGATTCAACATCAGTTACATATGTTTAATGTATATTTTTGAATATAATTTAAAATCTTTACTACGGTAGTTTTCTAATATGTCTGTTTTTTTCCTGTTCTCTGGTATAGGATTACGCAAAGAATTGACAAAAGCTCATTTTTGTTTTTAATATAGACCTTGCAAATAAGTTTTTCGATTTTTTAAGCATTTTACACATTAAAACCAAAAAGGGCTAGGTAGCAAAATTGGCAGTTGTCTTTTAATCGTTTCTGTACAAACAAAATTTAAAATGCGAATTAATAAACTCGTACCAAAATAAAATTTAATCGTGAGGTGCTGCCCCAGGTAGTTAAACTAAAGATAAGTACTATCAAATAATTCCGACAAGCTATTCAATTGGAAAACGTTGTAAAAACAAATGTGTATTTGCTTTTATAAATAAAAAGCGCACAACACAAATATAAAACGTAATCAAAGAAAAAAAAACCGTTGGTAATAAATATATAGGTACAGCGTTCCAACGTTTTACTTATTAGTGAAATGAATCGAGTTGGTTTTATATAGGTTTCAACGATATTGTAAATTGTAATTAAGTGCGATATGTGAATCACATTTTCTTTGAGTGCTCGAATCATTAGAAGACTCCTGTTTTATATTTAGGATTGATGGAGACAGGGAGTTTTCCTCTATTGTGTATGTCTACGATTCTTACACAGTTAAACTTACAGTAAATTTTCTTAATGGCTTTAATTGTCGACTTTGGTATGATGCCCTTATTGTGTCCACGGTGTTTTGGTAGTACACTAGTGACTGGCTGAAATGATTGGTGCTAGATGACAACAAAAGTGGATCTCCAACATGGTTATCAGATGCTGCAATCGTGAGGAGTGTTTTTCTACTGTACCGAAGATATTCGGTTTAAGAAAAGTGGAAGTTTGTACTGTATACATGAACTCGTGCAAGAACCAAACGTAACAAATTGCATTTAGTCTGAAGGAGATGTAATTTCGTGCAACTATGATCAACGGTTTTCCATTTGTGTAGCAACAACAAAATGCGAAGAGCACAAATTGTAAACTCTAGAATCGTTTATTGGGCTAAACTTTGTTGTTGTTTCCGTGATGTAAATAGTGCGTGCAATGTAAAAGAGCACACGCAATTAAACATCGAATTTAACTTAAATTAAAATGTGAAAATAATATTGTGTATGTTATGTATATATAATAATTATATACAGTGCCGTCTAAGACAATTTAGGCTAAATATTACGTCCATGAATCACATTATTTGTTTTGTAACCATGATTTCATGCTGATGTATTTTTTTATGTTTTTAATAAATAACTAAACTTCCTTCCTTTTTCTTGCATAGATATTATTAAAATAATAGAAACGTTTGTAATGTTAATAAATATTGCAATACTCTTATTTTCGATTTTATTATTATATAGTACTTTTTTCTCTATTTAAGTTTACCTTGCAGTCTGTTACAATTTCATATGAACCTCAATATTTTCGCGACATTTACAACAATTTCTTGACCGGCACAGTGACGTTTACAGAAAAATTAAGTTTACCATCTATTTCTACATAAAAATAAATCCAATTTATCGAGTATGACTCGGCCCGCGATTGCCAAATCGTTAACTGTCTGTATGCGTATGTATAGCTCGGTAGCTACTATACCGATTAATGCCGGTCTCATATGTGCTTCTTAGTGCAAGTTCTTAGTTAATTTTATATAACAAAGACACAAGAGACACATACGATGCAAGTATGTTGTGAGCAGTGAAGGTCATCTTTATAGGTTTATAAATTGAAATGGAGACGTATAAGGTCAGTTTCCCAGCTGTCGAGTTCGTCAGTTGATATCGTCAAAAATAAATTAACCAATCAATTTGTGAATTTGTAATCTAATTATACGGAATAATAAATTTGCTCAACTAAGCTTTTTTGAAATATTGTACGGCTCAGTGGCCCTATATAATTTCCCTATGGATACTAATAGAGTTTTATAATTTTATTTTAGCAGTTAACTTGTAAACATTGATTTTACTTTTTGCACACATCAAAAATTTTATAAAATGCAATTATTAACTTTAACTCCATAAGCAATTATTAGACATGCACCTCAATTTCCTGAAATGCACGTTATTTAAAGATGCGTCATGTTCAACATTGGCAAAAACTAATGAAAACATGAGATTCTCAGTGTCAGATAGTCAAAAAGCCACCATAGCGCAGAGCTCAGAGAAGCTGAACGACTTAGGCAAAAGGAACAAGAGTATATGGATTCTGGGACACCCTGAAGTAGAATAACAGAAATCTTGCTAAAAGAGAGCATTTTTAGTGCCCGAACCCTTCTGTGAGGTAAGTAGCAACGCAATGATGCGTACAACAGGGGACATCTAAGTATTGAAAAAAAAAATCCAAGCAATGAGGCATGCTAACTTTCTTCTGGAAACGTATTGAGTGCATCAACTTAAGTAAAAACAATATCCGCATACTAAACAGAAATCTTGTCGCGCACCACAAATTGGAGCTTTACTATGTATTTAGGAAAATTCCTAAACATACATAAAGGAATTTTGTATAGGAATATCCCTAAAATTTGTAATTTACCGATAAAGTTTACTACGTGTAGGTATTTTTCCGATACTACTGAAGTTTATAAGTAGGAAAATTCATACCTAACGATTTTTACTAGGGACATTTGTTATCGTAAGAAATTTACCCATTAAATTTTATTTTACTTAGTAATTTTTATACACTAGTAGTAAATTTCCTTGGTGTATCTTTAGATCAAAGTAGTTTTACTCGCACAAGTAAAATAGCTGTATGGTTTCGGGGTAATATAATTGCCCCGAACCCGTACAGGAATTTTACCAAATCTTCGTTAGAGTGTCTAAATAGACAAGTTGAATAAATAATACATTCATAACCTCTACTTCAGCGTAGCAATATGACTGCAATAAACAATATCTATAACCATTTACTTTAATATTACGGTAATACACAAACTACAAATATTTTTTATATACCCTGTCGAGGCATATTAATGTATTTTTTTGAAACACAATTAGGTGTATTGTGTTTGTATATGCACCAACCTATATGTTTCAACGTTTGTAAATTATGAAAATGCAGCTGCAGGTCACCCTCAGTAGTAAGAATGTATTATTTAACTATGTACCAGATTTATTTTAAATTAGTCACTTACCTAAATATGCCTATAGATAAAACAAAAAGAACGACCACTGCCACTTCCGTGCGTACTATGTGCTATCTATCTACAAATTGAACCCATAAAATTGAACATGCACGCATTGTAAGTATTTGGTTTCCTAAGTAAATTTCCTAACTGTGGATAAAATCACGAAGTAATTTAATAAGATTCCCTGGGAAAGCATAAACATTTTAGTAATATTACGTTTTTACGTAGCACTTTTACCTACAATTGAAAAATACTTGAAATTTCCAAAAGCATAGGTAATCTTGCTAAGAAACGTAAAATTACCCAGTTTTTGGTGATTTTCCCCCAAATGTTACTGGAATTTTTAGCAGGAATCTTGGTAATTTTTTTAGTCTGTATCTGAGTAAGCTTGGAATCAGAATGTAGATTCTGTAGGGAACAACATAGGACAGCTATCCATAATCTCTCAAAAATTGCGCAGCACTGTTCAGATAAATGGCGCTTCCGAACATATACATGGAAGAGGAAGATTTATACCCAGATCCTACACTTTTGAAGAAAAGAGAATTGGGTAACCAGATGTAAATGCAGCAAGAGTGAGTGGACACACAATAGATTTTTAGCTCGCAATGCATTATCAGTATTATCACCCTTACCTTATACATAGCTAATACATACGAGAATCGATGCAGTTGCATGTTGCTTGCAGTCTTAATCAGACCGACTCACATCAGTAGATTGTGGACCGCAAGACATAAGTCTTGCGGTCGCACTATAAACAGTGCCGATAATCAACAATACCCCTTACAAATAATTTGTAACATTCACTTGCAGGCATTATTTTCCCTTTTTGATGCAAATGATAGTTTTATTTGAATTTTAAGTATTGTCCTTATGTTGGCAGTGCAAACAGTAGTACCATGTAGTATTTGCATATTCGAAAAAGCGGGAATAACTACAATGTTTGTTTAAAGCGTTTGCTACAAGCGATTTATCGAGCGAATCCAGTTCAGTATAGAATTGCTTCGTGAAAATTTCGTTCTGAAAAATAACGCAAGCGAACACGGTTTTATACAGGTCTCGTATTCTAAATCCACGTATTTGTTCAGTTTCAGGAAATATGGATATGAGTACCATACTTTATAATTACAAAAATGTAATGCTATTGGGCTTGGTCTGCCGACTAGTTATGGACAATAAAATTGCGTGTCATTTATATACATAGGTGAATTTATATTTGAATATTTTCTACAATATAGATCGTTTACGTTCGTGTTGGACATGTACACCTACATGAGCCTCTCATAAACTCTGCACTGTGAATTGAACTTGAACGGTCTGTTCACAAGTTCCTCTCCCTTTAGCATGTCAAAAATGTATGTTATTAGCGAAATAAGTAATATTTTCTGTATTACCCTTTAACATATGCAAACATGCAAAATTACACGGTAATTCATCATGTGACAAACTGATTAATTGTGGTTGTTGATTTACCAACTGTGGGATGTATTACGTAATCAACCATATATCCAGGAAGCTACCGTCGTATTCTATCGGATGTTATACCCTTCAACTACGTATATATCGATTGGAAATATCAGCAATTAATTAATAAAACATCGCATTACAACGATCCAATTTTAGAAGTTGCCGAACGGTACGTTTAGGCGTGCAGATTCTCAGGTGATTAACACTATTGGTTCATTAATTTGCGAATTGTTTATGATGTTTACAAGAATCGTTTGCGGGACTTAAAAAACACACAGTTGGTTGTAATTTCAAAAGATTAAGTAGTAATAAAAGGAAGATCATTGCGATTTTGTAGCAATTAAAGAATTACAAATTCAATTTAAACGCAACCTTAATTACTATAGACATCGTGACTACATTTCTTCATATATAATTCTGGAAGGAGCGACAATCTTTATCGATTTCATTATATACCTAATTATATAAATGTTCAAAGAAATTTGGTTCTAGATACAAGAGTTAGAATCTTTATAAAAACACCTATAGAATTCTATATGAAATGTATCTGTATCCAGTAGCAAAAGTAAAAAAAAAATGCTACTTTTCGGTTTTTTTATGAAAATATTTAAAATTTTTCATTCTGTCGTGTTCGCAAAATGTATTTGCTATAGTAATATTAGAAACTCAAACAACAGGATCAATAACAGGGGGTGCCTAGGTCTTTCTCTGTAAATGAAAATATAATATATGTCTCCTATCACTGAGCTGAATATCCGGATCATCGACCAAATATGTGTAGTATATTGAAATGAATAAAAATAAGTTTGTTTGTTTGTTGCTGGGTTTTCGGGTTGTGGAGTACACTTTGATATTTCTAGGCACTTAGAGGCTCTCTGACCTATTGTACCATCCCCACTGAAATTTTGCCGAATCCGGAGGTGTAAAAAACTCGGGTAGAGAACACAGACCTACGGCTTTACTTCATATCAGGAAGTATCAATTAAAAATCATCGTTCCGACCCGGAATCGAACTAGCCACCGCCTATGAGTTGACAGACGGTCATGGAAATGATTCATACGTTTCAATATTATATTTCCACTTAAGATTTTATTTTAATGTGAGACATTTTTAGTTTAGTATTTCTCTGCATTCTTGGAAAACCGAATAATATGACTATAGAGAATCTGTGGAAATATTTCAAAACTATACTACTGGAAGCTACAAAAGAAACCTGTGGAATTACAAAAAGAAGAAGAAACCAGAAACAAACCCCTTGGTGGAACGAAAAAATGAGGTGAAAATCAAGAAACATTACCTCGCGAATAAAACAAACGAGAAATACGAGATATATAAACAACAGCGGATAAAAGTAAAGGAAATAGTAAAACAAGCAAAAACAAAAATCGTGGATAGAGTTTCGCGAAAAAATGGAAAAAGACAATCATGGTAATCAAAAACTGTTCTACAAAGTGCTCAAAACATTGAGTAAAGGAAAACAATGCAGTATTAAACACATAAAAACAAAAGATGGCAAAGTGATAGTCGATGAAAGAGATATAATGAAGAGATGGAAAGAATAATTTGAGGAAATTCTAAATACAGAATTAGTGAAGCCGTCAGACGAGGAAGATAAGGAAGATACAATTGAAGGGACATACAATCAAGATAAAATGTCAAATGAAATAAAAATTGAAGAAGTAGTAGAAGCAATTAACGCATTAAAAAGAGGGAAAACAGCAGGGCACGATGGCATAACAGCAGAAATGCTAACAAAGCTGGGAATTAAAGGAAAGGAGACAATGACTGTATTGTTTAATAGGGTTTTTATCGAGGGAATAATACCGGAAGAACGGGAAGTCGGTGTGGGTGTGACTGTTCTAACTACCGCGGCATTACCATGCTCTTTGCCAAAGTATCATGCAGTTGCACCCATGTTCAATCGCGGTATTTTTTTTCTTCGATGTGATTAGTCATAAGTTTTATGACGCCAGCTAGATCGATGTTCGATTTGGATTCTGCAATTTATAAATTGCTGCAACTGTATCTCATAGTTGAAAATCTTGAATCTAAATGAATGAATCGAGAAATACGGGTGAACGCATGGTCCTCAACCATTTGGCCGCATCTGTAGCTATTGATATCAAAATTATTCTTGTTGTTCTGAAACGTTTTATGGAAATGAAAAGAAGAAAATGATAAATTAAAAAAGAAACTCTTTTTTTAATTTATCATTTGCAAATTAAAGCGTATTGATTTAATTCATTTTTTAAATACTTATTATAATGATAGTACGAGATCCCGGATCGGAAGATAGGTGGCGCTACTGAGTCAAAATAAATGTACCATGTAATATAAGCTTTTTTAGCCCGCCTGTCAAAACTTGGTGACAATCCGACGCTTAGTTTTGTTTTGAGAACCATTTCAAAACATCGTGTTAGTGTTTTTTTGCGACCATGGAAAAAGAGTAGTAGTCGCTCCTGTATCCGATTCTTATTTTTGAGTGGCAAAACCTGCGAGGAAATCAAGCCCATTCTCAATGGTGTTTATGGGACCCGTACAACCGTCTACCATTGGTTCGCAGAGTTTCGCCGTGTCCGCACGTCGGTTTTTGATGAACCGCGTCCAGGTGGCCCAAAAACGGCTACCACAGAGGAAACCGTGGACAAAATCCATGATCTCGTATTGGCGGACCGCCAAGTGAAAGTTCGCGACTTGGCTGTGATGGCAGACATCTCAACTGAACGCGTTAGCCATATCCTGCACGACATTTTGAGCACGAGAAAGCTGTCCGCGCGATTGGTCCCGCGTTTACTCACACCGGAGAACAACCGCAATCCTGAGCCAACTTCAAAGACATGTTTGACCCTATTTAATCGAAATCCGGAGGAGTTTCTGCGTCGTTTCGTGATCGTCGATGAGACATGGATTAATTGGTACACACCAGAGACCAAAGAACAATCGAAGCAATGGGTTTTACCTGGTGAACGTACTCCAAAGAAGGCGAAGGCCGTGTCTTCGGCCGGAAAGGTGATGGCCACCGTTTTTTGGGACGGGCGAGGTGTGATCCACGTTGACTATTTGGAGAAGGGAAAAACAATCACGATAGCATACTACGTCGATTTCTTCGACCGATTCAACGCCGATTTGAAGAAAAAACGACCACATTTGGCGAAGAAAAGAGTGCTGTTCCACCACGATAACACACTGGCTCACATTCCGCAGTAGCCACAGCCAAATTCGTCGAATTGCACTACGAATTTTTAATTATTAATTGAAAATAAAAGTTGCGTTGTCATTTTTAATCCGGATATTCATCAAACAGCCCTCGTACACTTAATGTTTTAAACATTTGATACCTTCAAATGATAGTGTAAACAACTACCATTTGGGTTATTATTACTAGCTCATACATGTAGGTAATTATTTCGTGATTACTAATGTCTACCATGTTTCTGTTATATGCTTGTTACTCGCCCAGCGTTAAGAAGCAATGCCTTCATTAATTTCATAAAGCGTATAATCAATACTAAATTAATTATTCTTTACCTCGATAGAGCAAAAGTCGAGACTAGTATAATTCATTTAAATGATCTTTAATTCACTATAATAGTAGGAAAGAAAAACTCGAAACACATAAAAGCATAATTTTACGATGGTTTTCATAGGTACGTACAGCTACGGTATAAAATATTAGGACACGCATCGAGGCAAACTTTCTCGTAGCTATTGCTATCTCTTCCTCCCGTCTTACCCCGCAAATTTTGCCGCAGGCGCTATACTACTACCTGCTCGTTCTCATAATCACAAATTTATTATATGTTGAACATGAACCATTTATAGAAAACGGGAAACAGTAGCGATAGGATTTATGAAGGCATAATGCAGTACAGATTGTGCGTTAGGAAGCTTACCCGTTCCAAAGTTAGCATTGAAATACAATATTTATAATCATAACTATTCATAACATAATGCAATTAATATAACGACGTTCGGTAGCTTAAAGAGATAAGTTTTGTATGTATAAAGTAACATTTAAAAATATGTAATTAATTCTGTAGCTATTATTAAAATCACCGTTTGAAAACAATTTTAGTATTTTTTAAAAACGATATATCTATTTAAAAGTATTAACCGTGTCCTTAATTTCTTATTGTAAAAGTAAGGTATAATTGCATAATATGAAGAGGTGATATAAACTAATGATGACAATTAATCTTGTTTAGTTATAATGTCTTGCGGTACTTATTCAACATTTAATAAACAACGGACTATAAATTTTAATTGAAAAAAAAAAGTTTCCCGAAATTAATGGAATGTAACTTTAGATATTAAAGAAAAAATTGCGGCAGGTCTTGCAATTCTTGTAAGGGCCCATCGAACTGGAACATTTTGTTCTATCTGATATTAAATAAATCATTTTTTGGTTTTTGTTTTTTTCTCTTGATTTAGCGGCTCGGTTTTTAAATTTAATGAATTATTCAATAAAACTCTTCATGACGTTTCGACAATCTTATTTTTTATTGTTGTCTTCCTCAGATTATTTTATATAATTCACAAAATTTTGTCTAGAAATTATGAATGGATTATGTTATTAACATTTTTACAACTTTTTTATGCGTTTTATACTTACAAAATTAAAGACATTCACACAACATTTTAAAATAGTATTCAACATTTTTTTTATCTTTTCATTTTTCTTAAACATATACTAACTGTTAATTGTCATTTAAAATTATTATGCATGGCGAAACATTTTGTGTGAACACTTGCATTACAGAGTAATTACTGAATAATTGCTCTTGGATATATTTATTGCAGTCAGGTGTTAATTTAGAATACCTAAATAATACATAAATACACACATTAATTAAAAAAGTAATCAATGTAAGGGCATGGGTAATTTACACACTTTGGTATTAGGTATTATTAGCCCCTTTAATTCTGGAGGTATAATTCACACTTCCTATTGGCAAACAACAATTGCCCCACTAATCCTACTATAAAAGTTAAAATAAAAGAGAAAGGAATTTTATATTATAATTAAGAACAATTACCCTACAGGAAATAGTACCAATAATTAAAGTATGTGCAAAGTTTGTAACCGGCAAGGAAATAATGACCACTTACATTTTTTTAAATATATTACATATTTTTGCCAACGTATTTTTTTTTAATGCCTATGAATCCACACTTTGCAATTTTAAATAAAATTAATTTCATTAAATGTACTTTGTTTATTTATAAAATTTACAATATAGTTATATTTGTTGTGGAAATCAGCTGTGGGACTAGTTTCTTTTTTATATACATATTTTTTAAAGTAGGAGAAATTTCCTATCGTCATACCAGTTCATTAATAATCCAATACATAGCTTGCCCCTTATTGTTCTTCGGTTCTTTTTTTTTTATTTTGTTTAAAGAGGTTTGATCCATCATCGTTAAAATGCTACATCAAACTTTAATACGGTCCTACAGCAGATTAGTGCAAGTGTTTATTATTGCCATCCCGAGACCCCTTACAATCCAATAATATATTGCAGTCATTTTATAAATTACTTTTCTCAAAATAGTCATATTCCTACTATAAATGTATATGCTGCAGAAACTACCTCGACTCCAAACGGAAGCGCGCGCTTCATACATAACTCTGTGCATAACTTTTTGTAGTTTGTGCGGTATATTTTGTATTTTATTCACATTACACCTACAAGCAATTATAAAGAGGTAAACACAAAACCATAAACCCTAGCATTGACGGCTACCTGCCGACTGAGAGCGCTTTATCAAGGTCGACCATTGTATCAGAACTTAGGCGAGGGGGAATGAGAGAGACAACTATAGCTACGAAAAGATTCGGTGCTCGATGCGTGTCCTAAAATTTCTTACCATGATTGTACATACCATATCTAGATGTTTACGAAAGCTGTATGTCCTTGATCTGATCGTATTAAGCCAAAGCAATTTTATTGATGTTTACTTCTGTTCCATATATTAGCCACAATGTAGAAATGTGCACACAACGTACATATGTAAACTGCGCCTCGGCTTATTTATTCATAAATATGGAACATACGTAATGTCAATTCGTTTGCTGCTGGGCAAGTTTGATGGATCAACTACGCAGCACCCTGCTTTATAAATATTCAACTGAAAAGTAGTTCGAGTATACGTGTATAGCTTAGTACCGCACATACAAACATATATTTTAGTAGTTTCTTTCGTTGGAAAAGACGTTTCAATGTAAATTTTATGAATTTAACGTTAATCACTTTTAGTTTACGCTTTGTAATATTCTATGTTAACAAGTGATTATAATTTTTATTAGTAAATAAATAACCTTTTAAAAACTGTAACGAACTATTGTATAATATATTAAAAAAAAAAGTGTGGAGACGAGCATTTTATTAGTAAAACATAATAGTACCTACATATGTAATAACGAATTCTACTAATATTTTTTTTGGATTAAACGCAACATTATCTGTACTAAAAATAATCCTAATAATCTATTATATTTTATAACATTAATTTTACTTTCTCTAAAAGATGAAGCTGAAGTAATAATTTAAAAAGAAGACTACAGCACAATTATTTTCTGCTGGCGGATATCCTGCCTTAACGCACAGCTTACGTTACGAACTCAAAGAAGCGGGCGGCACTCGTTGAATGAACAGTACTGCAGCTACTTATCACAAAAAAAAAACTAAATTTCGTATTTTGTAGGAATATTCCTTCGGATGTGTCTCACTCCATTGAGCATGCCCTCTTGTTATAGCGCTTCCGCCAGCTGAAAATAATTGTGCTCTAGTTTCATAGGACATATTTTAAAGCAAACATTTATTTTTACGCTATTTTTTATAGCTAGTGCTTTTAATATTTTTTCTTAACTGTGTAGTGGTTGATAAAATATATATAAATGTAACCTCAAATTACCACATTCATGATTATTTAGCTAATGTGACCAACCTAAACAAGTAAATGTTTCGTACGCACTCATTTGAGTGCTTTTGCAAGTCTATTTAAAAAGGCTACATACATATGTAGTTGCAGAAGAAAAATTAAAAGTCAAATTGTCAGCTTCTAATAAAATAAAATGTGAAACAAGATCTTTGATTTTAAACTAAAATGCTCTGTAATCACTTCCCACACTGTGCAAACTAACGAAATGACAAAAATTACTCATGAATACACATGTAAATAAATACGTTTCTTGCAAGACCCTCCTTATAAATATAACAAACGAAATGCATATATCTTAAACCCACAGCAGTCATTGGAAATTCGGAGAACATTAGAATATATTATTAAAATCCCTAAAAATTGCATATGTAACGAACGCGCTAAGCAGCTTTCGTTCCATCCTTTCATGTAGTCGCTCTTTATATATTACTTCTAAAAAGCTGCATCCGTTAGTATTAAGACAACAAATTAACCTAAGAGTTCCCTTTTAATATGATTCATTCTCAGATATGAAAAAACGCGTCCATCTTTAACGAACATATTTTGTTTTAGTATGTACCTACATATATCAACAGACTGCAAGAAATGGTTAATTCCAAATTTATAAATGCTGGGAAAGTCGTTTTTAGCAATGTTGTTTATGAAAGATCTAGATATAATCAAGTTAGCTATTTCTAATGTGGAAAAGATAACGAATAAGGATTAAAAATTTTCATAAATCCCCTATTAAATAATTTTTTGTCATTTCCTGTGCTCGCCACGGTCTCCCTTATCTCGTCATTTGATTTTCATCTTGGTCTTCTTCTTGGTTCTGATTTCCTGATATTTTAAAACGTACTTTTCGTAAACTTTTTTGGTTACTCTTTCATCTATTGTATCACAAATATGGCGATCCATACCATCTTAACTGTTCTTCCTCTATTTTCTATTGAATAAGTCATTCCCCTATAATTGTGTTAGTCCTAATTCTGTCTTTCCTTCTTTTACTTTTTATTTTCTCCAGAAATCTCACCATATTAATTCTGGACTTTCTCTGTGGATCAGTGATAACCATTATATGTTTTTTGCCCTTCTAATACGAAATTTTAATAAACTTATTTTAATACATGCATCTATAGGGGCATACAATATTCTTCAGCCTTAAAATGGCACCGGTCTTAAAAATCTGAACGTATAGGTAGTGTTGCAAGGTTAACGAACATTTTTATACACCCTTTCTCACCGAGCACTCCTTGTAAAAAGGTTTAATTGTGTATGTTATTTTCTTGTAAAATTATAAAGGTTTGGCAGATCAAATACACAGTGGATGAATTAAATAGCATGCATACTTACGAATGAGAATTTAATTAAAATATTCATGTTACCATACCTAATTGAAACCAAAGTAACCCAAATATAACGCACAAACGGGCACGTAACAATAGCATCTTTTGTTTTGTTTGAATGCATTAGTAACGAATACGTTGGGTAAACACTTGGCTGGATATGATAATAAGTTTTGTGGTATTGTCTTTGGGATACGCAAATTGAGTGGGCGAAACTTTTATGAACCTGACCTAGAGTATGATCGTTATTTGTTTCGTATAGGTTGCCAAGACGAAACTGGCATTTAGTTTTAAATATAGATAGGACCACAGCAGTAACCGAAAGCTACCGAGCAGTATGACCGCTCGCACAATAATCAGTTTAGGATCGACGCGAACATCTGATGCGTTAAAATTCGATTCCTTAGATTACCGTTCGTATTTTGTGTAAAATTCAAAATATGTCGGTTCTTTAAATTGTTATATTCAGTTTAATTTAATATTGTGCTCTTATTCAGTTCCTATCCATCAGAAAGGTGTTGTGCTACATACGAATTAAAAATGTCACGTTTCTTGGATTTCCTGAGTATGTACATTTTTATTCCAATATACAGTGATTACATTATTTTTTTTTTTTTTAGTAAAAGTTAAACTGTTGTTTTTTTTTTAATTCCTTTTTAAGTTCTTTTATTACATGGCTTTAGCCTGTTGATTTAATTTCCAGGAACAAGCTCAGAAAATATAAATAAGATTCGCGTCGACCATTCTGCTAAACGTTCTAAAAATAAAATTTTGTTTTCAATTAGCGCACCCACATGGCTAGGTAACGCCTATGTTTGTAAATCCAAACATCACATTATGGGAACGATCCTACGTTAATCAAATAATTTACCTAATGACTGAAAAGATGATTTACTTCAGTAGGCTTCTATTTAAGGAAAGCGTGAACTATAAGAACACAAAACAATGTCAAATAACTGAAGTTGCTGATATTAAGAAAGAAATAATAATAACAAACTGATGTGACTAATATGTTTATGTATTGGAATATCTATTGATAGTTAAAATACCATTTGAGATCAAAAAGGTTTTTAGGTTAGGTTATATGCAAAATTAATTTTTTAAATAAAATCAGAAAGAAATGTCTCATAGGATGGATGGTGAAAAACATAATATTTTATGAATACTGGAAGTTAAAAACTACATCAGTGCAACATTCTACGACAAACTTGCGTTTAACGGTGGTGATATACAGTTAAATTTTGGGGAAGTCACATCGAACAAACTACTAACACGATACTCAAAGAAAGAACCAGAGCAAACACGCTTAACAGGTAAACACGAGAAAAACGATTATATTTATCAACTATGGACGCTAAGTGCACAGTCTATGTCAGTTTACTTCTTGGTAACTGAAGTAAGATCTCAGTCAAATGGAAAATAGTGTTAGTTCCTTAATGACATGCTTATGTTTGGCATAGGACCATTAACTCTAGAGTGCTGTGCTGGAACAATTTCACCAAGCTAAAATCGTAAAATATAACTCTGGAAGCTCTGCTGATCCCAACATTTAGAGTTACAATAATCTTCTTTTATGGTTTTATGTCAGTTGACAACCGCTGCACGTGCTACACGCTAGAGCCCTGTACATTTTTCCGCGTTAGTCATCTTACAAACTTTCAACTGTTAAAGTAACGTTTTTGCTTATCACTTACATACTTAACTGCTATTTAGCGACTAATTTCACGCCGTCATCCGGTTTCAAACTTTTAAAAGAAAAGCTGCAAACAAAATATTGGCAATCAAACAATTGGTGAAACAAAACAGTTGATAACATTATTTGGTTGCTTTTCCAAGACTATATAGTATTTAGACAAGAAACTAAAAGTTATATTTTGTTATGTTGACTAGTGACTTTCAAACAGCCAATAACAAGCAACATATCTAATAAAACAGGGAAGGAAAGTTTTCCCACTATGGGGTGACTTGAGAAACGTTTGGTGTTAAAGATTTATTTGTATTCTATGTATTCGTAGAGTAAAGAGAAAAAAGTTACTAACACAATAAACGTTGGTAGCCATTACAGTAGGTATGCAAGTATATAATATGAGTGAGCAAATAAAGTTAGAATTATCAACAACATAACTTGAAAATATGCTCTTTAAAGGTTACAATGGCGTCCAAGAAGCGAGCTCCGATGCCTGCAAGAGCCCACACGCCTTTCATATTTTCGTGGCATGATTTTTCAAGCCACCCCTGCAATGACAAAAACAAATAAAGTGGTATACCACTGCTTACTAAGATAGTATTAAAATAATAATAAGTTATTGTTGTTCCCTTATAATGTGGTAGCCCAAAAAAAAATGCTACAGCGTTTTCATTCTTGTAGCATGCACAAGTTAACATAAATGTTTCAGTAATTATAAAATAGTTAATTTTCCTAAGTGTTAAAGCTGCCAATAGACAAAACTCCCATTAATTCTATGCAGTTTCCATGTAACACTAAACATAGTTCTCTATACATTCCAAATAGTCTCGTCACAAACTCTTGCAGAATACCAAAAAATGTCACCGGCGTATTAAAGTTTTGTTCATATATATTTTCAAGTCACCCCGTTTTACGGTAGTCTATTTTAATTTGCTTTACAGCTGCAAGTAATAACTAAAACTCATTGTTAAAATAACTGGTTAAGTATTTTTTTTTTGTGAGAGGAAAAATGTAATATGCACCTTCGGGCTAGCCCGGTGTGTAGAACTCACACCCACTAAAAAACGTCCCTCTCGTATATAGATCTACCCCAGTATCGTTTAACGCATTTCTTCAGGGTGGTGTCCCGTATTTAGTGGTAGTACTGTAGTGGGATTACTTAACAAGACTAAGCGTTGAGTTTTCCAGATTCGGGGAAAGACTCCTGCCTCCAGACACCGATTATACGAATGTAGAAGTAATCTCGGACATACTGTTGCAACCCTCTTGATTCTCTCCACTGGGACTCCATCCGGTGCAGAAGCTCTTCTATTTTGCAGTAGGTTCGCTGCCTGTAATAATTTCTCCTCGCTAAAAGGGTCCTCAGGACCCATCTCCGAGCGTCTCGGCAAAAAGCCTCGACGAAACTCTTCATCTAGGTTTTATCAAAACAGGCACAGATAGTTTTCATACCCAGTTTTGTTGTGACTATCTTATAGCCCAATCTCCAGGGGTCATTGTTCAAGTCACCCCAAGTTTTACGGTAGTCCATATGTTGAAAGAAAATATAAATTAATTATCTTACTTTCCTGAAATATTTACAAACTCACCTTGAAGATGGAACTTATTTTCTAGCAAAATACCACCACCAATCTAATTATTCTCTTGAAAATTATACAAATGGTTTTCTACTAATTTCTTATTACTAACTAACACAGCTCAAAGTATTGTAAACAAAACATTTGCATTGAAATTTATTGCAAGATCTTAAAAATTTTAAATTTACACTCTTAACTATTATCATCATTTTTAAAAATGAAAAGGTTATTTCAATACTTTTTGTAACAACTGACATGGAAAATTACAAAACCTAAATAAAAGGTTATTTGTTAAAGACACTAGCAAATCAGATAAAAATGTTGAGTCTCTCTTGATTCCTTCCGCTGGGACTCCACCCTGTCCAGAAGGTCTTCTAATTTGCAGTAGGTTATTGGTTCGCTGCTTGTAATAATTTCTCCTTGTTAAAAGAGGGAATCGCATACGATTACACTGACTCGTCCTCATGACACCTCTCCGGGTGTCTCGGAAAAAAAGCTTCGACGAAACTGGTCATCTGGGTTTCATCCAAACTGGTACAGGTAGATTTCATACACAGTTTCTTTATGACTATCTTATAGCCCAATCCCCAGGGGTCGTTGTTCACCTTTTGACGTAGTTCTCCCTATTTGTTTCTCTTGCTGTTATTTATCGCCTGTTTAAGTAATAATGTTATACAAAATGAAATAGTCTACGAAATGCGAAGACATACCACTTAAAAATAATTCCAGTTTTAATTGTGCGAGAGAGCTCAAAAGAAGTTCTTAATTGACAAATGCTTCTTAATGCTTTGATATATTTCTGTAAATCTGATTGTTTGGCTTTATTTTCTTTAGTATAGGTACTGCTTTAGGTATTTATGTTTGTATATCTTCTACTATTTCTAATTTATATTCCAAAAAATATTTCATAATTACATACCTATTCTCGAGTGCTCCTAACGTAAATCATCCAATGTGCTTTGTAATAATCAGTTATTTAGTAATTCAGCTTTGAGTGCCTATATCATTTCAAACGCTGTATGAAATCTCTCCCTTCCTATTTTGACAAATACTAAGCATAATATATTGCCCTAAACATAATATATTGCCCTAAACCTAAACTTATCGAAGCACGCCAGCGCCGTAAGTTGAGAACGATTGAATACTTTAATGTCTGAATTATACGCTTCTTTACACGACATTCGCTCATGTAGTTTTTAATTAGGCGTTCAACTTATAAAGCGAACGACGAAACAAACTCACAATAGGTACCCGTTTATGTGACTTTCAGGTGAATTTATTTATTGTCAAATGAGTTGATGGTATCGCTGACGACATCCTCATATTATCTGTTTCATCGTTTAGACGGATAAACGCTCAGCAAGTGCGATTTTAACGCGCAAAACGTAGCAACAGCCCTTTCTTCTGAATGGCAAGATCGTTATCACCCCTTCACTTTAACACTGTACATTGACCGCACTTCCTTTTATTCGTCACCCTTTTTTCGTCACTATAGCTATTCTTATTTACTATGTCAATGTTTGTTTAAGAAATTGTTACACAGCCTGAAATATTCAGTGCGTCGCTTCCGAATCGTGATTACATTTTTCTATTTTACCAATCAAACTCTAATGAGATAAAGTCCACTATTATTTATATATTTAATGAGAATGTATATAAATTTATTTATTTACTTATTTCAAACTGCTATTTTGACTATACTGAATTCATTGTAAAATGAGAGGTGATGCGAGATACAAGTGTATATCGTGTTACCTTTTTTAAGTCCTTTTGTAAGTATTTTGTGAGGAAAATGTGGCCAACTTTATTTTCTGTGAAATCTTCAATTCAAATGCCAGTAGTAGCTTATATAAGTAACTTAATTAATTGAGATTTTACTTATACAATTACTCTGTTTTACCAATTTCTACCATTTTATTTTTACACTAAATTGAATAAACTGGTGGAATACAAATTAGAATGTGTACATTCCCTAATGAACCTGTTGTAAACACGAACTTACTCGACCGCTATAAATTCATAGATTGTTTAAACTGTTAACAATCCAACTTAATTAGAAACCCAAGTTGGGTAGATTGTGAATTGCGCACACCAAATATTCACTATAGCAATATTTACAAAATCTCGCTTTCAGGGACTAAATGAATACGGTAAATCAAGTTATTCAACATTACAGTAAATACAAATAATGAAATTTCCACTTTCTCCTTCTGACTAGGAACTTTTTTCACGCGGCACTGGTATGTCGCGAAATGGAACATGAATATCTTTTATTACAGCATTGTGCGGCGTAAAATTCTATCTATATCTTTTGGCATAAGGGTTCAATTTGCCTATTCTTCGTAGTTTATGAAATATGAGCACACCATAAAATTGACACACAAGATATCCGATCACTTCGCTTTACACGATTTTTTTAATTCGGAGCAATTGTTTCGTTGTCCGAAACAATTGACGAAAAATGATCTTGTGTGTCTGTTTCTGCGCTACAGTCCTCGCATATCTTTGAACTGCATAAAATTGCGCAAAATATCTAACGACTCCCTATAGTTTCAAGCCAGTAGCACTACTTTTTTTCCTACAAAACACTGCATATAAATTTCAGAATGACATATTATCTATTTTTGCATTGCTTGTTTTATACTTGAGATATTTATTATTAGCGGTTTTCTAATTATAAATAAATGTTATTTCATTCTTGAAAATTTATATTAAATTGTAAGACATAACATCAAGTCGTAATTTTTAAGTGATAACGAATATATAGTCTGTCCATCGGTATAACGATTTGACTTTTAATGATTATTGGGGATTATACACTACCTGGTGCCTCAGGTACCGAGTGATTATGTAAATGAGGTAATGGGCCGTATTAGGAGAAATTTTCTTAAGTAGAGAAGTAATTATGTAATTTATAATTACCATTTTCAATTTAAACTTTATTATTCTAAAGTAAACAATTCAAATTGAAGACAAGATAATTATTTGTATATTAAATTTGTGATAATCTGTCACTGCATTTTAACAGTTTATCAGCCTGTATGTAGTAATCTTTCTGAATACGTCGCTGTAAACCACCCGTGCTCGAAAAGTATTATAGCGGTTGGGTAGCATTTATTTTCTGAAAATTGGGTGCTGATAAATAAGTCAAATCGTTATATCTATGGACCGACTATACCTTTTAGTGTTTTCAATTCTTTTATCCTTTGTCAAGTTTAACTCAAAATAAGAGAAGAACACTGCGAAACTGCATATTATTTAGCCGATGTTCCCAGAGTTTAAGTTTAATATTTACTTTTTATTATGGTCTTGTTGATAACTTATAAATGTCCAGCCCAAGAGTTACCAAATAAAATTTCTTATATTTTTTAATTTTATGTTATCTAGTGATTATAAATAAATCTCTTCGTGTACGTTGACAGAAGCTATTACTATGCAGTGCATTTTACTCAAATTTTACGTATGTGAGTGGTCGTAACAAAACACTTCATGAATTGACTAGCGCTAACTTGAACCTGTCCAGGACTATACAGCGTGCCGCACCGAACTGGCGCATTAGAATTTTTCGAAGTTCCAGTTGGAATTTCGTTTTGGAACTAGCAGGGTTGTCATGGCCGACGATGATCTACTTGAAGAAAATATTTTCAGTTTTACAGCCCATCCGGTATACTGGGTGTTGATATCAACTTTCTTATTTTAAATGGAATGGTGCAATTCTTATGACTCTAGTGTATTTTTTCGGATCATTTGTAATCAGTTTGTGTTAACGTTCCATATCCGCAAAAATAATAATTTTTGATATATTTGCAACGTTGCCAAAATGTTTACATTTGCACTTTTTTTCAATTAAATTGAATATTTTATAAGATATGAGACATTAAGACAGCATACTAATGTAGACGCAAGTATATGGTCATAGGCATTAATCGCAGCACTAGTGAGGACAAAATCCTATACAGGATGCTTTTGAAATATTAACACTTATTTTATAAAACTACCAGTAAGTAAGTAAGTATGCCAAAGCTCCTAGTTTTAAGCAGTACAACTGATATTTTCATTGAGAACACTGTATACCATGTTTCAAAATGCATCATCTTTTCTTGCATTCATTTGTAGGTGGAACTTGTGGTATTCATTGTGACTAGCTTCTCTATTATTAGGAAAATTTATTTAATACAGCATAGATATCAATGATTAGATATTAGCAAGCTATGAGTATTATTACAACAACAAATAAACACATTGTTACATCTCTTCACGACACATTTAAGTTCAGTAAAGTTAAGTACAGCAAAATATGGCAAATTTTGAAAATTATACAAATGAATATATTTTAAATTTATTTTATATCCATGAAGAGTGTGGCAAGCATATTACTCGAACGCGTCGAGTATTTAACGGTAGATACCAAACATTGCCCTAGAATTAACAGAAAAAGAAATGCAAGAAAGTACAGGGCAATTTTATCCATCTTGGAAAATGGAAAACAAATAAAATTATCATAAAACCTGCCCAGAACAACGAAAATTGATGCATCATTTTCAAACATAGTATACAGAGTGTTCTGAATGAAAGAATCGGTCTTACTAAAAACTAGGAGGTTTGGCATATTTCTGGGAGTATTATGAAATAAGTGTTAATATTTGAAAAACCACCAAGAATAGGTACATATATGAAACCTTAATACCGACCATTCATTTCTGTAATGAAAAATCCCGTGTTCCATTTGAAAAAGAAAAGTTTTTTTTTTAGTTTAAAGATAGTCATATTGGACATGAGTTTCTGAACATCCTGTATAGGATTTTGTGGTTACTAGTGCCGCAATTAATACCTATGACTATGTACTTGCGTACGCATCAGTATGATATCTTAATATCTAATAGGTACCGGATGAAATATTTAATTTAATTGATAATTTGGGCAAAATTGCAAATAACTCAAAACTATTAGGTTTATGGATAAGGAACTTTAATACAAACTAATTACAAATGATCCAAGAAATACACTAGAAGCATAAAAATTGCACCCTCCCATTTGAAATAAGAAAGTTGATATCAACACCCTGTATACTGGATGGGCTATAAAACTAAAAATATTGTCCTTAAATAGATAGTTATTATTATTTATTATTATTATTATTATTATTATTTATAGTCGGCCATGACTAGTCTGAAACTTTCAAAATTAAATTCCAACTGAAACTTCGCAAAATTCTAGTGGTGGGCACTATCGATAGCGACTATCGATAATTATCGATAGTTAACTATCGGTAACTATCGATAGTCCACTATCGATATGAAATCGAATGATAGTGAACTATCGATAATTGCTGTTAGTAGACTAACGATAACTATCGATGACATAATATTCGACAGTAAAATAATGTAAATCCCTTATAGAACATTTAGAAATGGATTAGTTCAGTATTGATAAAATTTAGCCAATTAATGAGACTTGGTCCGTCTATTGATATACAGATAGTGTCTAACAATTTTTTTTCGCGAGATGTAATTTTGAGAACTGTCTTGTATAACTAAAAATAGCGTGAAAAGTGCTTTTGATGATAATATGGATGGTCCAAAAGTAAGTGAATGTAAGTCGGGAAGATAACTAAACGTGTAGATACATAATAAATTATATTTTACAGCAATATAATGAGAATAATTAATTGCGTTACAATCATAATACATAGTAATATATTGTATACTTTATGTGAAAATTTGCGCAATTGGTTTTGCAGTCTTCTGACAAGTACTTACAGTGAGCGGCTTCTGAACCCCTGATATATTAGTCAACAAAAATTTGATTTTAAACATTAAAAAAAAATGATTTAACTTACCGATTATATATGTAAATGCTCAATGCTACCGTTAACACATTCTCACAAAGCAAATATGGGTATGACAATTGAAATAAATAAAATAAAATTGAAAATAAATATAATTTAAAAATAAAAAGTAAATAACATTCTAATATATAAAATAAATACAATTCTGTTTATATTTAAAATGCCTCAAAAAACGGTCATAGTCTAAACAATATCTAAATTTTTGTTTATAAATATTAAAATTTGCCCAAATTCAATGGAAACACGACCAACATTGTTTTAATTTATTTTTATTAAATTTTTATTATATTTATATATATGTATATATTGACGATACATTGTTCTTTACAAATGGCAATAAATTGAATTTGAATTTAATGATGAAACAATAAACCAAAATACTAGTGTTAAGACAATTTCCATTAGTATATTAGTATAACTATCGATAGTCGACTGTCGAGAGTTATCGATAGTTATCGATAGTCGATATCGATAGTTATCGATAGTCAACTATCGATAGTACTATCGATAGTTGAAAATATCGATAGTGCCCACCACTACAAAATTCTAATGAACCAGTTCGGTGGGACTCTGTATATGAAATGTCATCTAATACATATAAATAATATTATTGACTAGAAAATCATGTTTTTTTTTATTTCATTAATTTGTTTCACAAAAACTTGAGTTCTGGTTGAAAAATACATCTTTACAACAAACTTGACAACCCATTGATTCAAATAAAGAAAACAGGGAAATATTTGTTTGTTTGGATATTATTTGACTCTAGTAGAAACTAGCATTTGTTTGATTTAAAGAATATTGTTTGATTGAAGAACAAGCATCTAACAAGTCATGGTACATGGCTTTACAATTCTAGTTGAGCCTTCTGTTAATATTACTATATGTATTACAAATATTCATTATGCCAAAAACCATTGTGATCAGTGATTTAAATATTTATGAGGAATTTAATATTTTGATGTTGCCACGAAAGCGCAAAATAGCCATTAGAATGGATTAGTTAGTGATTAAATGACAATAAGAAGTTAGTGATTTGGATAATCCAGAGCAGTCAAGTAGATTTATGTTGTGCATCGTTGTGGTCAAATGGCGTTTGAGATTAAAGAAAAGGCTAATATAACTAAATGTATAAGTACATATAGGTACACTGTAGTGATATTGTATTAATAAAATGAAACATGCTTGCGAATTAAACCTACGCAACTGCAATACAATTGCTCTCAATGTTTCCAGGTCACTCTGCCCGTTTTCTTCTAAATTATTTGCTTATGACGGTAAAGTTTCTATTTAGTTCAACAGACCAGAGTTAAGTCTATATATGCTAGGACGTTAAATGCAAACATTATAGAACGAAAACTGACCCCGTAAAATACACAGAACCACTAAAATTGAATGCCACCATCAAATGCCGTTCGTACCTGAAAGTAAATAAATTGAATCTGGGACGAGACGAATAATCGGAATCGCGAAAACAGATTCCATCAAATATCTACAGAGCAATATGGAGTTCCCATCTAATACTTGCAAAAGAGATTATCCGTCAATTAATCCCTCAGGAATGGCGTTCATGTAGAGTGATGCGATACCATCGATTCCCGATTAAATGAGGGCGTGCAAATTCTCTCTCGTTACCGATATTTCTACGTACGAGTTAGAGAATTTCTCGTAAGCCACGTGGATTAAAATTAATCAATACTCCATCCATAGCCATTTTTACGGTTTAACAGTAATCGTATTGGTTTTAATTTATTCAATATACTAAGTAAAGTAAAAATAAACAATGATTGCGTTTTCTTTCTTCTGTAAAATGGATTTATTTATTTGTTTTGTAACTTATATTACATCTTGTACATATATGGTAATGTAGTTACTGTTTACAGAAATCCTAAATATGAAATGATAAATATCTATTACTTAGGACCAAAGTTGAATGGGTTACTGGGAAGGCAGCCAAACTGTTCAAATTAAAACGATTCCTTCATGTGAATTATTGTATCTCTGAGGAAGCTAATAAAGAATTACCGAAAGCTCAGACTAGCACATGAAGGAACCGTTTTATTTTGAACAGTTTATCTGCTTTTCCAGTAATCTATTCAACTTTGGTCCTAACATAGTACAGCCAGTACTACCACTTCTCTTCTATTACTATTGTGTAACAAACTCATTCGGTGATAATAAATTAAATCATAAAATAAAATGATTGTGTTTTCGAATAAGGTTGTATTATGCTAATCTTCAGTTCATCAATCTATAAACAACCCATTGCTGTTATAAATAAAATTGTAGCCCGTTTCGTTCCTGTGCACGCTTCAAGCAAAAACTACTGAACATATCAAGATGGGTTTTTTTAAAACTGTTTATAATAGTTCGGTAATCATTTTGCCCTTACAATAAATTAAGTTCTGTATTTCATCACAATAGGGTTTGGTTCTCGCTTTGGATGGTTCTGTTACAGTTTTCGCACTATACGACAATATCACCATTTATGTACGTCCACTACTTTGAACAGTGATAGAACCGTCCGTACGAAGAACCAAAACAATCCTAATATGACCACAGGAAGTCAATTATGAATGCCTATTTTTCTCAATTATTATTTTCTTAGTATTTCATATTTACTTTGCGTATAAAATTATCAAATTAAAATTGCTGTGCCTAATTGGCTTTCAATATGGGGGTGAGAGAAGTTACAAGCGTGACGTAGTTGTGGGTATCTGCTAATATGTAATAAACTAATGTTTGCATTTAGAATTTTAATAGACTTATAAAAGCACATAATCAAATGCGTTGAAGGCCATTAAAAAACAGTAGTGTGGTTACTGTACGAAATATTTAGTAGTTTTAAGTTTTACACATTAGGTTAATCATCATGAATCAGGTTATTTTTATATACACGGTTAGACCGGCACTACGGCTAGTAGGAAGTAAAGTGCATCATTTTCCAGGTTCAGAACACGTAACTGTTCCCAAGCGGTTTAGGAGCTGTTGACGTATCATCCCAAATATAGTAACGCTACATCAAACCATATCTTTTTCCTTCTTTATTTGCTGACTTTTCAGCGACTAGGCTATGCGTCAGTTCCGTTTAGTCCCCTACCTCTGGTTGAGAGAATTCGTTCTTTTTTTCGCTTTCATAATTTGAAGAACAGACCATTTCTAACTTTTTCTACCTTATCTACTTGTACGAGTCCGTTCCGTCAAATTCTAATTCAAACTTCAGGCCCTGCGTTCTCCGTAGGATAACACAAAGAAAGTATGTTCATTTCAAAGAAAAAGCAATATTGCAGCCTGTGTCGCTAACCATCCTTCAACGACCCTTCAAAAAACACATGCAATTAAAGAATTACGAAGTGGCGCCCCGCAGGGATGGGTTTCGGTAGGTACATGTTGCAACCGATGTATCAACCTACCCTTCACAGAGAACATACATACATGTTCTATTACATTCTCATGGAGTCAGCATCTATTATACTCATAGTATTCAACGCTGTAAATACCTATGTAATTCCTTAGTTAATTTGTAAGTAATAAAGTAAAGTATAAATTAGTATATGAAAGGAAGTGTTTTAGTGGCACCCTTAATCATCCTACAAAAGGATAAAATAATCTGAAGTTGCTACCGCAGGTTGTTCCTTGAAATAACCCGGCAATGCCCAACACTACTCTTCCCTTCGAACTCCTCGACTAGCTCCCTGGTTCCCAATGATGGGTGGTCGCGTAGTTTCTGGATGACATTCTTGCGTTTCTTCCTTGCTCTTTTTCCCAGGTCTTCCAATTCTAGGTCTTTTCTTATATCCTAGTTCCTGATATACATCTTCTGGTTAGCACATTCTGTGCCGTCTCCAACACCTTTGCGTTTTTTGTTATCTTTCTTTATCAAAATCTCCTCATCATAAGCTGCCGATGATAGTCCTATTGTTCAAGATTAGGTGTGAGGCTTTCCTTTTTTTGCTATTGCTGTCCTTAGTTTCGTGTATTTGAAACATCAGTGTCGCGTCCAGATTAAGTCCTGTTTGCTCTATCTTGATATTGTTTTCGTCCCATCTCACAGAGATTACTTTGGGTCCCTTATTGGTGAAAGCTTTGAGCCCGAGGTTTGTTTTCTTAATTAAGTAATCGGGTATCCCCGCTTTTTTAAATTTGAAGATAAGCCCCCCTTTCAGACTTTATCGTACGCCTTTTCTATCAAAACCACTGGCGCAGATCTGTTTCCTAGAAGAGGAAACCTAGACACAATCTTTTTTTGTTGTCAAAAAAAAAATAGTGGCGCAACAAGGCTTTTCTCTTCCACGAATTCTGTTGTCTTAGTCTTCATGATCTCCTATGTCATTTTTCCAAACCTGTTCAATTGACTGATGTAAACTGATTGTGATTTTTGTCTACTTCGTTTTTTTTTTTTTTATAATTGCATTAGTTAAAAAGAATACAATAAATTAAGTTCTGCATACTTTTTTCAGATAAATGTTGTTAAATTGTGTCGGAAACTCGTGAATTTCCATTTTCAACTGAAGACCGAATGAACTAAGGAACGATAAAATATCTTAACTTGCATCGTTATCCCTACCCTAAATTTATATTTACAAGTTTTTTGTTTTCCTTTACCGCCTACTTTTGACCTTCTAGAATTCTGAACTCATACAAAATGTAACGGCGAAAGAAATGTGCATTTACCCTAATAAATTCATCAGTACCGAATGGTACAACGAGGCATGTTCCCGATTCAATACATTTTTAGAGACTCTTTTCATATAAATGCTTTCATACGTATTATTTTTTATTATTAATTTTTTCGGAGATGTTACATTTCTTAGCATTTAGAGGTTCTCAATGTCAATTTTATGGTCCGTACCATTAATATGCTGTTTATATAAATATTATGTGCGAAGCTCCATGAGTTTAAGTTCATTTGAAACCCAGGATAAAAAGTTTACTATTAAACTACCTTTCTACAAAATTTCGAAAGGCATAGGTGGCATTTTTAAAGAGCATAATGTGAACACATGTTTCACTGCACAAAATATATTACGAAAATGGTTAGGTACTCCCAAAGATAAACCGCCCGTCAACGAATATAAAATTGGGTGCAGGGACTGCAATAAAGTTTATGTTGGACAGAGCAAGCGGGCCGTCGGATATTATCGATACGGGAGGCTTGATTCATCCAGCGTGGCGCAGCATATTAATGATATGGGGCATAAAATCAACATCGAGAACCTCGAACTACTAAAAAATGTACACCCCGGAAAGAATTAAACGTGTCTGGAAGTATTAATATGAAGAGACTCTAAAAATGTATTTAATCGGGAAACACATTTCTTTCGCAGTTACATTTTGTATGAGTTCAGAATTCATAGAATTCTAGCAGATCAAAAGTAGGCAGAAAAAAAAAGCACTTGTAAATATAAGTTTAGGGGAGGAATAACGAAGCATGTTTAGATATTCTATCGTTTCTTAGTTCATTTGGTCTTCGATTGAAAATGGAATTCCACGAATTTCCGAAACAATTGCTAATAAATCTTTATATAATACACAAAATTTTCAAATTAAGACACAGAAGTACTGAAGATCAAAATAAAAAGAATTCAAACACCAATTTCACTCATGAGAAATTCATTTCATATCAGTTGAATCAACTATAATGATTTTAATATTTTTACTGTTTATGGAGTTAACCATAGCTCAGTAATTTTTTACGTTCCCAATTAACATTACAATCGCATTGCGCATATTAAAAATGGGAAAAACACATTGAGGTTATATGATTCATTTAAAATATCTTTCCTTCAGCAAATGGCAGGAGTTTATAACCAACACCTACGAAAACGAACAGTTAAATAATTTCTGCGAAGCGTCCTCTACAGTCATGTTTCTGTCGTCATTTGTCATGCGGTGGGGTATGTAGTTGAACTACTCCTATTATAACACTGACAGCGTCTATGTTTGTCTATTATTAAGGCCTGTTACAGAAATGTTGTACCACTGTCACCTTACTGTCCTTACATTTTCGTCCAAAGAATGAATCGAAATGCAGTAAATGAATTTTTTTATATATCCTTAAAATATTCTAAATTAATAAGCTAAAAAACTTATAGTTAGAGGAAAACGGTATGAAATTAATTCTACATGCACAAATGGTTTTATATAGAAATGCTTTGGTATTTAAAAAAAGCAAGTACGGATAAGAAACTACCGGTATAATTTACGAACGGTGTCATTTCTGGGGGATAAAAGTCGGTATTGCCGAAAAACAGACTAAATAAGTAAAAAAAAAAATATTGTGTCGGAGATAAAGCTAAATAATTATTTAGAGAACCCTAACAAAACTTCGCCACAAAGAAAATCGTACACCTGTCGGCAATAACAATGCCTTATGACAATAACTTGTCAGGATTTTCACAAGGAATGTGTTTACCTTTATTTTATATAAAAAGGGCACAGAGACAGATTTGAAAAATTAAAATGCCTCCATTTAAATAACACAAAGGTCACTTCATGACGTAAATTTTTTTTATCCAACAAACTCTATATATTTCTAAACTACAAAGTTCAATTCAACCTTTTAACAATAATTGATAATGTCCCTTCTTAACAATAGCTTAATATTCGCTTTATTTTCAGGTTCAGTGATGTTCCACGTGCGAAGGAGGCCGGCGGATTGTGCGCCTCGAAAAAGAAAAAAGAAACCGGGAACGAATACACGTGATCTCCGTGGAGATTCCGTTCCGCTCCTAGTGGAACTCTTTCCAGATGGATCGGCTCCGTTGCCCAGTGACACTAACAGAACGATCCGATTAAATAACGACATTATGGAGGTAAGCGCGGGTATTTACTGGTTTATTATATTGCTCTTGAGAACGCAGACAATTTTTTTTATGACAGATTCCCCGTTTTATTATTTATGATTCGCTCGATGGGATTATGTTTAACCCTGGAGTTTTTCTCTCATCTGTAAGTTCTGAGATTGACATATATATAACATACCTAGATATCGCAGATTTATTTAACCTATTTTTTTTTACTCTACTGTAATCATTTTATTTACTTAACCTATACTTAAACAGTGTACAGCGTCCAAGCGAAGACTGCTCCTTTGATCACATTATAGTTTCATTTCGAAATTCTTTTTTTGTTGTATACGGTGGACCAAATTGGATGTACATAACGAGTAAATATACTTTACAGCGGAGATACGAAAAAATGAGATAGGCAGAGCTGCTTTTGCAAGATAAAAACACCTTTTTCCAGATATTTAATAGTTATTTACGTGGCAAGGCTGAATTGTCACGTTTTGGCACGCCGAGGCGAACAACCATAAGATACTTTCCAGCCGTGATGCATACAAAATTTTCTCGGCTACCACATGATTACCACTTTCTAAAATCGATGTACTTGCATTTGTAGTGTTCAGAATAGCGATGACTCATATATGAATGACAGATTGTTTGACAGCTGTTTTGACAACCGAACTCAGAAAAACTTCAGAATCTTGACAGAAGAGTCCGGTAAAGTAACGGAAGTGACACGTTGATACTTTAATTCTGTATGTACTTATTATAGTCTGTACTGATGAACGGTGAAGTAACGGAAGTGATGCGTTAGTAATTGACAAAGTAATTCATATTTAATCTGTCAAATAATAAGCGCTAGCTTATTTTTTATTATTTTTTTTTTTTAAACAACAGTTGCGCTTTAGATAAATTATTAGGAAATCTAAGGAGCTTTACAAATATATAACAATATATAACTTCATATATAGGTATTGAATATTGACAAAGATATCACACTTTTATGTTTTGCTAATAAAATAGCAGTGCCCCATGGATGTTTAGAATTATGTCATAACCTTCATAAAGTTAGTTGTGTATTAAAGACAAAGTTGTAGGGCGTTTTCAATAAAAATGTTTTAATATACTAAAAAAATGCAAATATCGAACAAAACAAGTTAATTGTAAATGATAAAGTAAAAACTTTAGTTATTCAAATTGCCGTCCGGCATTTGCAATACATTTTTGACACCTCGTTTCTATTGCATTTCTGCTACCTATTTATTGTGCAAATCGATGTGAATTAATCAAAAACTTTAGCCACATTTACACGCAGTTGTTCAGCAGTGTCACAAGTATGTTTATAAATTTCATTGTTTAAGAAACCTCACATAAAAAAATCTAATGGCGTTAAATCTGGAAATCTTGCCGGACATCGTATGGATCTATAAGAGCCAATTCTTTTATATGAGAAATTATGATCTAAATAATTTCTTGTATCTACACTATTATATGCAGGTGCACCATTTAATTGAAAATAACTTTTAGTCTATTTATTATATGGAACGTCATCTAGAAATCATATTAAATGAGCATTTAATAATTCAATGTATCGTCTAGCTGTCAAATTACCATCATATAAAATAATAAAATCTGCAACGTTTTAAAAAGCATCCAATATTAAAACCAAATCGTCCTTGCCTGCTTTTATGGGGAGCTGTGTCACTCAAATAGTGGTTACTATGCCTATTAAATATGCAGCTTCATAACTTCATATTACACAGTTTTTAAAGTTAGCATTTTCTTGACACATTCGCATATACCACCGACAAATATTAATCCTTCTTTCATAATCATTTGGATAGGGAAAATGATTCTAGTTCTGTAGAGCTTGTATTTATGTTTTTTTTTCTCTTAATTCGAAGAGTACTAGTTGTTGATTCTCCTACAGCGTTTTCGATTTCTCTTGAAGAAATGGTTGGAAAGGCTTCTACATATCCCAAAACCGATATTTCCTCTTGCCTTTTATTAACCTTCATATACTTTTAGTATCGAATTTTTCTAAATAATGTATGATTTTTTAAATTATTCCCCAGCCTTTTGAAAATTCGAGCATTGAGTAAATTCCTTTCAGGATATCTCTGAATACACAGATTTATAGCTCCCACGATGTTCTTTCCACATTCAGTATAAATATGCTTGCAACATGTCATATTTTATACGATTGGTAAACTCAACTATTTTTACTAATAATACAACAATGCGAGAACAATATAAAACGAAACTCATTAAACAATAACAGAACTCAAATAACTCGAAGAAGCTAATAACGATATTGGATAAAATAATGTACCTGTAACCCAGATGCATTCACAGTTTGACAGATGAGAAAAGATCAATTGTTTTCTTTGTAAGAACATGGCACTCTGTATAGGAAATAGTACTGATGCATTATTTATCAATCATAGCCCTTGACGCTATTATTCGACAGGTGGAATAACACTTATTTTGTTGATACTCTGCTAACCTCTTCCATATTGATATGTCGTATCCATGGCACACTAGAAATCTATTAGAAAAACGCAATATCTTGCTTAATAATTAAAATAATCATAGAGTGTTATATGTTTTTGTAAAGCCCGTGAAATTTACTATGTAATTATAACATAGGCTACTATGGTTTCTATTTAAGAAAAAATGATATGACGTCATAACTAAACATTTGGGAGGATTATTAAAAATTGGATTTTGATTCTAGATTCATAATAAAAATCCATATCTAAAATGCCCAAACAATTTTTTGAAATTTTAAATAATAAGAAAGTTATAGTGCAACGGTGGGGATGCGGCTCCCATTAAATTTTTAATTATCTTCTTTTCCTTGAACTATTTGTAGTGCGCGTGTGCGCATACCGTATTAGTGTCAGACCACATGTTGAAGAGGGTAGTAGCGGTAGTTTTTAAATCATTTTTCTTTTTCATATATTTTTATGTGATTTGTGAAAATATGCGATTACATTAAATAAAAAGTTTTGAATTTGTGTATCCATATGTGACTCTTCATGAAATATAAAAAAATCAAATTACTTCTCTCTTTGAACTAATATGGGGCCACCACTATAGCGCCTAATACAAATCGAGGAAAAATATTTTTTTTTGTAATATCTTGAAAACGGTAAGATAAATACATTTTTTTATTCATCAGTGTTTTTATCTCGCAAACGTAGGTTTGGGCCGCCTATATCATTTCTTCGTATCTCCGTTGCAAAGCATATTTACCCATTATGTACACCTAATTTGGTCCAGGCTGTACATTAAGTTAAGAAAACGTGAAATTTTAGCAAAATCCTTCCAATTTAAAAAATTAAAAATTTTAATTAAAGCTAGCATCAAATAAAGCTTAGAATCTCCACATTAATTAAATTAATTTGCTCCACCTGTACACGAGTCAAACCAAAAATATTTTCGACTATAAAGAGAGTCCTAAAAGTTAGTAAACGCGTACTTACTGCCTTTGTTTTGTAAATGTGCCAGGCTCTTATATTTTCCATTTTTGAATTCTATACAAAAGAAAGAAATAACATAACTTTATGTAAACTGCTAGACCGTCCATAAAAGATGATCCCGATACAAACCTTCGTCTAAGGTAGCGCGTTGACGTTTGAGTATTCATATTTGAAGTACTATAACTGCACACTTGCAATTAGTCTTATGCAACTATAATATTTTTATATTTTGTCGATTTATAATGTCTATTTATACAGGGTTTCCCACTCATTCGATTTTCAAAGTTCCAGTTTGAATTTGATTTTGAAACTTACAAAGTAGTCATAACGGACTATGATCTATATTTCAATAATATATTTTTAGCTTTATAGCCCATTTGGTATATAGAGTGTTGGTGTCAACTTTCGTATCTTAAATGGAATTGTGCAATTTTCATGAATCTAGTTTATTTCTTGGATAATTTGTGATCAATTTGCATTATCTTCCCTATAAACCTACTAGTTTATGAGACATTTGCAATTTTATCAAAATTTCGACTTTTGCACTCTTTTCAATAATAGTAAATATTTCAGAAGGTATTAGACATTAAAATACTGATGTGGATTCAAATACATGGTAATAGACATTAATCGCTGCACCAGTAACCACAAAAGTCTATACAGAATGTTCAGAAACCCAAGTCCAATATGGATGGAAACTTAAAAAGAACTTTTTTCAAATAGAACGTGCTATTTTTCGTAGCAAATACTAACACTTATTTTTTCATTCAGAACACTATACCGGGTGTCCACACTTAAGTGTGCACTATTGATAACTTTGTTATCTTTGGAGGTACAGAATCGGTCAAATGGTCTTTGATAATCGCCCAAAAGTAGAGTTTGAACAGGCTGATATTTAAATGGATCATATTTATATTTGTTCAGAATTTTATGGATCGTGTTACGAGAAATACCTGATTCTCTGGACAAATCCCTTACAAAATTATTTGGATGTACCTGAAAATATGCCAACACATTTATTTCTATCTCAGGTGATAATATAAAATCATTTTTTTTTCCTCTTCTTTATAAAAATTGTTTCGTTGCTTGTTCATTTTCGATAAAGTTTTAAAAAATAGCGACGGTCTGGAACATCACGGTCAGGAAATTGCTGAATGTAACGTTCTAGCGCTCTATCTGAATTTTTGTTAAACAGCAAGTACAACTCCAACATATCACACTTTTCCAAATGAGTAAATGCCATTGTTACGGTTGAAAAAATTGTAAAAACAGTACTTTTTCCGCACAGTAACTTTAACAACAACAAATATAAATAATTTGACAGCTACTAAACAATATGACGCTTTAATTTTCCATGGATATATCGATTTCATGTAAACAAAACAAAGATAAAGATTTCTCAATAACTATTTTATTTGATATTTTTTTATAATAGTGTACTAAGACTTTTTTGTTCAGTTTGGAATTTTCTTTTAAATTGCAAAACAATATACAGGGCGTTCCATTAAAAAAAATAATTTTTGACGAATATCTAGAGAACACGACGCTCAATTGTTTTTCTGTTTTCACAATTGTTAGCGCCATAAAAAATACTACTACACTACTTTGTCCATTTGACCGATTCTGTACCTCCAAAGATAACAAAGTTATCAATATTGCACACTTAAGTGTGGACACCCGGTATATTATAAATCTTGTTTTAAAAAAATGCATCAATGTTTGTTGTTCTGGACTGGTTTTGCGCCCATTTAATAGTTTTTTATATTCCAAGATAAACTTGCATTCTTTGTTGAGTGCAGGCAAGTATAGATATCTCTTAACGATAGATTGGTAGTGGTCTTCTATTAAATAATTTACTAAGAACTTAAATGTGTTCGTTTTTTATTTGTAATAATACCCATAGCTTGCTAATATCTAACAATTATAATGTCTATGTTGTGCAGTTAAATGAAGTTACTATAATAGGGAAACTAGTCACAATAAATACTGCAAGTATTGCTACAAATGAATGCAGGATATGTACATCAACATTTTGAAACATCATGTACAGAGTGTTCTGAAGGAAACAATCACTCGTTTATAACTAACAACTTTGGCATATTCCTGGCGGTTTTATGAAATAATTGTTACCATTTCAAAAACTACCAGGAATAGGTACATCAAGCTTTAATACCGATCGGTGCATATTCTCTACTCCTGGTTACAATACATGGAATTTTAGCCCGCATGAAAAATAAGTACCGGCGAGACATGTATGTAATAATGAACTTACATCTCAACTAGGGTAGAAACCTGAGGTTCATGTACCATTTCGTCGCTGATAAAGCGGTACGATGAATGCAAATATTATTTCTATGTACAGGATATTTTATTGTTAAATATTTATCTTAAAATATTCTATAAATGCATTCTTTGCATTGGAAATATTTCTGAAACATATTATATTTATATGTATTACATTAATTGAATATTCTATAAAAACAAGATGCTACCTCGGGGTTGGCTCAATTTCTTCTGGAAGTTGAAATTATGAGAAAATGTGAATTTCAAATGAAAATAAGACATTTTATAATCAAGTATAATATTTATGTATAGGTCGATATAAGAAAATGACTAGAACAAGTATAATAAGAAGAATCTTACAACTGCTTTAAAAAAAAAACCCCTTTTAAAAACTTTGTATAATACCTACATCTAAAAAAAAATTACTACATTAAGCCTTGGGGATTGCTTTCTAGAAGTACCTAATCGCAATTATCTTTATTATCCCACGATGGCTGCGTCAGAACCAGACGTACGTACCGAGGGCGTTTTGTTTTCAAGTACAGCCAAGAGCAGATGCGGTCGCATAAGTGTTATTGTTCTCCTTTGTGTTATAAATATGGTCTGCGTTTCTATTCTGGACATTACGAGTACCGATATGCTCTTTGATTAAAAATTAATTTTTAGAGTGCTATGGGAAATTGTGTTTTTTGATAAATAGTCTAATATGGAGGTCTACTTATTACGAAGGCATTTAATTAACTAATCGCTAGGTAATTAATAATGTTTATATTTGAATTATTAAGCTTTTAGGGTTATTATTACTTATCTTGTATTTAAATACACTCCGCCAAAAAAGTATCGCATAAACTAAAAAAGGGCATTTATGAACCAAGATATTTTTATACGTTCACAAAAAGTTTGCCTCGTGTATGTGAACTATAAAAACATTAACAAAATAATGGAACTTAGCGTTTTTACTTTTTTTTTTTTCTAAAAGAACACATTTAGAAAAATGCATATGTGTAAGGTTTGTTCAGTTGTTTATTGAAAGTCTTCCTATACGGACAAATTTTAAAGTGCGAAGTCAGAGTTCTGTACCAACGCTTTTAAAACTAAAATGAGCAATTTAACTTCAGAACAAGTGGCTGCTATAGTTGCTTTAATCGAAGATGGACGATCTCAAGCATACGTTGCTAATTTGATGAACATCAATCAGTCAAGTGTTTCTAGAGCCGGTGCCAGATATAGGGAAACAGGCATTTACAGTAGAAGACCTGTACCAGGTCGTCCAAGATGTTCTACTCGCCAAGATGACCGCTATTTACTACTACAAGCATTACGTCGAAGACATGTAACTGCGAGACAATTGCAGAACGACTTGGCTAGAGTCAGAAATACTCGTGTGAGTACTCAAACTATTCGGAATAGGTTACGACAGAGTGGATTAAGAGCTAGAGTAGCTGTAACAGCCCCTCGTCTCACTAGGAACCACCGAGTGGCTCGCTTAAGGTTTGCCAGAGAACATGTAAATTGGAACATTAATGACTGGGCCAATATACTCTTCACAGATGAGTCAAGATGGTCTTTACACCTCAGATAGGCGTATCTCAGTGTACAGACGAGACGGTGAGCGCTATTCGCAGTGTAATATCAGACCTAGACCTAATTTCACTGGTGGCTCTATTATGGTTTGGGGAGGCATCTGTTTAACAGGTCGTACAGAGTTAGTACCAGTAGACAGAGGTACACTGACTGCCCACAGGTATATAACGGACATTTTAGAAGAACATGTAGTACCATATGCGCCAATTATAGGAAACGAATTCATGTTAATGCACGATAATGCACGACCGCATGTTGCAATAATCGTCCAGGAATACCTTAACGATGTTGGTATCCAGTTTTAGATTGGCCTGCGGTAAGTCCGGACATGAACCCTATCGAGCACGTGTGGGACCTCCTTCACAGACGGATACGAACCCAAAATGTTGCCCCAGCGGACCTGCATGGACTAGCAAATGCTCTCCGTGACGAGTGGGAGAATTTGGATCAGGCTTATATACGGAGGTTAATCGAATCTCTGCCAAACCGTATGCGAGCGGTCATAAGAGCCAGAGGTGGCAATACTCAGTATTAAAAGCTACTGTTATGACATTTTTCTTTCCAAAATTATAATTTCTTGTTTTAATAAAAATCTCAAGTATGAGTTCTTGTTTTTATTTGGCCTGTATTTTATTTAAATAATCATAGAAATGATATCTTAGAGCGCATTAAAGTATATTTACAACTTTATGCTACAAACAAAGATTATGCGATACTTTTATGATTCAAAACTAAATTATGCGATACTTTTTTGGCGGAGTGTATATACAGGATTACCTATATACAAGTTTCGAGTACCTTCTACGATTTCCCTGTTTTTTACAATATATTCTAGAAGGCGCAATCTTTCGCTGAAATAACGGGTTTCTCGGTAGTTTCTTTGAATGTTCCATTTGAAAAAAAAAAAACAGTTCTTTTTAAATTTGAAATGCACTGACCATATTTCCTTCTACAGATCGGTTCTGCCAACGGCGTTGCTTTACAACTGTACGGACCACACATTCAACCGAGGCATTGTGTTATCACCAACACAGACGGAGTTACGTCGTTGACCCCATGTCACGTTGATGCCCACATTTACGTAAACGGACAAAGGATTCATCAGACAGCAATACTCACCCACGGCAGCTTAATTAAATTCGGTAACAGTAACACCTACAGGTTCCTAGACCCGTCGCAAGAAGACAGATCCAGGCATCCGGCTATTGTCGACGGCGCAAGGATTTACGACCGGTAAGTCACAATTGTGTCCCCCTGCTATATGTGTCGATGTTGTCTCGTTTCATTTTTATTTGAACACGTATTTTTTCTCCCTAATTTCGATGCCCCATTTCGTTCGCTTTTTTAATTTGCTAAGTGTTGCATGAAACAGGTCGCCCCGAGCCTTAAGTCCCACAGAACCAAGTAGAGAAAATTTTGAAACCACCTTTGACTTAGAGGGTAATGTCGAAACCGTTTCAACAGCTAGTGGAGCTAGAGAAGACAATAGGTCCTTGGGCTCTTCCTCAGAAAATAGGTTTGTTGTTTTATAGTAAAATGAATCTCCAGTGAGAATGAATTCCAGATTTTATCTGGTGAAACTTGTGCTTAGTGTTCGGAGTATATTGAATCTTATATAAAGCAACCGCAGTAATTTATATAAAAAAACTGGTAAAAACAAGCAATACCGGGCGCTTTTATGTTTTATAGAGCCCTATTTTTGTTCTAAGCACATTAAAAAACAATTTTACAATAATTTTCCAAATTTATTTCATTATTTTTATTTAAAACTTCTTCTAATGTTTGTAATGATTAATTTGCAGATAAAAATATATAACGGATTTATCAAATTGTCGTCCCGATTGTTTCCCTGCGAGCATGATATGCTTTAACTTTGCTAATTACTAAATGTAGGTTCTAAAATTTTACCATAATTTTGTTACTTCCAGAATAAGCGGTATTGATAGATATCCACGTGGCCAGGATCCGATTTTACCAGCAGTTTTAGAATTTCCAGAAGATCCTCAAGAACTATTTTTAGCTCGTGTAATAACTCACTTGGATGTAACAACACCGACATTTCGATTGGCTCCTGCGTATACGCTGTATCTCTGTGCGAGATATAGGGCATCAACACACTATAGGCCTGAATTAACACCAACAGAAAGAGCGCAAAAGTTAACACTTTTACTTCAGCACGCTGCCAAATTAATCCGACACACCGTTCAAGACCGCAGCACTGAAAGCGTTTCACAGGCATTTTGGTTAGCCAATGCCAGCGAACTTTTACATTTTCTCAAGTCAGATAGACATGTTAGCGCTTTTTCACTTCAAGCCCAAGATACTTTAGCCGATTCGGTTCAACTAGCTTTCAGAAATTTGGTTGCTTGCCTAACTGATGAATTAAATTCTGTGATGACAAACTTAATGTCGGATACAGCAGATGATCACCCGAGGGAAATCATAAGCGTATTGAGTAACGCTATGAATCTTTTGCGGAAATGTAGAGTAAATGCTGCATTAACCATTCAATTATTCTCACAATTGTTCCACTGGATATCGGCCAGATCATTGTCTACTATCATTAACAGTCCGCAGTTATGTACCAGGAGTTTTGGAGTAAAATTATTCAACAGATTAAGAAATTTACAGGCATGGGCAGAATCACAAGGGCTAGAACTGGCAGCTGAATGTCACTTGGCTAAAATTGTACAGTGTGCTCATCTTCTTCAGGCACCCAAATATACAGCCGATGATTTGGCCAAATTAAGTGCAGCTTGCTTTAAATTGAATTCTCTACAGCTACGAGCACTACTAACTCAATATAAGGGAGATATTGGAGAACAAGTTGCTCCGGCAGCTCTTCTGGAACATGCAGCAAGAGCCGCAGAAGGCGTTGCAGATGAATTAGCTAGGGCTGAAGGACGAGAAGTGAAATTACATGAGGATTCGGCACCTCCCCTTCAATTACTCCTTCCTGATGATGGATTCAGTTGTGACGTCGTCCAAGGTGTACCGCCTGGTTTAACTGACTTTTTGCATCCTCTACAAGCTTCTGGATTGTGTCGTCTGGCCGTGCAGCCTACTAGCTCAGGTCATTGGACAGTATATATGTCAGCACCTAGACCACCATCAGCTTTAAGTACAACCCAACCAGAAGTACGGATAATGTTTGTTTTGCTAATATACATATGTCATGTTTTTTTATTCGCGCAGGTACAAGTGATTCGTTTGCATAAAAGTGGAGGTGGCATGGGTCTGTCAATAGTAGCAGCTAAAGGCGCTGGCCAGGAAAGACTAGGAATCTACATCAAATCTGTTGTGCCTGGTGGTGCCGCCGATCGAGATGGTCGCTTGGCAGCTGGTGATCAATTGCTATCAGTGGACGGCCAATCCCTTTTAGGTATTACCCAAGAAAAGGCAGCGGAATTTTTAGTACGCACCAGCAGCGTGGTAACGTTAGAAGTAGCGAAAGGTGGAGCTGTATATCATGGCTTGGCCACTCTTCTACAGCAACCTAGTCCTACACCTCACAGAGGTAAGGTTTTGTAAGATAACACATTAGTGTACAACATTTAAATAAAGGGGAAAAGCTCATCATAGTGATATCGCTAAATAATAACTTGTGATACTGCTGTGTAGTATTGTGACGTAATTGCGAAGTACGTAATTATTGTAAACAAGCCCATAGTAGTGAAATGGCTTTTGATCTGTGTAGTTCTGTAATCTGCACTTGAATATGCAGATCATTTAGACCGAAAAAGGAAACATGGAACGTATGGGAGATACGTACAATCGACTACATTAAGTTTTAGGAACTTATTGCAGTCTCTCTCCTATCGCAAGGGATGGCAATAGTTTTGAGGAAATTTTTGGCGCCATGCTGTGTCCTGAGATTTAATGTCGTCTAGTGTATATTGTTATCAATGTTTTAGTACTGAAAATTTAGATTTTTAGTGCTTAATCTTTCCATCTCCGAATAGGAAATGACACTTTAAAAACTATGAAAGCCATATAAGATGTATATAAATTGGCGGAAAACTATATATAGCGACGTTCTTTGTGTATTACTTAATCGTAAACTCGGTTAACATATATTTGGCAACATTGTGGTGTGTTTATGAAGTTTTGTATTATTAATTTTATTTTAATGTGGTACAAGACGCGTTCTTTTTTACCGTCTGGCTAACTTTGACTTTGTGGGTTAGGGTTAATCTATTATTGTGTTATTATATATATTGTTAATTACTGTGCTCGTCATGAGTAGCGCATAACTTAAAGATAGGTTCTTGTTCTCATACATCCGATTTCTTATTATCCAATGGTATAAATCATTTGTTATTGGTGTAGAAAATTTGAAATTTATTTGGCGGTAATCCGGTAATGAGCATTCGAAATCTTAACTTTCTTGCGATTCGGACAAAGTTGATTTATTTTCACCTTTGTCCCAGCTACCTATAATTCAACTTTCCCACTTTCAATCGTTGTCAAAATAGGAAATCGTTAACGTGAGGGTGAACATTTTATTGCAAAAACGAATGTGCCCCTTTTGTTGGCACTGTTGGTTTGCCCACGAAATAGAAAACGAAAGAAAAAATGATTTTGGGGCCAGGATATTTTTAAGCACCGAAATTGTGTTGAAGTAATAGACGGGTAGATTGTGGCTAATTTCATGCAAAAGGCTATTCCTCTTCCACCGTAGGAATGATTAGGTTATCAACTTAATATCCAGGTGTTAAAAAACAAAATGAATGCAGTGATAACGGAAAAATCAATATAAAGCAGATGATTACAAAACTGCCTACTGCAATATATATGTTCAGATAACTATCCAGTCCTACTCCGAACTAACTTCAGCAGCGTCGCAACGTACGGCATCCTAATTTGAGGGAGTTCTGAAATTGAAAGAGTATTTTAAAAGCAGAAACAGACGATTCATACATCAGAAGTAATATAGAGTCAGATACACAGTTGTAGAGATCTGTTTAAGCGCAGAAAATGTACTTACCATTCCAAGTGTATTCATACACATATGTATCGTTGTGTTAAACCTATATGCCATCAATTCGCAATAAGTATATGCGGACCATAAGCATTACTCTCACGACACATGAGGAAATACGCGATTAATTATGTCTTTCCACCGAATATGTATATATGAAACCAGGTCCACCAACAAGCACTTAACATTTTTCCCATTAAACATCACTTCATGGTGGCGTGCATATGTCCTAAGATAGTTGAGAGTGTTACTGCTGTAAAAAAAGCTTCTGCACCACCAATTTCTAAATTGTGCCAAATTTCGCTGTGTTCTCTGTAACTAAAAATATATAGAACACATAGTTCGAAAGATATACAAATTAAAAATAATACTAGAATTTTTTTTTTCATAGAAGGATCATTATCAGCAGTAAAACTGAATAACTACCCTGAAACTATGCTAATTTATGTCTAAATATCTTCTATCTATAATTCTAACTTGAAAAACTTTGGAATTTATCAAATATCTTGTAAAAATTGTAATCGTGTATATATTGAGCAAACTAAAAGATGAATTCAAACTCGTTACAAGGAGCATTTGATCTATCTTAAATTTAGAAGGTTCAACAAATCTACTGTAGCCCTACATATGTTTGAAGAAACCTATAAAGTTGATAATGTAAAGTTAGTTAAGAATGTAAACGGCTATAAGTAATTAAATTGTTATGAAAGTATGGAAATACAGTATGGCCCGAAATAAACCGTACTGAACTTATAATTCTTTAATTTTTTTAACATATTATTTAGACATTATTACATGTTCTAATTGTGCACCCCCTCGTCATGTTATCAAATAAGGGTTGTCTCTGTTTTGCGAAGAATTGTATCCTTTAATTCATCGATGGTTTCTGGTGATCTTTTGAAGACGGCATCTTTGATCATGCCCCAAATGACGCGTCTGGGGAGGTAAGGTTTGGCGAATGTGAAGGATAAGGGAAGTCAGTAAATCGTGAAATGATTTTGGTTTTATAATGTCCCTAAAGAAATTGACGACCGCGGCAGCAGTAGGACAAGTTGCCCCGTCCTGCTGATAAACTTGATCTCGAAATGTCAAATTACGTGCACGACAAAATCAACGTAAATCAGGCATAAAGCGTTGTATGTACCGCTGTTGATTAAGTGTAATTTATCTACCATTCTCTTCGATAAAGTACAAACCGTGATGATTCCGTGTTCCGAAACTGCGTACCAGACACTCACTTTTGCACTATGTAAATGAACTTCTTGAACCTCATCGGGTCTGACAAATCCCAAAAATCTATTTGTGCGCCGATTCACATGGCCAGACAAACGAAAATGTGCTTCGTCTGAAAACCATACATTTTTAAGAAATTCAGGATTTTCATACTGTGACGCGCGGATTCTGGCGCAATATTCCACTCTACTGCGTTAATTCCGAAGATGTAACTGTTGGTGTACGTGAATTACATATGAAAATACACCCAGCTTTTTCAGGATTCTTTGCAAGGAATTTCTCTTTACATCAAGTTGCAACGCTGTCCTTCGCTGGCTGACTCTCGTAGGCCAATGATTCAGAAAATTTGCGTACCGTCAAAACTTTTCATTCTAAACATTTTTTTGTAACATTTTGGCTTACTGTGAATGGAAAACGGTGCTTTACCTGCAACGAAAACAGTTTTAAAGGCCTGCTAGATTTTTAAAAATCGTAAGCAAACGATAAGTAAATTTCAGACCATTTCCCAAATATTAAATTCCAATTCAAAAATGTTTTGTCCATCATACCTATTGTGAACTTACATGAAATTGTACAACCATCGATTGGTTAGTTATATTGCAACTACTTCTCACAGACACCCAGCAGTATGCATATATCCAGGTGTCAGCTGTTATGTATGCGACTATGCTATCCAGTTTCCACTATATTCATTTTTAAATAGCCTTCCGTGAAACACCGTCTACAATTCCCATGAGAATATACTTTTCTCATATATTAGTAATAAACCTATGTACTGTCAGATGACCTACTTATATGATATATAATATTTAAGCACTGTTTTGAGAAGTATACCGATACAAATATTTCAAAATACCATTGCGGAGACAATCACTTTTTTTTCAATACCACCAGAGGTAACACAGATTTTTAAAAGCGGTACTCACAAAAATATGAGCTTTTCCTCGAAAAAAAAAAACGATTAAATCATTGTAAATTACTCTTTTATCTTAAAGCGAAAAGAAGGAAGTGCATGTGCAGATGTCACCGTTTCCACGGTATCTAAATAAATTAATACTAATAACCTGTAGATCGCTAAATGTTAGAGTTTAACAAAAGTTTTGTATTTTTGTGTCTCTATGTTCCTACATGCAGCTATGGATACAGGTTCGCAAGAATCCCTATACGGAGATCGTCATTACAGAATGTATACTCCACCGGTAACCAAGCCAAAAAATAACGTGTTCTTTAGTTCAGATGATAATCTATATAGAACCGAGGTGAGGCAGTTGACAATACCACGAATACAAATTGATTATGAGCCAGAATTTAAATTGCAAATTACCGATTTTTCGGAACCTAATCCTCGAGATGTAACATTTGAATACGAAGACGAGTTCGTACCTTTAGGCATAGCATGCGATTACGCAATGAGCTCGTCCAAAACAACAGAATCGTGGAAGGATAAATCCAGCATGTTTTCAAAACAGAAAAGTCATTCATTAGATGTTAAAGACAGTTCTTTTATTGATATTGAACAAGGTAGCGAATCTGATGCGTATTTGACGATTAGTAACAATAGTAAGAAACTAAAACAAATGTCAACCTCGCTGCAAGATCTTTCTAGCTCCACTTCAAGTATAAATAGTGTTATTCATGACTCTAATCTGGATCTAAGCCAATTAGATAGTCCTGTTAAACAAAAAAATTGGAAATCCCCTGATGATATTCGACATGGGTATGTAAAAAGTTTAGCAAGACAGTTCGAATACGCATTTAATAAAAAGAAAAATATCCCTTGTACAGGAAGCGTGCCAAATCTAAATAAATTATGTGATAGCGAAGATGAACTTGATATTGATAAATATAGACGGTATAAAAGTGCTACACAACTTAGTACGAAATTGAACGAATATGAAAGGGACATCTTACAAAGACTTCTTCAAGATTGGAGTTTACACGGCAGTAAAGGAATGGATCCAGAAGATATTGATTTGAAACCACCTGATGAAAGTGAGAGTTCTACTTTAAAAAAATATATTTTAAATAATGATACAACATATGAAATGCCTAGTACTCGTAAATCACTAGAAAATGAATCGTATGTGGTTGGTAACTCAAATGTTTCACCTAACGATGAGCCTAAACTAAAGCGACTACTATTCTCTGAATTACGAAGTAAACCTATTGTGAAATTCTCTGACGAGGACATACATCTTAGTTCCTGTGACTTGTGCAACAAAGAGGAAAAGAATGGCTGTAAATTGAGTAAAAGGAATCTTACTTCGGAAGATTACACTAGATACTTTAAAACTAACCTGAAGAAAACAGATAAACGTTTTCATTCTGAACCTGATCTATCGCCAAAAACCCGTAGTAAATTAATAAGAGATAACTTAATTTATATTGCTAAATACAATTCAGAATCAAACATAAGTAAATCATCGAATTTCGATCTGGATATAATGCACAAATGTCAATACAGAAACTGTATATTTAATTCAGATTATTTTAATGATGCGGGACCAAACGATGCAAAATTTGCGAAAGAAGAAATAAGAAACATATCTGTCGTCGATATAAAAAGTTTGAATGGAAATATTGACGAAAAACAGGATAGTAAGAAGCTAAAAGGCATATTAAAAAACAGCAATGAGAAACTAAATATTGAAAATAAGAAAGATTCTTCAAAACGTGAACCAATATTTCTGAAAAATATATCTAGAAGGCATAGTGAAATAATTGGTTCGAAATCTTTTAATAATCAATTAATTCGATGCGGCAGCTTAGAGCGACTTACAAATCCGCAACTGATAAAAGATCCAAAGGTTTTGGAATGGAAAAAGTTTCCAGAATCTTATATTGTTAGAAAAAACGGTAAAAATTTAAACAAAAGTGGTGGTGATAATCAAAATAATTCAGAAGAATACCTGAATAGGCGAGCCAAGAGCAGTAAACCGAAAGTAATGGTTTTAAAAAGAAAATACTATCCCAAAACTTGGAAAAGCTGTTCCGATATCAAAAATAGGCAAAAACCTATCAGAAAATGCTGTAGATACGCCAAAACTACCTGCCCAATACTCAGAGGAGCCTCGGAAACGAAGAGAAGAACACAGAGTTGCGCCGATGTTTCTGTTAAGGATGACATCTATTTGGGCTTTAAGTACGCTGATATTGGCAACTTTGATTGTAAGATTTGCCGTTTCTTGATGTCGCACAGTTTCATTTGACGCAGCGGCTGTTTTTATTTTAATATCCTCAACAACATTTTATTGTTTTTTTTTTCACATACTTGTTTAATAATAAATCCGTGTCATTGAGAATGTTTTACTTTACCAATCATTTGAATAAGTAGGTATAAATCGGTATTCAATAGAACCATTAATTATACAGAGCCGAAAATGTATATATAATCACACATTTAGAAGACAATGCACAATAATTAAGAAAATTTTAAGGATCTAATGAATACCCTAAGTTACCATTATATTGTTGTGCTTGCGTACCGTTTTAGTGTAAAACTCATTCTTCACTATTCATTAGTCTGCCTGTCAATAAATAAATAACATAAATAAATAATTCATATAAATGGAAGTGGTTGCATTGAGTTATACACAAAAAATAGCAAATATATATTTGGATATTATTTATGCGTGCGCTTCTTACAAATCCATTCCTTTTATGTACCTACATGCCTTTAAAGTATTTTTTTTTTTAAGAATGATTTGCTTTTAGAAAAGCTTTTGATGTTAACGTCAGACTTACTTTTATTGCCCCAATTCTTATTTTTTGAGTGTGTTAAATAAATCATATACAGAGGAGAATGCCTAGATGTTTATAAAATTTATGTAAATATTAAACAGCAAATTATTTTTTCTTGGTGTGATACGTCACCTTCAGAATCAAATAAAACTACCTACACGTTTCATTTATTGTTTGTATGGTTGCTGTCTTTAGAAAAACTAAACAATAATTGTAAATGAGTTATTACATAATTAAGTTGAAGAAGTAAGTAAAATTATTTACATATTTAAAAAAAATTACAATGAGGATGTGAAACGTACTTTTATCTTATTTAAAAAGTTCTCTTATTAACGATGCTGTACCAAGAAAAAAGAATTTTCTGTTTTATATACACGTTGAACAATATCACACATTAATATTTGTATGTAGTACGCTCAAGAAATAGGATATTCGCTTAATGTTATTGAAATTTTGTAAATTGGGTTTTCTTATAGGGCCCCGACGCATGTCTGAACGAGATCTACCTTCAAGAGTCGACGCTGAACGTACCATACCTTCTTCCAAATCTGTACCTGCCCTTCATCATATTTCTCCAGCTCCAGAACAACCGCGTACCGGAACCCATGATGTATTCAATCCCGGCTATAGTAGGACATCTTCCAATAACAGTATAAATACGAATAGCGCAACACCGACTACCCAAAATGGGCCTGTTGCGAATCAGAACAATTTGAGAAGTCGGTCTACGCATAACTTACACCAACAGGATGCTGGTTTCTATCAAAATCTTAGCATTTACCGGAATAAAATGCCTAGTCCCCAACAACTCGGAGATAGGTGAGTGAAGTGTAGTCATGTGTATAGAGATGAAATATATCAAAATCCTCACTTAAAAAAAAAAAACGCTCATTTATTATGCATTCTATGCACAACATAAAGAATCGGTTGAGGTTTCAATCTTTCATATAATTTTATATAGAATCCAAATAATAATAATAATTGTCAAATAGACAAATAGATGGAAGTTGCATTTTGCTTTATGGTCTCTATAGCAATAAATAAGGAAAATGCAGGTGTGTTAAGTTGGCTTTTGAATTTTCAAAATTTGACTATGCCATCGTTTTGTGCTGATTTAAGCTACAGGGATTTAATTTTGTGCTGCCACCGTTTAACCCCAAAAAAATTTTATAAGTGGTTTGAATATAGACGAAAGGATTGTGGTTGTTGCTACACTAAAGTTAGCAGACGAGGTTTTTATGTCGATCTATTGTACTTATTACGTATAAAGTTAATTACACCGTACATACATACATATTATGGACATCGTTGGAACTGAGGGTTGTGGTGACTGTTACAGTAAAGGTAAGATCTATTGTTGAAGTGATATTTATTGTATTGTACTTAATCAACAATCAGATGCATAAATATTTTTGATTGATTAATAAAGTCATATGCTTAGGAAAAAATAAGCACTTATAGGAAGACATTATGAAAGGTTTTATCCAGAATATATTGTTATAAAATTCTTGGTATAATATAGGTATTAGTTTTTTGGGTATTTTCGGTCTTGATCTACTAAAACTACAACTTCTAGATCACTTTGTTCATTTTTATTAATTGAAACGGTTTGGTTTTCTTGTTCAAACCTATTTCATTCTGGAAATACAAGATATTTTTATTATTTTAAATATATAGGTATACATATTTTTATTTTTAAATTACATATTTACTCTTACCGTGATTATGTTCTTATACATGTAATTATACGCATTAAAATGTCTGGAAATTCTAAATCATATTTTCACGTCTAACAATTACACAACCTATATAGACAACTTTTAAATGTGTGTTGTGTCGTGGAAATTTTTCATTTTATATGTGTTTATTTATCTCGCTCCTGTTCCTTTTTAATTTTTCAAATTTTTATACACTTAAACAAGTTGTTTTCTTTTTCGTTCACATTAGCTGCATTAGTATATCAACATTTATAATCAACCATATTTATCCATCTGTTTGTAGATTAAGTATAATACAATAAATATCACTTCAACAACAGATCACATACCTTTACTGTAACAGCCCTCAGTTTCGATAATGTCCATAATATATATGTTCTAATAAAATACTTTTTTTCGGGCAAGGAACGGCAGCACAAAATTCGTAAAAAGTCTAGGTAATAAGTACAATAAATCGACATAAAAACCTCGTCTGCTGGCCTTAGTGTAACAGTATCGACAACTATTAGCTTCATCCATATTCAAACTATAATATTCTTTAGGATTAAAGGATGGCAGCACAAAATTAAGTCTTTATGGCACAAATCAACACAAAACGATGGCACAGTAAAATTTTTAAAATTCAAAGATATGGTCGTAGCTTCAAGTTGCCCTGCCCATCTTCAATCGTGAATATCTCGAGAAAGAAAAGAGCGCAATTTTTTTTACAGCACAAAACGATGGTATAGTCAAATGTTGAAAAATCAAACATGTGATAGCCAACTTGACGGACCTATAAAATACATAGCGAGACGGCAAATATGTGGCGGTTGCCTCAATATTTACTTATAAAATCTACCTCTAGTATTTAAATCTAACATATACTGATATTGTAAATATTTTACAGAACTTCGGCGTTAAGAAGTTCCCAAAATTCTCTGCAATCCAACGTAACGAGTAGCCAAAGACCTATGTCAGCACACTATCATAATCCTCCCACCACCTCTGCTACTACTTCTCGACTTCCGCTGCACCAGTCGATTCCTAACTTGAAAAGCCCACCAGAGCCTCGATCAGTTCCCTACGCACCCGCCAATCAACAAAACTACAACCCCAATTATGGCGGGCAAACATCTGCGGCGAATTATCCACCTAATCAAACTTTTGCAAGTCAACCGTACGGCAACCAAAAACCTAGTTACGATAGAACCGCTGCTACAGGGCAATATCCCGCAGAAAATCAAAATTATAGCAACTCACCATACGGCAGACAATATGACGAACACAAATACGCTACGTACGGTCAGAGAAACGAAAATTCTTATCCTAGTCCCAATGTGCAAGCCTATTCTGGAAATATACAACAACCATTGCACATAAACGCTAACGGCCAAAGAACAGAAGAAATGAGCAGGCATGATGTTAGATATAATACTGGGCTTCTGAGAGAGGACTACAGGCAAACTCCGCCACAAAGAAACGAAGAATTGTTAAGATATAATAGTACGAACAACGTTCGGATACAGGAAGCGCAGATGCAACAAAGTAAAGGTCAGGAAATGGTGAGTCGCCACGAGGATTTTAACAGAGCCAATGAGATGCGTACTTCGAAAAGCGAAGATGTGCTTCGGCAATATTCCAGTAACCCGAATGATATATTCAGATACGCAAGCAGCGGGAACATCAAAGATAAAACGGACGGGCCCCGACCTGAGGTACACCAGAATAGAGTTAACAATGACGAGCGTAAAGAAGATGGACGATCGACTAATAACGTGAGAGGTCAAGCAAAACTGGCGGAGATGGGAGAAGAGGTTCGGCGAAGACAAAACAGAAATGTACCCAATCAATTCCATTCCCCTAATAATGCTTACTATCAACAACATGCACAATACTATAATCATCAAGGACAATATACTAATAATCAGCAGAACTATGTTCCCAGCCATATACAAATGGCGCAAAATACACAGAGTATGCAAAATTTAAGTATATCACAAAATTATCCATCGAATCATAACTACACCAGTCAAAATTATCCTCAGTATCATAATCAGAATTACCCTCAAACAAATCAAAATCAGAATTATCCGCAAAACGTGACCAGTCCCAGTAATCAACAGACAAACTATTATTCCAATCAACCTACACCCACATCGCCGACTTATACAAAAAATTCCACAATAGTCCCTAAAGTGCTAAGAAAACCGGAAGATCCGCCAGAACTTCCTCCCACAAGTACACACCCCCTATATTCGGCTAGTACTCAAGATCCTCCAAAAATGTCGTTGTACACCAGTGCAAATGCGCTTGCGAAGAATGCCAGAGATCCGTGGGCAAGAGAGGAACAAGAAAAACAGGCTGAAATGAGAAGAGAGCATGTTCGGGCCATGCGTGAACAACAAATCAAAGAACTCATTTCGATACCCAATAGAACTCAACAGCAAGAAGATCATTTGAGAGTGTTACAACTTGAAAGGGAATTTCAAAGGCGTGCAATGGAAGAACCTGAGCAGGAGGATGAAGACACAGAAAAGGTTTCATATGTTATTTTTTCTTATGTAGCGATTAGTAACCTTAAAAAGTGTATACATATATGCAAGCTGTTTCCCCGGTGATATTTTAGAAGCTACAATATAGGGATGGGAAACTTTTTCTCATAACTAAAGTGGCCAAGAAATATTTAATAAAAATACCTATGATCACTAAATTTAAACTTGCTGGTAAAAGTTTCAGGATAAGTTGTTGACGTAATCAGCTGCAGCCACTAGCAGCCAAGTATGAATTTACAAATATTTTCATTAAATTTCCCTTTGACACGTTAATTTTGACAAAAATTTCCCACTACTATATCTATTCTAGTGTACACGAAAGTGTATTACGACATTTCACTTTTAATGGGACTTTGTATATAAGAAATGAGTTATACTGTTTTTTTTTACAATATGATTTATTTTTACAGGAAAATTCAGTTTCCTATACACCGCCACAATCTACAGCCAATACTATACCATCAACAACTATAACATCAAATTTAACTGTCAAACAAGAACCTCCTACCTCAATATTAAAACCCGGAGCTCCTACAAATAATCAGCAGCCTCCACCTGAACCGCAAGCCCCACCTCCACCCGAAAGAGGTTCTAGTTATACTGTAATGTCTTTGAGAAATAAGGAAGGGACGAAACGGGTATCTTTTAACGATACCTCGGCTACTCCACAACCACCAACTAATTTACAACTTGAAGAAACAGTGAGGGAAGATCCAAATGTGAGTGTCTTTGGTACTTTAACTTTGTGACGATTTTTCGGATGTTACTGTTTTAGAGCTTCATAAAGCAAGCTGAAACGATGTTGGCATCACCCACAACCCCCACTGATGCTTCAGGTGCTTCTCCGTCGACAGCGACGCCAGGTGTGATCGGAGCACAGGAAGTCTACAAAGATCCACGTACGAGGCGCTTGGCTGAGCAGGCACAACAAAAACCCCAAGCACCTATTCCGGAAAAGCTTTCGTTTAAGGAAAAAATGAAAATGTTCGCTATGGAGACAGGAGAATCCGGTACACCAAAAGATAAAAGTAAAATATCTCGAGCGCAGAGGGAAATTGATAATTTAAGCACTCCAAATTCTAGCCTAGTACATTAAATAACAGCACAAACTTATATCAATTTCTTACAAGCTCGAGTTCTTTTATGAATGTATTATATGTATGTGTTATGTGCTGTATTATACAGTCCTTGGGTTTCAATGCAATGTTTATACCTATATTTCGAAATACGTCATTGTATGTGCAATACATGGCCTAAAAAATATGATGTCAACCTGCTTAGCTACAGTTGAATGACTACATTGTATATATGTTTGTAATTGTTATATGTGATTCAAACTATCGCAATTTGACACAAAAGGCAGTTGAATTTACTCATTTGCTTGCACTTCAAAATTTGCTTGGGAATTTGTGTAATCGGTCATGATATTCTAGAAATTGACATCAACTAACTATTTCAGGGAGCAAATAAATGGTACCAATGTAAGAACACCAATCACACGCTATTTTACATTCGTTAAGTTCCAAAGGACACCTCAGTGCAAGATGCATAACAACTAACAACATTTACACCTTATATCAGTTCTAGTATATTTTGATCGCATCGATACAACTGAACATGTGGAACAAGTTTACCGTCCATACTATTGTAGAAACACATGTTTAACAACGACTCGTAGATACATTATTTTACTAGATTGACATAGTGGCTTACAAAGTGATTCTATATACCTTCTTTGGTTGAACGTATCTAATCTATCTACATGAGAAGAAATATATATATTGTATAATAAAGAACCTATTTTCGTGTGTATTTTATGATTGTATATGTATTATACATATATACCTACCTATGTAAACTCTTTTAGAGTAGATGATAAAGCAATATACCTTCACCTGTTGACACATGGACCAAACTATTTATAAATATATATATATATCTACATACATATATGTATCACGAGCTTTTCTCGTTAAATCATGAATATTATATAAATGTATAGAAATTCTATTTTATAATGTATGTTTATGTTTCTAAATTACATTCCTTTTTATATAAATGTAAGTATTATAAAATATAATATATCCATATGAAAAAATAAACATTTGCATTTCCTATTCCGTTTTTATTTTGTATAATCACTTAATGTATGGAGCAATATTTATGTAATTGAAATCTCATTGATAGTGTACATAGATACTGTAAATTATAAATGAGAATAGACATTGTTTTTAGTGTAATGAAATATTTAATATTAGGTTATAATGGAAGACTATCGTCTTCTCATGATTTTATGTATTTGTCAATAAATAACACGTTAATATATAACAAAGGCGTATTCTTTGCCTTTTCCAGTTTTATTAAATATTGCCTAATTCTATCTGCTACCCATACTCTTGATATCTTTTGCTGATTGTTAACCAGAAAGTATACATTTTATGTACCGCAAGAAATGCATGATATTTCATACATTTTTTTATTGTGTTTATACTTGAACATTAATCTAAAACATGATTTTTTTTGTTATTAGCTCTCAACAATTTTACACTGTTTTTATTTTAATTTACGTTTTTTTTTAAGATTAATATACAATAATACTGTTCAAGGGTGTGGTACATAAGGCCCTGCAATTTTTCAATTTATAATTCAGTAAGGAATATATCATAAACACAGGCCGCCTACTTTTGAGATGCGAGATACTGGAATGGTATCTTTTTAAATTGCAGCGTAAAAAATCTATGCAATTTGCCTAATATAGGAAATAAAGTGAAAAATTTCCGATTTGGTATAATGTAAACAAAATTTCTATTATTCCGAATAATTTTGGAAATAAACCTAAGCAAATTTGAGAGGACAAAATAAGATGCAATATTTAATGGAAGTGCCATAGGTCTAGCGGTCTATTAGCGTGAACAAGATTTGTCATAACTAATGCAGGGTTTTGAAAGTTGGTAGATAGAAGTTTTCGATCTTAATGAAATCCTTTAAAATCTTGGGGTTTGCAATTGTTTGGTGCTTACTTTATTCGTAAAATATTTCCAAGTTTCTTAAACTTCCGGTCAATGCAAAGTTACCATGAAATTTGTTATTTCAAATGAAACAGCCTGTTTATTGTTACATTTTTGAATTCAGTATAAAATTCTATCTCGTTCACAAGGGTTTCCTATATGTATCTTCAACTGTTTCTAAGATATTCCGAGTTGTTGTGAAAATTTTGACATTCATACCGTAATAAGTACGTAATAGATTATTTTTCACTTGCTTTATGTGCCAGAGGTCTAGCATTTTAAAACTAGCTCATACTAACTACTAACGTTGTTTCGCCAAAACGTAATAAAAGTTATCTGTCATATACAGGCTGTCGAAACATTAGTTATATATCAAAGAATTTTTAAAGTTGACTTTTTTTTCAAATATATATGTTGTATGATTTTAATTTTTTTTGTGGAAAATTAAATTCTAGACCGATCTGCTACAACATTCCTTATGCCAATCTTTAATAGTTTTCTTTAAAATATTCTCTTTATTTGTACATGCCTTCAAATTACATATTGTTCTCGTTAGATGATTAGCACTATCTTGATAATTCTGATCTACATTATTAATCCTGCATATTGCCAAGTTTTTCTGTTAAACAAGGCCAATTCGACAGTATTGTAGAATTGAATATGCAAATTCATTATCTAAAAACCGTTATAGCTATATATAATTCGTATTATAATTAGTGGTGGGCACTATCGATATTTTCAACTATCGATAGTCGACTATCGATAACTCTCGATAGTCGACTATCGATAGTTATACCACAGATAAGTATACCAGATAGCTCACCTTACGGGAGAATTGGCAGCGGCTTTCGCTGAAATGGGAACCCTCGAGCAAATAGTTGGGAACCCTGCGTGAGTTCAATCGGAGCGCTGCATGTAAGTCTCCGCACTTCAGTCGCCGGTGGACAGTCGCGTAGGCACGTACGCTAGCATTAAAATGCCTACACGCGGTGCTGGGAATAAATGCGTATATATACGCTGCGGAAAGTCTCGGAAGAGTTTTAGAGATTAATAAGTTATTTAAAATCCCGGAATATAACTTATTGCGTGCTGAATGGATCAAAAATGCGGGTAAATACGTGTTGGGATATCTTTGTTACAAGAATACAACAGTAAAAACTCACGACAATATTGCATTCAACATACATATATTGATATTGTAAATTATAATTAAACATTAATACATCATCAAAATAAAATAAAAATGCAGACTTTAGTTGTAAGAAAATTGTAACAAATTTAATTATTAAATTTACACACTCTTGAGAGACCTACCAAACGTCACGTATATATGTAAGTATATAGGCTGTTTTAAATTTGGGGGTCATTATAAATTATAGGGATTTTGTTTATTAAAAGAAAGATACAATGTATGTAGGTTTAAATTCGACATAGCTAAATTTGACAAATAATGTAACAAAAAAAATAGGGGTAGATCATTTGCAAAGCTTAACGCCGTAAGTCATCAGACAGACAGGTTTTTGATTTGTGCTTATATCGTCTATAAATTTGAAATTGTCAAAACTAAAGTTTTAAAAAAAAATCTGTATTTATAAGCGAAAACTCCACGGTAATTCGTGAATTTGCACCTGCAAATTATACGCTTCTGCTTTTTTGGGGTGGATATATAATTATATTAAGTTAGGGAATTTTCTGCTTATACCCCAGTTTAGACTATATATCTTTTTGTAGTAGCCGAGATGACCCTAGCACCACAAATATTAAAATATGTATTGTATACTTTTAAAATATACAGGTTATTTACGCTATACGGCACGGAATATTATGGCCAAAACACGTGACGTTCAAAAAGTTTTTCACTTTTGGGATGTATGGGGGTTTATTATAGTTACTTTTTAAAATTACTTTCATATTATACAGAATGTTCCAAAAGCACGAAAAGTATCAAAGTTGTGTTTTTTTTAAATGTATCCCTCTTCTATTATTGCACTTCTGGATTTTCTGATCAAAATAGATGTCTGTTTTAATAAGGTTTATAATAATTAAACCTTAACGTTTTTCAAAGAATTTGAATTTTGGAAAAATCTCATCTAATTTTCTTCGAAGCTTATGGTAAAGTGTATCAATTATAATAAACTTGGTATCTTATACAAGGTGTACAAAAATTAAAACTAATCGAATAAGAATTGTAAGTGGCTATAACTTGATTAATTTAAATAGAACGCCATAGTTTTTAATTTAGCAGGAAATGTACTTTTTAATTACCTATCGAATGGTATTTATAGGTTAAGCTTTAAGTCTTCGCATTTGAATATGCTAAATAATCGTTTTTTGCACCATTTGATGTTTCTAACCTATCTAGGTGCCTATATAGTACTGAGAAATATCAGATAATTTACAACTATAAGAATAATAATGAAGAATATCTTTATAAGTGCTTGGAAACTTTACGTAATTTATAATCCAATCGCCTATAACAACAATAATGGTAATAACATATCAACGATAACATAAAACAAAAGCAAAATATGTATTTAGAACAAAAAAAATGAATTATCTGACATTTCTAAAAACTATACTATAGGCAGGCAACTAAATACAGTAGACCTCTTATTTAAAAAACGGCTAATGGTGCAAGAAACGACCATTTTTATGTTTTTACAGATTTATTATTATGTAAAAACGTGAAAACTTAAAGCTATAAATACCGATAGTAATTATAAAGTACATTTGCTGGTAAATTCAAAAATATGGTGCTCTATTTAAATTAATCAAGTTATAGCCAGCTAAAGTTCTTATTTGAATAGTTTTAATTTTTGTACATCCTGTATAAGATGGTAAGTTATTGTAATTGGGTTATAAAATATGGTCCATTGTTACACTTTATTGTAAATTTCACTTACATAACTTAAATACTTCTTAGGTATTTCAAACATGATATTTAGATTAAATTTTCACAAAATTACAATTATTTAAAAACCTTAAGGTTTAGTTATTATAAACCTTATTAAAACAGACACTTATTTTGATTAGACAATCCAAAATGCAATAATATACAAACTATTTTGGAGCACCCTGTATAACATAAAAATAATTTGAAAAAGTAACCATATATCCCAAGAGTGAAATTTTTTAACATCACGTGTTTTGGCCACAATATTCCGTGCCGTATAGCGAGAATGGCCCTGTATATATTATACATATTTTAAGAAGATTTGATGTTACTTGGGGATAATAAAGAATGATAATTGACTTTAAATCGGATTTATAACATTTCGACTAGATGCAGTACAATTATCACTATTCATTATCTCCGTTGCTATCAAGAAAAAAAAAACTTCATATACTATAACAATAATTCAATAGTTCGTGCAATTTCAGGCTTTATTTTCAATATACTATGTGACTTGACATTATCAATTAAATATCTTGTTACTTTTCGACTACTTAATATAAAAAATCAGAAATGTATGAATTTTATAACTAGCATCTTAATGATGCAATAGTAAAATGGAAATTAAAATATTACTGCAATAAATGTAAGTCAAGAAAAATGTGCCGCGATTAAATTTAATAAAACGATCAAAACAATTAACAATTACATTAAACATGACAAACTACATTTAAAAAAAATCTATCTATAAAATCATCTTTTTTTTAACGTAGTTTGTCATGTTTAATGTAGTTGTTAATTGTTCTCATCATACATATCTGAAGAAGACTATGTTAAGTAGTCGAAACGTAACAAGATATTTAATTGATAATGTGAAGTCACATATATTGAAAATAAATAAATAAAATAATAATTCCAGGAATTATTGTGTTATTTAAATAAGCTACTGGCTATAAACTTTGATTCCTTCTAATATATTATAACAACCATAAAATATATTCTTATGAGACACATACGAATAAATTCAATAAATACATTACGCGCACTCAAGTCAATCTGGACAGTCTATAGAAAATATTCATATTCTTAGCGTAAGCAATTCGCATTCAAGGAGGTATAAATTCTATTCAATTTGTTATTTTAGGTAAATAACAGCTGTGCGGCAAAAAAGCATATTTCATAAATAAAAACGACTAGCGAGCCGGGTACCCTTTCCACACTCCGACGTTTGCTCTCCGACCGTACCCCGGGCTCCCCGCAGCTATCTATGTTTCATAAAATCGTAATATTGCAGCCTTTATTTATGCAACCCGTGATAATCGGGCAAATTTGCCACGGTGAGCTATCTGTTTACTTATCTGTGGTTATACTAATATACTAATGGAAATTGTCTTAACACTAGTATTTTTGTTCATTGTTTCATCACCAAATTCAAATTCAATTTATTGCCATTTGTAAAGAACAATGTATCGTCAATATATACATATATATAAATATAATAAAAATTTAATAAAAATAAATAAATAATAGTGTACTAGATGTGCACATTGGCGCACATTGATATTACAAAAGAAGGAATTAGTTCTACTCAATGAGTAGTTGATGATTGATAACACATTCCTTTTTATATAAAAAGACAATATAAAATAACACAAACCTTTAGGCTACTCAGAAAAAAAAATAAATTAAAACAATGCTTGTCGTGTTTCCATTGAATTTGGGCAAATTTTAATATTTATAAACAAAAATTTAGATATTGTTTAGACTATGACCGTTTTTTGAGGCATTTTAAATATAAACAGAATTGTATTGATTTTATATATTAGAATGTTATTTACTTTTTATTTTAAAATTATATTTATTTCAATTGTCATACCCATATTTGCTTTGTGAGAATGTGTTAACGGCAGCATTGAGCATTTACATATATAATCGGTAAGTTAAATCATTTTTTTTTAATTTTTAAAATCAAATTTTTGTTGACTAATATATCAGGGATTCAGAAGCCGCTCACTGTAAGTACTTATCAGAAGACTGCAAAACCAATTGCGCAAATTTTTACATAAAGTATACAATATATTACTGTTATGATTGTAACGCAATTAATCATTCTCATTATATTGCTGTAAAATATCATTTATTATGTATCTACACGTTTAGGTATCTTCAAAATTACATCTCGCGAAAAAAAATTGTTAGACACTATCCGTATATCAATAGACGGACCAAGTCTCATTAATTGGCTAATTTTTATCAATACTGAACTAATCCATTTCTAAATGTTCTATAAGAGATTTACATTATTTTACTGTCCAATATTATGTCATCGATAGTTATCGTTAGTCTACTATCAGCAATTATCGATAGTTCACTATCATTCGATTTCATATCGATAGTTACCGATAGTCAACTATCGATAATTATCGATAGTCAACTATCGTTAGTTATCGATAGCTCACTATCGATAGTTATCGATAGTCAACTATCGATAGTTATCGATAGTCAACTATCGATAGTTATCGATGGTCAACTATCGATAGTCGAAACTATCGATAGTCAAAACTATCGATAGTCGCTATCGATAGTGCCCACCACTAATTATAATACGTTATTTTATTATTTCCATAACAAAATACTTCAGTGCATTCGACTGAAAGTACATCAGTTGCCTATAGTTTGACAAAATTCTCTGGGATACAGTCTTCCTCCATCTTTGTTCAAATACACAAGTTTACAAAACACCATCGCAGCACGTGAAAAATGTCATCCTGAACCTTGAAGAAACGGATGTGGATCCTGGAAAGGCTTGTTAATTTACAAAAACAGTCCTCAATGATAGAGTAACAACGAAACTATCAAGATCTGGCTAATGGTGACTGTGATATTCATGCCGGATCTTTGGGAAGGCACGAATTTATGAACAGTTGAATGCTTCCGAGGAGTTGAGAGTATTAGCCAAGATTCCAGAAAAGAAAAAATCAGTAGAAGTGGTTAAGATACGTCTGGAAAATCTTCAAGAAACCAGGATGTTGATGGTCAACATAAGAGTAATTGAAGAGATCCTTCAACAAAGCAAGGCGGTTTCAGCTACACTTACGGTGGCGATGAAAAACTTCAATCTCGTACTCAAACAGGAACCCTGCGTTTGCGGGGTTAAGACAAGGAATCACCAGATGTGAACTAATTTGTAATAGAACCTCTGAAGTACCCAGAACCTGCAGAAACACCTAAACATACTAACTTCAAGTCCTCCAGGAAAAATAAGGTCAGGGGATGATGGCAATATGTCGAGGTGTTTAACTCGGATCGGCATATCTTTGTTTTGATGACCTTGGCCTACCACCAGTCAGGGAAGTGGGAAACCTGGTGATAAGCAGCAGATCATAACTTCATATTGGCTATAATACGAATTCACACCACATCACCTGGGGAGGCAGGATACAAACTCACGATCACTTAGGTATCTCTCATGTGGTGGACAAATATGCAGTGCAGCTAGCGTGTTTAGAAATAATAACAGGAACACTAAGGATTATTTCTCCAGCAGCAACGGAACGCTTCCTTCTAGGAGGCGTTCCATTCCACCTTCCTCTCTATTTGGTGATAATATTGTCAATCATGTGGAAAGCAGACGTTAGGAAATGAGAGCAGGCCAGACCACGATTTCGAGATATCTATTTAACAGAAATTTGTAGTAGGTGTAAATCACGAATCGGAGAAGCTGGAATCAATCATACTAAAGAGGCTGCTATATCAGTGATTTGATCTAGTTTACAGACAGGAGCTAGAATTTAGAGTAACGTAAAAACTACAGTGATCACCACTGTACTAGGAAATGTCTTCGAAACTAAAGCATACACAATATTGCATTGTGTAACAAAAATCAACTAAAGGGCTTCTAAAAACGGATCTGTATTGCAACAGACAACTAAACGCAAGTGAATTCTAAGGCACACTCAGGTTACGGGAACGTTTTTGGACGCGTTTGGGAACGCATTCAAGAATAGGGTACGGCCTGGAATTTATAATTTTATATCTATACAATTTTCTAGTATTCGCTTTTTGTAAATAATAATAATAATAATAACGTTTATTGATGTCCAACAGGTACAGACCCAAAAGAGGACACAAAATACAGTAATGTATTGCAAGTGTTAAATAAATATTAATATTGAAATATGTCTGCTGTTCCGCCGTTTCCAAGCCTAGCCATCACTGAAATAGGTGAACGTTTCATTAAGTTTGTCCTGGCTTGAGGTGGCCTAAAGGTGCATTCGCTCCTAGAGTTCAAACGTGGAACGTGAAAACTGATATTCTCCATAAGATACGGGCAGTCAATTTTGTTTCCAAGCAAATTCACCAAGAATTTACGAGCTAACACGTCACGACGTTCCGATAGGGACACCATTCCATGACGCTCCAGTAGCTCCAACTGAGGTATGCCAACTTCCGGATATATTCCGTCCAGTTTATAAGATAGAAATTTAAGGAATTTACGGTGAATTCTATCAAGCTGCAAACAATCACACGCATAGATTGGATACCAAACCAGTGGCGCATACTCCAGCTTGCTAAGAACATAAGCGTTGTATAAAATCTTCAAGAGATCAATGTCGGTGAAGTAACGCGAGACACGCATCAGGAACCCAAGAGAACTGAAAGCACTTTTGCATACAGATGTAATTTGCGATTTAAAGGTGAAAGCACTATCAAAGAGAACACCAAGATCCTTACATTCAGTTCTTCTTTTCAGCGACGTATTATTAATTTTGTAATCCGCGATGATCGGTGACCCGACTCTTGCATATGACACGATGCTGCACTTCCCGACATTAAGATTAAGGCTGTTAGATGTACACCAGTTAACAAGTTTGTTTAGATTTTCCTGTAGCAAGACGACGTCACGGTTAGTTGACAGCTGTGTATATAATTTAATATCATCTGCGTAGGCGAGGACCGAGCAGGTAAGACATGTCAAGAGGTAATTCATAAAAATATTAAATAAGAGGGGGCCTAAATTTGAGCCCTGTGGGACACCTGCATGTAAGGTATATTCCGTAGATACAAATCCGTTGTAAGAGACATAACACTCGCGTTTTATTAAATAAGAACCCATTAGAGTAACAGCACATGGAGTAAAACCAAAAGCTTCTAGTTTTGATAGGAGTGAATGCTCTATTGTATCAAAGGCTTTAGATAGGTCCGTATAAATGACATCCACTTGACCGCGCTTGTCCAATGCTTCACTAACAAATTGTGTAAAACAGGTCAAATTGGTAGCTGTAGAACGACCAGTAATGAAGCCATGCTGATTGGGAGAAATATAGGATTGAGTACTGCTATAAATAGAGGAGTAAAGAATTTTTTCATAGACCTTTGCAAAATTTGATAGAATAGATATTGGTCGGTAATTGGAAAGCAGGCTTTTATCACCCGATTTCAGTATTGGAGTAATCTTCGTCTTTTTCCAAAGTTTAGGAAAGGTTCCAGAGGCTATTGATAAATTAATAATTTTCGTTAACGGAGACGCCAGAACATATCTGCAATCCTTAATTAAAAAGGCAGGTATCATATCGCAACCCGATGTGAACTTACTAGAAAAAGTAGACATAGTTTTAATTACTTCATTTTCAGTTGTAGGTGTGAAAGCACAAGGAAGGCTGTTAGCAGTTGCTTTGTCAAAATAATCAGTCCTGTGGGATTTGTAAGTCCCTGAGAAAAGATCAGTAAAGCCAGACATATGTCAATTTATGTTAGTTTACACACTGATTTAACTCAAATGTCAGTCAATGTATAACATTAATTTGATAAGTACGTGCAACTTCACAAACTACAAATTTTAAAAATTTGTTTGCTAAGTTAGTACGTCACGCTCCCAGCGGCTTGTGTTTTTGGCGGGAATTTTTACGTTTTGAATTTAATTGTTTGTTATTGTAGAAGTTAAAACGCTAATATTTCATGTTATTATCTATCAGAAAAAAAAATATTTTGAAAAATTGGAATGTACCCTATTGATTAATCCGAGAGAGTCATCATAAGCTTCATATATAGCCCCTGTACCTGTTCTAATGTTGTCAAAAAACACAGCTTAGTGCTGGTATGTATTCAAGGGAAACACAAAGGACACTGGAACAATACAACCAGGCAAATTCATGGAAAACCTTATTAAAGAGCTGTCAAAGAAGTCTGAAGAACTACTAAAGCTTAGTACGAATCATTTCCGCACAGTAACAGTTTTCCTAACGGAACCAACACTAGGGGTACTTATGGGATGACAACGAGCACATGCCACATCATGTGCTTTTGATTTAAAAAGACAGGCAATTGGAAAGCTAAAAACAAACTTAGCAGATTATTTCGTCAAAGACTTGTACATATTGGTACAAGGTAGCAGGATCTCCTCCTCCAATCTTGAGAAATGGCTGGTATGATTTAATATGTGAGAGCAACGGGAAATTAAAGTCAAGAGACTAGTGTTTTCAGAGACTCAAAATCAGATAGCTCCAGCAACAAAAAAAAACCCACAGCATACCGAATACTCATGGCATTTTTCGTTTGTTCAACAAACATTGTATATTTACATTGCTAGTATGCTTTTGTGTACTTCAGTATGTAAGTATAGGTATAAGAAAACATGTTTCTTATCGATAAAGACAATTTCTATCACACAATTTCTGGTGTTTCAGTGGCTGTAAACCGCTTACAGCAATACCAAAACCTGTTATTAAAAGTGTCAGGCTCCATCTTGTGGCGAGTACACAGGCAGTTTGAATAGATATTTAAAACGCAATTGTTCAACTTCAAATTGTTTAAATGCTATCAAACTAGAAATAAAACGATAATCTATTAGTTTTCTATAAAAAGAAAACAAACTTTATTTTATAATTCTAACTGGCAAAGTAAACATATAGAGATAAAGGTGTAAGATCATATAATAGCTAAATAAGCTATCACAGTTGTTTACCTCATCGCTTATTATAAAATACAACTAAATGACTGATTCAAGTTATTTATCAACAAAATTAATTGGGAATTTTGCAGCAATGCGCATTGTCCTCTTCCTATAAGGCTTTTGTGCGTCTGAGACGGACGGTGGGGGTCCCTGAAAGATCGAGATATTGAAAATGTAATTGTAATTTTATTAACTTTACCTTTGACATTTGGTTCATGTATGACTTATTGTCTCTATGCGTCGATGCAGCCATGGCATTTTGTCTTGCGGAATCACTTTTACTAACATGTACATTTCGATTTTTATGCTTTACAGCTTGTAAAGGAATAAAAGATGATGCGATGGTAGAATTTACATATATTTTTGAATTTGATGTGTTGGTCTGCATCAATACAGAATCTGATTATAAATCGTATTATAGAAGGAAGTAATTTATTTACCTTCCCATCTGGTGTGGTATTTTTACTTTGCTGTTGGCACCAAGTTTTCGGTGGTTGTGGAATAAACGGCATTGTCGGTTGTGGCAACGTAAGGTTCTGAAAGAGCGATTTTGATACATTATTATTACGTGAGTCATACCGAACATACATCTATTATCCTAAGCACTTCGCCGGCAGTATTTTCACATGCTTCCGCTTTGTCGACAGATGGTTTTCCGCAAACTACTTGCCTATTAAGTGGATTCAGTAATTGAGCTTGTACAGTTTTGTCGGGTAAATCAAAATAACTATAATGAGGGCAGCCCAGACCACTGGATTGGTAATATGAGAGTAGTTTCGCACTGTTACGTACCATACCTTCTTGTTTTGGTTGAATAGGAACTAGAGGTTTGTTTTTAGCGTGCTGCAAATAAACAAAAAAAAATTATATCATTGAACCATTACATGATTATAATTTTAAGCTACAGGTCATTTTTATAATTGTAAAATATTATTATTATTACTATTATTAATAGCGACTTTCCGTCTCGTTTGTGTCGGTTCCTTATTGAACCAAGAAACGGAGTATGGCCTCTCTACAGCCCAAAGAACAGATCCAGTCCGATGAAATATGTCAACGGTCCCGGACTGGTGTCTAGGAGAAGGGAGGTGTTTTTAGCCGGTAGTCTTCATTTGAAGGAGTCCAGCACTCAGTGCGCAAAGGCATTTTCACCTCCCGAAGAACCCGAACGAAAATTTTGTGTTTGTAAGTACCCCGTTCAATCACAACATTTTCACAGGTAGACATATTAAAAGGATTGTACCCACAAAAGAAAAATCACAGGTGTCAATGCGATGTTTGGCACGTAGAAAACCGCTATCCAAGGTTGCAGCTCCTTCGGGTTCGGCAAAATTTCAATGGGTGTACCATCCCCACGTATACATCAAATAGGGCGAGTTTTTAAATTCATAGATTATATTTTATCACTACCTAACTAATGTACTAAACTGAGATGCGGTATAATCGATGAAATTAACAGCTCCCCCATAGATATTAGTGCCTAGAAGTGTCAAGGTGTATTCCACAACCCGATGCTTCGTCCAGCAACAACACATTCATACATAGGTAAACCCACTCTAAATCTTCATAGTTGCCTCACCTAAAAATCTGTAAATCCAAATGAAAATATTTACGTTTTGCATTGTTAGAATATAGTGTATATTAAGTGGTGGTTGCACTCCCATCCTAATAAGATCTTTATATACAACATAAATTGCTTTAACAAAGAAATTCAAGAGATACGATACTATTACCGTTTTTTATAGTCAGATAACTCTTTTATCAGTGTTTATATTTCATTATTTAGTCAATGCAAGGTCTATCAGGGAATTACCCGATATTGAACGTGATTGCGTATGTGTTCAAAATAATCATCTATTAGTCACGCTTGTGCATATAAAATTCTAAGTGTAGTATTACTCGTGCCAGGGAACTGGCTGGATGTGTTATTTGTTGTGAATAATGGTAAGATATACACATACATAATTAGATATATAGTAGTTTTCTAACACTATTACCTAGAAAGTTACAAAGTTATTGGATTAAAATTATATTTGCAGTGACATTAAAAAATAGTCACATTATTTGAATTATTCTTGGTGCACATATCAGTATATCTCTTGATTGTAATAAAGGAAACGGTACTTTAAAACAAATTTAGAAGAAAACAAAAAATATATTTCCTCTACCCTAGAATAGTCACATTTTCAACACTGACAAAACTAAAAGCACTTCAAACAGAAATATAAACATAATCATTTGAAAGAACATAATCGCAAAATAACACTACAGTATCAAGCCTGGAAAGTGATGTTTTATCGAAGGTGTTTGAAGATTGCAAGCCGAGACGAGTAACTAAACGAGTTCGATAAAAACGGTTCCAAGCCGTGGTGCGTACAAATTTTTTTGGTTATCACATAATTACCATTTACTAAAATAAATTTACTTGCATTAAGAATACAGATCACTCATATTTGAATGACATATTGTTTGACAGCTGCAACCGAAACCCGACAAACTTCAGAATCTTGACAAAAGAATATGGTAAGTGTAAGTAAGTGACGCGTTGGTAGTTCAATTCGGTATGTATTTATTGTACTTTACCAACCACGCACGGTAAAATAACGGAAGTGACGGGTTGACAGTTCAATTCTTAGTCCATTTCGGCAAAGTGGCGCTTTCTATCCTCGAATGAGTGTATTAAGGTTGTACTTTCGGATGTATAAAAATCGAAAATAGTTGTTTACGTATCGAGGCTGGAAATAATGTTTTATTGAACGAGTTTGGTGATTTCCAGTCGTGGTGCGAACAATATTTTTTATACTACATGATTACCACTTGCATTTGTAGTGTTCAGTACGTTGTACTTTGGGACACGATAGTCGAAAAATATAATTTATTTGGGTGATTTTAATATAGACCTACTCGATCAAGGTTCGCCCGTCTCACGTTATTTAACCGAAAGTCTTTCTTGTTTGGAGTCCAATCAAGTAATAAGTGATTTAACCAGAATCACAGATACTTCTGCAACTTTGTTAGATCTGATATTATGTAGTTGTTTCCAAACAGAAACACTTATCGGTTCTTCGGTTAGGAATTTTTACCATTTTAATGAATATATAATTAATATGCATGTTTGGTTACAAACTACTATTTTCGGATTTTATTCAATTGGTATATACCATTCCTTTTTTGCATACAAACATATCCTACCCAATAAAATTTAAATAACATAGTGGAGTCTTATGCAGCTGGCCTTATTCGCCCGGAAGTAAACAGATTTTTTTAAGGATTGAAAATCGTTTGGGATTACATCTAAAGGAAAAACACTATCAATAAAATAAACGTTTTGAGCAGAATATTTAATTTTAAACCTTTGGATTTGTTTTTTTATCAATTCGTCTGATAAAAATTTTGTTTTTAAATGCAGTGACTAACGTAATATTATTTACTTTATTAATTATTTAATTTGTCAATTACACTCAGTGTCAGATAACGCGAAATATTCTGGATTATTCCATACTTATTCCAGAGGTTATTTTCTCTTTCGTATTTCGTCGTGTGTCAATGGAAATGAATATCACAGTTTGGCGAGTAGAAATGTATAGTAAATAAAGTTTTCATTTCAAATAGATGAATAAGTGTCGTCACTTAAAGATTGCTAACTTTTTTCAGACGATTTGCGTCGACAAATGAACCAGAATACAAATATATTCCGATAAATAGACTGTATACACCGTGTCATCGGTGCACTATGGCTATCATCGTTATTTCTGAAGCTACGATTTTGGTTAAATTTGCAAAGTATTAGTGCTTTTAACGCATATTACGATGGCAATGTCAAAAAACAATTGACCGTCACGTTTTCGAAATATTCAATAAGATGTAATATCTTTTTAATTGAACACCCAGTATAATTGTATGTAATTGCAGGGAACATAAGATGTTAAATAGAGAATGTCAAATAAATAATTATGCTTAAATGAAAGATAAATAAATGAGAAACCTATATTGCTTTATAAATTTATTAATATTTATTTCGAAGTAGATCACGAAAAAATAACAAAATATTGTGTAAACGATGTGCTACCAACAATTGGAAATATTTTAGCACAAAAAAGTTGGCACAAGCTTAACCGACCAGTACTCTGTTCAGTAATCGAAGAAAATGGTAGTGCTGGTACATTAATTTTAGGTAAGTAACAACAAGACGAAATCGAAGTAAAACCTTTTTTGGGTATTCTGTTTTATTCAGCAGTGTTCAAGTCCAACCACGAGGACTGTAATCTTGTATTCGCGGGTGTTGGTACTAGCCGAACATTTTTTAGATCCACCATCTCAAAAAACACATTTTTGTACCTCCTGAACTGCCTGCGATTTGAGAATCCTGTTACGAGAAATGAAGGACAAATAGAAGATAGATAGAAGATAAAGCAGCAATATTATTAGTTTTCAATAAGTTCATGAACAATTGTAAAAAGCTTTACAATATGGGCATAATTGCAACTGTTAATGAGATGTTCATTGGTTTTCGCGGTCGCTCGCTCCCCATAATCTATATGCCACAAAAATCAGCAAGGTATGAAATAAAAGTGCAAGCAATCTGTGATTCACAAACATTTTACTTGGATCAGAGGGGGAAGGATTGACAGCGGAAGAAAAGAAACTTCAGGTGCCTACGCAGTCTATATCGAGATTGGTTCAAGATTTATCGCAACATAACTGCCGATAATTGGTACAGTTCGGTACAATGTGTTGAAGAACTGAAAAAACGACGGCTGACATTTGTGGGTACTTTAAAAATAATAAACGTGAGAAACCTTTCGCCGAAGAAAACTCGTGGAGTTGGGTCTGCTTTGTGCAGTTTCGCCAAAGATATTACCATTCTTCCTCACGTGCCTAAAAGGGGAAAGTTGTTCTGTTACTTTCTTCAATGCATTACTCTGAAGGACTGAATAATGATAATAATAAACCTGAGATAATATCGTACTATGTATAACTCAACAAAGTCGATAAAAAGCGCTCAATTTTTTGTACTGGTCTCGAAGAACATGGCGTTGGTCAATGGCCTTGTTTTTTTGTCGTATATTAAATCTTAGTGCAATCAATGCACATATATTGTATAACTTGCATATAAGTGGAAAAGCTACTAAACGATCTGGCTTCCGAAATTATTAGCAAGAGCTCTCGTTTTTCCCCCAAATGCAACGCCGCTTTCACAATATGCGCCTTCCATGAGAATCGCATCTGCCAATAAAAAGAGTACTTGGGCCAAATGCACCAGAAGATCAAACTCCAATTACTGAAAATTGTTATCTTTGCCCTACTCAACTAAAACGTAAGACACCGTACCATTGTAATGCGTGTACAAAATACGTTTTCAATGCAGCGAACCTGTATGCAAAGAATGTTTGTGAATTTGCCATGTAGGAAATTGAAAGATTGATTTTTGTTTTTTCTTTGTGTTAATAGTTTAGAAGTACCTAGAGTTCAACATTTCGCTTTGCTTTTCTTTAAAATTTCCAACTTATAGTTTTGCAAAGTTGATATTAATTAATATTTTTCTAAAAATATGAAGCCTGGCGACAATCCAGGTAATTAACAAATATTAAAAATTACATTATGTTGTGTCATTCTAGAAATTAAATTAAGATGCAACATATATACAAGAAAATACTTATGTATAAAAAGGTAATAAAGCACCTCGTAATACTACTACGCTAGTACATTCCTGCGACGAGTTAAGATGCGGACGCTGTTGCAAATGCGTGAATTAAATGATATTTTATTGATGTATTATTGTAATATTAAAATTATTATTGGGAAAATGCTGGTAATGAAGTATCGTACTTCAGCAATATTCACATATTATTCCTACTAATTTTTCATAATATAACACGAATTCTAAAAAAGAATAAAACCAAGCTTTATTGACCAAATAAGATATTTTTATTCTACATATCTTTTAAGTAAAAAGTATTCTAAAATTATCAACCAAGGGAACATAAGAAAAACTAAACTTAAAATTCTCAATCAATAATAAAAATGAATTCTAAAGAAGGGAAATATCAAAATATTCTAGTAAAGAAAATAAAACTTGAAAATTCGAAAACTAAATAGAAAATTTGGAGTATAAATATAAAGGGTAATGATATTACTTAATAACGGCTTCAAAGAGCCTCCCATGCTGTAATTCGCAATAACCTAGCCTGTTATAAAATTCTCTGCGCACATTATTTAGTATAGCTGCTGGAATGTTATGGCATGCCTGTTCAATTCTATTGCGCAGCTCAACCAAAGTTTGAGGCCTTTCGTGCGAATGTGTGTAGATTGTTTCCTTTAAAAGTAGAGATGGCCAAAGTATGTCGCCCCACGTACTGATTACATGTTCGGGAAAATTAAAATTAATAGAGTCCGTAACTCTCCTCGGGTTATGAGCCGGGCACCCATCTTAAATTGCCCCTTATGTTGTAACGTACAACATCAATAACGTCATTTTGTAAAAGTTGCAGGTATCTCTCACTGTTTAGGTTACCATTAAAAAAAAAATGGTCCTATAATGTGATCACCTAGAATACCTGCCCAGACGTTAAATTTTCTAGGATACTGTGTTCGTGTAGCTACAGTTAGGTGTTTATTTTCTTCGGACCAATATCGAGCGATTGTGGTGACCATGAAGGGAAAATGAAGTTTCATCGGTGAAGAGAACGTTTTGCAAAAACAAATCATTTCTGTCGCATTTCTCTCTCATATTCTCACAAAAACCTAGTCGCTTTTCGTGGTCCTCTAGGAAAATTTCTTGATTTTTTTTCAACTTAAAACATTTATATTTATTCCTCCTTAAAATGTCTCTAACTGTAGCAGGTGGAATATTGACAACTTCAGAAATTTGACGACTCGAACACGGTGCGTTAGTTTCCACAAAAGCGCATACTCTAGCCTCTCTTTTCATTCGTTCCTCAGTAACTTCGAGGAGATAAAGCGAGAATATGACAAATGACATGACTACTAACTCAAACTGGCGATTCATACTCATCGCTGCTTTCTCCATACGCGGGTAATCGGTTTGACAACATTGCTGTGGTTCTATATTACAATCATATCCCTAATGTTTTGTTCGGCCAATGTGTATATTGTAGTGTTGTAAATATTCGGATGATTTCAATAATCGGAATACCCGAATCGGAAGACTGTGATATTCGGAATAATATTCCGATTCCATATTCCACTCGACATACTCGTATAAGTTGTACATATTCGGATGATTTCAATAATCGGAATAACTGAATCGGAATAATATTCCGTTTCCATATTCCACGCGACATACATACATATTCGGATGATTTCAATAATCGGAATAATATTCCGATTCCATATTCTACGCGACATACAACAAATACCGTACCTACAAACATGGCTGAAGAGGAGTTATCGTTGTGGTCGCATTTTGAAAATAAACTTAAAAATATGCAAACAGAAACATTACACGCCACCAGTGCATTTCTAAGTGTGCGGCAATATTTAGAATTACCACATTGTGATAGAGCTCATGACCCGTTAGAGTTTTGGGAAAAACACAAATATACGATGCCGGAACTTTATAAACTGCATTTAAAGTATTTGTGTATTCCTGCAAGTTCAGTACCATCAGAACGTGTATTTTCAAAGGCCGGACAACTTACAAATGCTCGGAGAAATCGTTTATCACCAAAATACTTGGACAAAATCATTTTCTTAAATAGTTCTTTTTAATTTACTCTTTATTTATTCATTTCAATTTACTATTTATTTATTCTCATATTAATTCATATCATTCCAGAATTATTTTTAACGATGTTTTTAATAATTTATAAATCATAGCTTTTTTTTTAAAAGTTCTTTGTTTATTTCGTATTATTTGTAATGAATTTTGTGATTTTCTTTTACACTGTTTCATAGAAATTATTGTGACGTAAGTGACATATTAGGCCATATTACATACTAAATTTCTATTAAACCTATTAACAACAAAAGTTTACTATTTTTTATTAATAACAAATTCTACAAATTACTATTACTGTATGCACCTGAGTGAATGTGACTGAATGATTTAAGTACGCACAACGTCTATGAACAACGAATCACCGCCCGTCAGTCCGGAAAACAATGGTCGAGTCAAAACCGGATAGTTACTAGAACTTTTGCTACTTCTTATTCGGTTAAAATTGTTGTACAAATTTTATCGATATAGAATCATCCGATTCAAAATCATCCGATTCAGATCATCCGATTCGGATCATCCGATTCGAAATCATCCGGTTGGAAATCATCCGATTCAGAATCATCCGAATCTATATCATCCGATTCCGAATGATCCGATTCGAAATCATCCGATTCCGAATCGAATTTAATAATCGGAATCATCCGAATATTTCAATAATCGGAATCAACGATTATTTTAATTCGGATACTCACAACACTAGTATATTGTACAATAAGAACGACTGTCCTATGGTCACACCTACCGTAATCGACAATCTTCGCAAATGCGGAAGCGAAACCATGCCTGCAACACTAATACATCTATTGCGCCTGTTACTATAATAGGTGTATTGGACCACGTTTAGATGCGGAAGTTTGTATAACATCGGGTGACTCTCGCTTTAAGCGAAATTATAACAAAGGAACGAAAAACAACATAGAAATTAATTAATTTGTTTTAATTATATAAAATAAATTTACTTCTATTATACATAATATATGGAAATAATACTAGAATAGATATAAAATAAGTACGTTGCTCATTATTATATTGTAAATTGTAACTGATCCCACATTCTGGTATGTAGTCGTAGACGTAGAATTGTATCCGCTGACATTAGCTTTCAACAAACTTAACCAGTCGCGGAATTTAGACAGGTCGTATGCTACGAAAGGTTTGGTCTTTCCACACGATGTTTCGCCATCTAACCCTATGCCAACTAAATACTTGTTATCACACACAATAACAAACCCAAATTCGCGGACACAGATATCCCGTTTATACTTTGCGCACATCATATTATGCTCTATCATATCAACTGCTTCCGAAGATTCTAACTCATCTCTACACTCATCGTAATCTAAATCTTGTACTTGTAGTGTTTCGATTTCAGATTCACTTGTCACACTGTGCCAAAAGCATTTTCTGTAGTCCATGTTACGTTTTGCAAGTATAAGCTGCCTAGGCATAACAGTTAAGAAGTTTTCATAGAGCATCATAAGTGCCAAGTTATAAAGTCGCTTATTTTGGTGGAAACGCGGGTGAAATAATATTTCCCGAACACTCAATGCAGTGCCAGTACCACGTCGACGGTCCTCATCATCCATTGGGTATACGCGGATTTTCGGTAGGCTAACCGTTATAAAAGGAGTAGCAACAGTTACGAGATGATATCCTCTAATTACAATACAATACGCTCCTACACTTACTTGTACATTGTCTACCTGGATATCAAGTAGGAAATACTGTGGCCCGATTAGAAGAGTCGTTTCAACCAAAGATACATAAATGCAACCGAGTAATACCAGGATAAAAACCGCATTAGAAAACTTCATCTTTCAATGCGTGCATGTATTTTGTTGAAAACTGACGTTCTTGACAGTTTTCTTTTTTCATAGTAATTTTAGGTGATTTGATAATATGCAATTCGAAGCCGTACCTGGCCGTACCACTTAAAAATTTCCGATTTGAAAGTTGGTTCAAAACCAGTTAATCGGAACTTTGATTGGAAATTAGGAAGTTAATTTATATCCTAGACGATTGCACAATACATCGATGTTTGTTAATTGTTTATTCCTAATTTACATATTCAGCAAAAAAAAAATAAGTGAAAATATGCGTCATATTTTTTTTTTTCAGTGTAAACACTACATGTACGGTTGCGGAATCAAGAAAATGCCTACAACTTTTTAAGGCTAGCGTCCATATGTGTGCCGCATCGCATCGCAGCGTAAAAATGCGTTGCGAACGTCGAGGGCGTTAATTACGCCGCGGCGCATTTTACACGCAACTTGGAACTCCTATTAGAATATGTTATGCGTTGAATCTAGATATTGTATTTTAGTTCTTTATAGTTAATAACTGCTTCAAATTAAATTGAGAAGCGGAACGATTTAGTTTAGGAGAAATATAAACTTTCATTAGACATTTAATAATTAGCGCTTTTTGCCGGTGGTTAGAAATTGCGATTTTTATATTCGTTAGAATATCTACTTTAAGAATCAGCAATAAAAACTTGTGCCTACCTGCGCCTTTTTAAAATACTAGATTTCTAACAGAGCGCTGCGTAATAAAGGTTATAGATTATGAACATTGATAAAGGTATACATATTTTGCTAAATAAGTTATTCATATTGGAATACGTTTAAAGTAACATAGGTGTCTATTAAATTTTGTTTGTACCTAATTATCTATTTATTACTAATGGGTGATAATGTTTACCCATAATATGTGCCGTCAACCTCAATAATAACCTTTATCTTCCAAAAATATTATTTTATCTGTGGTTGTGATTAGTTTATCATTTGTATTTGGCAATATATTCCATATAATGCTTTTGTCGTTTCAAAACATATGTTACATATTATATAAAAGGATTCAAATTCACTTTACATCATATTACCACGAGTAAGTGCACTGCAAAACACTACAGTAACAAAATTGTCTGCGCAATATAATTTCACAGTGAAATAAAATGGTAGTTATATCAATCAAAGTAAACGACTTGTGTATGACTTTCATCGCACAAGGAAAACAATATCTCAACTGCCGTAAAATTTTTAAAAGGCAATTATAATCTAACCAAAACACAATTTACTTGTGTCAAGTCTAATATACAAAAAAACTTTATTGCCCAAATTTAAAGCAAATTGGGCTGCAGCATCAAGAAAGAAAGATCGATTTATCGTCAATAACTAAGACTGGCTAAATACGGAATATGTCATTGATTTTGACAATACGGAGGGGTCCACACCAGAAATTTCTACAAAGAGATAGAATCCTCCGAGTCTACAAAGAAAAGAAAAGCTACAAAAATGATTCGGAATTCTGGAATAGATCAAATTACCTTCACATAATTACAAGCGCTGAGGTCAATTGGTGAAAAATTATTGAGAAAGTAAGGTATTTGTCCCCTGAATTACAAGATGGTCTATTGAATTGGCTTGACAATGAAGGTAAAGGTGTATTAAGTTTATCAAAAGCTGAAGCCTTAGCTATGTACATAGATTTAAACATACCCAGGGACAAATATCATTTATTACATTACATTATTAAAAGTTTGATTTGAAATGTGTTGATTTATTTTCTTTCTCTACCAAAATATTTGGTCTATAAAGATTTATATATACCATATCAATCAATTCTTCTTTACTAATTGTGTGGCGGTTTTGAAAATGATTTTTTTTTCAGTTACATAGTAAGTAACTGAAAACCATTTAAGTAATTTTATATAATTGTTTATAAAACACTAATTATCTCGTAAACCATAAATGATGGGTATAGCTCAAACTTATAAAATACTTATAAACTTTTTCCTTTTAGCACTATAGGATTCCTCAAAAAAAATAAAGGTTGTTTTATTTAAAAGCTATGAAGCGCACACAAACGGAAGAAAGCGAAATTTAACAAAATCTAGGAGTTCTCAATACCGGTAGTCCGGGCGGAAAATGCTTCCTTCACCCGCGACGAAGACGAGGACCGTACGCCTTACCGTGCAAAGATGTGTACATACTGTATGTGCTTTTGTTGTATATATATTATGTATACTAAATTACCGATAAATAAACAGTTATAACATTAAAAAAAAAGCAGCATTTGTTTCCAGGTTTATTTATAACAAAATAGGTGTCGTTGTAATGTAAGTAAAAATAGCGTTTTATATTGCAATGAAATTGTAGGTTATTTACCTATTCTTTCATTGTGATATGACTTTCAGCGGAGGGTAGAGTTTTGTACATGAGTGCAATTGCGTCCTCAAGAAAGCCATTGTTTTTTATTAACGTACTTTTTCTGACGAAGCAACTAACAAAAATGGGTTCTTTTATGGGGATATGTAAAAGAACTGGTTTAGAGGGAACCTCCACCTACTGAACAAAACATGCGACACAGAATTATTGTCGACGCGTTCGTCTCTATTACACCTGTCGTCCTTATAAATGTGTAAAGGGCCTTTCAAGTGAGAATTTGTAAATGCCTTGAACAAGATCGAACATCCTTTAAAATAAGATATTTATTTAATAATCTTAATTTCAAATGTATGTAGTTTCGCAGGCCTACTTTAAGTTTAAACATGCCGCTTATTTAATTTTTGTTTGTTTGCAGTGGTCCTGTTGCATTCTGCAGGCCAATTTCTAACCATTCCAGTAATATTGCTGCCAGTCCCAAGCTTGGTGAGGGAGGCTGGCGAGCGCTTTGGCATACGTTTCTATATCCTGAAAAACTGAAAAATCGGGAATATTTTCAAAACCATTGGGGATAGATAGAATGATACTTGTATAAAATCGAAAGAAACTTAAATTTTACATCCAGCTATGTAAAAAATGCTATACCATTCTATTTAAATTTATCCATAGTTTTAAAGCTCGAAAATTACAGATCCCTATTTAATCACCCTGTATTTTAAACCCAACTTATTGTTAATAAGAGCGTGTGCTCTTCCATGCTTCAGCGAAAACTGAAAACCGCATCTTTCTAACTTTTATTATTTCGAAGATATTTTGAAATTTCGAAAACCCCGCAAATATCATTTAAAAAAAAAAAAAACGTTTTGTAATTCAGAAACCATGCGATTTCGATCCATTGTACTTCCAACAAAGTGCTACTTAAATTTAACAAGGAATCAAAAAAATCAATAATATTCAGGGTTTTCCATTTGAAATAACAAAGTTGGTGTCTACTTCTGGTAGAACCGGAGGTCCGTCATTACTAGAAATATTTAGCTGAGATACACCCTATTACACAGTATAATCGGCATATGAACGACATTCCTAACTTAATTCATAGAAGAGGTATGGAGGTACCCCAAATAAAGTAAAAGTGAATATAACGCTACAGAATGCACTAACGCTTAAAAACTATATTCAGAAAACTGTTGAAAAATAAAATTCTGCAACTAAGAACGAGTTTCAATAGAAAAAGTTTACTTAATGTATGTCAGGCTTTAGTTTAATCTATCTTATTTGATGTAATAATACGTGGGAGAGTTGGGATATTTATAGGTAAAAAATGCATCATGATTTTTAATATTATCATAGGAGTAAATATTGTAATACACTCAAGCACTATAAAATATTAACGTTTTATCAATACACATTTATTTCTGTGCTGTACTTGCGAACGGAATTCTAAATGTTAACAAGCTTTTGCCTGAACATACATATTCTATCTGAAATTGGTGCTTATGCACAAATCTGCAGCATAATACTGAAAAGAAGACTCAAGGTTGACGTTTGCTCCAGGTTCCACGGCTTTCTTCGATTAAATCACGCTTGTTGGTTATTAGAGCTTGTGGAATTAAAAATACAATTTCCAATAACGCAGTTTTATTAACACGCTCTTACTACTAAGAACATCGACGAACAACTAACTAAAAAAACTAACTCTGTTAGGTAAACCATACGGGCAGGTATATTGGAGAGCGCGTTGAGTCATAAGCTCGAACAAAGAAAATGCACTATCCTACGATGAGATCATCATCGATAGGGTTCTTACAAAGAAGTTGATTTGTTTTTTTGTGTTACTATTTCCAATAACGCTTAATGCTAAATTTATGTATTGAAAATATTTCTGTTTATGGTGCTTCACGTTTTGTCGCATCAACTATGATGTATTTATGTTTTGATAAATAATTATTTCTGCATATTTTATTATACCTCTATTTGATTTTATCGTTTTCTTCTTTTTTTGCTTTTAGCAAATATACTGCTTGTGAAAAAATGTCAAGAGATATTTTTTCTCTTTGCAAATATAATTTTTTTCCAATGAATACTAGTGCAGTAAGGCACAATACTGCTGCACAAAGAGATTACTTTAAAAAATACGTACCAAGAATATGTCCTCCACTTTTACATGCTTTTGCACTTCAGCTTTATTTGGTGATGTGTTGTCTATGGCTATCTTTAAGACTTTCTTAAGGTAGTCCGTGTCTACTTTTGGTGCCTAGGAAAATATTTATAGTTTAGATACACTCCATTAGTAATTCATATATTACGAAGCATACTCTTTTGTTTGATGAACTGGTAAATAAAAGCTCGGACGTAATATAAAACTCAAAATATTACCTTCATGATTCAGTATCACAGTGATTTTGCCTTTTAACCAAAAGAGAAATAGGAAATAACGCTACGCTCTTTGCTCTTGTAAGGCGGTTTTGTTGGAGTGACTATCCTTAATACGAATTACCTACTAATACCTAAATATCTAGTAAGGTGATAATAGGAACTTTCCTTTACTATCTGACTCATCTCAGATACACGGGCAGAGTTAAGCAACAAACGTCGAAACCAGCCGACTACCGAGTTCCTTCTGAGTATGTAGTTCGTAGCTTAACTTATAAAAGGAGAACGCCTCTAATAAAGCAAAATCAACTAAACGTCAGTCCAATATTTCTATAGCGATGTTAAAAAGAAAAGCACTGGCTGGACTTGTTAGGTAACACAGGGATGGGCTAAAGTTAAAACAATTTCAAATTAAAAAAAAAATTATGGGCAGAAGCAGAATACGAGGGAATCAATTAATTAATCTTCGTGATGCGATTAACATTTTTAATCGTTTATTAATTAATTAATAATTAAATTAATTACATTTAATTATAATTAATCATTTATCGTAATATTCAATGACGATTTTTCCTTTCATTCTCACTAATGAATGTGGATTTTGATGCAGCAATAAAATAAATTACCAAAGCTTATATTCTGAACATTAAATTAAATTCTTGATCCATAATGAGGTTAATATTTATATCAATAAATAAATTGTATATCCTTGACTGTCAACCTAATAATCCATTGCTGTATAATGACATTGCTACTGATTTTATTTACCAACCCATCGCATATTGTAGTAGTAAGTAGCTCTCGTACCTGGCAACTTTCGTTTTTCCTCTCCGTTGGCCGCGTTTGTTTATTACCAGAGTTATGTTGAAATTTAGGTAGTTGCTAAAGTAAATGATAAAGCAAAATTAAGTCAAATATACGTAACTATACATTATAAACATATTTACTTGTCCAGAATTATTCTTTGATTTCTGATTGTTAGAATATGCTGGAAAGAAATTCGTAGGATGTTGTCCCATAACTTGTATTGGTTGTGGTATTCTCGGTTGTAATGGCTGTGAATGAGTATACACATTGTTGAAGGTATTCTTATACATATATTGATTAGGCTCTATATATAATGGCTGTCCAGACTTCCCAGGAGGGCAAGGGACGAAAGCAGAATGCGGTTGGCGGTACGACCTTTGTGGTTGTACTTCTGCATTATGCCATACGCTAGTCTTCATTTGTTCTATTAAGTCTCCTACGATAAATTCAAAGATTTATTACTTAAACATAAGCACAAGCAGTTTATGATCAGAACAAAGCAGGATAGCTTCCTCTATCGATTGCGGATCGGAGCTTGATATTCTGGTTGATTCGAACGTTACATAACATCGTATTTAGGTTTCTTTTACACTTGTTTTTCTTGGCCAGCAGGTTTATAAAAAATAAAAAATTTTGAGGATGGTGGCCTGATGCTTTAATTTATTTTAATTGTAAATTATGTGTAGTCATTAAACATAAAGTTATCTGACATCAATAATAAAAATGACAACAATTAACAAACAACAGTAATACAAAATATTTGTCATAGTTAAATAAAAATGTGCTTATATATATTAAATTAAATGCACAAAATTTATACTTAATAAATTCATCAAATGAGCAGAAAGCTTGTTTCAGTAATACAGCCTTTAATTTACGACGAAATGTGTTTAAGTTAAGAGAGTCTACAATGGAAGAAAGTAGTTTATTATTAAAGAAAGAGAAATCCATGCAATACAGGGAATTTTTACAAAGAGATGTGTGTGTCTTTGGAAGATTAATATTATTGCAGGTACGGGTTTTATGAGAATGAATGTCTAAACGATAAGCATGCCTATTTCTATGTTTATAATAATAATAATAATAATAATAATAATAATTCATGCCTTCACATCCCCCAACAGCTTTCGCCAATTACAGGGGGCATCGGCCGGCCATGAGTTATTATTACGCCTGCGCCCGTGGAGCGACTTAAGGTGTTTGTCTCTCAGCATTTGCCAAGGAGTGAGGAAAACCACGAAAACCTCACTCTGAGAGCAGGCCCTGGGATTCGAACCCCGGACCCCGTGACTGATAGCCAAGCGCGCTAGTCACTCGACCATCAGCCACACATACACAATACTCAATGACTCACATATAATTAAAGAATATAAAGTGAGAATCTTATGAGAAATAAAAAAGGGTCGACAGTGGGCTCTACTGTTCACTCCACCGATAATGCGCACTGCCCGCTTCTGCAATTTAAAAATTTCTAATGAGTTCGTTGCAGTGGTGAAACCCTAACATGGAAGGTAATATCGCATACGAGATTCAAAGAGTGCAAAGTAAGTTGTTCTCGCAACATGCTCACCAAGGTTCTGCCTTATGATTCTGAGAGCATAGCATGAAGATGATAAGCCCCTAGATAGCTGATGCACGTGCTCGGCCCACCCCAAGCTGGCATCTACAACAACCCCCAAAAATCTAACTTCAGATGAAGGCAGAAGAAGACTGTTATTGATAAAAATATTAATGTTTGATGCTTGTAAAATAATAATTTGGTTTTACTAGTGTTAAGGATGATTAGCACCAAACCACTCGCAGACTTCAGAAATGCCTGTACTTATTAAATTTTCCAAATTCTTATGATTAGAGGCATGCCACGCAAGTGAAGTATCGTCATAATCGTGGGATTGACGGGCAACATGCGCCAGGTCATCAATAAATACTAAAAATAACGTTGGCCCCAGCACAAAGCCCTGCGTCACACCACACACTTACGACGTCATTTTGAATACAAGATTTTTTAAACGATGGTTTTTGATCTGAAGTCATTTCAATAGCTTAAAATTTACGGATGTAGTCTTAAACTTCGTAAAATAAACTCCGATTTGAACATTCAAAATTTCTATTTCATATTTTATTTTTTAACTTTTTTCTAAAGGTAACTTTAGGACTAACGGTGACTCAATGAATCATCGAAAGAATTGAATAAAATATTATTTTAAGAGCCTACATTAAATCCGCAGACAATCTTTGAAATCCTTGGTTGCCAACTTCCAACTCTAGGGAACATGATATAGAACTGTTCGATAAATTTTTGGCATCTTCGCAATCGATAGTTGAAGGCAACGTTTTATGATTTTCCGAGATATGTTTCAAAATTAAAAAAGAAATAATAGATAGAAATTTAAACCTAAATCACATACAGATTTAAGCAAACTAGTACCTTTCTTTCCCGTCTTGAATTCGTAATCTCGCTGTCCGTATGATTTGTTAATCAGTGCTGACTTTGGAAGACGGTAACCTCTATTCGGCGAGCAATTTAACGATAATCCTCCAGGAAAATCCTCATCAAAGACTACATCAAATACTCCAGAATCCTGATTATCAATTTCGGATTTATGCACCGCTATGATAGTGCCTCTTAAACCCAGTGGTACAGTGTAACTCTCCCTAACGTTTATAACTCTATCATATAATTGAAATTTACTGTTCGGGTCGGGCATAACATTTCCTATATATAAATCTGCCTAAAAATAAATAAAAATATGTATACTATTATATAGTTTTGTAAAATAAAAGCTATCATGTTTGACAAATTTATAATCAATTTATACTGATATAATCTCTGTAGATGCAACCATTGCGTAGCGCATGTGTCAATTCCACACAAATATACTGGGAAGAACACCCTTCGACGAGTCAGCATCTTGTTTTAGAGAGAATGGAGTGTGATGCGAGAATGTTAAAGGCTTAGTGCATTTAGATGAGTGTTTTGTTTAAGTGTACCTACGTTTTTTCGTGTACTGCTAATGTAAGGAACATTAAGACTTAGTTTCATAATAACTATGTAATTGTTTATTCATAAAGTGCCTTTAAAAAATTGTTATGTATGTGTGACATGTAGGAGTGCAGTTGTTCTTGTTAATAGTCTATGGTTATAGTCATAGGTTATAGTGTAGAAAAATAAATCAGTATCGAAACCAATATTTCTGTTATTATATATATGTTGCGCCTACGTTCTACGTTATCAAGACACACGCGCGTGTAGACATAATATAAATTGGCGAGGAGGAGAAAATTTTGCGGATTCTCAGAACCGGGTGAATAAACACTGCAAGTACGAAAACGAAGGATATTCTAACCTAGAAGGATGCCGCCGCCGCCCAATGACCCACAGGCTGGACAACAGCCACAACAGCTGATGCAAATCCAGTAATTGGGTATTTGGGACCGTTTGATATTAATTCGTCGTGGGCTAATTACGAGGAGAGGTGTGAATTCTTTTTTCAAGCAAATGAAATTAAGGGCGCCGGTAAAAAGCGTGCAATTCTGTTGACGCAGTTCGGAGCATCGGCATATGAAACTGAGATCGTTGATGACACCACAAACTCCCAAAGATTTCACATATGATCAAATAATACAAAAGCTTCAAGGGCACTTTAATCTAAAGCCGAATGAAATTGTGGAGCGTTTCAATTTCAATAGACGTGTACAGAAGAAGGGCGAATCGGTTGGCGAGTTGAATAATATGCTTCGGGACAGAATTGTGTGCGGAGTGTCAGACGAGGGATTCAAGAAAAAGTTATTTTCTGAAAGTAATCTCACTTTCGTACTTTTGAGTTGGCGATTGCGGCAGAAGCAGCGAAAAAGAACGTGGAAGAGGTCAGAATTATAACGGAGAGTGTCTTTGCAGCGGTGAACCAGAAAAAAAATGGAATAAAACATAACCCATGTTATCATTGTGCAAAAAAAAAACACGATGGAACGAAGTGCAAAGCAATAAATGCGATTTGCAATTACTGAAATAAAAAAGGACATTACCAAGCGGCGTGTTTCAAGAAGCAAAATTATGAGAAAAATCAAAGCTCTGGAAGGAAGGCAAAGACACAGCAACATTGCAACCAAGTACAGGAAGATTACGATTTATATACATTAAATGCGATACATTCAGTTCAGGGACGAAAGAAGATACTAGCGAATGTCACAATAAACAGGGTTCGTGTCCAGATAAAGGTAGATTCAGGTGCAGTATGTTCCATAATTCGTTGTGAGACGTGGGAAAAGATAAAAAGGACGTAAAACCATGGTCATTAAAATTACAAAACTGGACTCGCGAAAAAATTTCAATATTGGGAGCAGCCTTGGTCGAAGCCGGTTACAATAAAAAATACTAGAAATTATCTTGAAGTACTGCAGATGGAGGAGGGTGCGATATACTAGGAAGAGATTGGTTCGAGTTGGGAATTACAGTTCATGGAGTTTTCAACGTGGATGATCACCAGACTACAGGCAAGTTAATCGAGAAGTTTTCCGTGGTTTTTTGGAGAGAAATTGGGTCAATTTAAAAGAGAGGCAATCAAGCTGGAGCTAGAGGAAGGAGCTCACCCAATTTTTGTTAAACACGGGTAGGTTCCATTTGCTCTGAAACCAGCTGTCAAGGAGGCCTTGGACAAGGTTGTAGAGCAAGATGTCCTTGAACCCATGGATTATTCCGAGTGGGCGCCTCCTCTGGTGCCAATCAGAAAAAGCTACGGAGAAATTGGATTGTGTGGGACATTATCGCAGTACCGTTAAATAAAGTAATAAAAAAAAACGCTTATTCTCTACCAGAATAACGGAGATGATTACGATAACGGAACCGAGTTCAGTCTTTTCAAAAGTTGAAACTGAAGACTTCCCGCTCATCTTAGAGAATATATTGTTAATAAAAAGGAAAGGGTGTTATGTATGTGACCAGATATACGCGGGCGAATCGAGCGTGCCAGTATGCACATACATGTAGGGGTGCAGTTGTTCTTGTTAATAGGCTATGGTTATAGTGTAGAAAAATAAATCAATATCGAAACCAGTATTTCTGTTATTAAATATATGTTGGGCCTGCATTAATAAGACACATACAGGTGTAGACATAATGTTAACTTTTAAAATAAAATAACATCAGTTTAATTTTATAGTAGGTACAACTTAATCATTTTCTTAGCATCAACTCACCATCAAGTCCGTAAAGAAATGCCGAGTTTTATTTTTTGTAGGAATAACGAATATTTTTAAGAGGGGGCTTTAAAAGGTGAGGATCAAGAGATGGCGCTGTCATTAAAATTTACAAACAACAGGAATCTGCAACCGGCGTGTTCAGTCATAAGCTAACAGTGAGCGTGGCAAATTCTCGTGACATGGAGATTATAGTTTCCTTTGATGTTAAATCATTGAAATGAGTGTATAAGCAATACTTAGTTCCACTGCTGCCGGATTCATTACTTAGTCGAGTAGATAAATATGTTATGATTTATTACTATTGATTCTACTTACATATGTGAGTTTAAAGATTTTAAATTGGCAGCATTTGTCAATTGATATGTTGTCAAATAGATTATCACGATTATGACCTATCACCTAATAATGATTTTAACGTTTGACAGTTTACTTACCTTACTTTTTTAAATGTTACCAGGCATGTCATTGCGTTTTCATCCTTCACTAAATTTTAAAGCTTTAAATGAATGAATTTCATAATCGGCTTAGCACTTTATCACAACTTTAAATTGAAGTCCCTGTTGATTGTTTGAAGTTTAAAGTATTAAAGTCGCTACCGGACATATACAAAACTGGTATTCGTTAAAAATAGAATTTGTTATTTCATATTTATGGAAAAAAAAAAATGGAGTACGCGGAATAGAGATACAAATTTTACGACAGCGGAACTCTTTAGTGATTTATTAATTCATTACTAATTATGCTCATTTTTAAACACAGCTATTTCGTGGCTTACATTTTTTAAATATTATCGATACCGATGCCACATATAGTAAAATCAGCAAGTGACACAGCAATATTGCCAGTTGCGTAAAATCACAATGTTAATAAAACCATTAAACCTTCGTTTCAGCCTTTATGGGGCCATATACAACAAATTCAATATCCACCTACCTATTTCTATGAGAACTAATTCTTTCTCTTAAATGTAATACTAGCTCTAATGCCAGCGTTTGGCTGAAACAAAACCTTTGGTAAAACTCGGTCATTCCAGTCATCAAAATCAACGTTTTTTTTATGTATTTTTGACTGGCGTATAATTGTTATGTCGTCTTCTGAGTCACTACTCGGCAACATAAGTAATGAATCGATTAAACTCATAATTTTCACATAACTGATTCTAGTGATTCTTCAAACTTTTAAACGAGTACCTATATTCATGTCATTGTATCTTACTATCAACCTTACTTTAAAATACGTCAAACAAACTAATATCGAATAAAATTCATAAAGTGACTTTAGACGTATTATTATGAAAACGGCCCTAAGAAAAATAATCAGAAATATGCTCGGTGCGCTACTTAGCAGCATACAACTATGTGAACACTCCCAATTATAAATGGCACGCACCTAAAGGGCGCAAGTCATCACTTTCATACACCCACGATGCTCAATGCATAAGAACATGAATTCAGTTATCCTATTTTACCATTAATGTATAAGTACCTTATACAAAAGATGTGGTTTTACTTTCATAACCACTTCTTTAGGTTTGTTCTTAGACTTCAAATCCGAAACCATCTCCTCAATTTTCTTAACTACTTCAGGCATTAACATTTGTGTACCACACGACCTTCTTTCTAGTGAATAGTAGGGTTGAGCTTTTATCCAAGCAGATAATTCAGCCAGCTTTTCCTTTCTATGTAAAAGTAAAAACATTAAACAACATTGACATTACAGAGACAAAAAAATGTACTTACCCATTGCTTTCGGGAAATATATCCTCCAGATAATAAACGTTTTCATTGTGGCAGTTCAGGAATTCGAATAGTTTCGGACAAAATTCATTATAGGCCTTCACGAGGTCTATGACTTTCTCGGAATATAACCATAAATTACCTTCCCTTTTAGTATATCCAGGTATTTCCTCGTTTCTCTTGCTGAATTTTAGATTAAGACCGATGTTAATTTTATTAGTGTCGTCAGTCGAATGGAATCTAGACGATACAGATACTAAAATACTTCCAGTTACCCTTGTAAATAGCTGTCTTGATAAAGCTAAAATGAAATTATTTCGTTTATAAATTTGTATTTTGGTAAATTATAAAAAAAGAAAAAAACGGATATACAAATATTACAGGATATTACAGGAAAAAATATATTTGCATTTAAGTATATCTTTAGTAAAATTCTGTAGTAAAATTAGTTTTCTACAGTTGCTTTTTTTAAGTACATAAGATAAGGCGAGGCAAGTATACTTTAAACTAAAGTGTGTACTGTTCTAAACTGTCGCTAATGAAGTTACAAAAACTACATGTTTTAGGCATAATAAATACGACTAGAGTTCCTTTTACAAATGTCTAAAAGCGATTGCGAGCTGCCACAGATGTGAAGTCGAGAGCGGCAAAATATATAAGATACCGTTCTCTCCGCCTTGATTTCAGACTTCTAAGAACAAGACTATAGTGCATCACACTTAATGCTTATAGCATGACGGTTAAGTTTCAAATACTTATGATAGGTTGCACTGAATACAGGCATTTGAACCAAAACCCACTAGCTGAACCAATTTACGCCAGATGTTTAAGTCTTTTCTTTTAATTCTAATACACAATAATATATTTCATATAGTATTAATTATAATAATAATTAAATTCTATTGGTATTGTTTCTATTTATTTATTTTTTTTGAGAAAAGGTGCTCATAAATATTATCTCGATGATGTCAGGAAGTCTTCTATACACTCTTACAACTTCATCTGAACGTCCACCAAAAGAAAATACTGGTTGAGTCGCGTGTGCCTTCTCCCAAGTAAAGAAGACCACGCCACGTCGTTTTAAGTTACTTTTTGTCCATTTAATGTCAAATGGGAGAATTTAAAAAATATTTTAATTTGCTTAGCAAAATGTACTCACTTATTACATTAGAGAGTATGTTTCGCAAGACCACCCTGATTTTCTTTTCCTGTAGTATGTTAAGAAGTATCATTGTGTCGACTTGTTTATTCGCATATATATTTTTAATGAAAATTTCATTTGTTTAATGTGAAATGAGCATGAACTCTGTATCATTTTTTACTTCTATCTTCATCGTTCATTTCCAGAAGTCCATAAAAATCAGAAATTTATGATTTTTTTTTTTAATTTAGGTCAGTTAGTATACATTCTAATAAGGTACCGTATTCGTTTGAAGTCTGAAAAACAGTAGTTAGATAGGCACTTTCCCGTTTTGAGAAACAAGTTGTTTGGGTTCCTATCATGGACAAGGAATATTTTTACAATTTTAAAACTAGAAAATATCGTAAATTTACTATTTTTGCTTGTGTATCTAGAAAGAAAACCAATATTGATATTAATACAAAAATTTTGTTGTTAGCAGCTACATTAAAGCTTCCATAACACAAAATCAGATTATATAAACCTTGGTTTGTACTTGCCTCACCTTACACTTCGAAGTTCCTTCAAAAACATATAACTCGCAGCCTATGGCTCGAAACATCCGCTAAAAACTGCTGAATAAACCGATATACAATGTAAATAAAAAAAAAACAATTTGTATAAGGGCCGGTCTTTCAATCTCCTAATAAAGTTCCTAATAAAAGTTATTAGCCGAATAACAGAAATAACTGTTTTTCCACCAACTAATAAAAATTATGTAGCTAATAAGCCGATTTATTCTCCTAAAATGTTATTAGGTGGTTGAAGTGGCCAATAAGTACTATTAGAACCTTAATAAGCTCATCGAAAGTATCTAAATGTCGCCAACATAACAAAAAAAAAAAGTTTGAAATTGTTTGAGATTATTTGTAAAGGAGGAACATGGATATTTTTGAAGATTTCGAGGAGTTTGTGGAAAATGATTTGGCCAAGCTTGTTGAAGTAGTTAATCGTAAGAGACAGTATAGTATTAGAGAGCCTCATATAAATTATTTAAATATTTGGAACGATGAAGAGTTTGTTAAGAGATTTAGATTGTCAAAACGCAGTGTTCAGTGGTTACTAGAAAGAATTAAAAATAGATTAAAATATACCACAGAAAGGTTACTAGTAAATATGTCAATTTTAATAGATTGCTAACATCTTTAACACAAAATGGCCGCGTTCAATACACGTAGCAAGCGGTTTGGGACCTGTTGACAATTCGCCTCAACAGATTAACGCTGCATGAATAACATATTAGGAAGCGATCGCCATTTTAGGTAGCGGATATAAAAACTGATATCCTTTTGATATGTATCAAAGAAATACCCTTCCGTTTCTATTCATATTTGTATAGCGCTGTCATTTATTGCTTGTTGTAAAATCTTATTGGATATTACTAACATAAACTAGGGTTATGAAAATGCCGAATAACTATTCACCTAATAAATAGTCGTTGAGAAACGGTCTGTTTTTATTTACCTAATATATCTTCCTTATAACTTATTAGCTAAATTGTTATTAGACACATTTATTAGGACATTGAAATACCAGGCCGACAGCTATTATTTATAGGGTTTATTGTTAATTTATTGTTAAGATTATTTATTTTCAATATTGTTTATTGTTAACATTGTTCATTGTTAATATTGTTTATTATCAATATTGTTTATTATCAATATTGTTTATTGTTAATATTGTTTATTGTCAAAATTGTTTATTATTAATAGTGTCTATTATCAATATTGTTTATTGTCAACATTGTTCATTGTTAATATTGTTTATTGTTAATATTGTTTATTGTCAATATTGTTTATTGTTAATATTGTCTATTGTCAATATTGTTTATTGTTAACATTGTTCATTGTTAATATTGTTTATTATCAATATTGTTTATTGTCAAAACTGTTTATTGTTAATATTGTCTATTATCAATATTGTTTATTGTTAAGATTGTTCATTGTTAATACTGTTTGTTATCAGTATTGTTTATTGTTAATATTGTTTATTGTCAAAATTGTTTATTCTCAATATTGTTTATTGTTAATATTGTCTATTGTCAATATTGTTTATTGTTAACATTGTTCATTGTTAATATTGTTTATTTTCAATATTGTTTATTGTTAATATTGGTTATTGTCAAAATTGTTTATTGTTAATATTGTCTATTATCAATATTGTTTATTGTTAACATTGTTCATTGTTAATATTGTTTGGTATCAATATTGTTTATTGTCAAAATTGTTTATTGTCAATATTGTTTATAGTTAATATTGTCTATTGTCAATATTGTTTATTGTTCACAATGTTTATTGTTAATATTGTTCATTATCAATATTGTTTATTGTTAATGTTATTTGTTGTTAATATTATTTATTGTCTATACACTGTGCTTTGATAATCTAAACCTCTTGATAAATCACGATGAACTATTTTAATTAGATTGACCAAACCCCTTTCAACCAAAATTCTCGAAATCTTCAAACATGTCTGGTTCATAAATAATTTCAAACTTGAAAACATAACCTTCTTTGTTGTTTTAACAACTTTCAGAGATTTTCGATGCGCTATTAAGCGTCTAATAATTTTTATTGGCTACTTCAAGCACTCAAGATATTAGGAGAATAAACCAATTTATTACCTACATAATTTTTATTAGTTGATGGAAAGACAGTTATTTCAAGTTCAGCTAATAACTTTTATTAGGAACTTTATTAGAAGTTTGAAATACGTGTCCTTAACGTAAAAATACTCGTTGAAAGACGGTCTGTTCTTATTCACCTAATAACTTATTAGCTGAATTGTTATTAGATACATTTATTAGGAGATTGAAAGACCGGCCCTAAATCAAATATAAATACTGAATGGACCAGGTTCCGTAGATTAGGATCGGGGATTTATTATGATCCCTCTTATACCAGAAGACGCTTTCCAATTTTACCCTGTTAATTAGATCTGTTATAATGTTCTGTAGTAGAAAGTGCATTTTCGTTGAGCGTGACTGCAGGTGCGATTATTTGCAATAACTGGCTGTAAGCGCGAAAGTTGTAAGTAGTAGTCAGAAAGATCCAATTTCGTCATATATATTAAATATATTAAATGCTGTACAAATCGACGAACCATTTGAACACACTCGCGTTCGGTTGGTATCAGCTTCCACATTATTTGGCTAGATATGTGACCAGACAACTATCCAAAAGAGGTAAAAATAATAAAATTTATTATACCTAAAGCAAATATATATTCGGGTTTGAATGTGCTTTAAACTTAAATATCTATTTCACAGTCTAGACACAATTGAGAATTTTTAATATTTACAGAAAAGGGAGGAAGTACCAATCGAATTACGTTAAAGTAACTTTTGGAACTTAATACACTGCGCCAATAAATTAGAGGAACACTAAGAATTATAGCTTTAGCGTGTTTTATAGTTTTAAGAAACCAACGAAATCTTGTAAGCTGGTCATATCGTTTATTTAGCATATAAGGAGTTCAATTTGAATATTTCAAATCAAAACACAATCAAACAATACAATAAACCTAAACGTAAAGATTCATAATGAACTAACAAATTAGACTGAAGTAACTAGAGAAAATTAAACTGTTAAGTAAATATAATAATGCGTATGTGCTCCACGAGATTGAATGACTGCCTGACAGCTTCGTGGTATACTTTCAATCATATCGTCTTGCGGTATGTTAACCCATTCTTCGTGAAGTACCACCAGAAACTGTTGAAGAGTTTCCTAAGCTTCCGATCCAGCTCGTCCGACTAATGCTCGATAGCCGATTTTAGCTTGAAATTGATGTTCTTTAAGGAAATGTCTTGTCTGGTCTGCTACATGCGGTTTTCCATTATCATGCTGGAACAGAAATCTAGGGCCAAGGTATAACATATTTCATAAGTAAGTCTTCAATCGATCGGACATTATTTAGTCGCCCTGCTTTAGGAACAAGATCTGTGTGAGTATGAAATAAAATTTCCGCCCATGCCATGTGGGATCCTCTTCCAAACCTGTCCACTTCCTGAACTAGTCCTTCAAGATGACGTTCACCAGTACGCGCCCAAATTCGAAGACGCTCATCACATGTCCACCGATATCCTGACTTATCGCTGAATAGCACTGAGGACCACTGCTCCATCTCATGTTATTGAGCAAACGTCAGTCGGTTCCTTTTGTGAACCAAAATCAGCCGTGGCTTTCGGACTGGTCTTCTTGAGCTAAGATTATGTTCTCGCAACGTTTTTGTACGGTTTCCGTACAAACTTGAAATGCCGTTGCTCTTCTAAGGTCACTCTGCAAGTCTCCAGCGGTAGATGTGCGCGTTCTAAGTGCGCAGTTGCGCAAGTATCTGTCTTGCTCAACGGTTGTCGCACGTTTGCGACCCCGACCAGCTTTTCTAACATGTCTATCTATCTCCAAATACCGATTCCAAACCCTGCACATAACAGAAGGGCTTATAAACATCCTCAGCTGAATTCAGCATAACCTTCAACGGTCTAATCTTTGCATCCCATCTCACAGGCCCAAGCTTGCGGATCTTAATATTGTCCATTTGAATCTAGTCCAACTTAACATATTTCTGCAACTCATCCACCACTGGCACATCACCCCACCAGTCTCATCCCAATTGACGTTAAAGATTATAATATTTGTATCTCTCCGTTTACGGCCTTCAATGCTCTCCATCTCCATGTCAAATTCACCACCTCCAGATGGCGTCAAGATACTTCCTTTTGTAGTGAAGTAATGACGCCAGCAAGATTCTGGATTTGGGCAACAGCATCAGCAACAGGACAAACAAGTCCATTTGATATTCTTTTTAGATCGTAAAATCCTTAAACCTTAGTCAGTGAGGTTAACGAAAACCAACCTGAAAACAGTTTTACAGACAAAACAGAAAACAGGAAATAATTGACAAACGCACACTAGATTTTTCTTGTGAATTTGCAGTTACTGTATCAAAAAAATGATTTATCCCTAGCTGTTTCACATGTCTGGTCCTTTATTTTATGTAGAATGATCGGATTGATAGGGTTGAAATGTTCAAATTGAATAATCTTATGATAAATAAACGATATACAACCAGCTTAAAACAGCTCATAAAACTATATAGGCCATTACAACTCTTCTTCCCGTTCCTCTAATTTATTGGCGTAGAGTATTTACGTTTGACAATAATTAAGTAAATGTACGTATGGCAAGTAGATTATATTAATAATTATTTACTTTCCATAGTAAAGTACGCGGAAATAAATTAAGTTGTTACACTACAAAGTTTAGTATTTACATTAAGATTTGTGTAATTCATTTGTTAGCTATTTCGAAAGTATAGGAAACAGGAAGCAACAAAGTAATACCTCATAAATTCAATATAACTTCATCAAACATTAAAAACCAGGGTTGAGAATTGAATCCCATTCAATCATCCGTCGGACGAAATTTTATTGCTCGGAATGTCCCACCATACAATCTTTCCCGTCCCCATCAATCTAGTCGAATCGAAAAATTGGTGGGGATGCAAGGGGATGGTGGGACAATCCGCGTAGTAATATTTCGTACGGAAGATGCCTGTTAATAATTGTGAAATAGTTTGTTGATATTATTAACTTTGTAGATTAAAATTTTAAATAAGCATGATAAAATTGGTGTTTGTATGGAGTTTGACATTATATCTTGATTCAAAATTGGGAGCGCTAGTGGAAATATTTCTTGCAATAGATGTACAGTCTTGACATAATGAAAGTTACTGATCTGAAGCGAAAATTCGGCAAATGCTTCTGCTATCGTTAGTATCGACAAAAAGCAACCAAAAATTGGAATGCTCCTACGTCAACCATTCGGACTCCATCGTAACTGTTGGTCTGTACTAACGATAGGAAAGGAAAAGCATTCGCTGAATTTTGTCTTCAGATCGGTAACTTTCATTGTGTCGTGGCTGTATATTAAAACGAATGATGAAAATATGAAGTACATGTTATTAAAATTTATTGAATATTATCCTCAAAATTAAAGTAGATTTCTTCGCCAATAATATTATTTGGGATCATTGTCAAGATGCGTATATTTATATTAGGAATGCAGATTGTATTAGGCAGCGGATGTATTCATAAGTATATACAATTATAAGTTTTAAATAAAAGGACAATATTAACAGTTAGTTATAAATCTATTTTATATTTTAAATGGTACCAATAGAAGATATAGACTACTAATTAATATAAAGATAATCTAGTTTTAATAATTAGCGTTGATCACTGTCTGATAGAATCACTTTCCTCGTCACTATTTACTACTTTAACTATGAATGATTCTATCAAATTGTCCATTACCTCATCAACTTCCATATTTCCATAGATTCATATAGATAAGATTGTATAAAAAAATTCGTATTATCAAATAGGTACTCAAACTGTTGTAAACATTCAATTGATTTAAAATGAAAATTAAAAATATTCAGTAAACAATATACAAGATCAACCTTTAAATAGTGTTCATAATCCGGATTGACAGTGTAACTATATAATTGCGTGATGGCGATTTCCGGAATATTTTGCTTTTATGTGTAAACACGGTTAAGATTTCTTTCTAGAGCAAATAATAAATCACTCTTCCTAATTTTGAAACAAGGTATAGAGTTGTTTAGTAGCGTACATACAGTAGCTTATGGGGCGCGGGTAACAGATTCAACTGTGTTCGACGAAAGCTGAAAAAATATATACCCATTACTTAAAAGTACTACGCGATCCGTCGTTGCGACTAATCATGGCTGCAGAAGGACTCAACAAAAATGCGCCTTAGCATTTTACACGGATGGGTTAGGTTGGTTGTCCAAATAATTCATTCGGTCTTGAAATCTACGATTGTCCGAAACAATTGTTCCGAATTAATCAAATTGTATAGCGCGAAGTGATCGGATATCTTGTGTATCTAGCTACAGTTCTTGCATATCTTTGAACTAGTAAAATGTCTTCGTTCCTTCGTCGCCTTTATTGCACCCTGAGAAGTTGCAAAATCGGCCATAAGCAGTGTATTTATTCTGTGTCTGCACAGATATCTAACAGATTTTCCAACAGTGATTTAGTTTGTTTAGGAAACAAAATAATTAGAACACTTGAATTTGCGTAATTAATACACTCACCTAATCTTGTGGAAGCATCATATGAGTTCAAATATTTCACTCTCACATTTCTTTCGTATTCTAAAACAGATTCAAAAGAAGGTTCGACAATGGATTGCATAGAAACCTTAATCCGTCCATTTTGTATAGCATCCTGGCTTTCTTTGACCTATAAATTATGAAGAGAGAAGTGATAGAATGAAAGTGATATGAATAAATAGGAACTGAATACCTCTCCTATACTGCCATAGTGTGGATGACCAAGCATAAAACAATTACTACCTGGTGGGAAAATGCTATCCAAATCCCTGAAGGTTGAATATTTCTCATCATGTACTGTAATATCCCGCACGATAACGTGCAAAGGATACGCAGATGTGACAGTAGCCCACTGTTTTTCTAGCGTGACGCGTCCTTGTTTTGTGAACATGTATCTTCGACCTATCAGAACCTTTACGTGAATTAAGATGTCCGGTTTACCTACTTCGATACCAAATCGTTGTTTATAACTGCAAACGATAAAGAGGATAATAAATTTACTAATTTTAAGAATATTGTCAAGGCTTACAAGTGAATAATGCCCGAGGTATCAACGCTCCAAGATTGCTCCAGGTTCCCCTTATTTTCAATCACATTGTATTGACCTACTTCTCCAGTTGAGCGATACTTAAATTCCTTGGTAGAAATACTAACTACCCTAGAGATAATATATTCTGTATTAGTAATTATATGGAAAAAAGTATTTACAAAATAATTTCGCATTCAAGAAATATAACAAAAATAGTTGAACTAAAAACGTAACTTTAAATGTAAAATAAGACACCTAAAAATTGTTAGACAAACTGGCAAACAAATTTCAGTTTATAGATGAGCACTAGGGCGAAGCGCAATCAATATAGAATGTGCGATTGGTGCCTTTCTCTGATCTAAGTAAACTGTAAAAATTTTAAAACAGAAAAATAGTATTTTCAGGTTCCTAGATGATCTCAAACATCCAAAAATTTATATGTATGATTATACACTTATGTATTTATTTGCAGCTCTTTTTTAATCATTTTGAAAAAAGAACCCATAACACAGTGGAGATGGCTGCAAATCCGGCTCTACCCGCCTCTCTCCCTTTGTTTCTTTCTCAGTTTGTATTTTACTTTATTTGCAGTGGTTACCCATCTGGATCGCCATAGTTTTCCAGGTTGTCTATCAGTCAACTGTTGGGGTACATTACAATTTTTAATTGCTACGCATATGTCACACAGATACTTTTGATTGTTACTAAGTGAGTTATTAAAATCCACTAGAGATAATTCCACTTCAATATTTTTAAATGATAGAGTACCTACCGTACCATCCATACCGGACCTAGAAATATTTAATTCGTTGCCAACGTAATATTTATGCAATCAAAGTTACATCTCATAAAAGTGGTCACGTGGGTTCGATCTATTTCTGAAAGCCCCGTATATAATTTCGTAATAATGATTAAATTTTATTTGTGGAATTATGGCTTCAAATGAAACAAAATTTCTTATTTAAAACAACGTTTCGACATTTATTGTCGTTTTCAAGTTTCCATTTCTTCTTCTGCCACAGTAATTTTAGTTATTATTGGATTGTGGCAGAAGAAGAAATGGAAACTTGAAAAAGACAATAAGCGTCGAAACGTTGTTTTAAATAAGAAATTTTGTTTCACTTGAAGTCATAATTCCACAAATAAAATTTAATCATTAAATAAAAAATTGGCTAATATATAAAAATTCAAGAAATTAATTTCGCAATAATAACGAGCCTCTCCGAGGTTCGTCACGCCAGATCCGTCGAATCACGAACCGTGTAATCGCGCCTTAATAAGAGATGCTGACCGATCGGATACGCCACTTCGGGTACACGCCTCTGCTAAATTTTTTAGTACCAACCCCCGAGTGCTCTGCACTTCTTAGTTCTAGAGCTGTTGATATATCTGCAGTACTTAAAACACCAATATTTCTCGTACAAATTACACTGGGGAATACACATTTTGTTGACTTAAGAGCTGCACTTGTTTTTGACTTCTTTTTGGCATCTAAATCCAAAAATGAAGTCAGTTTTTGTCTATCACGTCAAAGTTTTAGCATACAGGATACCCTCTCTTTGACCCAAAAGTTATGCAAAATGACGCTTACAGAGTAAAATAAAGGAAAACACTTACAAAATCTACTGTGCAAACAAAATAATTTTATTCAAACAAAAGCTATATACATTTTAAGGTACAAATTTTCGCTTATAGCTTTTCCTGGAGTGCTCAAGCTGTGGACAGTCTCTCCTGGTACTCCAACAATAGTCTGCCATCATATGTACATCCCATCTACCCTGATATCGTACTTCCATAGCCTTCAAATCTTGGTGAAATCGTTCCCCCTGTTCATCACTGACTGCACCAAGATTTGAAGGGATGTTGGCAAGATGGCTATGGAGAAAATGCACCTTAATACTCATGTTGCTCCCAAGCGCGTGGAAGGTCTCTAACAGTTCCTGGACAATGTCGGGGTAGTTTTCTGCTCGGGTATTTCCTAGAAAGTTTTTAATCAGGTCTTTGAATGCCAACCAAGCATTTCTTTGGGGTCCTGACATTGTACCTATAAACTGGTCATCTCTGACGAGCTGTCGAATTTGTGGACCGTCAAACACCCCGGCTTTTATCTTTTCAAAAGGCAGACTAGGACACCCCGAAATGAGGTACTTGAAACAGTCTCCTTCAATTGGCAACGCTTTAACAAATTGTTTCATGAGACCCAGTTTAATATGTAGCGATAGAAACACAATATTCTCTCTGGGGACAAGTGGCTCATGTAAAATATTTGGATCGCCAGGTTTGAGGTCAGCTCTTGGCGGCCATGTCGATTGCACTCAATGCCTCTCACGAGCTCTGCTATCCCACATACACAACGAACAGGGATACTTTATAAATCCGCATTGCAGGCCCAGAAGCAAGGAGACCATTTTAAGGTCAACACAGATGATCCATTTATGCAACCGTTCAATGACTCTCTTGATATCTGCATATTCTTCACTCAAACAAACTGAATGGCCTATTGGGACTGCACCAAACAAATTTCTATTGTGGAGGAGGACACACTTCAAGCTTCGCTTTGAGCTATCGATGAACAGTCGCCATTCAGTTGCGTCATATGCTGGAATCCCCAACTCCTCCATTAAACCACGTACGTTATGGCAATATACAAACCCATCGTCACTCCGAAAGTATGGCAGAAAGGCACTTTCTCTTGTTCGAGAGTAGGATACCTTGGCTCCTTTTTCAAGCAAGTTTTTCTCGTGCAGTCTTGATGCTAGAAGTTCTGAAGCCTTTTTTGACAGTCCCAAATCTCGTGCCAAAACATTTAGCTCATGCTGATCAAAGCCCTTACGAATGGAATCGTCTTCAACTTCAAAATCTTCATCGTTGGGATCACTTCGAGCTTCAGTATCCTCGGTTTCCACTATTGCTACAGATGGTAGTTCTTTGAAAACTGGCACTGGGATTTCAGCTGAATGAGGCGCTGGGCGTATAGCTGATGGTAAACTAGGATACTCAATTGTACACTTGTTTTTCCTGTTATATCCTGCCGTTTTTACTATACAAAAGTAGCAGTTATTTATATGATCTCTAGGCTCTCGCTAAACCATAGGTATACCAAATGGCTTTTGCTTACATATTCCCTTCGTCCACATCCGTAACCTCTCGACACACTGGTTGCACACCTTATGAGGGGCCCAAGATTTAGCTTGGTCACCCAGTTGCATTTTAAAATATGCCAAATAGGCTTGCCTGACAAATGCACCGATCTAGCAGAACAGAAGTCCATATATAGTCACAAAAACTAAAACTAAACTAAAACCCAAATTTAACAAAAAGTAAACACTGCTAACTCCACAAGACTGTACTTCGGAATACGCTCGACTATCAACGATCTCAGGTGTAAATGAATAGTTTAGTCAAGTCACGAGTCAAGTATGAACATATCGCCAATTGCCTACGGCGTCATCCATCCCTACCCACTCAAGAAAAAATTACTGCAGTTAGCAGGAGAGCACTGGTGCTTCCTCAAGTGGTCACAGCACGATAAGCTGTAGAGAAAACACTTAACGTGATAGAAGAAAACCGACTGCAGTTTTGAAATCAGCATTTAACTATAAAACAGCTGAAAAAACGAACTCGACAGAAATTTTTTTAAAAATTGTTCCCCAGTGTTATCAATATAATTTTATTGGATTAATAAATACAGAAACCATTTACATTTGTAAAATCACGAAAATTGACTATGGTGTAGGAATCTGAAGATAAAGTCGAAGAAGTTTGAGATTTTGTGCAGTTTATATTGACCGCAAAAGGCACTTATTTCAAGGACAGGCATTTAAAATTTATAAAAAAAGAATTTTTGCTCCGCCCTAATAAGCACCCCTCAAAGGGTTCATAAATAATAATCACATTTTTTGTATGTATAATAGTTTGTGACACCGTTAGTCAACAACCATTTTTCTTTTTCGTGGGATGACCACGTAATTCAATAAAATTTAGAGAATGTTATAATAAACATTTTCTCTCAATGGAGATTTGAGCAAAAATCATAAAATTAAGATAGCAATCTATTCTTACTAGAGTAAAACACATGTCTGTTACAGTAAAAACATACTTACAGTGCCTCGATTAAATGTGGCCAAGCTACATAAACTGTACGCCCTAACAAATCTCTTGCTAAACTATCTATTGGAGGAACTTCTGCTGGTTTCTCTACAGTTAATATCATACTCTCATTTCTACTCGGTTGCTCATGTACTTTAACGGAAGCTTTTTCTAAATGATGCTGTTTTATCGATATTAATTTTTAGTATTAAAAAAACAAAAGCGCTTAACGGCACTTACTCTATACTTCAAATGTTTGGTAGTAGGAAATCCTGGAAAGTATATGTCAAGCTTAACTCCAGGATAAGCTCCCTTTATCAATTTCTCTTGTAGAACCCTTATATCGTCGATAGTTAATTCACTCCACACGGCATAATTTTGAAATACTGGTGGAAAGTACTGCGGAGCCTCGTATTTTCCCTGGACAGTTGATGTGTACTGATAAATTAACATAGGACCATGACTATTTCTCTTAGTTTCTTCAGGTGTTAACTGAGAATTACACTCTGCCATAGCTTTTAGCAATTTTTCCTATAAAAGCAAGGCATTGCATATATTATTTCTTTTACTATGCTTTTATTGAGTAGAAAAGAATACCTCATCAATAAATGGAATAAGAACTACAGCTTCCCACTCTGCTTTTTTGCCATTCAAATCTGTTTCAAATTCTTCTGGATAATAACTTTTTATTAGAGAATTTTCGTCCGTCATAAGGTGGTGATATGGTTCTGGTAGTAAATTTTTACTAGCTGCAGGCAGTACCGCGAGAAGCTATTACAATGACAATAATTAATTACAGTCGACACAACAAAGCGGTACATGAAAATAAAACAGAGCTTAATAATTTATTTGGAAATGTACGAATTTTCATTAACCCTGAACAACCCACAAGTGTCTCGCGGACACTTTCTTACGTTCTTTTACGTATAAAAACTAAAGTGTTTATTTCTAGAGAAAAAACTTTTTTGTAATCTATGTTCAACATTTAACGCATCTAAATGTGCTATAAAAATATTTGTAACATTAATAGTTTTATATTTATTATGTATAAATCAAAATAGTGACTCACCAACCCACAAGTGTCCAATAGACACAATAACATTTCATTTGATTCGAGTATGAAGGTGGATTGTTTTTTACATTTCCTTAAAAACATATCGTAGCGGGTAGGCTATATCAACTCGCAGAGCGTTATTTGTGTTACAGTCGAAGTAATTTTGATTAATTTGGTTCAGTGCTGAGATACATTTGTCGCAAAGCAGTTGTTTCTGATCTAAGAAATGGCCAAAACTAAACTAAAACCGGACGAAATTCTACGTGCTCTTGATGAAAGTGATGACGAAAGCATTTTTGTGCATGAGCTCGATAGCGATGATCAGAATTTGGCTATCGACAGTTGTTCTGAAAGTGAAAGTAACGAGACCGAACCAGCATCAGAAAACGATGATGAACAATCATGGAGTGAGGATGATGATGTATCACTGCAACAATTTGTCTCAATTGACACCTATAAAACCAAAGAGAGCAAGGTGGAAATCAAAACCTGAGAAGCAAACTCGAACGCCTTCGACACAATAGAAATCATTGTGTGTATTCATAAAGTGATTCTTCTCCCGGGGCAAGTTATAGTAGATCCAATAAACAGTTTCAACCTATTTTTCGACGAAAACGTAATGGAAATTAGAGTGAAACACAGTAACGCTGAAGCGCAAAGAGTGTTAGAAAAATGATAGAAACCAACAAGCATTTTTAGGCCTTTTATTGACTACGGGTGTCAATAAACAGGTAGGTGTAGATTTCAGAGAAGGGATTCGATTTTTGGAAATCCGATATTTCGCGCTACAAAGGAAAAAATAGATTTGCTTCTTTACTACGATTCTTGAGATTCGATGAGAAAAAAGTCAATAGACAAACTTACTCCTATTACAGAGTTATGGGAGTTCCCAAAAAAGTTTTATTTGCCTGGAGAAAATCTCACTATTGATGAACACCTAATACCTTTTCGAGAACGAGTATCATTCAAACAATATCTCCCCAGTAAACCTGATAACTACGGTATGAAAATTTGGTGGATCTGTGACAGCAAACCTAGCTATCCTCTTTTTGCTATACCATATCTTGGAAAAGAAGGACAAAATAGGGCGGAAACTTTGGCGTACAATGTAGTCAACCAGTTATGTGAACCATAATATTTCCGAAGCAACAGAAATGTTACGTTTGCCAATTACTTTACGAGCCTCTGTAAATAAACATTAAAAATTAGAATATTAAAATATATAATAAAATAATAATATTAAAATAAAATATTAAGTATTAGAAGTTAAAATACTGGAGTACACAATAGTAATAAAGTCTGTTGCATCTACACTCTCTTTGTTTTAATTCAAATTCCCTAGATTTATTTATTGAGTCTGTTGGACACAACTGGTCAGGTACGTTACAAAAGCATACTGGGTAGTTAAGGGTTAATAATGTCAAGGGAGTTACATTAACTAACGAACTATTATACGAAATTATACCTGTTCGTATGGCAAAAAAGGTTTCCCCAATTCAAATTCTATTTTCAAATCGGAAAAACCTTTTATATCAGAAATGTATGGAGCATAATGCTGAGGATAAAACCAACTCCAGGAGCAAACACCATTGTAATAGTAGTTCAGATTCCATTGAATAGCTCTCACATATCCATCCGCTTGCGACTGCAGCACTTCTCTGGTAGAATTAAAATAACAGATAACAAGGCGTATATATACGAAAACTAAAAATACTTACGGAGTAACATTTATATATTCCAATTTGTTTGTATAATAGTCCTTCTTGTGCAATATAAATTCCTCTTGGAACATTCCGTCAGAATCAGTATCATCTTCAGAATCGTCACCCTCTTCTGACACTTCATCTTCATTGATTTCATTATTTAAAACATTATTTTTGCTAGGGGAACTAGGAAACTACAAAGTGTATGAGATTACAGTCTTTAGTTGATGAATATATTAAATAAATTAATTCGTTTGTTTGATATATTCATCCACGCACCAGTTCATCCTCAGTAGCTTGTATTAGGGCATCTAGCTCAGGATTTCTTGCTTTTTGTTGCTCTGAAAGTTCTGATTCAGTGAGATCATTTGCTGCTTCTGGCCTATACTGTGAAAACATTAAAGTAATACAGTTGTTGAATATAGTGCTGCCGGTCTTACGCTCTTTCGTTGGTTTTCATTGGGTCTGCGGCCTGTCTTCATTTCGAAGTATTTTATATCGGCATATTGCTCTTCAAAATGTTCTAAATCTATTGCAGCCAAAGCCTGCATGAATTTTTCAAATCGTTGGAGATTCAAGGTACCTCCTTCGTTTATATACCCTTTTTAAAAATTATATATTTTTTTAATGTACAAAATACGGAAAAAGAAATATAGAAAATGTTCTACCCACAATAAAATCCACATACATATGTGTGATATTGCAAAATAAATTCTTGTGTAGCTCACAAATAGCAGTTAGCATGACAAAACGTTAAACAATTTTGTTAGATTGTAAAGAGATATTAAACGAAAATATACGAACCATCAAATGTAGGTATCACTTTTATGTAGGTTTGATACAAAAGCGGTAGCGAACCATTTGCGATATGTAAATTCGGTAAATTTGGTATGAAGTCATTGCCAACCAGAAAACCCATTAGTACCTAAATTCATAATAGCAGATGTAAAAAGTATTTACCACTGATTCTTTACAAAATACCCAATCATCTATAATCTTTTCAAAATCATAAGAAAATTTCATTTCCTGATTACGCTCAAGTTCCTTGAATTCCAATTCCAGATACTCCCTCATTAAGGAAAGATGCAGTAAATAAAATGTTATTTCTTCAGGGGATGATTTTCGTTTTGTGGATTTTTTTCCAAATTTAACCTGTAATATGTAAATAATTAGTTTACAATTATAGCCTAGATTTGTTTTTGTAATCTTTTGGTAAAGCAGCATCACAATACCTCTTCCCTTAGCAGTGAAAAATGGGGTTCATGTGTACATAAGCCTAACATGATGAGATCGGCATCTAAGCCATACAGGCAGTGTCTTGTGTTTGGATCGTATCCGGGTTGAGCTCTCATATACCGAATATAATCCATAATTTTGTGTTCACCTTCACCAGGTGTCTAGAAAAACATTGAAATAATACTATCGTAATTGTTTTCGATATCTTGTACTGAGAATTCATAGATACTAGGCTGAGTTTCAAGTTCACATATAAATTCAGTATCTCAAAAAATATAGTTCATCAATCTCTATGACTGCAAAAATCAAACCTGTACTCCTTCAAATATAAAAACATAAGTGTTTTCATCATTTATAGTGTGACACACTGTACATGTGTATACTAGGGCTGTGCGATGTTGGGATTTTAATGTCGATAATCGATATCATTGGAATTCAGCAATTAAAAACAGCATGCGTGTGAAACGCGTAATAGAAATGATTTAATGACACCATTTCATAGATGCCCAACCATCTAGAGATACAGTCACCGACAGAATTAAGTGGACACTAAGCGATTTTTAATTAAACTATAAATTTTACTCATACTTATTCAATGATATACAAAATCATATGATATTCTAGCAGGTCAAATAGTTAAACATAAATAATATCCAAAAACATACTAATATTACAAAACATATACATTAATAATAAAATATAATACTATGTCCACTCAATTCTGTCGATGACTATATATACAATATTGGGGAGCAAAACTTTACAATTGTATACCCTCTCAAATTAAATCTCTGTCACCCGCAAGCTTTAAAAATCAAATAAAAAAAGTTGTTTAATGAGAGGGAATACTACCAAGTTGAGAAGTTCGTGGACCATGAAAGCTCAGAGCCATCTTAATACTTTTAAATTGTTGTTCGTCATTATATTTTTTTTGTTTTTACTTTTTGTGTGTTTTCATTACAAATATTTTTTACAATTATTATTAAAAATATCGGATATCGGTATTTTCACTATCGAATATTAATATTTGTAATATCGATATTTCTTAATATCAATCGATATTTTACTATGAAGTATTCTTTATTGTCGACTATCAACGTGGTATGACGTATCATTTCATAGCTTTCCTCAAGAGCAGTTTTATAAAATAAAGCAATTTTATATAAAATTTATATCTTTCATCATTTTTATAATATATTGCTTAATCATTAAATAAATGCTTTTCTGCTTTAACTGTAATTTCCTCATATTAAAAATTACAGTTAAGGTAGAAAAGCATTTATTTAATGATTTTACACTGTAAGAAAAATTGCACTATTGCATATTGCTTAATGTATGTATGTCATATATTACATAATTTCTTTAGATTTATTTTGTTATAATAAAAGCATAAAATTAAATACCCATGCACGTATCTAGTTAATATGGCCTTAATTTACCAATGATCGGGTAAACAATTATAGTAAATCCAGTTATAAGAAATTATTCGATTTTACTCAATACCGAAATATCTTTTTGTTCAATTCAATTTATTGTTTGCCATGTATAAGGGACAATGTATTGTCAATATAATGTATAATATACAATGTGTCCCACATCTATTTTCCCACGCATTTACTCGGAAACTAATAGAGATAGAGAAAAGTTGCAGTAAAATCCAGTGGAAATGAGACGACATTGTACATCAAATTCTGCCATTATAACACACCCCGTATAAATAGCCATTTACCCCCCTCTCCCACTTTACGTTTTTTTTTTAATTGCACCACTAACTTTTCGCAAGTATATTTTTATTATTATTATACGAAATGTTCTCAAAAAGTAGTTCCGAAAAATGTATGCAGTGAGAGAGCATAAATGGTGAACTGAAGTATTCGCTTTTTTCTATATCCGTGCTGCGCTCGATTGAACAAGCTGTTGATTTAAAAAAAAAAATTGACCAGGCGTTGCTTGATAACCATTTCAAAGATCTTAAGTATTGCTGGCAGGATGGCCAATGGATCTGTAATTTTCTAGTTCTTTAATATTGCCCTTTTTGTAAACGGGTACAATTTTTGCTTCTTTAAGTTCTTCTGGAAAGATACCATCAAGCAGGCAGTTATTAATGTACTCGCTTAGAGGTTCGGCTATAATATCAATAATACTTTTCAGGAAGGTGGTCGTCATGTGATATATGTCGGACCTAGATTTACTCTTAAGGGAGCATACAATTTGTTTAATCTCGTCTGCATTGGTGGGAGTTAAAAAAATTTATTCGAATTGTTCATATCCCTCAAATAATTTTGAGAATCGTTTGTTGGTTGTGGTATGGTTGATCCCATTCTATTACTAGTATTTGCGAAAAACGTATTGAAATTCTGAGTAGTACGCACTCATACTTTGGTTTGAGGCCCGTTTTATATTTGTATTTATTACGTTCCATACAGCTTTACGAGTTAGACGCTCGGTATATATATTCATTTATTGCACTGCTTTTCTGTAATTTTATGTGTTTGCTATAGTCAGTCCTCAGCGTCTTATAAAGTAGAATGTCTTCTGCATCTTTAGTTACTTGACTAAAACTGTACACCGCATCTAATGTGCTTTTCCTTTCTTTCAGGTGTTCAGCATTCGCGTTTCAACGACCGTAAAGGGCCGTTTTTTTGTATCTGTATCTCTGGAAAAGAATGCGGAAAGGCAGTAACTAGTAAATTATGAAATTCCGCATAGTCGTCGAGCGGATCCTAGGCGCTCCTTGAAAACGTCAGTATTATTTTGAGTAATCAATCTTTTCTTAACATATTCTTTTTTGTTCATACTAGCTTGGACGGTTTCAATAGATACCTGACCCAGATGATCGCAAAAGATGTAGTTGGACTGTAAAGCTGTTATATTGTGTGGAACATATATTAGTGAAGATTTGGTGCGAGACGGTTCATGAAAAACGTGTTGTAGACCATAAGATATCGTGAACTCAGTTATTGCTCACTTAGCGCAATTTATAGTTTCTTATAGACTGTATATTATTGTATAACACAAATATATTATCATGTTATTCTACATATGAAATGATAATGAAAGTATATGTAATGAGTACACTAGCTTGTACCTACGATGTATTCAAAATAAAAACAAAAATTTTAGGTAATAAACATTAAAGAAAACATCTGTTTATCATGCGTGTACTAATACTGTAGTAGTCATCAATAACTAGCAGCAAAAAAAGGTTACCAGTTAGCAATGTTAATAGCGTCACAAGTAATTGTTGAACCAAAACCTATCGAAGGATAAAATAATATTTATTAAATTACTTATCACATGAATGAAAAAATAGATCAAAAAAGTATAATAACAATAATTGAAGTAAACACGGTGCATGTTTGATACATATATTATGTATATTGATATTATTCGCAAGTATTAAGCTTGCGATATATCTGTTGTGAATATGAATATCTGCATGCGATGTATCAATATTTTCCAACATCAATAATCGACATTTGAATATACCAATAATTTCCAATATAAATACCTTTATTGAATATATTAATATTTTCAGATATATTTGGCATTTCATATATCGACATTTGCATATTTGCATATATAAATATCAACATGACGAAGACCAATCAGAAAAGACAAACACTTACACCAAAGAAAAAGGCAGTCGAACTGCCGCAGAAAACAAAATAGAAATAACAGAACTGGAAGAAGCAATAAAGAAACTGAAGTATGGCAAAGCAGCCGGCCACGACCAGATCACGATAGAAATGTTAAAAAGCTTAGGAGAAACAGCAAATGATATGTTACTTGCCCTTTTTAACAAGATTTGGGAAGCGATATGAGGATAGGGAGGGAAAATAAAAGCATAAATATTGTTATTGACAGGAAGCAAATTGAACAAGTCAAATATTTCAAATACTTGGGTGTTTGGTTGTAGCATGACGATTGCCAAGAAATCGATATAAACAACAAAATTCAGAGCGCTTCAAGCATTTATCATAGTCATAGCAAAAACTTTCATAGGAAATAGCAAACTAAAATGAAGGTGTTTGATAAAGTTTTTCGCCCTGCACTGCTGTTTGGCTGTGAGAGCTGGATCACTAACAACAAGATAAAATCAAAAATCCACACCATAGAAATGAAGTTCTTAAGAAGGGTAGGCATTACTCGACGCGACCATATAAGAAATGTAGCAGTACGAGAAACCCTCAAAACAACTTCCATCACAGCAAAGGTAGCACAGCAACAACCAAGATGGTATGGACACTTAGTTCGCCAAGGACAGCGTTAGACCAATCAAGATTGTATATCAAACTTTAAAATATCAAGGGGAAAAATGTGTTGGCGGTAAGCATAGTAAAGAACGCATAACCGTATTAGTGTGTGCAAACATGACCGGATCGGAAAAGCGAAAGCTATTAGTTGTGGGACTTTAGTCGAGGACTCCTAAATGTTTTAAAAATTGTAATCAATTACCCGTTTCTTATGCATCAAACAAAGGGCGTGGATGACGTCTGTATTGTTTGAAAATGAGCTAAGACAATGGGACAAGGAATTAAAAAACAAAAATAGAAAAATTTTATTAATGGTGGATAATTGCCCAGCGCATCCCCATATAGAAAATTTAAAATTCATTAAACTGGTCTTCCTACCTCCTTGTACTACAGCAATACTACAACCGATGGATCAAGGAGTAATTTACTGCCTGAAATCACATTACAAAAGAATTCTTTTGACTCGGTTATTTAACTGCCTTGAAAATAAAGAGAATTTAAACATTTCATTACTAGACGCTATAGTAATGATCAATATTGCTTGGACGCGAGTAACTTCAAAAACTATTGAAAACTGTTTCCGCCATGCTGGTTTTCTGCATAATGCGTTATTTGATGAGGATGATGATCTTCCGTTATCACAATAGATTTTAAAATATGCTGGTGATGAAGATGATAATAACCTTCCTCTTTCAACGTGGATAGATAGAAATAACATTAATAATCCATTTAACAATGAAGATTTGACCAGATATACAAATGTTGACAGCGCATTAATAACTACTGAAGCTCCATCTGATGCAGAACTAATGATAAATTCTTTTGAAGATGATTTACAAGAGGTCATGGAAGATTCAGATATGGAAGAAAACGCAGCGAGACTACCTACCATTGGAGAAGTGTATAATGCCTTGAATGTTTTATCAACTTATATTACCTTTACAGATGTAGATCATAGTATAAAAGACATGTTTAATCTGTTACAAAGTAAGATTGAAAAAGATATGTTAACAAAAAAATCTACTCAATTAAAAATCACGAATTATTTTTTGTCTGAATGATGTTTTTTAATACTACAGTTATACTTTCTTAATGTATGTATTTACTATGTTTATTTAGTTCTATGTGAAAATTAAATATGTTTATATGAATTAAACTCTAGTGAATATTATTTTAAATACAAAGTATGAAAAATACTAAAAATCGTTTATAACGAACACTTGCTTTGAACGAACAATTTTTTTTCCTTTTGTGCGTTCGATATAACCGAGTTCTATTGTATAATTATTTGTATTCCCTACACTTTTTTAGGAAGACAGGGATTATAATAATAATAATAATAATAATAATAATAATTCATGCCTTCACATCCCCCAACAGCTTTCGCCAATTACAGGGGGCATCGGCCGGCCATGAGTTATTATTACGCCTGCGCCCGTGGAGCGACTTAAGGTGTTTGTCTCTCAGCATTTGCCAAGGAGTGAGGAAAACCACGAAAACCTCACTCTGAGAGCAGGCCCTGGGATTCGAACCCCGGACCCCGTGACTGATAGCCAAGCGCGCTAGTCACTCGACCATCAGCCACAGATTATGATATATATATGTATCAGCATTTGTTATTATATCGATATATCCTTATTTTCCAAAATAAATATTGGCACTCGATATATATCAATATTCCTGAATATGAATATTGATGTTTTATATCGGATAATATCAATATATCGTTATTGTTGCACAGCCCGAATATATACATAGGAAAACCCCTTTACACATTTCTATTTTTATCTTTCTCAAGTTATTTTATGGATTGTAACTTTGATCATTATTACTATTTAATTACCTCATGTCCAGATAAAATTATTCTACATTGCCTCCATAATTTGTCTGTAGATATTTTATTAACAACAAAGTATTTCAATTGTTCATGCAGTTTATCCATGAATACTGTTCCTGGAGTAATACAATTTGAGTCAAATCGTGCTTCACTAGGCAACACCTCCCCTTTTTTCAGTGCCTTCTCTTCTAACTTTTCGGCTTCTTTGGCCGAACGAAATCTTCTGGCTCTTTGTTGATTCATCTTCGCCCGTGGAGCAACACCATCAACAGCCATAAAAAATAATTTTCTTGGCTTAATCATACGAAATAATATTTCTATATAGTGAAATATGTCCTGAAAGATCTTTTCTTCCGTTATGCGAAAATGTGGATCATCGTCCTCTGGATGAGAGCACGTATGTATTATTCCATTCATATCCAGATAGAGATTATCAAAGTCAGGTATCTAGTAAGTAAAGTAAGCAAAATATTGCTTAAATTTATAATTTGCTTTTTACCTGATGTTCCTTCACAATCTCACTTAAGCATGGATAACGTTCACTTATGTACCTGAAAAACTTTGGAACACCCATTCTAACTGCAGAATTATGTATAATATATAAACTTAATATTATAAAAGTAAAATAAATTCATAAAATTGCCATAACAAATATAACGCAATAAATATACAAGTTATGTCGAATATCACAAATCACATGGTAAAATAGATAGCGACAGATACCGGATGCAAGAAGCGGAACGTTTAAACCACTTATAAAGCAATAACAAAAAATGTGTAATCCCAAAAAGAGATCAATTAATATGGAAAATTATAGTGCAATAAACAATACTCGAGATAATTTTTAATTAAAATTGCCCAATATCATTAAAATGAGTTTCCCATTCAATTTTGAGAGGTAATAAGTGACTACTTTCACGTTTCAGTAAAATTGAAGTCGACAGCATTTGACAGGGGCAACAGGGGAATGTTAGGTTAGAGAGCACAGATAGGAACACAGATTACTTCTAAGAAGATTGTGCCAGTTCATGTTAAGAAATAACGACAGTGAACAGCGCCACTACGCCGTGGAGGGAAGAGTTAAAGTGTTTTTGATCAAACGGCGCCTTATTTAAAATGATAAATCCTTTATATATGTGCCATTATATTTATGGTTTTCATTTGTTGTCATGAGAACGATATGTGAAGTAGGAAAGCATATGTAAAGTTTACATAATTTCCGTATTTCACTTATTGATCTCTAATAACAACAATAAAAACCTTAAATATAACAGCACATATACAATAATACATATTTGATAATTCTTAATCGAAACTAATATAAAGTGGAAATCAATAACAGAAACAATTTAAAGTAATACCTTTATTTTTTAGTATGTTTTGTATAATATAATAACAATGAATTTTGGAAATTATCAGTGGGGTGTGATTCCTTCCCCATTAAAATTTTATTGTTGATTTAATTATAATTAAATAAAATCATTTTTGAAAATTGCCATATAATTTTGGTTTTTATATCCTCCAAATGTCCACACTCTCTAAAAGAATCAAAAAAGGCTTGTACATCTAACCAACAAGTTAAATTGTTCATTAAACCTTTTTTATGTAAATGTCGACTTAAGAACCACTTAATATGAATATAAAGGTTGTGCAAAATTGAAATGAAATTTTCATTACATTTCAATAAAGAGCATCCTTCATATTCCTTAAGCATAATAAATTTATGACAAGGTTGCACATCTTGACACATTATATTATAAGAGCAGATACTGCAATTATTACAAAAAGGTAATATTTTTTTTGCTATGTATCCACTTATGTAAGTAAATCCTTGCTTGGAGAATATTGCAGGTGTGGTTGCAAGCTCATTTCATCAAACGCTAGAATGCAAAGTTTATGTTTTTCTGGAAAGCGCTTGACATGCAAAGCAAGTTTTTGGAAGAGGTTTTCACATATACCAGGTTCAATGTGAACCTTCTTTAAAACTTTATTAAGAGTGCGGGCACTTGGAAGGATAAAAATTTGCCTTAAAAATCTATAAGCCCTAGGCGACTGCTTAAAAATTGTTATAGCCAAAATTTTGTCATCGAGGGTAAAACGTTTCCCTTGATTACTTTTTTCAAAATTCTTGACGTGGCACTTAAAAAACTTCGTAACAAGCGGATCCATTTTACCCTCGAGGACATTAACATTTCCGTTCATATACTTTTTGCATGCGAACAATCTTCTTTTGTACAAAATCTTTTTCTGTTGACACTGGTTGTGTTGCTTCTTTAACCGCACTATCTCTTTATGCAGGCGCCTCTTTCTTGGTGTTAGATCACACACTCTCCGTATATTGATTGACGTCAATATATGCTCTGTAATTAGAATATTCTATGTAGAAAACATAACACTATACTTCAAGAGTATAATATGATTCATTATAAGCCAAAATCGTAATTCTTTTGGATGCATACAATAGCATAAACAGAGAACATAATTGATATTAAATAATAACTACAATTAACTTACGTTTATCTTTGCGAACTCCTACCCTAGGTACCTCACTCACCTTTGTTGTATTAGGAGGTGTAGTAGGTGTGGTGGGCGTTGCACACAATTCAGACGTAGGTTCATTAATTGACGGGGACGCTTCTGGTCTATCAGTATTTGGTGGTTCTACAACAAAATATACAACATTAACATAATGTTTATTATAGTAATGACAGTCACTATAAGATATTTAATCTTTTCACTTTTAACAAACCTATAAAAGATATAACCAGAATTCCTTATGTCTACATGAAATACATTGTGCTGAAAATACATACCTGGTAAATAAAGTGTCGGAACTGCTGTTGACGCAAGCTGATTTTTATGCAATAAATATTTCTGTTCAAAGTGTTTTCGGCAAATTGTGTAGTAAACACGAGGTCGATCAATTTCGAGTTTTAATAGATCAGGGTTTCCAGTTGCCTGGATCCACTGGAGAAAACGTGGCGTGTCCGTGCGGGGAAATCGATGAAAAATCGATTCATCTTGACTACAACCCCGTACGTAACATTTCTTTGGAGGCATGGTACTGCAAAAATAATAAACATGTTCACATAAACACTGCTATATAATATTAATCAGTAGCTTACTTACCAATTGCAGAATTGTATTGTATTTATTTAAATTTACGTTGTAAGTACATTGGCAAAGTGACGCTGGTGACGCACAACGCAAATCAGAATGTCAAATTGCTAGCGGTCCGTTGATAAATTACATACCTATAAATATTTCAAGCAACAGCGCCCTCTATCCGTGGAGTGAGTGGATACACTGCTTACTCAGCATCACCGATTTAAGATACACCCCCCTGGATAGGAATGTATGGTAAATGTGGGTAAGTGGCAAGTTGCTCAATTACGCCGGTCAATCGCAATCCTTTCTCTTTTTTAAGGTTAGTTACCAGATTGATTTAATTCGTGGCAATATTTCTGAGTAAATGATTCTTTGTTCGGTATATTACACTTTATCCCACAATTGCAGTAAACCACAAACAGTAACATACAGGGTTAGTTTATATGGAAGAGCATTAAGAAAATTTAGTATCAGTCAATTTCTGAATAACAAGTGGGGTACTAAAAAGAAACATAGAAATATTAAATTGGATATATTTACAGAAAATATGGTAGATTCACAAACTGAAGAAATATTAGCCCCTCTAAGGGCCAAAGTAAAAGAACAAGTATGTAATCAAATATAATTTATTATAAAATATTTTTAATGAAAGTGAATCTTAGGGTGATCTTGTTCGACAACTAAAAACAAATAATGCACCTAATTTAGATATAAAACAAGCAGTTGCTGAACTAAAATTAAGAAAGAAAATATTGGAAGACAAGGAATTAAGTTTAGCACCAGCAACTGCTACTTTTGACAGGGCTAAGATGGAGGACTTATTAAAACGTAGATTTTTTTATGATCAATCCTTCGCCATTTATGGTGGAATAACTGGTCAATTTGATTTTGGCCCCATGGGTTGTGCATTTAAAGCTAATTTTCTACAAGCTTGGAGGCAATTTTTTGTGTTAGAAGAACAAATGTTGGAGGTTGATTGTTCTATACTAACACCTGAAACAGTATTGAAGTATGTATCCTGATAAAACTTTATTTATTATCTGATATTCATCATTTACAGAGCTTCTGGCCATGTAGACCGGTTTGCCGATCTCATGACAAAGGATGTCAAAACAGGTGAATGTTTTCGTGTGGATCACTTGATTAAGGCACACCTAGAAAAAGTAGCTTCAGAAAAAAATATACTACTAGATATTAAAGCAGAATGCAGAGATATTGTTGTGAAGGTAGGTAAACCTTTTTGTAACATGTCAATTATTAGAAATACTGCAGCCACTTGGTTTTCGATATTTAATTTCCTGTTTGCTTTTGCCTACTGTTCATATTAGGTATTTCAAAATCTTACTTATCTGTATAGGTTCTTGGGTTGGTCATTTTTGGCTTTATTAGGCAGTCTATAGTGAGGATCTCAAATATTTTCGAATTTGCAATTCTGATTTCTCTTGGTGGTCTTTTAGTACATCTCTTCCCATGAATCTGCTTAGGTGTATTCAAGTGTTTTTCTTAGACCCAACTCCTTATTTGCACTTGCTGCTTTTTTAAACACGCCAAATGCAAGTTTTGGTCTTATGTAAGAAGTGAATCCTTTCCTTGCTGGCACATGGATCATTTCTTTTTCTTTGATTCTCTAATATCCTTGCATCCACAGCAAAATATCCATATTGTGGTTGCCATTCGGTTCCTCAGTACACTATCGGTATCTTCAACTATCGATAGTCGGACCAACTATTGATAGTTATTGATAGTACCACAGATAAGTAATACAGATAGCTCACCTTACGGGAGAATTGGCAGCAGCTTTCGCTAAAATGGGAATCCTTGACCAAATAGTTGGGAATGCTACGTGAGTTCATTCGGAGCGCTGTACTTCATTTGACTTCATTCGTCGGTCAACGCTCGCGTAGCAAGTACTGCTAACATTGAAATTGCGACACTCGGCGCTGGCAATAAATGCGTATATATACGCTGCGGAAAGTCTCGTAGGAATTTTAGAGGTTTGAAATTATTTAAATTTCCGAAAAATAACTTACTGCGTGGATCAAAATGCGGGTAAATATCGTGTTGGGATATCTTTGTTACATTATTACAACAGTAAAAAATCACGACAATATTGCTCTTGCAATCCACATACATATATTGATATTGTAAATTACCATTCATCGTTAGTAGAAAAAGTTAAAACATCATCAAAATAAAAAAAGTTGCAGACTTTAGTTGTAAAAGATTTGTAACAAATTCAATTATTAAATTTACGCCATTCTTGAGAGATCTACCAAACATCATGGATGTATATACCGAGTGTCCAGCCTAAGATGCAACGGTTCCTAGCCGATTTATTATTGTCTTTTCGAAAAAATGTTTCAAATAAATGTTGTCTGGAATCATATTCTACACATGTTAAAATTAGCTGCAGATATGGCGGACTTCCGGTTGTACCGGAAGTAGATACTAACTTTATTATTTTAAATAGAACACCCTATATATTATTGCACTTTTGGATTCCTTGTTAAATTTAAATAACAATACGTTAGGGATACATTGGGGCTAAGTTGTAACGTTTCCGAATTACATGACGTTTTTCGAAAAAAAAGGCATTTGCAGTGTCTTCGGTGTTTGGAAATATCTCGGAAAATACGAAAGTTAGAAAGATGCGGTTTTCGGTTTTCGCTTAACCATGAAACAGCACACGTCTTTTATTTTAAAATTGTTGCGTTTAATTGTTTCTAGTGGTCCTATTGTGTTCTGTTGGCCACTTTCTAAGCATCCCAGTATTATTGCTGCCAGTTCCAAGCCTGGTGAAATGCGAGGGGAAGGTGACCGGCGGCGGCGCTTCGCAATACGTATCTATCGTGAGAAACTGAAAAATTGCGAATATCTCCAAAACCGTTGGAGATAGACACAATGATACTCATATAAAATCGAAAGAAAATTAAATTTTACATCCATTTATGTAAAAATTGCTACACCGTTCAATTAAAAAAAATCAAGTTATCCATGATTTTAGAGTTCGAAAATCACAGATCCCTATTTAATAACGCTGTAATTTAAAGGCAACAATTTTAAAATAAAAGACGTGTGCTGTTTCATAGTTGAGCGAAAACCGAAAACCGCATCTTTCGAACTTTCGTATTTCCCGAGATATTTCCAAACACCGAAGACACTGCAAATGTAATTTTTTTCTAAAAACGTCATGTAATTCGAAAACGGTACAACTTAGCCCCAATGTATCCCTAACGTATTGTTATTTAAATTTAACAAGGAATCCAAAAGTGCAATAATATACAGGGTGTTCCATTTAAAATAATAAAGTTAGTAGTTACTTCCGGTACAACCGGAAGTCCGCCATTACTGAAACTAATTTTAGCATATGTAGAATGTGATTCGAGGCAACATTTATTTGAACATTTTTTTCAAAAAGGCAGTAATAAATTGGCTAGGAACCGTTGCATCTTAGGTTGGACACCCGGTATAGGCTGTTTTAAATTTGCGGGTCATTATAGATTATAGGGCTTTCTTTTATAATATATAAAAAAAGATACAATGTAGGTTTAAATTTGACATAGTTGCTAAATCTGACAAATAATGTAACAAAAAGAAATAGGAGTGGAGCATTTCCAAAGCTTTCCACCGTAAGTTAAAAGGCAGACATGTTTTTGACTGCTGCTTATATGGTCTATAAACTTGAAATTGTCAAAACTAAATTTTGAAACAAAAACTTGTATTCTATCTTTTATAAGCGAAAACTCCGCGTTAGCTCGTTAATTTAAAACACCAGCAAATTATACGCTTCTGTTTAGTGGTATAATTATAATAAGTTAGGGAATATTCTGTCCGTACCCAAGTTTGGACTATATTTTTTTTGTAGTAGCCGAGATGCCCTAGCAGCACCAAATATTTTCTAACATCTGGGTTAAATATTAAAATATGTATTGTATATTTTTAAAATATACAGGGTTATTTACATTATACAGCACGGAATATTATAGCCAAAATACGTGACGTTCTAAAAGTTTCACTTTAAGGAGTTTATTATGATAAGTTTTTAAAATTATCTTCATATATGTTTTTGCTCCCCGGTTAATTGTTGGAGCTTTAAAATTTGTTACATCACTTAGCAAACACCTTATACAGGCTGATCCGTTTTCGATCCTCACCATTGGGATTTCGCTTATTATATTCTTATTTTGCCTTACAGAAAAAAAACTAATTCAATAATGCTCAAGGCCACTTTTAATCTTCTATCTAATGGTGTACTTGACATTTTTATTTTTAACGTTTAGTTTTCTTCTGGTCATCATCAACTTTCTTATTTCTTAGGGCGCCATATTGGATTTTTACACCTCTAGAAAGAGTTTTTTTTTCTGATTTCAACCATGTGTAACATATTGACAAAAGTTTTTGATATTATGCTTTAACTGACGAAGAATCCAATCTAAGATTAAATATGGTAGCCATGAAATTTCGAACTATAAATCACTTATCGTTGCATTAGTAGTAGTCAGAGCTGAGGTGGACAGTTCAGTTCAATTCACAGATACGTATCTTTAGATCTAGTTCACTTTACTGCAGTTCGCAGTTCACTTCGGATTAGTGAATCGACTGATCGACATCGCTCACTTCCACCCATCTTCCACCAATCCTATGTTTATCCACCGATCATTATTTTCTTTTCCGTACGTAATACATAGGTAGCTACCTATTTCATTACCTTTTAATCTACAATCTTGCGATACAGGTGTGAGGTATGAGAGTTCTTCGTATGTAACACCGTAATACGACATCTTTATATAACATCATTTAAATACGCCCTGCATAAATTGTATCTGTAATCTGTATACATATAGGGTATATATTATTTATATAATCTACTATCACAAGATTGTTGTTATAGTGACAGAATTGCTGCACTTTTAGTTCTTTATTTTACGGAGAATATGTCGCCATCAGTTAGTTCGGATCAGTTGGGATACGCGAATCCGAACTGATCCGGTTGATGCATCGGTCTCCTTCGATCCATTGAACGGTGAACTGATGAACTGCGAACTGCTAAGAAGGATTTTACTGATGCAGTTCAATTGAGTCCTTGCAAAGATACGTGGCAACTGAGTCCTTCGCGAACTACACATTACTAGTCAGAGCCAATCATATACTGTGAAATCAGTCAGAAAACTGTTTCGGATTTCTTTTAGCCAATCAAATTGCGTCTAATATATAGTCATCAATCAATAGTTTGTGATTCTTCTATGAACAGGCCTATTATGTCATGAAACAACCTTTTCAATTGCAGTACTTATACGTGTGTTGTTTGCAACATTGCATAATTAATTATTAAAACACCATAGAATCAAAAAGAATACTGTTAAGGTTGACTGCCAAAAATGTTTTTAGCGAAGATAGGTGATTGCAAAACAGCAATATTTTTTTTTAGTTAGATGGAATGACAAAACAAGAAATGGCTGATATAATGACAAAATATAATATGAAAAGTCCATTAACTGGCAACGAATTAACACCCCCTATCGAATTTAATTTGATGTTTGGAACACAAATTGGACCTTCTGGGCTTGTTAAAGGGTAAGTTAAAACTAAACTAAAATATTGTTCTAAGGTTTGAGTATATTCTTGCACTGAGCAGGTTTAGCTTCAAGGAGTACAAACAGACAAAAATTAGTTTATTGGCTTCGAAAAAACTCATATTTTTCTGCAACTATACAAGTCTTACTTCATTATCTCAGGTAAAAGTATTTTTCCTATTCTTAAGTCACTCCACTTAAGCATACGGAAAATATAAAGAAATAAAAACAAATTTACCGTACCACATTTTCTAAATTATGAATTTGTTATATAACGTGGTTAAGCATATCTCCAGGATTATTTAACCCATTGATATCGTAACCACATATTTTTAGAAGGCTTTCGGTGCTTACGCTACGGGGAGGACTATGACAATGAAATGTGTTTCCATGTTACGAAGTTGCACGAAGAAATTCGATCATTGTAATAGTACCCGCCCCGTGACGCAAGGACGACTTGCCGCTGTTAGAAGATATTTTTATGCAGATGGAGACGACTAAAAAAATCTGACCGAAGTCAGAATTTCCAGATTTGCTTTCAATCTCCGCTAGAAATATTAAGGATATTTCAAAAATGCCGTCATTAGAACAAAGTAGCCTTTCTAAATCGACGAAATCGTTGTTACAGTTTTGGAGTTAGAGCGAATTTCGTTCAACTTGATCTCCTAAGACATCAATTTTTATTTCCACTCGTGTCCTTTAAAATAAACCTAAAAAAAATATGTATTTGTTCATTTAAATGTTCCTGAACAAAGTGAATAGAAAATTGTGGAAAAGATTCCGAAGATATAGCGAAAAAGAAGAAACAACGGGAAAAGGTCTTTTCTTGAGCTCCAAGCCGCTTAAATGATTTACGTAATATACCTCTAATACTTATTTTTTATGGTGATTCTTTAAATTTTATAAATTGTATAAACTATTCCATTTAACAAGATGTAAGTTTAAAGCAACAAAACATTTGTCTTTTTAAAAATAATATACCGCAAGTTTCCTGTTCCGATTTGTGAATATACAGTGTGTCCTAGGATTGATATTACAAGAGGTGTGATAGAGTAAACATTTTCGAATTTTATTTTAAGATTGTAGGTTTTCAGGGGTGAGAAACCGTTGCTAGTTTGATTTTTAGTGTTACTGTGAACTTCTGCCTGGTTGGAAGAGAATTTTAAGAATATTTTCAAATTTTGTCAAACATGTCTACCTTGACAATTTCTGTGCACAATTTGAAAAAATATTATTAAAGTTATTCAGAACGAGAAGCCTATATAAAATTTCAGGAAGAAATACCTACATTGATTATATCGTAATTTTTTGAAAAACAAATTAAGAGGGGTATCACACTGGCGCGAATTCGCTCGCACCAATGCTAATCAACGGTAACATAGAAGCGCCCAGGCTAACGCGACTTTATGAGTTGATTGTCTATAGCCTATCTCTATACCCTCAAACAAACTAACCTCGAAATGGCAGATGCGTAGATCGAGGCTAAATCTTTGGCAAGCTCGTTCAAAGTCGACATTCCCCGCCTGGATCTACTCAATGCAGTCTGACGTAATTGAAATAATTTCTGTTTTTTCCTTAAACGTTGTACCAGCAGTTATAAATGTTTGCTTAGATGTTCCTAAGGTGTTGTCACTACTGGTCTACAGAAAATCCAAACATTCGGATAAATTGTAGAAGACAGTATTACCAGAATTTCTAGAGGAACAGCTAAATGAGAAAATGTATGTACAGCTACTTGAACGATTCAGGCAAGAATACCCACTTACATGACTCGCACTGACAGAAAGACAAGCAATTTATTTCCAGTAACGCTGAATGGATAGATTTGGTGTACTGAAAAAATAAGTAGGTAGAAATAAGCCAATTCCGTGGCCTCCAAGGTCGCCCGACATCACAATATTAGATTTTTTTATGGGGTCACCCTAAACAACTAATTTACTCTCAGCCAATACCCAACAGTAAAAAGATACTAAAAGAACGACGTATCCCAAATACACATCGAGGAAATTCAGTCAGCAAAGAATTCAGACCTCGCATAAACAGATATGCAGAAATTGGTGGGAGTTATTTTGAATAAATAATTTATTATAAACAATTTAATTAGTCAGTAAATACAATTTATTTTGTTCAATCTAAAAAAAAAAAACAAAAAACGATATAATCAATAAATAAGTAAGTATAAATAGGGAAATAACTACGCGTTCTAAACGATATTTGTTCAAATTATGGACAGAAAGGGTACTATACCTACAAACAAAATGGTTTTCGGCTAATGAGCCGACAATGGTCAATGCCTCCTTGTTTTACACAAATTGATTGAAAATTCTTCTCCAACCAATCAGGGCTTAATCACCAAAAATTTTTACACCATCACTCTTCTTGTAACATCAATCTTGGGACACACTGTAGTATGTCTCTAATATTCAACAATATACCAATATTGAATAATTTTGAATTTGACAATTTAGATTTCTACGACCTGAAACTGCACAAGGCATTTTCGTCAATTTCAAGCGACTTCTAGAATTTAACCAAGGAAAACTACCCTTTGCTGCGGCTCAGATAGGTATTTTTCTTATTACTGCATTATGTAACATGTATGAATATATATTTAAACACAAACAGGAAACGCATTTCGAAATGAAATTTCCCCTCGTTCCGGATTAATACGCGTAAGAGAATTTACCATGGCGGAAATAGAACACTTTTGTGATCCAAATGAAAAGAATCATCCGAAGTTTAATGATGTACGAGATACTGAAATGCTCCTGTATTCAGCATGTAATCAAATGGATGGTAAATCTCCAGAAAGACATACGATCGGCAATGCTGTAGATAAAGTAAGCAGTAATAAATTGTAAATTGAATGTTACATTATAAAAAAATCTTCTGACAGGGTTTAGTTGCAAATGAAACACTGGGTTATTTTATGGCACGAATACAAACGTTTTTAATACGTTCCGGAATAGACCCAACGAAATTAAGATTTCGCCAACATATGTCCAATGAGATGGCCCACTACGCTCAAGATTGTTGGGATGCGGAATGTCTCACTAGTTATGTAAGAATATGTTCGTTCCGATACCGAAATCTGCGCCATGTTCAACTAATAATAATTAGTAAAATCACTTTTAAGGGTTGGATAGAATGTGTGGGGTGCGCTGATAGATCTGCATTTGACTTGTCGCAGCACAGTAAAGCAACTGGTATACGCCTTGCAGCGGAAAAGAAGTTACCAGAACCAAAAATAGTTGATGTTGTTGAAGCAGTTCCGAACAAAGCAGTCATTGGAAAGGCATTTAAAAAAGAAGCAAAACTCGTAACTGATTCACTTGCTGGTCTTAGTGTTGCAGAAGTGGAAAATATTGAAAAGAAACTCGAAACTGAAGGGTATTATTAAAATCAGTTAAACCAAGTATTTTTTAATCATTTACAATAACCATAGGGTGTGTGCTATAGTAGCAGACAATAAAACGTTTAGTTTAAAGAAGGATATGATTGAAATAAAACGGTACAAGAAAACAGTCCACGTGGAAGATATAATACCAAGCGTAATCGAACCATCCTTTGGTAAGATGATCTAATTTAAATCAACATTTTTTTTTTTTAAGTGCAGTTACATAAATAATTGATTTTAGGTGTTGGCAGAGTCATGTATGCAATTTTCGAACATAATTTCAAGACCAGAGAAACCGATGAGCAAAGAACTTACTTAGCATTACCAGCTTTGGTGGCTCCCATAAAATGCAGTGTTTTACCATTGAGTTCCAATACAGAATTTCAGCCCTTCATTAAGCAGTTATGTAGGTTATATAAATGACATTCACTTTATTCTTATGATTATTCTGGTTAATTTTATTGCAGCTGTAGCATTAACTAAAGTCGATATATCTCACAAGGTGGATGATAGTTCCGGTTCTATCGGACGCAGATACGCTAGGACGGATGAAATAGCTATTCCGTACGGAATCACGATCGATTTCGATACTTTAAAGCAACCTCACACTGCTACGCTTCGTGAACGAGATTCCATGGGCCAAGTTAGAATTTCAGTGAGTATAGTACTCATAATATTATAAAATGTTTGTCTTATTCCTATGTTGATTTGTATTTTAATAAGATGAATTGCTATTTCAGCTGGATGAAATCGCACAAGTGGTTCATGAACTTTCTTATAATAAGCTTACATGGCAAGAAGTGGACAATAAGTATCCGAAATTTGAGCAACAGGAAAATAAAATAAATTAATGTCCCTGTACTTCCTTAGTGAATGGAATTGCATTTTATTTATACTTTGCTTGTGTGAAAAATATCAACATAAGCTTTAATAAATATTTCTAAGACAATCAATGCCTTCTAATTTAAAAAAAAAAAATATGAACATATTAAATGAACAGTACCATCAATTGAAATATAGGTAACAATGTGATGCAGACGATCACGGCCAATATTATATTTTATAGAGCAGGGGTTTGGTCGAACTTCAGGTCTACTTTTTTCCTGCCTACGCATGCATTGGTCGCCCCATTTCTTTTTCTCATTAGGTAGCTGTTGAAATGCTGTGCAAGTGGCACATAAAATATGAACATACCGGGTGTACCAAGAGTTCTGGGACTGTGAAATATTTCGAGAAATACACATCGAATCGAAAAACAAAAAAAAAGGCATTAATTATTTTCAAAAATTTATCCAAGAACTCCACCCCCAGCGGTGGGAAATGGAGATACCCATTTTTTTATTTCAAATTCGGGTTCAACGTATCAAAGTACGAAAGTTTTGTCTGAAATATTTTATTCGATTCTTGATAGATGGCGCTGCAATTCATTTGCAAGAAGAAATAATTTTTCTGAAAGTTGAAGTACTGTTACGAAAACTGCAATTCTATCTTTATATTAATATTATTCAGTTATTAAACTAAGATACCCTGCCAAAGTGGAATACCTGTACATAAAAAATGTCTATAATAATCGCTACGAATTCAGAGTATAGTTGTGTTAAAGGTGTTCGAGAAAATAATGAAGATAAGAAAAACATTAATAATTCAATCCGCCTTTAATCACCAAATTAGTGAAAAATTTAAATGTGAAATATTGTGATACTTTCGTAGACTGTAATATTTATTTTGATTTGCGATTTTTATGCAGGAAATCTGTGTACTTAGTATAAACTAAAATGTACTGTATGTCTTTTTAAGGATAGAATGTGTTTAGACTCTTACGTCATAAATTACATTGCCTTTCAAAATCAGGCGCGGCTCGTGCTTACGTCAGTCGGAGGCTATGACATTGATCGATGTAACATATAAACATATAGAAACGTATTTGACGAGAGCATACGAAGAACTACGATCATTGTCATAGCCTCCGACTGACGTAAGCAAGAGCCGCGCCTGTTCAAAATATTGAAAAGGATATAGAATGTTTAATTTTAAAAAATATTAAATTTTCAATCATCTAAAGAGCGCTTCATTTAATTGTTTTTTCCCCTTAATTGCATTTTTATTTGCACTAATTTATAGTATTGAATCTATGCATATATCTTTGATACTCAAGTATAACTAAATAAACTATAAACTCAAAAATATCAAATACTTGATTCATAGACTTTTCGTAATAAAGATGATTATTGTATAGCTTTCGTGTGTTCAAAATTCTATTGCACAATTCCAAGATATAAGATTGATAACAAACATAAGTACATTAAACTAGATAATATCACCGTAACTTTGGTAAGTACAAACTAAAATATATATATGTACGGGTGACTACTTTTTCATAGGAATACTGCAAAATTTTATAACTGTAAACGGTCGTACACACTAAACCAATCGACATTCAACCATAAGCAATAAATCATTAGTTCTAGAATTAAAAAAAAATCAAGATATGCCAAACGGTTGAAAAATTTTCGAAGATTAAATAAAAATATTTCTTACCAAACTATTCTGTTATTTGAAAATTTTAAACATGTTTCTACAATAATATAGTCTCTGTACGATTTGGGTTCTGGCTAGTCATTGTTCCAGTTTTTACCAATAGCATCCTCACAAAAACATAGCCACTCTGCATTATAAATTTTAATTCTCTTCGTATTACTGTCTCAATGAGAGAGACTTTTTTCTGAATAACTAGCAGATTTATTTGTTTGGTTTAAGGAATGCAATTTAAACAAAAATATAAGAAATGTCATTTGGTATTTATTCGACATATGTATGAATAAGTTAATTTCCATATTAGTAAAACACTAATTTTATTAAAAAATTTATGCTACTTAAATATACATAACTGAAGTGTCCAGTGGTGCACACATACAATTGATAAAAGTGTAACAATGAAAAAAAAAATAACTTTTGTACTTATCAAACTTAAAATCAGTTGATTTTCTATATTACAAGCATATGGTTTATGCTCGGAATGGGATGAATTTGATGTAAACATTTGTATTACAGTAATTTTATCCTTGTCCAAAACTGAACACTTTCAATAACCAAACGCTTTTATACAATAAAACTATTATTATTGGAAAAAAAAAATTCGACATGGCCAGATTACATAATACAAATGTAAAATGTTATATAACATTAACCTCTACATTTACTTTTATTCGAGTGATGGAATAGGCTCGTCATCTGAATCATTTTCTTCTCCCTCTTCCAAGTCCAAGTCATCAAAATTTGCTTTTTCACCGCCACCACCAAGACCACCCATTTGCTTCATCATTTCCTCAAAATCACCTCCACCACCTAAATTCATCTCATCGCCCGATTCATCTTCATCTTGCCATTTATTGAAATCACATTTTAGCCAATGATGTTTTTTTTTGTCAGATGTTAATGATGGCCAGTAAGGTTCTTCTTTATTAAGTTTAGCTAAAACTATTTCGATACATCTTTCCCTATTAAAGCTTTTACTTTTTTCTGAATCTATTTCTTTATATAAAGGGATTGTGACTTCATACAGTTTCTTTTCTAGACCCCCCGTTCCTTTAAAGTATACAGAGTCTTTTGTAAATCTGAAAATTAAAACTTATATAATCATGTAATAATTAATATATGTACAGTTTACTTGATATCTGGGTTCTTAACATCTTCTAAATTCACTGTAAGAAAGACGAGCGCCGATCTTTGAGCCCATTTTATTGGAGGTGGAATTACGCTATAAAGTGAGGTTATATTACTACAGAGTATTACTAAAGAAAGGTAATTGTACAGTTTATCATCTACGATTAAGCTTGCATATGTTTATTATCGTAATACTTAATGTTGATTCTGTAAATGCTAAGAATTTTCCAGAATCGATTACAATATCATAATAATTCAACATGGCCGGTCCGCTAGGCATGACTTTTAAGTTATTTAAAAAAAAAATGCAAATACTTAGTTGAATGTCAAGTAAAATTACCCAAAAATGTTAGTTAGTTGTGCAGGAATACTTACGTTTGCTCCGTCATTTTAATATTTTTTTTTATTCACCTAATATAGCACGTTATTTTTCCAACTACTAACGCACCGGTGGATATAATTGAACTGAAACACGCTACAAATACAAATTAGTGGCAGCACTGTCTTTCTTTATTTACTAGTTTTGAAAGATTCAATATCTTTACTAAAATGACAAATGTAAAAATAGGAAAAAGTTTTTGAAGGACAAATTTTCTTAAAACGTGGTTACTAGATTTTAAATCTCGTTTTTTATTTTTATTTAGCAAGAAAAGGAACCAATACAAAGGATGCGTGACCATACGACGATACTGTGGTAATTGTAAGGTTTCAATAGAGATTATAGTATGTTTTGTTATTCCTAATTAATATTGAAAAGGTGTCTAGTAGAAACCTACTTCGTGTTTGCTTCTACAAAACAGTTTAAATTGGACAACTGTTTGTTACCTTTATTAAATGCCTTTAATGTAAGAAATAATAAAATTGGTTGTACATAATTCACTCGATTTTGTTAAAAATAGGTTTATTGTGATTTTCTTTTCAAAACAATAACAACACTACATGATATTCTGTGACACTACCTTATAGCTAATTATTTGAATTTCGGAAATTGATGTAATGGTATGCAGCCAACATTACAATAATTGCATATGAGTTCAAAACAATTTATTTTTATATAGGTACGTTTGTATTCCGCTTTAAAATTGCTACATCTTTTTTAGGTGTTAGTAGAAGCAGAATGCCTAATGTAAAGAGTTGCCACAGGTATTAAGGAAGCAATTATAAGTTGGTTTTGGTATAAGTTTTGGTAAGTACCAAGTACCAACCTATATTTTGTAAGTACATACAGTGTTGCCAGGTCACTTTTACTGAAACGCCTCTCAAACCCGAAAAAAAATATATATTTCCGGTTCATTCAGTATTCCCATATAAACAATTTACTTTTAATTTTAAATTTAGTTGGTAATGTTTACTGTACATTGTGTTCTCCTCTTTCACCTCTCCAGATAAAATGTTCGAAATTTCAGTGAATTTCGATCATAGAAAGATAGAGTCGGAAGAATATCATCACGTACGTGTGGCCATTTTAATAACGATGGCAGCCATTTTGAAGGTTGGTGATGCTCAAACAGAGATGTAGGGCAGATCACACGAATCACAAGAAACGTCTTTGTAATTTATTTACTTATTCTTTATTATCAATGCCCACTGTTCCGAAAACTGCTTGGTTATATTGCTAAAACTGAGAAAAGAACAAAAAGATGACATTTAAGTACGACAACAGAAATATGAATATATGTACCTACCTAAAACTTTGTTTGCTCTAAAATAAAAGAGATTTTCGTACCAGTTGACCAAAATAATATATCTTATACACAGAAACAATATTTGTGTTTCACATATCAAACCCCAAATTAACACTCAATATATAATCAACAGTTACCTACTACATTTTGTGAGTTTAACATTAATTGTCAAATATTTTGTATGTACCTATATTGTGCTTTCTTATGAATCTTATTTTTATTTTGTCTTGACGTTTTTTAAACTTGAAGATAATTTAAAGTTATGCCGAAACATGTTAATTGTTTAGAATATTTTAATATATAGATAATAAAAAACAATATGTGAGTGGAAAGGACTATTTTCATCTCTACATCCAATTAAAACCTAATGCTCTATGGAGATCCATTATTATTATTTTGATCCAAAATTATTTTAACATATTATAATTATAACAGGGTGTACGGTTTTGTCAATACCTTATGCAACACTATGTTTTCAAATCAACACAGGTCAAAATTATCCAACATGCGCTACAACCAAACAAAATAGTTTTTGAAATATTGGAATTTTTTTTTTAAATTTTATTCCCACGATATTAAAAAAAAAAAACAATATCTCCCTTATTAACTATTATTCTCTGATAAATCTTTGGTAACAATCTAACGCACGTTTAGGTAAAACCGTAAATACAAAACATTTCTTCGTACTCGTTTCCAGTACTCGAGTTGTAAAGCTGGATTTCAGTAATCGATTCTAATACTCGAGAACTAAACTCCTAACTGTGAGATATGTCATAATAAATTCGCTATAGGTTGTACGTTATATACCAAAGAAATTCCTGCTCTCCGTACAACAGGAAAGTATACACCCTGGATCTCAAGACTGATAGCCAAGCGGGCAAGCCACTAAACTCTCAGCCATATTCAGAGAACTTTTTGTAAAACTGGCACTTATCTTATTTCATGATCAGATTTACTGTATATGCAAACACACTTTGTTTCAGCAGATACCGCGAACGTATAGTCTCCTAAGTTGTAAACTAGGCAACTATCTCAGAAGCTGACTGCGTACGTCTGAGCGCCTCTATCGCTGACTATGGAGCAGTGTTCATATGCGTTAGAGAAAGCCATACACAATCGGGCAATATTACTTGGGTTCGTTTGTTTGATAAGAGACACTCAATCTGAATGTGTAAGAAGAATCGTTTAATGGTTTAATTGTTAAAATCGTAACATATATTCGTGTACAGTCCTAGCATTTTCACCTGGCAGATGCGTGATATCAAGAGGGCGTGCTCAATAGAGTGGGACACACCCGCAGAAATACGGAGAAACGCTATAACTCTCACATGTTAACATAGCCTCTCTTCCCGATTCGTACAAAATACAAAATTCAGTTTTTATTGTCGTATGTATATGCAGTACTGTATGCTGTTCGTTCAGCGAGCTCGGCCTGCCTCTTCGAGCTAGTGAAGATGTACGTGAAGACGGGGCTTCTGCCAACAGCCAGTTGTACACTATAGTTGCTTATCCTTGTAGATTCGTATTTTATCACAGAAACCAGCTCAACTACGAACAGAAGTGTACGATTCATACATATTAAAATGTACACTACTACCGACGAAAGTTGGGGCAAGCAGCAAATGTTTGAAAAATCAATAAATAAAAGGCAACTAATACTAAAACGATAGATTTATTACCCTAACCCGACAGCATGAAAATTATTACACTCTTTCGAGAATTGTATTTTCCAATTTTATTTTTTAAATACTTTTCTCATCAACAAAACCACCCTTCGCGTTGATGACTACTCGCGCCATTCAATGTTCCTAATATGTCGCCTGCGATTTTGTTTCGTTCTTGTCGATGTGAATATTCCAGAGTTGGTCTTTTGAAGTAGAACCAATAATTCGCACCCTTCTATGAAGCTCATCTCAAAACAGCTGTAGAGATCAGGACTCTGTGATGGCCATATTCGCTTCGTTTTGTTCGCTCAAATGCTGTTTGCGTATTCGAGCTGTATGCTTTAGATGTTGCGCACAGTTTCTTTTTTGACAGAGTCTTCTGGAAAATGCGTGAGCATTATGAAGACTGATTCCAGGCCAATGTTCTTAATCAAAATCATTGCAAACGTTCTATTCATATATACATACAGTGCCCCAGCTGGGCCGGGCTTCTTGCCTTTTCTATTCCATCACGTGCTTTAAAATTTCATCAGACTCTTGGTCAGCCCGGATTTAGCTTTTGTTTCAGCTATCATCTATGTCACTAACCCGTTTTTCTTTTCGGCGCGACAACAATACGCACAATCCTTAGGGCAGGATCTCCTGCATAACGCGCAGCATTACGATGACTGGCTTCAGACCGATGTTTTGAGTCAATATCATACAAAATTTTTATCCATCCGACAACCTGTCCTTCGGAGTTCTTGAAGCATAGTAACCACATCAATCTCGAATGGTAGGTCCTTAACAATAACTTCCTGCCATAGGAATATGTATGGACAGACTTAACAGCTTTCTCCTCATCACACTGTGGTGGCGTTCCGGTCATCAGTATCTATTATTAATTTTCCTTCAGATTGGGAATAGTTTAAGGTGAGCGCATAGGTTAGCATCTGCTTCAGTTCTTCAAATGCATCCTCGCAGTTAATGTATCAGATGAAGTATGTGCCCTCTTCAATCAATCTAGTGAGAGGCTTAGTTATCTTAGCTAATCCAGAACCTCAGTCTAGAAACCGTCGGTAATAAATACATTGCTCTCTTGGCTTCTTATTTCGTGCTTGTCTTTTGGGACCGGCTAAGACTTAATCGGTTCTATTTCTCTTGGGTCAATCTTCCGATACTACGTGGCCGACATGGTGTGCTTGCATCCGGAACAGGTTGCACTTTCTAGGGTTGAGCTTCAGGCTTGCTGCTTGCAATCACTGAAACACTTGTTCTCAGTGCTTTAAATAATGATCATAGGATTTTACGAAGACAATTATATCGTTGAAGTATACCAATCAAGTTTCCCAGAACAATTCTATTAGAACGCTTTTCCATTGTTGCAGGAGTATTACACAATCCAAACGCATCACTTTAAATTGACACAACCCTGTCCCGATCGTAAATGCGGTTTGCTCCTTCTTCTTTACCCCCACTTTGACTTGTTAATAATCACTCTTCAGATGAAAGATCAAAAATACCTTACACCCGCCTAAGGTATCCACGGTGCCATTAATTCGGGGCAAGGAATAACTGTCCTTCTTCGTTAGGTTATTTACTTGACGATAATCTACGCAGAACGTCGTTGAACCGTTTTTTTTTTTATTACCAGCACGCTTTCTCGTTCCATTTCTTTTTTCGCTTCAGCTCGTTTTGCAAATGGCAATCCCCTAGGAGATTGGCGGATGAGCTGGGAATCTCCAGTGTCGATTCGATGTTGTACAACGTCAGTCTGTTAGCCCTTCATTTTTGTCTGCTGCTTGGAAGAGATCTTGGTAGCGTCTAAGCAGTTGTTTTACGGTATGACGTAGCTGTGTTGTCAGATCCTTACAACCTATGTCAATGAAGTTATCCAACCACCAGCGGATGGGGAGTTGTCGTTACGCTATTCCCTTTGTGAATGACTGACTATACACTTGCACATCTTGCCAAATGTACGACATGACATTTATCAGTCGACCGGTTTTTTGTTTCTGTTTGGGTCACAACATTAAAATTCGCCCTTTAGGGGTGTCCATATTCACGCTCGCTTCCAGAGTGGCTGCACTGCGGCTTGCCATGGTTGTACCTTCCGTTAGTACGCACGCTTACATATTATTACAGTGGTTGACGATAACTTCTTCTTTGTCAACTTTCAGTACTCCTGCTTGCAAGTCCAGTTTAAAACCAAATTTTGTCATTATGTCCATTCCTAGGATTACGTCTATTACACGATACTGTAATGCTGTATCACCAATCCGGAAATGGACCATCGTCTCTTTTAGTACGTCGACTGACTGCCCAGTTACTGTACGTAACGTCCATCTGGTTGGATATATCTTCCTATACAGTACCTCCGGTTGAAGAATTGTCATTTTTGTGCCTGTATCTAACAGTAAATCTTTCGGTTTTCCATTCATCCTCCCGTACACGACGAAATTTCTAACGCGACATTTTATTGAAACAACAATCACTAATGTTACTGGGGCATCAGTAATATGGGTGGACGATCGTTCACCTTTCCACAACATCCAAGATTCCAACGTCTTCTTCCTGGTCGCCTGATATATTCCAGAATTTTCCTTACCACCTTTTTAAGTTCTTCTGATGGCTCTTCCTCGCGATTCCTTGTAGTACGGATGCGAGCATGTCCTTTGACAGTCTGCTTCACGGCTTCAACGTCCAATGCTTGATCTAAAGCTTGATGTGGACAGGCGACCAAGCTTAACTGCCTGTTGAGTTTCACCAGCAAGAAGGCCACCCAGAAACTTATCCACTGCTAGACTCTCATACACATGGTCTGATACCGTTGGGTACGCACTTTTAACCAAACCAAGGATTCATCATCAACCAACCAATGTCCAGGCGAACAATGTCAGCTTCATATTCCTGTAGAGTTTCACTTGACTTCTAGTGGCAATGTTTACTACCGAAACGCATCTCCAGAAGATTAAGCAGTGTTTGGTAATTTTGTCGCTTTGATGAAGGAATAGCCTGTAGTATCTTCAGAGTATCGCTAAAATCATAGACCCCTGATAACATGGTTGCTTTGGTAGCTTCTGTCCAGCTGCATACCAGACAAACGTCTCTAATACTGTTAGATAGTCCTCCAAGAGTGTCTTTCCATCAAATGTAGGCACTTCACTTTTATTTTTGAAAATACAGAAGCATTCGACATGATCATGGGTGGATGTCATAGAAACATGACGACGGTAGCGCGTGTATATGTCGAGAGGTATCCAGAACGGCGACAGTTTATAGGTAAGGTATTCTCTCGTTTGGTTCTCTGCGAAAAACAAATAGAAAATGTGCGCCAAAAACCACAACAAGTGCAGGCAAATTGTTCCTTATATTGCCGAGTTCTTAATATCCACAAAATGCATGCGTATCATATTTTGCTTCGGCAAAAATTATATAGCGGATCCTGGATTTTTTGAAAGAGTGCTGTGGTTAGACGAAGCAACATTTAAAAATAATGGATAGGTAAATCATCATAACTTACATAATTGGTTACACGAAAATCCACACTAGATGCCAGAAGTAGATAATCAAAATGTGTAGAGCGTAAATGCATGGTTCGATATCCTTGGTGATCGGATAACACTAGTTTACAAAATGAATTTTTTTTCATGTACATTTGATGAGAGATAGATTTCCTTATGTATTTTATTCCGCTGAATTCGAAAATCAAGGTTAAATTTTTTTTTATGGAACAGTCTTTGAGATATTGTAATTTTTTCATTTTTTCGACCTTTTTTCACTTGACAAATCATATCTCGAGCTAGAAATGTCCGATTGGTTCGTTCTTGGTACCCAAATGCAAGGTATTAAGATGACGAACAAATATGTATAATCGGATCTTTGATTGGTAAAGCGGTTCAAAATATATCGATGAAAATAGGGCACATTTTCAAAAAAATCATATTTTACAGTGATTCTGTGACGACAGAAAAGTACAAATCGTTAAAAGAACGTCTGGTTTCTGTTCATGTACGTAAAGATGATACTTGTACGTAAGAACTAAGACCAACCAGAAGAAAATCGACTGAAAAATTACAAAGTTATAAGCAATTGAGTGAATAAATCCAAATGAGTGGCGCTTGTTCATTGATGGTAGTAAGGAGAGTTTGAAAGCAGTCCTACTGCATATTGGAAATGAAAAACCTTCTATTCCCATCGCTCATGCCATCAACACTAAAGAATCATACGCCACAATGGCCAGTTTGCTAAAATACATTCAATATGAGCATCACAACTGGAATGTATGTTCCGATCTCAAAGTCGTCGGCATGTTGTGTGGAATGCAGGGTGGATATACAAAATATTGCTGCTTTCTTTGCCTCTGGGATAGTCGTGCTCGTGAACATCATTATAGAAGAAAAGACTGGCCAGAAAGGGAGAACGTCACAGTGGGCAAAGACAATATTAAATACGTGCCTCTTGTCAAAAAAGAAAATATAATCCTTCCAGCGCTGCACATTAAACTTGGCCTCATTAAAAAATGTTGTGAAGGCCTTAGACAAGGAAGGCCAAGTATTTTCCTATTTGAAAACCCTTTTCCCGCAGCTTTCTTTAGCAAAAATCAAGGAAGGCGTCTTCGACGGTCCACACGTAAAGAAATTGGTAAAAAGGACAGATTTTCGAAAATATTTAACACCCGTTGAAAACGAGGCCTGGAATTCATTTCAGCGGGTTGTTACCAATTTTCTTGGGAACAATAAAAGCCCTAACTACGAGGAAATTATTACCGATTTGCTGAAGAACTACAACAAGATGGGTACGGAATGCCATTATATAATTTCATTCCTGGTTGTTTTCTATTGTATTGTTTTTACCATTTTATTTATTTCTTACAGGTGTAAATATGTCTCTAAAAATCCATTTCTTGCATTCACATTTGAATTTCTTTCCGGACAATCTTGGTGACGAACACGGCGAGAGATTTCACCAACAAATTAAGACCATTGAGCGGCGCTATCAAGGATTTTGGGATGAAGCAATGTTGGGAGACTATGTATGGTTTCTCACTAGAGGAACCGATCCCAAAAGCAACCGAAGACAAAGCAAGAGCCACAACTATTTTTAACACACAAAAATGTCAAGAATGTATTGCAAGCGTTTACACCCAATAAATTGTCGAAAAAAATAAAATATTCCGAAAATATGGGATTTGGATTTATTCACTCAATTGCTTATAACTTTGTCATTTTTCGGTCGATTTTCTTCTGGTTGGTCTTAGTTCTTACGTAGAAGTATCATCTTTACGTACATGAACAGAAACCAGACGTTTTTTTAACGATTTGTACTTTTCTGTCGTCACAGAATCACTGTAAAATATGATTTTTTTGAAAATGTGCCCTATTTTCATCGATATATTTTGAACCGCTTTACCAATCAAAGATCCGATTATACATATTTGTTCGTCATCTTAATACCTTGCATTTGGGTACCAAGAACGAACCAATCGGACATTTCTAGCTCGAGATATGATTTGTCAAGTGAAAAAAGGTCGAAAAAATAAAAAAATTACAATATCTCAAAAACTGTTCCATAAAAAAAAATTTAACCTTGATTTTCGAATTCAGCGGAAGAAAATACATAAGGAAATCTATCTCTCATCAAATGTACATTTTCGGTGTAAACTAGTGTAATTGGACCATATTCCTATGAAGACACGCTAAACGGAAATGTGTACAATAATCTTTTGACAAACGAATTACCAGTGTTGGTCGACAGCGTGCCGTTGGAAACTGGAAATCGCATGCCACCTAGATCATGTTTAGATTTTATGTTTGAAGAAGGTTGCAAGATATTATTTGTCAAAATAGTCCGTACTGTGTAGAAGAAATCTAAATTATTAAGTATCATCCGTTGCACATGAGCAAATAGCTCTTTTCTTGTCTGCACATTAATGTAAAATGTCTATTACAATATTTATATCGACATAACAATCGATCAGGATTGAGTAAATTAGATTTTAATCATGAAATGAGATAACTTTGTGTTAATGATTGTCAAAAGTTACTTGTCTTTTTCATAGCTCACTGCAAGAAATGTACTGAAATTTTAATAGATGAATAGGTACATGGTTAATATCTCGAAAACGACTACAAATATTTAATACCTATGGACGCAGAATTCATACTTGTATCAAATGCTATAATGAGAAATATAATGCTACATTTAAAAAAAAAAGAATTTTTTAAGGTTAAAGCAGTCGAAGTTGACGATCGATTTATGAACATTCTGTATAAAATGTCATGGTTTCTTTGACAGTATTTTGGTAAGCACGCCTACTTTTCTTATGCTGTAACAAAATGAGATCATTGTCGCTAATGGTTTATAAAATACAAAACAGTACAGAAGCAAATGTAAATGTCAAAATCTTGACGAAATCGTAAATATCTCAAAAACGGTTAAATTTAGAGGTAGTGAACTTTGGCAAAAATTGTCTTCGAATAATCTGTAGAATTCAATGAAATAATAAAAAAACAAATGATTCCTTTTAAATTAAGAAAGTTGTTATCGATTTCTGGTATAATGGTACGTTTCTGTAAGTTGAAAATATTTTCAGAGGAGTCTTCAGGTAGAGTTTTGTTATTAAATTTTTTTATCGTATGAGAACAATGATCGGCTATATTAGGAGTAATATTTTATTGGTCATCCGTCCAATTTTCAAGCTAGGTCGCACTAATTGATTTAAAGCTTGAAAAGTATTTTGCACGTATTTAAAATATATTGAAATAGTAATACAATATTGTAGTGGACTACTATTTCAATATATTTTTTTTACTCCTTAACATTCATGTGTTTTATTTACGTTTTGAAGATGGAGTTTAAACACGTATCCTCCCATTCGATTAATTTTTTGCAATAGTTTATCTAAAATGTGCATTAGATGACCAACAAAATATTGTTTATAATATAGTCCGTCTTTGTTTTTTGGTTTTATGAAAAATCGAGCGAAAATGCATTTCAAATATAAATACTTTGTAATTAATTGAAGTATACACTACCAGTCACGGAAGATCGGACAATAGCCAATGACGGATTTAGCACTTCGCGACCAGAGGCGCAATTGAATTTTGAGCCCCCCAGGCATACACTTCTGTTTCAGCAATTTTTTACTTTTATAGCCTAGTTTGAAGCAAACAACAAATGAACAAAGTATATTATAGATGGCTTTATTTATTTCTCATTTTAATTTATGCTGAATTTTTAATTATTTCTATTATAAAAAACCCTCTTGTTTTATAAGGTGATAGGTGAGTACCTCATGCACCTATTCGGAAATCCGTCACTGACAATAGCAAAGTATAAGCTTATTAGAATTCTGTTTAGATGCTGCGTGTTGTAATGCATTAAAAAGAAATATCATAAACCGCAAACAATTATACAAGTTGAAGAAGATGGTCTGTTCAAAATACAAACAAAAATAAAAAAAAATATACAGGAAAAGTACAAAACACTTACGGGGTCATTGCATGTTTTTATTTTCAAAAAGTTGATTTACATATTAAATAAACAAATTTTGAGTAAAGTAAGGAAAGGCTTATTCAAGGATACCTACTATTTCAATTTTAGTTCCCTTACAGAGAGGCTGGCAGTAATGCTGGCGAATTTTCCTGCAGCGTTACTTTTTTTATTTACAGAAATGCCTTTGGCGATGGCTGTAAATGTTTATTTACAAATAATTATTTTTTTAGTGGTAAGTATATATTTAACAATTATAATAAACCGGTATATTTGCAAGTAACGGGGCGATGGGCATGCCTTTATGTATCAACTACAGTTGTCCCCTACTGCTACAGTGGATAGTGCAGAAGACATAGGTAATATATAGAAACTCACAATCAGAGACATGACTATCGTTTCGTTGCCTGATATTATATAGGTATATCTACCTTTACGCAAAAGATCTCTTTGTACCTTTTCTATAAAAATACACATGAGCCTAACTGCTTAACGCTATTCTACAAATTGCTTTGTACCGTTTCTATTATTATCGAAAGCAGCGTTTGTTGTTATTTATTTCAGGAATATTCGCATACAATTATGTGAGATAATACCTTTAGCCATTTTTTAATTTACTTAATTTAATGATAAACCTATTTAAGACATACTGCTTTAGGGATTTCCAACGTTATCTACGTCGATTTTAATATATCACAGATACGGAATACATATAAATAAACAGTATTTGCAATGGTACAATTGTTAATATAGCGACAAATGTTGGGAATGAATGGCGATAAAAACCACGTGCTTGTGTTGACCAATTAGAAAGTGTACAGAATTTAAACCAGGTAGTGGCGAAGCGTACATTCAAGTGCACTAGCAGTTGGTCGTTCTTCATACTGTTGTGATGTTATTTCGACGCGCTCAGTGATTACACGTTAATCTGAATCATTCGCGCACCAGCCCAAAACACCGCTATTAGCATTTGTCGCGGACGCAGAAAGAAGAGGCGATGTTGGTCGTTACAATTCGGTTCAAAGGCTATTAACGTATATTTCCAATGAGTCGAAAAAAGCCGTTTACATTGTAAAAGCGTTAACATAAACAAACGCAATTATCACGCTCTAGTTCATTGCGTTAAAAACACTAGCTATCCTATATCGTCACATATGAATGTTATTGAAATTTTATATTTCTACGGGAGAACCAAGGCGCAGGTGATTTTTGTGGAAAAGATTTTCAAAAGAAAAAGAGAACTTTTTGCGTTTACTGTGAAATAAGAAATATTTTATTTTGGATTACACGCGATGATAGTCTTTCAGTTGTAGTGCGGCTGGGGTGTAGAAGAACAAGTTATAAAAATGTCAATTTTTAAGGATAATAGTTGGGTAAGTGTGTTGAAACAAATTAAATTTTATTTTATTGTCTATCTAGCATATTTGTAGCAAGGGATAATGTAAATTCTATAAACTGTAATTATTGTGGAGCTCGTTATCTACTTTTTAAGTATACATAGAAATATATTTTTAATTTGTGTCACGCGCGCCTTGTGTACTTTTAAAACTTTTAGTTTTTTTTTTCTATCCGAGTTTTCTGTACTTAATTAAAGTTATACATAATAATGCAATACATATATAACTACGAACATGCATACATATTAGAAGAACTTCAGTGCGTAAATACAAAGAATAAATAATTGGGTTTATTAATAAAAATATTCTTTTACAATAAACTGATATTTCCTTTTAATAGGCTCAAACTATTCGCTTGAATATCCCAAGTTATAATCTTACAATTCGGTGACAGTTATTATGGGTCACTCAGGTTCAATTGGCATTACAAAGCTTCTGAGCTCTATGCACATATAGGGCAGTTTCTCAGGTAATTTCTATAGCAAAATAAGTAAAATAAACAAACAGACGGCCAGTTTAGAAGAAGATGTACAGTGAAAACCCCTGTTGAGTAGACGCAGACACTAATTTTCTAATATTTTCGGAGTAATATTTGACCCTGAACGGACATCAAAATAAGTATGTACGGTTGTGGGATCAAAAAATCCGTACAACTTTTTAGGCTACGCAATAGTGAAATTTTCTTACAGTGTGAAATCATTAAATAAATGCTTTTCTGTTATAACTGTAATTTTAATACATATATATATATACATAGCAGAAAAGCATTTATTTAATGATTTTTAGGCTACGTTCTGCAATATTTTAACTTTGTAAATTAGTCTTTTGTAAGTCATTTTTGATTTTTCTCAAATATCTTTTAATTTATTGATGACTTTAAACTACGTCAGGCCAATGGTCAGACAAATTGAAATCATTAAACCGGAAGTTAGATATTTAAAACGAAAGCTGGTATTTAACTAATTTCAAATTAATATTTTATAGCAGCTCCATTTAATTATTAATACGCTTTGCAAACGATTTACATGTACGAATTTATTCTACAGGAAGTTCATTTCAAATCTCATCAAACTTGTCTCCTAACTCCTGAGCATTTACACGTCTAAAGTTTATTGTATAAATTTTCTTCGTAATATAATCCCGAGATTCTCCATTGGGTTTAAGTCCGGGCTTTTAGAACGCCACGGCAAACTGGATGGTTCCTTACGACCTTTAAAAGGTTTTTATTTTGTTCACGAGTTGATACCTTCCTTCGATCGGATCCCCTTCTTCTTTGAAGATTTCCTTGAATCCCCCTTTTGGCTTTAAGCCTTAGAATGGTGCTTTTATTAACAAAAAATCTTGCAGCTAATCTAATAACCGACCATCCTTCTTCTATTAAGATAATTACTTGGCTTTTTGGATATAATTCAGTTGCGGCATTATGAATTTTAAATTTTGACCATAGATAATAAATATGACATTTGAAATGAGCTCTAAGATCTGTAGAAAAACACATTTACATAGAAAAATTTCAAGTGTACGCGTTTCTTAATTCCGCAACCGTATCTACGTAATTCTCATCATCATCGAGCGCCGTAACTTGTTACGGTGAATTCCCGCCATCTATCAATTATAAAACCACATATACAAATGTATAGTCTAGCAACAGCTAAACATACAGCAATCAATCGCCGGTGATTTTCAACCTGAGTCACGAGCAGATCACGAGCGACTTTTGACTGCGTGTTTCTTGAATTTATTATTTATTAGTATGGAATATTTGTTCGATAAACATGATCGAAAATAGCCAGAGAGGAAATTTTGACTTTTAAGCAGAAAGTTGAAATTAATGTAGTATATAGTGAGATAGTAAACTTAATACTAAAAAGTGAGCACACGTTTGGAATGTGGTGGGGGGCGTATTTGGCAGGTTACCGTCTCTGCTCATAGAGGCGCTGTGAGCTCAAAGGGCGTAATTTGAATAGATATGTATGTATGTGCCAAACATCGCATTGACACAGGATCTACGGCTTTACTTCCTATCCGAGAAGAAGGCATGTTCTGATTTTTATCCACAATTAAAAATCACCTCCTCCGGCCTAGAATCGAAAGCACCTGCACTATATGTCACCCTTTTGTCATATATATACATTCCTGAAGGAATTGGAGCCGCTCGCATAGAGTTTTTGACCATTTACTATTGGTTGGTCAGACCATCCTACTTAGTTATCGCTCCCTCACAGATTGTTGTCTCTCTTTGCCTCCTCAGTTATTCTTCTCCATTCCTCTTTCAGCATAATTTTTTGTTTCCATCCCGCTATTCCCATTATCTCTATATCTCGCACAACCTGGTCTTCCCATCTTAATTTTGGTCTTCCTCTGGGCCTGTTTGCTTCTGGTCTCCATTTCATGATCTTTTTTACGACCACTTGATCATGCTTTCTATTTACATGTCCGTACCACTTCATTCTTTGTGCCTTAATGATTCTTACTATGTCTTCACCTCCCAGTATTTCCTGTATCTCATGATTCATTATTCTTCTGCTTAGTACATCACTAATTTTTTTTGGTCCGTGTATAACTCTAATCATTTTTCTCTCGAATACTCTTAGTCGTTCCTCCTCTCTCTGTGTGAGGCACATTATCTCAGCAGCATATATCGCCACCGATCTTATTGTTGTTCTGTAGATCTTTAATTTTATTCGCATACAGATTTTTTTATTTCTGAGTAGGTGTTTAACCCTGCTATATGCTCTGTATCCGGCGTGTATCCTTTGGGCAACCTCTTCCGTACGGTTGTTTTTATTATTTACCGTACTGCCTAGGTATTTAAAGTTGTCGACCTCTTCAAATTTATATTTCTCCAGTTCTATGTAGTTTTCTCTTATCTTTTTTCTGCTAATTCTCATATACTTTGTTTTATCTTCGTTAATTTCGAGGCCTCGTTTAAGCGCTTGCTTGCTAATTTCAGATACTGTAGCGTTCGGTGTTTTCCTATCTCTCGCTACTATCGCAAGGTCGTCGGCGTACGCTATCACTTGAACAGATTTCTCCACTATGGTTCCTTGTAGTCCGCAGTCCCTCATAACTCCCTCCAAAGCTACGTTAAAAGGAGTAGCACCTGCACTATATGTCGCCCTTTTGTCATATTCATAGATAATAAATATGTCATATTATGAGCGGTTTAGATACCTATTTTGGATAGGCAACATATTTTACACTACCACTCGTACAGCCCTCTCTGGAACGAGACCCAAACCAGCTACCCCTCCGGAGGGGAAGAGACCAAGTTTTGTAACAAGAGTTGGACGGGGGTATAGTACTGAGAACAATAATTTATTGTAAAGTCAAAATCATAGTCTACCACCAGGTAAAATATTCTACGATTTGAAAGCATTAATAAATAAAACGGTATTTTAAAGAAAACTATTGAAGAACGGGTGTGGGGAATGTTTACAGCAAATCGGTAATCGGTGTAGAATTTAATTCTACACCAACAAAGTAAAGATACAACTTTAAAAATTCTTTGATATAGCACTAATTTTTAGGCAGCCTGTATAATATGAAAGGAAAGCTTTATTGCGGTTTGGTGAAACAATTAGTATGTTGTAATTTTAAAAGATATGCGTTTGTAAGGGTCAGACCTATCTCGAAAACGCGTTAAGATATGTATAGGAAAATAAATGTGACAGTTTTATGAAATTTAATAAGGAATCCAACTATGATAAGGAATATATGGTGTTCCGTTTGAATTAAAAAAGTTGCGCCCATGTTTAGGTAGAAGCAGCAACACTGCATGGATGAACATATTTTAGAAACGTAGTTCACTTGGAATAACTTGGACATACAAAATTTGAGTTAATTCTGATGATTGGTTCTCCATATAGTTCTAATAGGGCACCCGGTATACCTACCCATTCATTACTTGCACAATCAACTCAAACCTAAACGATATTTCTGTTTTTCATATTTATATTTTAATCGTTTATAATAAAATGTAAGTAATATCCAATGTCATTAATTTATTTTATCATTATTTAGTTTCTAATTTACAGTGAAGCGTGTTCACCTTATTTGGTTTCCTAATTAGAATCCAAAAATGGTGCAATACTTATTTAAGTAGGAGATACTAAAGGTATTTTACAATATGTATACATAATAAGCTAGATTACAAATTTCAACAAACAGATGGCAGCTAGAAACTATTAAATTTATTACTTAACCGTTGGTATACACATACACCAATTATAAGCCGTTTAAGTATTTCTTTTAAATATGTACGTGGTAATTGTTAAGACAGAATTGTGCTGTGGGTAGTGTATTACTCATCTACAAATGCTAAGAGATTATTAAGTATAGAGTTGTCGTTTACAAGGCAACAGTAGGTCAAATCTGTGAAATTATATCAATTGAATTTATTTAAATAATTCACAGATGGCCATGATTGTGTTGTTAATGTTTAAAATTTGAAATTGAAGTAAGTGGTCAGTAGTTATCTAACTATCGAGATACAACATTTCTCAATTTGTCGTGAGGTGTTTGAAAGTGTGTGGTAGTGCTGTGCATTTTATATCGGTTATAGACACAGCACGGTCATAATTTTCAGGCAAAATAATGAATTTGCAGAGGGACACCCTTCGGTGGCTACAATCTTACATATGTAACAGGTCTCAATTTGTTAAGTTGTATGGCTACACATCTTGGTGTCTACCACATCGAGTGTCCCGCAGGGATCACATTTGGGTCCATTACTCTTCAATCTGTATATTTGTGATATATTCGTATGTTTCAAAACTTTTCTTTTTCTTCAATATGCTGTCTAAAGGAATTGAAACCTGTACAGTTGATGATTGTGTTGAGCTACAGCAGCACCTTGACAGAATGTGTGAGTCCTGCCTAAGAGAATTTCAACAAATGTAAATTTATACAGTTCACTAGATATATTTCTAAATTTCAATTTTCGTGCGCCTTGAATGGATTTGTATTAGCCAAAGTTTTTAAGATTAGAGAACTGGGTGCCATGCTGAAAGATACTAAACTGGAATACAGTGACCACGTACAGTATATTGTTAGTGAGTGTATCAAATTACTTAGCTTCATTATTGAAACATCCAGAAACTTCCGCGTGTCTCAGATCTCTATATTTTGCATATATTCACTTGATTATGTCCTATGCTTCTGTTGTGTGGAGATCTCAATATGCCGTCTATATTAACAGGCTTGAATGCGTCCAGAGAAAGTTTATACAATTTTTATGTAAAAAATCAGCCAATTTTTTTTTTTTTTGATAATTACTTCATCTCATGGAAGCACTTTGGCATTCTACCATTGAATAAGCGCGGATTACTTCCGGATTCAGTATTTTTGTCCTTGATTTCCCATCGTGTTCCTTTACGTCATAGCCGTAACGATGTTTTGTTCCATCTGCTTTGCATCATACTAACTTTCTTATTAACATATTTGTAGTTTAAAATCAAATCACCCGAAGTTTATTTGATCAACTTTCGTAAAACTATTTATAATAAAGTTTTCTCCGTAACATCCTTTAATATTACTTTTTATATGATGTTATTAAAATATTGCATGCTCGCACGTGTGTTACTCTTTATCTTTTCCTTTCTTAGCTAATTTCTAAGTTGATTGTTAGGAATTTTTGAAATCTGCTTCTACAAAACGTTTTGTCATGATTTGTTGATGGTGACAACCTACTTTGCATTTTTCTTTGTCGGGTGATGGTTACCTTACTGTATGCAGGGGTGTCCTAAGAGCACCCTGTACAATTCCAGACTTGGTATATTAATGACTTCAAAGGTATATAGATATGCCGCTTCTTTCAATTTCCTTTTTGTGCATCTGTCATCTTTGGTTAGAATGAAAGCCTTTTATTATTCTATCCCAAGTTGCTCTGCCAATATCAATTTCTTAATATCTGGTTTCCTGCAATTCTTTTTGTCTTCTTCTCTTTTTTGCATTTGGCGGTCTACTCGTTTCACCAAAGTGCCATAGGCGGAATGTAGTTAATCTGGCCTCCATTTCCACAATAATGTGCAGAGGTGGTAGGTCCAAAAGGGATGCCTATGCCGGTGCCAGGGAAGAAGGCATTGCTCCCGTGAAGGTCACATTTGCAATCTTTTGTATGGTTGTTAGTCTTGCTGCAGCTCTGGCGTACTACCATCTACTACTATCACATAAAGCCAAAGCATTAGCATTGGGGAAATCTTCCCCACATATTTCCCACATATTTTTCGGCGAAAGGTGCATGATTATTGAAATTTGTGGGTTTCTAATATTTGAATATGAAACTATTGCCCGTTTCAGATGCCATTTTTCCTTTGCTTTCCAGTGTAGTGCGTAATTTGTTCTAGTAAACAGCCCTTCTTAAGATAAAGAGCTTATAATTGCACGCTCAACAATGGATAGTTGTTGCCTTCTCGGTATTTTACTTACACTCCTACAATTTAAAAAGAAATAAGAAATCTTCATATGATTGGAATTTAAAATTGTATACTTAAGAGTTTATTTACCTACAGAAAAAGCTCTCAGGTTGCAAATTCAGATTTTTATGAAACTTGGAAGACGTGTGTCCTCAGATGTGCTAGAGAGGCTTTTTTATCGGCAGAAATTCACTTTGAGGAACAAGGGTGATATTTTACTAGAGTACAATTTAAACTGATTCAGTCTTTTTACATCGTCAACTTTTTAGCTGTGTGGTTACTTCTTAGAGACATTTTAAAAACGATTCTTCATCATTAGTTGTCGATATTTTGTGATACTACTTAACAGGGCTATTGACTCTTAAATACCTAATATGAAATAAGATTACATTTCACTTACTATTAATGTATTAGTTGACCATGAAAATGACATTAATGGCGTGCGAAAAAGGAGGAATCCATTATACAATGAAACAAAAACTTTAAATAATGCAGCTACAATTTTATACAAACCTGCGAGTTGCTATAAAAAAAAGATAATTTGTAGAAATGGCCAGTGAAAGGTCAAGTACGAATAAAAAGGTCGGAGAAGGCACCAGATCCTTAACGTACATTAACATGTGATACAGAAAAAATCATGTTTGTTTTGTGCGAGGTTACTTGCATGATGTGTTTGCAAAATCATCTAATATAAATAACGGTTTTATGTTTTTTTTTATTATTATTTCAATGACACTCGGATGAATATATTTATGTATAGTGAATATAAATGATAAATCTGTACGCAAAATTTTGGTGTATCGGGGAAGATAAAAGTATTTTATCCATTATATCCTTTCTTGGCATGTCAAGCAGATACTTTTATATGGGCTTATATGACTTTTATGGTATTCTAAGAAAGCCTGAAGAAGACTATACAGTGTGGCAACCGTTCATAGCACGATGCATGTATTAGTAACTACTGGTCGACTGTAAATGGGCGTGCCACCTTCAATTGCCACGCCTACTTAGCGGCACGCGGATGGCATTTACAAACGATAGCGGACGTATTATAAGTTACACGTATAAATGTATTGGGGCATATAGGCAAATCAAAGTCTTTTAGAGTTCTATGTTATAGCTTAAGTGATTAATAACATTACATGTGGTAGAAAATATTATTCCTGAAAAATAAAAAGCACTGTTAGAGGTAGTGTGTTCCCGATATAAGTAAATATTTTTAGTTGTTTGAAGCATCAGATAATCACTGATAACATGTCAGTGAAGTAATTCATCACAGCCTCATAAACAACATAAAAAATCAAAAATAAATAATCAGAGCTCCTAAACTTTAAAATAAAAACTAAAATAATATTGTCCAACAAGTATAAATTCTAAAACCGCAACTATAATAAAATAATGGAAAATAAAATATTTAATTCTTAAAACAGAATTGTATTCAACTAAAAGAGAATATTATTCTTAAACAATAATAAAATTTGAAGTAAATTAATTTATTAAGTGTTCAAATAAACCTCCCTCTTGATAAGAACAGTAACCCAACCGATCATAAAAATTCCGACGAACATTTGTTAACATATCTGCTGTGACAGTATTACTGATTTCAATAATTCTCGCGCGCAGTTCCTCTAGGTTTGATGGCCGTTGATCACCGTATCCGTATATTGTATTATGTAAAAAGGGCCATAAAAAGAAATCGATTGGAGCTACATCAGGGGACCGCGCTGGCCATTTAATAGGGCCCGAGTTACCGATCCATCTGTTTTCAAAAACCGCGTTTATAAAGTTTGTTACAATGCGTGTATTATGTGCTGGGCAACCATCTTGCTGAAACCAAACTTCATTTATATTAAATCGCTCCCGTATTGCCGGAATAATATTATTTTCAAGTAACTGTAGGTATCTATTTCCGTTTAAATTACCGTCAATGAAAAAAGGCCCAATTATATGATTTCCCATGATACCTGCCCATACAGTTAGCTTCTGTGGATACTGCGTTCGCGTTGGTATATTTAAATGTAGATTTTTACGCGAACCAAAATGTTTTTTCATCTGTGAACAATACGTTGTTAAAAGAAAATTGGTTATCGTGATATTTATTTATCATTCTTTCGCAAAATTCCAGTCGGCGATAATAATCATCGGGAAGAAGTACTTGTGAACTTGTAAATTTGTATTAATGATATTTATTAGTACGTAAAATCTTATGAACCGTTGTTTTAGAGATACCTAATTCGCGAGCAATTTGTCGAGATGACATAGTGGGATTTACTTCAACTAAGGCACATACTCGAATTTCTATGTCGCTTACATTCTTATCCGGAACAACTTTATTTTTATTATTTATTAAAAAAAAATGTAGTTTCAAACCGATTAACGGTCCTACGAATGGTGCTTGCATTGGGAATTTGACTTTCGGGGAAATCAGCTGCAAATAAATCCCGAGTTACTTCCGGGGAATTACCACCGTAAAAGTGTTTAGTCATGAAGAGTTTTTGCTCCGGCGTATAGTACTCCATTTTTAAAATAACAGTTATCTACCTACTAACAACGCGTTTTATTAAATAGTACGAGCGAGTAGTTCTCCCGACGAAATATAAAATGCATCTGACACGCACGTGTGCGACGGCTCGCGCCTGTGCGGCGACAGCGTAGAAATGTGGATTTCTTGGCAAATACGAGTGCACATAGCAATATGCTAATGTAATCCAGCCGAATATTCCGTATACTTCTTTACCGTTCTAATGCACGGATACCTCTGTGTATCTCGCTTACACTACAGGATCGCTATAATGCGGCAGCAGGCGGACAATTGGTATAGTCGAAAGTAGTACCTACTTGTATAGGATTTCATAGTATAAAATAAACTGATTAGGAAGTACAATGAATTTAATTGTTATTATGTTACAATAATTTGAGTAAAAAGGAAACCTTTAAGCTTGTATGATGTAATCTAAAATTTAATGTGTTCAATTTTAATGTTTTCCATATTAAACTAACCTGCTTTCAGCTAAATAAATAAGCAGCTATACGTACAGAAAACTAGTTTGTTGTGTGTGTTAAAGAGTAACATGAAATAACGCGGCCTGCTTGACTTTGAACTGGATTCGTCACACCTACCTCCCTCATTTGTAACTCAATTACGTTATCGTACGTCACTGTCTATTATCGTAGTAAGCGGTAGTTATCTGTATATCGTAGTGGAAGCAGGTAGAATTAACTTTAAGTAGAGGAACTGTAATTGAGTAGCTTAACATACACCTACTAAAAATTTAATAATTTAACCAGAAAATTATTATATATTGCAATGCTTTTTATATTACACGCGGGTACACGAAACTATACAGGCTGTCTCACGGAACTGCATCGATCGATATGTGAAAGAGGATACATTGAGAAATTTTGAAAATTTCGCAGTATACTAAAGCCGACGTGGGCTATTGAACTAAAATATTTTTAATAATCTGACACATCCGCTTTTACCGGTGACTGTCAACATTGTAATTTTAAATGAAAAACCCTGTATATTATTACATTTTTTAATTCCTCGTTCAATTTTAAAGTAACTTTGATAAAACAACTATATTGTTATTTTCAACCATTTTTGAAATATTTGCATTTTAAATTTTGACAGTAGGACGTTTCTACGCATCTGAACTTTTGTAACTCTAAAAATAGTTAACTTGGAAAATTTAAAATTTGCAGAACTGAACCGTATAGGGTAGCATTCGAAACCGAATGAATTTTTCGAAACCATTATACAGCATATCCGAAAATTACGGTTAAACTTTTGAATTGAAAAAGTGTCAAAGCTCATTTTTGCTAAATACAACTACCTATTCCCCTCATTCTTATCAAACTGCCCTTACAAAAATGCAAAAAAGTCATACTCATTATGCATCTAAAATGGATGCTTTTTAAGATAATTAGTAAAATATGTTTATATGGTATATGAATGTAGCTTATCGAGTTTTTTAAAATCTCATCCTGCTTTGGTATATCTAAGTTAGCCATAAGACCATTCGAGAAACAATCCAGCATTGATGAAATTCAATTAGTTTCCTATTACAAACAATGCTGGCAAATTTTAAATTACACGTACGAAGATTATTTAAATTTGTTTATTATTTATAGAGAATGCAATAAAGTGATATCAAGAACATGTGATACCTTTGCCGCTCGGTATCCTCAAAGGCAGAAGCCATCACCAAACCCAGTTAAACGAATAATACAGAATTTTAAAAACTTCGGTAAAAGCAAAAATTCAAAAGCGGAAACCTATTGTTAATAATGTAAACATATACAAACTTATTTAGAATACTTCATAGTAAAACCATAAGACAGCATATTTAAATTAGAAAAAAGATAATAAACAGCAAGAAACTTGCAATTTATTTTAATAAATGTTCAAAATTACGTCCTTAAACTTCCACACACTTTTCGCATCTCCAGATTAGTTCTTCATGGGTAGCCTTTCTAATTGTTTGCTGGTTCAAACTTTCAAATGCATGTCTTACTCTAAGCATACAATCCTTCTTGGTGGCTAGTGGAGTAGAATAAACTCGATTCTTTATTGTGCCCCATACAAGGAAATCCAGAACTGATAAGTCTGGGGAGCGAGGTGGCTATGAAAAAAGGTCCATCGTAGGCAATGCATAGCACTTATCAGAAAATATCTCTTGCAAAAAATTTCTGGCCAAGTGACCGTTGTGAGGAGGGGCGTCGTCCTGTTGATAAAAGATTTGTCTAAATTCGGCTAGCGGTAAATTTTCTAAATACGTATCTTCAAATTTTGTCAAATATTATAATAACCTTCACCTACAAAGTAACAGTCTTATGATTAAAGATTACTTATTGATATCTACCGTTTAAACTTTCTTCGTAGAAATGCAATGTCACCACACCATCATTTCTAACTGCGCAAAAAACGTTCAATTGCCAGCTTTCGTGGAAGTTTTGCATTCTAAATACGTGTGGATTCGAATCTCTCCAGTAATGAGGATTGTACCGGTTCAATATACCATTTTTTTTGTAAATTTGGCTTCGTCCGCTCAGATGATGTCCAAAAATAATGGATTCTCTTGAGATTATGTTAAAATAAATTCACAAAAGCTCACTCTTCTCAGGAAATCAATATCTTTGAGTTATTGAACCATGGAAAACAGGTATGGGCGAAACTTATGTTTGCGCAGTATTCTGTGTATTGAGCACCTAGATAATCCTGATTCTAGTGCAGCTTGTCTTAAAGACATTGTTGGATATGCTGTGAAGCATTCCAAAATGACGATTTCATTATTTACATCATCAACAATAGGTTTATGCTTTTAAACTTTTACTTTTTTACTTTTTAGTTTTTAAAATTGTGTATTATTCGTTTAACTTGCGTGCCGGCATTGTTTATAATTGAAAACTAAGTGACATTTCATCAATTCTGGATTGTTTCTCGACTGGTCGTGACTAACTTAGACGTACCAAAGCAGGACGATATTTTAAAAAATTCCATAATGAGTCGTGACGCTTTTTTAATTCGAAAGTTTAACCGTAATTTTTGGCCACGTTGTATAATGGTTTCGAATAATTCATTCCGTTTCGAATGCTACAGTTCCAGGGTTACAGAATGCTAAGTTAATATTTTTAGAGTGACAGAAGTTCACATGCAATTGTCCATCTGTCAAAAATTAAAAAAAAAAGCAAATATTTCAAAAATGGTTGAAAATAACAACATAGTTGTTTCATCAAAGTTACTTTAAAATTGAACGAGGAATTAAAAAATGTAATAATATATAGGATATTTCATTTAAAATAACAAAGTTGACAGTTACTCCCGTATAACCGGATGTGTCAAATTATTAAAAATATTTTAGTTCAATAGCGGACGTCGGCTTTAGTACACCGAGAAATTTTCAGAATTTTCCATTGTATTTTCATATATCAATCGATGCAGTTCTTCGTAAGACACCTGTATATACATACATACCTACATATACATCCCTACATACTTTATACACCTATACAGGTACATATAGCGCATTCAATTCCTTAAACCTGTTCGACATTCAAGGTTAAGCGCACATTATAATTTGGTAAATACAAAGAGAATCGGTACTTATATCTCTAAAAGATCATTAATCTATTTTACGCATTTATTTACGTTTTTTTGAAGGTCTATCTCAAAACTTGTTTATCTATCATTTGTAAATGAAAGTTAATGCAGTAGTAATAATGTTCTTACCCCTTAAAAAATGTTGAAAATAACTGGCTTGAGTGAAATGTAAACTTACATTAAAAGACGAAAGTTATCCTTGTGCGGCAACTGTGAATTTAAATGATATAGGGCATACTAAAAAAAAATGTAATTATTGATTGCCTGAATTATAAAGTACTACGAAATGTAACGAGTGAGGAAGTAACAATCACATACTAATTTGGTATGGTTCATATGTAAATTTGAAAGTAGTAAAAGTATTCTAATGGTCATGTTCACTCCTGATTTTGCATTATAAAGGAATTTTTAAGAAATCATTAACCTCTATTTATTTTTTTTTTAACTTTAACTCTTAAAACCATCCTAGAATCATTTATTCTGTGCAATCTTGAATGTGACGACAAAATAACCTCGGTACAAATTTTATTTTTCTATAAATAATTGGATTAATAATGTTTGTTAGAACACTCTAAGTCACCTCTCATTTGACACATATATCGCTGGGATTATAATGTTCTATGTTACAACGTAACAGTTTTGAGAAAATAGCACCATCCTTTCCGTGTATTAGTTAATCATGTCTAATTAAACCCCATCGGGAATCAGCTTGCATTTTCACAGTTTTTCATCGGCCCGAAAGCCAAAAGCTACAGAAAGCGCAGAGGCATTGTGTTTTTGAAAACTGCTAAAATTGTAACATAGAATCTTATAATTCCAAGCCAGCTATATCGCAGGTTAATTAGCAGTTATGTGTATAGCAAAAAAAAAATCAATAATTGGTGTAAATGGAAATTTATTCTGTATTATTTTAGTAAAGTAACATTAATAATTATTATAATAAAAATAATATTAAAATAATACACTAAAGAAGAATATTGGTCTTTATATCAACAAACTACATTTATTGAGTGTATTTTCATTGACAGAACGAAATATTTCGTTCTTATGATAAAATATTATTTACGAACTCTGATTCAGTAATAACAAGATTCGTTAGTGAAATAAATACGTTATGATTATATCATTATTAGAACATACCATGTTATATTAGTCCAAGGATAATATTTGTTCTAGTAACTATTCTTTCATAGGTTCAAAAATAGGTAGTAAATACGTAAAATTATTTTGTTGATAATATGAACAGAAAGTGAATATCCGTTGTTACTTTTACCTACAGTTTCTTCACCATATGAACGCAATAAAATGTTAAATGATACCCGTTCCGTTGTTTTAATGGCTTGCAATTGTTGGGAAAAATAGAATAGATAACATACCTTAATGACCTTCGTTTATAAGTTGAATGAAAAGTTTCATTATAAAACTGGCGTTCTTTACAATAATAACAAAATTACATTTAGCCGATCAAGCTATCGTTTTATTTTCAATGGCTTTGGTTTCATTAATGCAATGAACGCTTTGTTATCTAATAAATTTCTTCGTCATTTAATATAATCGTTCTGATTTATTTGATGAACTCTGTTCTTCGGCCAATTTTAATGTACAATTAGTGTGAATAATACATTTTTTCGTTGTCTCAGGACCCATTTTTGGTTCAGTGTTATAGAACATTTGCACTATTATAATTACAGAAAATTTCAATCGTATGTGGCGCAATGTGTGTGTACAAGGTGGCGCAAAAGTTGTCACCCGATGTTATTTGACTGTATTTTTTTTTAATAAATGAAAAACTTTAGTTTTCCTTTTGGATTGTGTTTATTTGATGTCTAATTTGTTTTTCATTAAGTAGATAAAATGATATCGGCCAAGTGGCCATCAGTTTCCATCACTCTTGCCAGAACTTCTGGCGATAGATTCCTGCATTCCTGACGGATATTCTCTTTGAGGGCTTCAAGTCTAGAACGGTTAAGTCGGGCGATCTTGCCGGGCAGTGCAAATCACCAAAACGAGAGATTATTCGACCCGGAAATGCAGCCCTCAGAATTTCGGTTGTGGCTGGTGCAGTATGCGCCGTTGCCGTTGGGCCATCCTGTTGGAATCACATGTTCTCCAGTACCAATTCGTCCAGTCGATGAAGGAGAAAGTCGTTGAGCATGGCTCTGTAGCGCTCGCCGTTCACAGAAGTTGTTTGGGCCGCGGCATTTTCGAAAAAATAAGGCCCGATGACGTCTCCAGCGTAAACACCGCACCATACAGTAACTTTGAGCGGGTGTAATAGCTCTTCGTGTGTTATACGCGGATTTTCGGTGCCCCAGAAGCGATAATTCTGCTTATTCACGTATCCACAGAGATGGAAATGGGCCTCGTCGCTCATGATGATTTTCGATGAAAAGTTGTCTTCCTCGTGCTCGTGATTCAGCATGGCTGAGCGTAAATTACACGCGCTTGGCGGTCAACGGCTAGCAGCTGATGCACTGTCTGCACTTTGTAAGGGAACATCTTCAAGTCTTTCACCAAAATTCTCTGTAAAGACCGCCGATTGATGCCTAATTGTGTGGCACGTCGTCTGGTCGATACTCCGGGGTCTTCTGCGACATCTTCAGCCACAGCCGCGATATTCTCATCAGAACGGCTGCTCTGGGGCCGCCCAGACCTGACAGCATCTCGTGTTGTCCCATACTTTTCTAGGCGAGCAGCTAAACGCCGCGCCGTAGTGTTTGCCCAGTTGGTGTCGGACGACCGGGAAATCCCCGTCTAAATATACAGTCACCGGCAGAATAGAGTGGACACTAAGCGATTTTTAATTAAACTATAAATTTTACTCATACTTATTTAATGATATACAAAATCATATGATATTCTAGCAGATCAAATAGTTAAACATAAATAATATCCAAAAACATACTAATATTACAAAACAAATACATTAATAATAAAATATAATACTATGTCAACTCAATTCTGTCGGTGACTGTATATTGTTCATTGTTTTTTTTTCGAAATTACCACTTTTAATATCTGTTTAACTCTATGGGCAATGAGTAAAATACACTAAAACATTTAGTCCAAGCGTGTACACTCGATATGCTCTAACTGAACGAAATCTCCTCATCTGATTGAAACCTTCTATATTATGTAGGTATTTCTTTCTTTGCGTTTAGCTCAACAAATGTAGAAGTTAGATGGAGGATTTCCTGTAAGGTAGGCACTGATTTTACCATCTACAATTGTTAAATGAAAATATTCTCAATACTAAACGTTATTTACTTTACAATAAATTACTATTGAGATACCTTTTTCCTTTATTTGATTTGCTTCTTCTAACACCATTCCTATGATTCCACATAAAAGTTGATGGTTCTACCAAAAAGTGAGTTTTTCATAATATGTAATGGAACAAACGATATCACAAACATAAAAGAATCGTTACAACTACTTTCATCCGTTTCTTCATTAAAAACCTGCTTATAATTGCTTTGACTTGCATCGGTCACAACCACCCTTGTAAATTGCAGATAAACTAATTGGCCCGACAACACATGTTCTTCTCCCAACAAATAATTCTCTTTGGAGCATTAGAAGCAGTTGTAATGATGCTTCACAATACTTTCGAATTAATGCTTACGGTTGTCTCAATTATATTTATCTCGTCATCGTAAGAACGTTTTTTTGCTTGGAAATATAACCGCAGCAAGAGTAATATGTTGGCTCCATGCTGTTTTGTTTCGCGATGTATCGCAATATATTGAGTTTTTATCGACTTTTTCTGATCCTATGAAGTCAAAGCTTCATCAGCCGATAATGGATGGAATTATTTGCTTTCTACTTTTTAGCAAATCCTTCGGAATTGTTTGTCGGATGACCAAGTTTTTGCTTTGATTTGTCGATTAGCATCACGGTTACCTTCATTTCGAAATTGCACTTGTGCTACATAAACAAGTTCTCTGTATCGTATTCTAATAGCTTTTGTATTTTTCTGCTTTTTATTTTCTGACTGTAGGATGTAAAGCTGAATCTTGGGCGCCCAGCATGTCTACTAGTCGTAGGAATGTTTCTTACATGTTCCGGTAATACCATCAAACTAAAAACATCCGTCAAGCCGATTAGAATATCGTTGTGTAGAATTACTCACGCGACGACCACTTTCTCGTCAGTTTTCTTTAAGATGTTTGCAAATACTGGGACTTTCGGTTGTAAAATATCGCTAACAATATTATCATAGTCTCTAAAACATGATTACAATTAACCCTACAGTTTCTTGTTGCATCGGCTTCGGCGTTCTCTCTTTCCACTCAAATTAAGGCCTATAAATCAGATATTTCTTTAACAACAATACTTAATCCTATTAATGGAATGTGCATACAATGTGCAGGTGGTATTATTTTTTTGAAGTTTGATTTTGTAAATTTTGAATTTTGTCCCTATATTAACAATTTTTCGACCACTGTGCGACGCGACTACTTGTTGCAGAGGTGCTTAGTGCATGGCCAACTTTTATTTACTATTTTAGTAAATTACTTTATCCTTTGCTGGCCAATTTAGCTTCCTGGCGACTGGGTTCTTAGGGCGGGACGTGGTCACAGTCATCAAATTACATGTAAATTATCAATTTATTAGTTCCTGTCCTGGTAAATCAATGTTACCTCATGAAAGCAGACTCACGACCAATCCGACAGGCTTACACTCTAACGAAGATTTGGGAAAATTTCTGTACGGTTTCGGCGCAATTATATTACCCCGAAACCGTACAGGTACTTTCCTTGTGCGAGTAAAATTACTTTGATGTAAAAATTCACCAAGGAAATTTGCTACTAGTGCATGAAAATTACTAAGTAAATTTTTACATCAAAGTAATTTTACTTGCACAAGTAAAATACCTGTACGGTTTCGGAGTATATAATTGCCCCGAAACCGTACAGGAATTTTATCAAATCTTCGTTAGAAGGTAGGTATTTTATTATTATAAATCTACACACTAAAAAAATTACACTTTTCCTACGGAAAATTCCTATAATGTATAGGGTAAATTTGCTAAAAATTGGGAAATTTACTATAAAACTTTAGGTATTTCCCAATTTTTGGTAACTTTACTATACATTACAGGAATTTTCCGTAGGAATTGCATATATTTTTTAGTGTGTAGCTGTAACGATTCTTTTATGTTTGTGATATCGTTTGTTCCATTACATGTGAAAAAAAGTGTAATTTTTTTAGTGTGTATATTTATAATAATAAAATACCTACATTCTAACGAAGATTTGGTAAAATTTCTGTACGGTTTCGGGGTATTTTACTTGTGCGAGTAAAATTATTTTGATGTAAAAATTTACTTAGTAATTTTCATGCACTAGTAGTAAATTTTCTTGGTGAATTTTTACATCAAAGTAATTTTACTCGCACGAAAAGTGTAATTTTTTCAGTGTGTATATTACAGGTAATTTAATAAATATAAAAACAATCCTTATAATAATAATAATAACAATAATACATTTATATGGTACTCAACTGTTTCATTAAACTTATAACTTTCTTTTTCGAGTGTGAAAAAAGGCTGGTTTTGGTGTCGGCATCAGGATGCGTCTTCATGAGAAACTGCAACAAACAACTGATCGTTCATTATTGATATACTTACAAGATCGTAAGCTTTGATGAAAAATGAATGCCTAGATATCAATTAGTATCTTATTATGCAATATGTAATGTGTGTAAAATATAGGTTTTAAATTACGTATTTGAAGAGAATATAAACAATAAAGTATGAAAAAGGCTAACTGTATATATATTGTGCATTCGAAATTTGGTAGAAGAAATCATTAATGTTACTAAGCGTATAATAGTTATGTGCTTGTTTAGTTGTTATACCTAAACGCTTTCTTAACCATAAAAACGAATGCATAGATAGGTATAAGATAATATTCTAAGTATAAATAGACAAGTTGAATAATACATTCATAATCATCAATATGACTGCAATAAACAATATCTATAACCATTTACTTTAACATTACGGTAATACACAAACTACAAATATATTTTATATACTCTGTCGAGGCATATGAATGTGTTTTTTTGGAACATAATTTGGCGTATTGTGTGTTTGTACATGTCAAAAATCCAAAAGAAAAAGTGAAAAAATCCCTTACCACAAAAATTAAAAGATACAAATCTAAATACGTATTTCGGCAACTAAGTTGCCATCTTTAGTAGAAAACAAGTGAAGAGCAGAGTTGAAATTGAGCGCCTAGTTTTCCCAACAAATTTTTAATCACAATCTCTACAACTTATTTCATAAATCCCAGATTTTTGATCTACCTCAATTTTATCTTTAGTGTTACCCAACTCGTTATAAAGAACATATTGCACATTTCACATACAATAGACCAGATAAATCTAGCGTTGCTCGACATATTTTAGACACAGGTCACGGTATGCCTACAGATAGCCTTAGGCTAGTTAAAACTGTAAATAATTTTAGAGAATTAGATAGTTACAAAAGTATTTATATACTTAAAAACAAATGTAAATTAATGAATTCCGACAAAGGACCAATACCCGAGTCCAGCTTATACTAATTATTGTTAACTTAATTGCTAGTTCGTCACGTTCCATTAGATTTAGATAGTATATAAGCCTTGTTGTTTGTAAAGGATGTCAGTGTTATTCCACTAGTGATTTGGTGAAGAGCATATCTTCCAAGGTTTACCTTAGCCGAAAACACTACGTTTAACACTGCTCTTCACTTGTTTTCCTACTGAAGATGGAAACTTAGTTGCCGAAATACGTATTTAGATTTGTATCTTTAATTTTTGTGGTAAAGGATTTTTTCACTTTTTCTTTTGGATTTTTGTTATAGTTTTCAAGCCACAGTGTCCACCCATCACAGGATGTTTGTATATGCACAAACCTATATGTTTCAACGTTTGTAAATTATGAAAATGCAGCTGTAGGCCACCCACAGTAGTAAGAATGTATTATTTAACTACTAGATTTATTTTAAATTAGTCACTTACCTAAATATGCCCATAGATAAAACAAAAAGAATGACCACTGCCACTTCCGTGGATGCTATGTGCTACCTATCTACAAATTGAACCCATAAAATTGAGCATGCGCACATTGTAAGTATGTATTTGGTTTCCTAAGTAAATTTCCTAACTGTGGATAAAATCACGAAGTAATTTAGTAAAAATCCCTGGCAAAGCATAAAAATTTTAGTAATATTACGTTCTTTCGTAGGATTTTTACTTACAAATAGAAAAATACTGATCGATATGTGGGAAATTTCCAAAACTATAGGTAATTTTACTAAAAAAAGGAAAATTACTCAGTTTTTGGTGATTTTTCTCCAAATGTTACTGGAATTTTTCGGAGGAATCCTGGCAAATATACTAAAATTTTAGGGTCTACATATAGAAAACAGTATAGATTGGGAAAAGCATATTACAAGTTTATGCAAACAGCTTTCACCATTATACATTGTTTAGGCTACTAAAGGTTTTGACTTAGAATGACCTACCGCCTTTAGTTTTTGGTGTGCCGTGGTGCATTCCGGGAAGGTATTTTGCCTGCAGAAGCTGGCTATTAACTACAAATATAGCTAAACTTTCAAAACTCGCATCTTGCCGTTCTTACTTGAACTGAATGCATTTCTAGTTTATGTTATGTAAAAAAAATAAGTATAACGAATGGTGGATTACGTGGATAACCTACTTTTGAGGTACTCTGTATAGTCAGAAATATTTTTAGGCTATGTAGCATTGTATTTTGTAAATCTATTGTAGAAAAGATTTTTTTCTAGAACGAGTAATCGAAAATAACATACTGCAGACGAATGAAAACGACCGACGTACGTAAATTATCTTTTAAAGAATAAGATCGATTTCAATTTCATTTGAAAGTAATTTACTACATAATTTTATACCTCTGATTTGGTCGACAGATGATCGTCATTGAGATTTTTTATTTCTGAGTCACCTGTATTTTTATAATTGCAGTACTAATCATCATCCAATAACCGTAATGAGTAATATATGCATTAGTTACAAATAATACCGCTCTAGTGTTATACTTTTCTTTTGTTGGTAATATGCACAAGTGTCCACATACATACATTATGCATAAAATATGTAAAACGTTGCATTAATTTCAGTTAATTGCATGCTTGAATAAGTATATGGCTTCAAGAATATTGTTTTTTAAGTAGGATATACCTATTATTTCTCAACGTTTTTTCTATTTTGTTATAACAATGTACTCTTTGTATGCTGTTTTTTTTATTGTCTCAGATATACTGTAATAACAGCGTTCAAACGTTCATTACATCTTTATTTGTAGGTGGGTTACAATCTCGTTTCTTCTGTAATTCACATTCTAGCTGCTCCGAATATAAGAGTTCATAAATATATTTTTTACTGTATTGTATGTATTGTAAATTGTATATAAAAAACTTAAAAAGATCAGTTCTTATTATGACAGGAAAACACGCATTAATTGTATGACAAATGTAAAGCCTTGAAAAAAAATTACTTGTTGTTTCTCTTAACCGTTGGTTGAATTCGCTTGATCCATAGATCAATGTATGCCATCGGGACAGTGATAATTACAACCCAATTAACACTTTAGTTAATGTTAGTTAATACGGTCAATTTTTTATCTACGCTTGATGTTTTATTTACTCTTGATGTTTTAAATTTATTATATACTAATTAGCAACCATTTCATAACGGTTTTGTTTAAAACGTAGGATCGGGGCAAATTCAAATGCTTCAGAATTAAGAAGAAGGCGCGTAAAGTGAAGAACGATCACACCTTGCCTGATGACAGTGACGATAACGAAGAGGTAATACATTGAAGTTATAAATTGTAACAAAATAATTATTAACTGTCTTAATTTAAGCACCCATCTATATAATCTATAGTATATAAATATTCTCACTTTGTGTACTTACTTATAATAACACAATAATATGTTTTATCAATAACAGTTTACATTAGTGATTAGTGAAAAGCCATTGCTCAAAATTACAAATGGATCGTTATGAATCTCAGTTTTTAAACTTTGAAACTTAAAGGACTATAAGCTATAATAGATCATAACAAATACACTCTGAAATTGGATTCCATTTGCAACAAAATTAGTGCTACACAGGCTTGTGTAAAAGGCATACAAAATTCCTAGAGAAAAGTAAGCGTAAAGCTGAACAGAGCTGGAAGTACCTTGTGAGGTAAAAATATGCTTAAAAGTATCTAAGGACGGTTTTGTAAGTAAGATACTTTTTTACTTATAAAAAAGTATATTAATGTTCTTTAGGGTATTATTTAAAATTCTAGCCATTTATTTAATGCCGACTAATATTAACCCCTACAAATAACTTGGCCAGTTGCTGGAAAGTGACCCATTATATATATGTAAAAATATAATTGCGATAATAAACACACGAGTCTGTTTAGTCTACATGAATGTTCTACCAATTACAAAATTTAATATGAATTCAAACGTTAATAATATGTAAATGTGAAATGTTGAACACAACAATGGCAAATGCACAAAATTTAGACCAAACGGTGAATGAAAGGATGGATTTTTCGAATTTAATGTGACGCCAACAGTATCAAACAATGAAGGCAGCAAACAGCAATTAGAATTAGAACTATTACAAAATCTACAAGACAGTCGTACAGATTTTTCTATATTTGAAAACTACCCTTATATCAAAGACATACTTATCAAATTTAACACGTCGTTACTGTCTTCTGTGGCGGTTGAGAGGCTTTTTTCCTTTTGTACCTTCACTAACACCTCTACATAGACAGAAAAGCGGTCGCCAAGGAACTACTTCGCTTATTCCCTGGCCACCACTCCGTTTCCAGAGTCAATTTGTCAGCTACTAAAAGTGTAGAATAGTTAAGGTAGCCAGCACTGCCTCGCTGTGCTGGATTCAATTTGCGGCTGGCCTTATATCAAGGGTGGAATATGAAGTTTTATCGATAAAGATACTTCCCAGCCGTGGCACATACAATATTTTTTTACTACCACATAATTACCACTTATTAAAATCAATTTACTTGCATTTGTAGAGTTCAGAATACAGATCACTCATAGTATTTGACAGCTGTTTTGACAACCGATCTCAGAAAACCTTCGGTACCTTCACAGAAGATTACGATAAAGTAACGGAAGTGACGCGTTGGTAGTTCAATTCGGTATGTACATACATTAGTGTACTTTATCCATTATGTCCATGGACGATATACATTTTATGATATCTGTAAAAATGTGACTTTACACTTGGCTTGGGATTAGGTTTACGAAATAAGATGAAATACTACTAAATTAAGATAGAACTTCTCTCTATTTCCAGTGTTGTAGCTATCTGCTGACCAAAATTGATAATTTTTGCCTTCACAGAGAGAATTTACTTTTACTTGTGTCATTTACACCACTTAAATGTGAAGATAATATAACTCCAAAATATGTTAGTGACCACAACTAAGACTTAAAGTGAAAAAAGTGAAATATTAATGTCTTTAAGAAAGTTTATCAAAGATTTAAAGATGTAAGTTGTCTTCGAAAGCGAGTTGGTATTACTATCGTTTTGCTGTAATATTTGCTCTGTATAAAATATTTGCTGTAATTTTTTTTTCTCCATAGGCGGCACTAGGAAATCAAAGTTTTGAAAGCCTAGTTTTGTTAAAGACAAATGGTTTGTTAAACAAATGTTTGTAAATAAACGTATTTAATAAATGTTTTAATTTTTAATCTAATGAATGGATTTCTTCAAATCTATTTAATTTAGTTAAAGTTAATTTATTTAAAATACATTTAGAATGAATTTTATTATCTTTGTTTTTAGTTTAATAGTTATGTTTGGTTTTCCTTTTTTAGCCATATTTTCTTAAACGTTTGTTTATTGGAAATATGGCTGGGTTTGGATAAAATACTTGAAGTTTTGTTTAATACTTTTCGACTCGTCTTTATCAATTTATTTTTTTTATCTTCTGGAACAATACATTTATTTTATATTATAATCTTAACTTTATGTAAATATCTAATCGAAGATACTTCTGGGATGTATGTTTTCTAGATCTGATGCTGAAACGAAATCAACACAATAGGCAAGAGATTATTATATAGTACAATCTAGCCTTACGCGAGGCTAAAATCACATAATATATTTTTTTGGCATTAGTTGGATACAAAGGCTTAGTATTTGATTATTATTTTGCAATGTTGGGTAAGCTAACAATTTACATTTATACGTTATTTGCCATCATAAAATTCCTTAATTCCTAGTTTCCTATATTGTATGGTAAATACCTAGTAATATAGTAAATACATATTGCGTTTGACTACCATGTCATAGTGTAACGTAACACTGGTCTGTAATCAATTTAGTAATCACGTCCCTCGCGCACCGTACCTATCACTTCCTTATCAGTAACATCCGCTATTATACCATCAATGTTAGGAGCCGCATTATGGTTACTATTAAATATCACTCCTTTTTTACCAGTAGATAAACCTATTGTAACTAACTTGTAACCTCAATTACCAAGTGAAATTGAGAAGTTATATGTGTATACATATTTGCATAAAATAATGGGGCCTATTATACTAATATAGGAGTGGTAAAAGCGAAAAATACCTGCATATATAAAAAAAAAATGGAACAAATCAAGTATAAAAATGTGCATTTATGAATGCTGTTCTAATAAATGTGCTCATTTTGGGGATCTTTCGAATAGTGAAAGATGGAGAATTGGTTCAATGAAACCAAATATACACCGGTTTGAGGCCTAATAAGAAAACTAAAAAAAAAAATAATGATACATACATCATAGAAACAGACTACAATTCGACAAAACTAATTTGGTGTGTTCACTTCAGGCCAAAAGAAATGGCTCAATAAAAATTATTAATTATTAAACACAAGTAAACTCCTGGAAAAGAGAATGAAAACTACAAAGGAACGAAGCTGAACCTGAATTCCAATGTCACACATGTGTTGGTAAATTAACTAGTTGATATTTTCTCTTTCTAGTGATGGTTTAGGCTTAATGGGAATGTGTAAATTTTGTATAAAGTGATGAGTCTTCTTAGCGTGTTTACAGAAACTCAAAAATAGATGGTTTAAATGCTGTTCCTTCTCACAATTGTGATACACATCACTATCACATATTTATCTGCCTTGGTTAACGTTAGTTTTATTGTACGTACCAACAATGATTTTTTATAGTCGCAAATTACATATCATAGTTTGTAGTAGTAAATTTTATACCAAAAGAGTTAAATCTAACCAAAATGGCAGTTATATCAACTCGTTTTTGTGATACATTACCAATACCTTAAATCTATTGATAAAGAATCTTACACTAACAAAAATTAATATTTCACTTTTCTCTCACTCTAAGTGTCGACTTATTATATAAATAAAACAGAAGCCGGAAATGTATTCAATAGTAATTCATTAGAAGATGTATTTGGCTTACATGTTTCAACCGATTTGGGTCATTTCAGAGCAATCTGAAAATTGAATTTGTGTACTCGAATTTGTGAACTCGACTCCAGACTTGATTTCAGACTCGAATTCAAATATTTAAATCTACCACGTACGCTATATGCCACATTTTTACTGTAAAAGCTACCACAACTCTCAGATCCGACAATATCCATAATATGTATGTTTGTGCTAATGCACTATTTTTTTTCGGGTGAGGAACCGCAGCACAAAATTCACATTAAACTCTACTTAATACGTACAATAGGTCGACATAAGAAATCTTCTCAACTAGACTTAGTGTAACAGCAATTACAATCCTTAATTTTGTCTGTATTCAAATTATAATAGTTATTGAGGTTAAAGGCTATTAGCAGTACAAAATTAAATCTTTATGGCACAAACCAATACAAAATGATTTGTTGCGTATTTGAAACTTTAGAAGTGTCAAGTTGCCTTACCCATCTTTAATCGTGAATATCTCGAGAATGGAAAGATCACGAAATTTTTCTTTACAGCACCATAAAATGGTGGCATAGTAAGATTTTGGAAAATCGAAAGTGCGGTGGCCAATTTGATGGATCGTGGTATTTGTTGTTTTTTGGGGTATGGTACAGCTCATTACGATCTGTCGTGAAAACGGGTGTCTTCGACTCAAGTTAAAAGCTATACCAACTTTTTTCTTATTATTTATTTTAAAGAAATAGCGCATTCAAGCATAAAAACTGTGTTCTTCCAAATATTACTACAAAACTGCCTGGGCCAATTCTTTCTTTTCAAATGACACTTTAATCAGCAAGGACACCGAAGCTTTGTAAATTTTAACCATATTTATCAGCTATAAATTATAACAAAAATAGAATCCACCGTAAGAGAAATGTATTTTTATATACTTCTAGTTAAACTGTTAGAGGTTAAGACTAAAGGTTTGCTTATACAATTTTATTATATTTATGTAATTTCTAATTTGTATGTTCACGCTTTCTTCATACCTACTTAAATAATTTCTTCCATTCTGAAATTAATGTAAAATGAATTAATGATACGCATAACAGTCTTTTGTATAATGTGATTTATTCAATGAATAAGAATTTCTTATCCTGCTAGGCCTAATTAATTGATACATAATATATTTTTTTATGTATTCAAATATTCAATAGCATATGAATATATGTTGGGTTTACAATCAGAGCGCGTTATTTCTTGACCGGATATCTTTTTTTAGATCTACTAAAGTCTTGTCGCAAAGCATATTTTTTTGCAGAGAGCGGCGCTTTTCTTGTATTATTGTGCTGTGTGCGTATTTTTATGCAACTCTGAGGATTCACTTTGAGTAGCAGTAGTCCTGTCTACTAGTTTGCACAGGTTCTTCGCCGAGTGGGTATGGTCCTTTCGCTTCGCCAAATGCATTTTGTCTTTTGTGTTCTAATACCTGGCAGTGACGGTGTTTCTGGTTCTCTTCCGCAAAGTCTGCAGTTTGTGTTTCTATGATACATGCCAATTTTCAGCGGCTGTTCATTTTACCGGAACATCTCCGGTCATTAGACGGCTATGTTTCTTGCTCATATGTAACAGTTTTCTGTTCGCTTTTAGCATGGATTACCTGTAAAGATTTTGCTATGTATTTTACTTGGAGTCTTTCAGATTATGTTTTCTGCCCATTTGTGTATTTATAAAAAAAAAAAAGCGTTGCAGTTCGTATATATTTGTTGTTGACCCTCTTCAGCTTTTTTATTGTCCCCAGTGATGAGTCTGGTAGTTAGATAAAATTAATACTTTACCGGCTAGCCAGTTCTATTAGTTTGTCGAAGTATTCTATCACCAGCTGAAATGATACTTTTCGGCTTCATAGTGCCTTTAGTGCCGCTTAATTATCACACATAATGGTAGTTCGTCTATTATTCACCGATTTGTCATTCATTTTTTTGGCACATTGCTTAGTCATAATGCACCTCTGTCTGAAATACAGAGTTACGCGTGCGAAGTACGTCGCTATAACCCTCATCTCGAATCCATATGCATTCATTCTCGTCTCTCTTATATTGTTAGCTGCAAAAGTAAGGTCTATAAGTTATTTCGTAGCTGCTGTGGATGTGCTAGCTTTGCACCTGGACTAGTTTCTGGATAACGCTTTCTTGCCACGTGTTTATGTTTCAGTTTGCTGTTAATACTACATTGTATTGGTTGCGGACCTTAATTTATTTCTATGATGCAATCTTATCTGTATGGTCGTTCTCAAATTATTCGTTTGCCTAATGAAGATTCGTCTCCGTTGTCTGTTGTTAAAGGGGTTCCTCAGCGGTCAATTCTTGAACCGCTCCTTTTCATCATTTATACAAGTCTTCTGTCCAAGAGTGTTAAAAATTGCAACATTCAAATGTATGCTGACGACACACAGTTGTAACTCATTACGAGAGATTGTTGATGATGGATGAATACTTGAGTTGTTGTTAGAGCTATTTCCATCGTTTGTTGGATTTGATGATCCGACGTTTCGGTCTGCATTCGCTCAAGGTAGTCTTCAAGTGTGAAGAACACAAAATTTTAAATTTTGACAAAGCTCTGTCAGTTGCATCAAATTGACATATGCATTTGACAGCCAAATTTGTAAGATCATTCATACGAGACTTCCCAGATTACAGATCCCGATGCGCAGCATCCTGCGTAGGTCCACATGCGCAGTGGTCCTATTCTGTCTCCGGTATCGTGGTTGCCGGTCTTCTGCTGAAGCTATGTCTAATCATTGGTAACCAGACATCTTTGATTTCCAGGCTTGGTGTGCTTATGGCATTTGGTGGTGTGGCCATATATGCTGCTTCTTTCAGTCTCCTTTTTGTGAAGTTGTCCTCTTTTGCCAGGATTGTCGCTTTGTCCCATTCAATTCTGTGATCTTCTTCCCAAGCATGTTGAACCAAGCAGAGGTTTGCTTGTTTCTTCGATGTATGTTCTTCCACATTCACACGGTACTTTATTCTTTCGTTCTTTGATTCACATTGCCCGGCTTTGTTTTGGTTAAGGTTGATCTGTTGGTGTTGGTAGTTCTTATTGCTGTACTGACTTTATAGTTGTTGCTTGTTGTCCTGATTTTTTCCGAGAGGCCCTTTACATACGGAATTATTGTTGTGCACACATTGTTTTGTTGTTCTGGGTCTTGACTCCGCTGTGCTACCCGATTCTTCCTTGCTAATGATAATGTCTCTCTATCTTGCCTTCTGCTTCCATTGACATTGTGAATTTGATGGAGTTTTCTATATTCTTTAGATATTATAGGAATTCGTTCAGGGCTTCTTTGCCATGGGACCATATTACGAATGTATCATATACAAACCTTAGTCACATTTTTGGATTTTTCTTGTATGTGTTAATGTTATGGCTTTGTTCTCAAATACCATGTAGATATTGCTTAATATGGGTGATAGTGGGAAGCCCATTGCCATGCCAAATTTTTGCTGATAGAACTTCTTCCAGCTGGAAATACGTCGTGTTCACACAGATGGACAGTAGTTCTATAATGGAATTTACACTAAGTGAAGTTCTTTCATGTAATGTGATATGTGTGGAGAGTCTATTTCTTATTGCTGCCGTGGTAGATCCAGTTGGTACGTTAGTAAAGAGGCTGGTGACATCAAAGCTGATCAATATGTCCTGTTCTTCAAATTTCAGTTTGATGGACTTATCTTCTCTAAGCTTTTTAAGACGAAGTCATAATGTTGTGCTTCATCGTTCCTGATTGAGCCGTTTCTATTGCTGTTCCAGTACTCCACTGGTATTCCTCTGCCGCCTCTGGGAGTTGTATCTTTTTCGCTGCAACTTCTATAGCGAGTACCATGTTTAGTGTAGGAATTTGTTTGGGGGCTACCGCGAATTTCATATCTTTATTTAGAATCTGAGTTGTGTTGTCTAGTTGTTTGTTTGAAAGATTTATCACTGTTTTTGAGGGATCTACTGATCTCGTCTCTCTTTGTTTTGTCAGTGATGCTAGTTTTTTGTGGTGTTCCTCTTTTTGCTGGTTATTTGTCCTCTGGTAGCTCCTTACTGCTGCTGCATGAATTTTTTCATAGACTTATTAATTTGGGGTTAATAATGGACAATACCTTTAGATATTGTACTCATGTAACTAAATTGATTAGCTCGGCTTATTTAAAATTTAAAGTTATCTATTCCTTCAAAAATATTTTTAATAAACAATTGAAAACTGTACTCTCCACGATCCTTCCTTTATTTAATTATTCTGCCCCGGTGTATGGACCATGTTGGGATGCAGCAAGTATGCGGAGAGTTCAAATGCTTCAGAATGTGTGCATGAGGTATATTCTTCGTATTCGCAAAGACGATATAGCATTTCACATAAACTTAAAGAACTAAGATGGCTGACTATGCGTAATCGTTTGTTTATGCATTCCTTAAACCTATATCACCGAACAATAATGACAGGTAGCCTTATATTTTAAACAAAATTATATATAGAAATGACGTGCAGAATATTAATGTAAGAAATAAAATTTAATAAGTCCACCTTTTCATAAGACTACTTTATTTGAGAGATGTTTTACTTATACAATTTATGTGTATTACAATTATATCAGTACCGTCTGAATTTAAAGGAAGAGAACATTCAGCTTTCAGGTGTGTTTTATACAGGTATCTATTTGGAAAACAATCTTATTGAGATGAATTTAATAATTTCCAGTTTTTAATTTATGGCGTATACTTTAATTTTTGGCATTTATGCATTCAACCTCCTATTTTTGTTATTTAAGTGTTTAGTGGAAGAGCAGGGAGCAGTATTTTTGGGCTGCTCACCTGAAATGCCCGTTTTTCAATCACATATAATATGTTAATATAATTAGTTCATATTCACTATGTTTTACTTAACATTATATTATGCCACTGAAAATAAAGTGATTATTATTATATCTAACGTGATCCCAAGATCTCTTCAGTGTCAGTGGTCTTAGACCTTCCAACTTCCGTCGATAAGTAAATGTGATGGTGTTGTCAGCGCTGATAATCAGTTCTTTCTCTCCATCTGGTTATGATCTGATACCCCAGTATATATGTGGATTGATACCACTGCATTTTGACAAGTCTACTCGGAATTAGGTCTATGCCAAAGTAATCTTTTTTATGATAATTTTTTGATAATAACAATTAAAATAGTAGTAAAAGTATCGGTAAACGTGTTTTCTTTTTAACTAAATTAAAGGAAATTATGCATTATTGGAAGCATAGCCATGAAATGAATGAAAATCAAAAGGGACAAACTAATGTTAGCACTGAAACAATTTAAAATAAATCCGAAAATGAGAACATATTAGAATGACATTGAAGAAGACTAAAGCGATTATGCAAACCGAACACCGAAAGACCAACGATTTCCCTACTAACAGAGGCATACTACAAGGGGGTGCGCTATCTGCCACTCTATTCAATCTGGCAATGTAACATATTCTAAGAAAAGCTGATAAGAAAGGTTTTCTGAGGACAAAAGGTGGGCACATCGTAGCATATATGGACGACTTAGTAATAATAATGAAGCAAAGAGAAATAATGGAAAGTATCTTGAAGGAAATAGTAGTAGTAGGAAAAGAAATGAGTTTAGAAAAAAATATTGAAAAAAATATGATCATCGATAATAAAGGAGGACCAGGAACCATAGATAGAATAAGTTAAGAGCCTCATTCTCTGAAAATGGAAATGCGCACATTGACCTAAAATTAGTATTACGTGGAAAAGTGCCATACTGATTAGATGTAATGTTGAACACTACGTTGCTGGGTTCGTGTATGAAGAACTGGTTAAATCGCTTTGCTACGGCAGTAGGGCACTCTAGCATCATGTCATTCACATGCAAGGAAATATTATTGTTAGCTGTTTTCTTATTTGTTAATTCCGCGATAACAGGCCATGCTTCTTGGTTTGGATTATCTGAATTTAGTATTCTATCGGCGTAGTAGGGACGTTTACTGTCTTGTATCAATTTATATGATCCATACGAGCAGCAGTATAGAGGTTCTGAAGACAGGGGTACCGTAGCTTTAAATAGTATAGGTCTTTTATTTTACTACTAGATTACTTACAAGTGAAAATAACAGGGAAACGTGGTATAAAAACTATTGAAAGCGTCGTCTAATCGTAAAAAGTTTCTAAAGTCACCCCAGTGTTCTCTTTCGAGAGCGTGATAAAATTGCGTAATACCTCGCGTAAGTCTTCTCTCACTTTCCTTTCTTTTTGACAATTTTCCAGAGTTTATGTTAAAAAATACATAATAGTAATCGGAAAAAATGCATGGATAAACATCATGAGTACTTCCCGACAAATTGCAAAATATATCGTCTAACACAGCTACCCCACGTGTCGGTTTTGTGATCGTAGCAGCCATATTAAAGGTAGACAGAAGGTCGATATCTGCGAAATTTACGTAGAATGTGATGTTGAGATTATGTAAAAAATTATTTAAAATTGGACGAGACCGCCAATATGGTATATACAGGATAATAACATTAGTATTTGAAGCATATGACTTAATTTTCATAATCGTTTCATCACTTACGCGTTTACCAGAAATTGCGTTATTAACACCACCAATTATAATCAGAAAATCACTTGCGGTAAGAGAGTCCAACAAATTCTCCGACCCATGTAAAACACCATTCAACGTAGCAGTCGGCTTGCGGACTCCAAAAATGTTGAACATGCTCCGATCGACCCCAGAGCTCCTGATCCTGGCAAGATCGCGTGCATGGCTATCCCCCAGTACAACAACGTTGTGTTTCGCTCGATGTCGTCGAAGTTGTTGACATTCGATCGGTTCTATGCAACGCTCTCGTGATTTATGCGCATCCACATTTACTGTGTCATCTGTACATCCATTGAGCTTTTGAATTTATGCCTCAAACAAGACTGTAATATTATTTCATCATCTATATGTGAAGCAACAGCAATAGAGAGATTTTCCGGTAGAAATTTTTCCTTATCAGTTTGGACATGGATGGTTTTAAATTCAGGTTTATCCGTTAATGTGTAAACACTAGTCGAAAAAGAAAAAGAAAATGGCCTGGAGATCTCAACGTTATTAGTCTAGACAGCTGCAGTTCTAAATTCCCTGCTATCGGTTTGTATTCCTATACTGCACCTACTAGAATGTTTGAGGTCCGTTGATAAACCGGTAATTGTTTTGTGTAAATTATTTATAACTGTATTCAGAGTGTCGCATTTACATTTGTAGAACATCACTTCATTTTGTTTTTTATCAAGGTTTTCTGTCAATTCCTTTATAGTATAATCGGCCATACCCGTTCATGATGTTTCATCATCATCGGTTTCCTGGACGTTATCAGAAAGAACCGACACAAAACTGATATTTCCATTTGACGTCTTTCTAGTGATATCTTTATGGTTGTTAGATATTTTTGCTAAATAAAAATTAATAGTTATGAATTTGAAGAGGTAAGCAAGTTCTGGTATTTAGGAGTAACTATAACCAAAAGTAGCGACAAGAAACCAGAAATTCAAGAAAAAATACAGCTAGCAAATAAATCCTTTTATACAAACAGAAAAATGATAAATAGTAAATCGATAAGCGTGAGAACACAAATTTAAATCTATAAAGCTATGATACTGACTTATGCTGCGGAGACTATGTCTTTAACAAAAAAAGGTAAACTTAGTCTAAGTGTATTCGAGAGGAAAATAATGAGAAGAATATTGGGGCCAAAAAGAAGCGAAGAAAGAGAAATACGATAAAAATGAAATAACGGAATAAAGGAGGAGTTGGTGGCAGGATGAGATGGAGGAAGATTTAATGGAGCTAATAGGGATAAGTTGTGGAGAGGAAAAGCGGAACATAGAGAGAAATGGAAAGAAATAGCATAAAGGATGGGCTTTCATAAGGAGGCGGCGACACTCCTGGTTGGAGTATAGTGCCATGATATACATTTATATTAAATGAGAAAAAAATTACGTTCGCGAACTTACAAACCTACGGTGGGGTTGACTGACAGACAAAAAAAATTTGGGATACTTAATATAACTAGTGTTATAATGATTATATAGGTGATGGCCAGGGTTAAAGCCGATGAAAATTAAAGGAGTGCGAAGGATGAGTTGAATTTGTTATAGGTATTAACGAGTGATAACGTGTTATATAGTTGGTGAGAAAATACAATGAACGTTAACAGAAAATACATTTTTAAATCAGTCAAAAATTTTAAACGATTTGTCAGTTTGACCGTAAATTATTACAGTTACGGGATCCTTAACACAACATTATCTCTTTATCACAATACGTATTCTAAACGTGAAATAAAAAAAATTAAAAACAACTTTAAATAATTTTATTCATTAAAAAACAGGTAGACAGTTAAGAGGCGGTGATAGAATTATCATCGATTTGATAGCGTATCTGCGACTTTGTTTTTCTAATTTAACAAATGAAATTAATCGAAAATGTACCATGTGGTACGTGAATTATATTCGCATTTAGGTACCTACATATATCTACCCCAAAACAATTGCATAAACGTTTTTCTTGATAATTAGTTCATCTTTTCTCTACACCTCAATAATGATTTGTATAGTATATAGAAAAATTATTGCTATTGCCACTCTCCAAATTAAACCTCTAATTAAACGATTACACTTGTAGAAAGTTGTTCGCTAGCATTGGAGATACAAACATTTTCTTCTTCTTTCGTGACTTGATGCCGCGTCCACAGCTCTTGTTTAATTCTTGTAATTGTTTCAAACGAAGGATGGAATACAGTTGCGACATCACGAGGCCCGATTCGCTACACTTAAAATATACTATACATAGGTACACAAGAAGCTATGTGTTAATACCTCGCAACGTTCCCTCTTCCGTGGATTCCTCAACCGCAACAAACTTTTATATTTTGTACACGAATTGATTTGCGATCGGTTTAACGTTTTCCTGTTAGAAATTTATTTAGCTATACAATATCAGTTTACTATAGTGTGAATCGTGACGCGTATTTTTGTGCTATGTCGATCGCTTCTAGATTAACATTTTCGCATTGCATTAAAAGTTAATGGTAACTCTAGGAAACCTGACATCGTAACTTCACTGATCATGCAAAATGCGTATAGTAGCATTTCCTTTAGCATTGGAGTCAGAGATTCCCTGATATAGAGAGATATTTTTTAGGATATGTGTTGATATCGACGTATAGATATCGCTAATAACAATTATGTATTAATTAATATACATTGAGATTGATTTGCCATATTCTTCGAATTGAACTTTTCTCATTTTTTTTTGTAGCCTTAATATTAATAATTTATCTTTTTTTTAGGAGCAGGGGGATTAATTTTAATTCTTAATGGCGAAATTGGATAAAACTTTTTACCTTCTGAAATATAGACAAATATATATACTGACAGATTATATTAGATAATATTAAATTAGATATTAGATACCTGACAGATTTTTATTTGGGTGCCGAGAAAATCTAATACATTTCATAAGTGTATGTAGTATATACATATACACACTGTACAAAATTTTTGTAAATTTACATACAACAAAAAATTAACCTTACCGTTACAACTGCCAAAAGATATAAAAATTTTAAATTTACCTAGATATTCAGCCTAATATCACCGCAAAATTGTTATGATACAAATGTAATTGCAATAATACAGTGACATTGCCTTTAAAATTACTAATTTTTAATATTAATACAATGCTAGGTATTAGAATCCAAAGTTGTAAATTGGTGGTAATTTTCTTGTATTTTCAGTGTAAAGACAAACTAATGAATAATGTTATAGGAAGGTCTTGCACATTTAATACATTTGTAGTATGTAGGTTCATACCTATCGCTAAATTATACACAACAGAAATAATAATGGAACCTATATACGCCAATTGTATAGACAGACTATTAGCCATTTTTAGTATTTGCCTAGCAGAAGTTTTTTAAAACAAAATAACATGACATTTTACAATTACTTTTAGACATTAAAATTGACTGACCATTTACTACTGTACTACTGTAGTTTGTAATATTACAACGACAATAGCGGGTAACAAAGTTGGCCGCGATTATCGTTGCAAAAGATTAAAAACTAAACAAAAAATCTGAGAGCGTGATCCACGGACACTGAATTATTATTTTTTTTTCTAGTGCCCTCCAAAAAACTGAATATTTTCTTTGTTTTTTATTACGTTTCGATCGAACAATCCCATCGTGCGATAGAAATTGTCAAATAATAATTGATTTTCATTTCATCAATTTTTACTCGAAGGCTGTTGTTTATTCAGAGCTGTGAATTTGGGTGTGGGTTACTTCTAAGGGGGTAAAAAATATGCTCAGTTTTCAGCCAAAAATCCACTGGGGCGATTTTTAGCTATACGCCCTTTACATCGTATTTTTATTACGAATGTATCTAAGTATTCAAATACTCAAAAATGTATTGAAAGTAATAAGTTTACTGAAAGTACAACGTAATTTTATCAAATGTCTACCTCGATCTATCACAAATTAATTCAGTATTAAATGCATATTTAGTATTTGATGTAACCAGAAATTCCTTATTTATGACCAGTTTATGTAGTGTGTTTATTATTAAGATACAATCGTGCTCTAATGTGAGATTTTTAAAGAACCTGCTCTCTTACTACGTTAGGTCAAGTCAACGAATACTACTCGAATCAATATTTATTTATCAATTTCATAAAAATAAGTGTATCTAATAAACTATTAGGTATCTAATTATCGTACGAATTTGTGTATGTTTTAATCCGTGGGTAATGTCGGAGAATTTAAAAGCAGTTATACATATTCACATAGCAAATTGAAATTCAATAATGTAACAAGGATAATTATAAATTTTGATGCAAGTAGTGTGAGAAGAAAATTGTTTACCGCAAACCACTACACAATTTGACGATAGCTATTTACATTTATTTTGAATAAAAATTTTAATATATCCGTTCCTCAACCTACATATACAGGGTCCACGGTAGCCGTTCGTTAGAGGTTTGCGAGGTTAGAAAAAACCTGGAACTCTGAATTTTTGGAATCCGGGGCTATTCAATATTCTCTTTCATTTTAAAATATTTTCAGGGTCTTACGACTTAATTATAAGAGGAATTAGAACAAGTGACTTGACAGTTGTTGATTTTATGTCAAAGTAGTACAATTCTATTTTGCTAATTCTATGAAATACAGTTAATAATGGAAAATATTGAAGAATATGCGAATAATGATCTGCTAAATTTGTTTTATACGCACGGTGAATGTGAACGAATTGTCAGAAGCACATGTAGATTATTTAACGAGCGATATCCGGACTTACCAGCAATGACTCCTGGAACATTTTTGGAAACTGGGAGTGTAAAGGCAACTCGTAATCACCGAAAGCCAGTAATAGATAATGAAGCTAACGAGGTGAATGTTTTGGCCTATTTTCAAGCTTATTCACGGAGTTCAATTCCAACAGCAGCGCTGGAATTTGTCATATCAAGAACTTCAATTCATTGGATATTAAAAAAACACAAAATGCATCCTTTTTGTGAAATAACTGTACGAGGCTTACGCCTTGGTGATGACGCCTTTTGCGAGTTCATGTGCACAAAAATGACAGAAGATCCAAGATTCCTTTATAAAAATTATCTGGACTGACGAATCAAAACTGCTGAATTTTGATTCGGACGAATTATAAATCGTCAAAATATTCACTACTGGGCCCAAGATAATCCACACGTCTTAAGGGAGAATAATTACCAGGACCGGTTTAGCTTTAACGTTTTTTGTCTGGTTATGGACAATAGCGTAGCATATCAAGTCTACGATGAAAGTTTAAATGGGGCTAGATATCTAGAGATACTTAGAGTATTTGTTAGTGATTTTATTAAATACTCTACCTCCAGGAGAGAGAGAGAGCAAGCAGTTGGTATCAACTAGATGGTGCTCCCGCGCACTCCACACTAGCTGTACATCAACAATTGACGTTGATGTTCGAGGATCGGTGGATTGGTCCCCAGGGACCCTGGAACTGGCCACCCAGATCACCCGATTTGACGCCCTTGGACTTTTACCTGTGGGGTCGCATAAAAGAGCAAGTGTACTCTACACTTGGATTAACGAGAGAGGAACTATTGAACCGTGTTCACGATGCGTTCACCAATATAACCCCAGACGAACTTCAGAGATCGGTTTCGCGAGGAGTACATGATAAGAGTGATTCAGTGTTTGAACCAAAACGGTGGTCACATAGAACAATTATTGTAGTTATTTCGTTCAATTTATTTTATTTTTTCTTGTCATTATGTTCCTAATTTTTTTGTTTTTCATTTGTTACTACGTTTCAAATTTTCTTATGTTCCTGTTTTGTTTCCATTTTCTAATTAAAATGAAACACATACGATGTTTCAATTTCTGTTAAAAATCACATTAAAACAGAAAATATTGACATAACAAGAAAACCGTTGTAAATAGGTATAGGGAAAGTCTTAGCGAATCGATGCAGAATTAAATTCTGCATCTGATCATCCAATAATATAAATGTTCCATTTGAAAAAAATTACTTTTTCAGCTTTGAAGATTTTGTAATTGGTCATGCAGTTTTGGACAGCCTGTATGCGACAAATCAATTGTCAATGTGGATTTCGAAAGTGTCATTCTTGTGCTTCCATCTACCCTAGAAGTGTTTATTACCAGTCGAAAATGGGCAAAAGATACTGTGTTGCAAATAACGCTACATCTTTCAAAATTTTCAAAAAAATCAAGATATCTAAGTAGCAATTGAAAATAGGTATAGGGAAACCTAATAGAACTCATCATAAAATTTTCTCAGGAATTTAAAAATGAAATAATATACAGGGTGTTCCATTTAAAATAAGAAAGGCGACTTCCGGTATAACCGGAAGTGGTAAGACCCTGAAAATATTTTAAAATGAAAGAGAATCTTCAATAGCCCCGGATTCCAAAAATTCAGAGTTCCAGGTTTTTTATAACCTCGGAAACTTCTAACGAACGGCTACCGTGGAAAACCCTGTATACATTTGTTTTCCCGACATTAATTGCTATTAGGTAAACCCTGTTATTATTATGAATACAAGATTTGGTGTTGTATGTCAAGAAACACGAATTATTAAAAAGAAAATAACTACTAGCCTATTATAAAATTCATTATATTTCCCATTTAAAACACCACGTGTAATAATATTCAATGCAGTTTTTTATCACATGAATTGGCAAAAAATAAATCAACACATTTCAAACTAAACTTCTTACTCAATAAGAGAAATTTTGTTTTATTTTTTCCTTTAGATACAATTATTTTAGAGTAATACACAAGGCCACTTTTCGGAGAATATTAGTTTGCAAATGACAATGTATATATGAATGATAAAAATAGGATACCGCCTACCCGATAATGCGGGAACGACGAGTGTGACCGAAGCGTGAACATACGGCGAGCGACTGGTCATTTTGGGTGACGATGATGGTACATGATATTTACAATGTTTTTAAAGTATAAAATTAAAAGTTACGTATAAATTCTTCTTAATTAAGCTGCAAATTTGAAGTACTTTTGAATATACAAGCGGTTTTCGCTATTTTACTTGAATTAAGAGTGCTCGATTAGAGATTTGCCTTTACGATTTAAGAAATTCGGTCAAAACCCTAAGAGGAGGATCTGCAAGATATTACTGATAATAAATAAGTTATAATTTCTATGTATATATTTAAAACAAAAATTAAAATTATGTGAAGATCTGCTTCTTTATTTTATGATGGCATCTAAGAACTACTCTTTCATAAAGATTCTGTGCATTGAAAAATGGTTTAAAGGATTAAATTGTTCACTCTGAAGGTGAGATAAAAAGTAAGGTAAATTTAATAGTAGATGATTCTTTCGATCTAATTCTATTATCTAACAAATTTCGTATAATAATAATATGCAATCAATTATATAGTATAAATAATAATAATAATAATAATAATAATAATAATAATAATAATAATACGTATATTTGTCCAACAGAACATGCCAATAACAGGACAAAATAATATAATAAGTACTATATATAGTGCTATAATTACATTAATAGCTATAAACTAAACTTAAATTATTTTAGTATCTAAATGTTAAAAATAAAAAAAACCAAAACTACGAATTGTTCAAAAACATTAAATAAACAAATTCTGAGATAGTCTATTGCCGTTAATTGCCATGTGTGTAAGTGGTGCTCGCCTGAGTATATTGGACCTTGCAAAAGGTATCTTAACGACATCAAAACAACGAGTACTATGCGTAGGTAATAAAAAATTAATCTGCGAAAGCACAGCAGGGCAATCAATATCATTACTAATCAACCGTTCCAGAAAACTAACACTAGCACTTGTCCTTCTGCTCTCCAAAGAAAAGAAACCATGTCTATTAAGTAAATTAGTATAATCCACTCCACGTGGTGGATAAACACGATCAATTTTAAATGATAAATATTTAAGGAATCTTCTTTGGATTTTTTCAATTGCCAATTTCTGAACGGTGTAGTGTGGATACCAGACCAGAGAGGCATATTCAAGCTTCGGTCTAACAATAGTGTTAAATAAAGTTATTAAAACAGTAGGCTCAGTAAACAATCTACAGGAACGAATCAAAAATCCCAATACTTTGGAAGCAGAATTTGCAACTTCATTAATATGATTGTTAAATGTTAACGCTGAATCAAAAATAACCCCAAGATCCTTGTAGGTGGAATGCCGAGGAATTGGTAGCCCATTAATACCGTAAGGATACGTTATAGAAGTATTACTTTTCACATAAGACACTACAGCGCATTTGTCAACATTAAGGTGCAATTGATTTTGAAGACACCACTGATATATGATGTTTAACTTGTTTTGAAGTAGGACACAGTCAGATATGGATGAAACCCTGGTATAAATTTTTAAGTCATCAGCATAAGCAGCACAATTACAGTCAAGTGAAGTTAGTAAATCATTTATGTAAATATTGAATAAAAGGGGTCCCAAATGGGATCCCTGCGGTACACCTGCAGTAGAAACAAACGAACCAGAGTTAAAGCCGTTATAAGAAACATAACATGTACGATTATATAAATAAGACTCAATCAAATTCGTAACTTGAGGCGTAAAGCCATAGTTTGATAATTTAGCAATCAATAAAGCATGGTTAATAGTGTCGAACGCTTTTGTAAAATCCGTATACAGAACATCGACCTGTTGACGATCATCCAGGGCCTCACAAACAAACTGTGTCACCTCAATTAAATTAGTTGTGGTTGATCTCCCAGGTATGAATCCATGTTGGTGTATTGACAAATATGGTTTGATCATGAAATACATCTGATTGTATAAAACACATTCAAAAATTTTTGCAAAGTTCGATAAAATATTAATTGGCCTATAATTGTGCATATCAGATTTGTCTCCCTTTTTAAAAACAGGGGTCACTCTGGCTATTTTCCACAAATCCGGGAACACACCGGTACGTATTGCTAAATTAAAGATGATAGAGAGTGGCTCAGAAAAAATAACTGCGCAGTCCCGAACCAGAAATGCAGGTATATTATCGTGACCCATGGTCATATCCGCTCTAAGTTTTTTAATACTGGCTTGAACATCATTAGATGTAATAGCAGAAAATAAAAGAGGTAGAGAGTTCATATGAGAAGGCGTTACATTACCTGAGAGATACTGTATGTTCTGATATACTGTTGAAAAAAAGCAAGCAAAGTTATTAACTATTCCGGAAGGGGTATCCACAACAACGTCGTTATAATGCATTACACCAGGTATTCTAGAAACACCGCGTTTATTGTTCATAAACTGCCAAAAAAGTCTGGGGTTGCGAGACATATCAGTTTCCAGTCTACTTATGTAAAGTTGATATGCCGCCCTGATCTGGTTTTTAACCAACGAGCGTAATCTCCTATATTCACCATGATAAATTTCGCTTTTAACATTTTTCCACTTTTTATAATAATATTCTTTAAGCTTAATGTGTCTTATAATGTTAGAGTCATACCAAGGAGGATAATTTCTACGTGTAGATCTGACAGTGGGTACAGATCTTTGCAAAATCTGATTAATAATGGTATAAAATGTAGCTACCGCCTCATTAACATCAAAAATATTATGCAAGAATGACCAATCGGCTTCAAGTAAATCACTATATAATACAGGAAAATTAGCACGTCTGTAATTATATCTAACATTGTCATTTGAGCGAAAACTCCCGAGTTTGCGAGTCTCATTAAAGTCAATGTATATATTAAGCGCTGGATGGTAGGCGTCTTCAGGTACTAATGGATTAGTATCATGGGATACCATAAACGAATCACCAATGTTAGAAAAAATTAAATCTAGCAAATTATTATTACAATTCAATACATGATTGTGCTGTTTAAGATCTAAAGCATGCATAAAATTCAATAAAGTATTGCTTTTCTGGTCAAAGGTATCAGCAGAATTAAATTTAGGACAATTAAAGTCGCCACAAATCAAAAGCTTTTTATCAAGAAGATCTAACGTAAGAGCATCAAAGAAAATCTCATAATCTTCAGAAGGCAAATCTGGCGGTATGTAAATATTAACTAAATACAGCATACATGAGCCAACATGAAGTTTACAAATATTTACATCTATTAATTCGACTAAGTTAGTCACTAAATTATTGTCGCCCAAAACACATAATCGACGATCAGCAATTGTAACTACCCCACCACCAGTAGAACGTCCGACACTATGGAAGTCTCTATCCTTCCTAAAGACGTCGTAGGTAGCCAAATCAAAGAGTTCCGAGGTACGTATTTCAAACTTTAGCCAAGACTCAGTCAAACACACAACATCCGCATCAATGCCAGGAAAAGATGAATATACAGTATCAACCTTCGAACACAGTCCTCGCACGTTTTGATAGTATAAACGCAAGGTATTGGCATATCTGTTGGACATATCTAGTTTTCCGCCTGCTCGACAGACTTAATAATTTTAGGAACATCATTCTCGAATTTGATGGAGAGGCCTGATTCACCAGCCGCTATGCGAGCACTCATTTGCTCTTTAACAAATCTGTAAAGCTGTTGCTGCCGTGGTGTTTTATCCTTCGAGATCGACAAGGATTTGAAGGGATCCAATTTCTTCAGATCTTTGGACTTGCGCAGAACTAAAATAACTGAATGTTCATCTGACAACGTGACTTTTAAAGGTCTCTTGCGATTTTCAATCGTGGGATCATATTTACCAAGACGCTGTGTTTTCAGCACTTCGGCCGAAACATTCAGTGTAGACAAAATTCCATTAGCCGTTACCATATCAGAGGCACCTTGTTGTGTTTTGGTCACTTTCGGCAACTCAGGCAAATTAAATAGCACCAGATTATTCTTTCTGCTCTCCCTGTCAGAAACCTCCCTAACGATAGCATCAAACTCAAGAGGGTCAAGCTTCAAACCAGATTCAGCCGAAGGAGACAGCTTGTTTTTCAGCATCAAAATCTCCTCTTGCAACGTAGTAAATAGTAAATAGTAGTAAATAGTAGTAAATAGTAGTAAATAGAAATTATATTCTTTATAATCCTCGCGAAAGGCTTTCTAACATTTTCTCACAGCAAGGTGTACTTAAACAATAGTTATTTATGAGAAGCACGCAGCAATATGAAAATTAGTGAAAAGCACACTACTATGAATGGTAAACTAGAAAAGAAATTGTCGTAAGAAAGCTACACCATACTCAGTTGTATAAAATTGAAAGTTTGTGCGATGAAATTATGTACAGTTGTACTTCTTCTGTTGTGAAGTGATGGAAATTATGTGTAATCATAGATGCAATTACGCTTTCTGTCGTATGATTTACCGTGTTGATCACCACAGTGATGAGATATGTAAATGAAATATAAACAGCGATTGTTGCGTCAATTTACAATAAGTGCGTTATATTAATCAATTGGAAAATTCATCAATGACATTTTTTAAATGTTAATTAATTAATATCTGCAGTTGGCACATGAAACTTTAGACGACAACAGCTAAAATTATGTAGAATCAGCTTATTAAAGGCAGTGTCAAAGGTCTAATGTTAATAGACACCTTTAGTTATTAGCCGTGACATTTTCATCCCATGATTACTCACATTAGATACTTGCAACTGCTGATTAGATTCTCAAATGCTGGTGTAGATATTCTCAAAATATTCTATAAAATTTATTCAATTATACTTACTTCTTTTATAAATTTATGTTCTAAATCACTTCAAAAAAATATATAAATCTAATTAAATGAAGAGATATAGGTACATAGTTGTGCTTTATATTGGTCAAAAGCTAAAGGAGATGTAGGAAAAAATAAAAGGGCTGAACTTTGGGCTAGCCCTACTAAAGGGCATCTACAACATAGTACTTGCCAATGTATTCTCTTGCCACAACAGTAGGGGTTATCCTCGAAACAGTGGAAAATTAGCACTCCCGGGGAATAAAATTCACCACTAATTCCTCATTATTAAAAATGTGGTATTTTTGAACCAATAGGAAATAGTCCGGGCTTTCGTTTCCTACGTTTACTCCAAGGGAAATTATAGCAGGTTGTTGTGAAGTCTTCTTATGTTATAATAATAATAATAAATGACTTTATTGCCATAACATACATAATAATAAACATAAACAACAATATTAATAACAAACAAAGGCAATCTGAAGGCAAATCTCAGTTAAAAACTGTTTTATAACCTTCACAAACAAATATAAATTCACAATAAATACAATGCCTAAAAATTAAACTCGATGATATATAGATAATTCTATATCATCAATCAAATGTACAATATTACAAAAAGATTAAAATGAAAAGAAATAAATGTCTGTATATTGATAAAGAATCATCGCCTTGCACCAACATTCAATCCCGCAACCAAAACCAGCCTAAATTTACGCCGAAGAGCCGGCAATACCAATGATTTCAGCTCAAAAGGAACCGGGTTGTATTTTACGTATATCATATAAGAAAAGGACTTCTGTCCAAGAGAAGATCTGCAATATGGTGGTGAGATTAATTCCCGAAACCTGGTGGTGAGACTATGAATGTCAGACCTGAACCTGATCTTGTAATACAGATAAGGCGCTGTTTTAAAAAATAGAATTTTATGAAATAGACATATCATTAAATACTCCCTACGGTAATACATATTTAACCATCTTATGAGAAACAGGATCAAATTTCTTTAGGTTGAAAATATAACGCAAACATGCATGCTGAATCTTTTGAACCCGAGAGGTAGTAAAATTGTCCAAAGCACCATGATAGACAGCAGAACAAAAATTAAAGTGTGATAATACAAAAATATCACATAAATTCTTCTTAGTAGACTGACTAACAATAAGCACTGATCTATGAGGATATAACTTTTTTAAATTTATGTAAGCCCTTTTCCTATATGTAGAAATCTGATCACGAAAACGAAAGGAATTATCCAATATCACACCAAGACTTTTAACTTTATTGACAAAGGATAAATTTCAATTGTTAATTTGTAATCTCATCACATTACTCAAATTCTGACAGGCTTTCCTAGGCCTAAATAAACTAGCCTGGGATTTAGCTGGATTTAATAGTAAACAGTGGCCACGTGGCTGGTCAACCACAGATTCTAGGTCAGCATTAATAACCTCATTAGCTTTACGCCAATCATGGAAGGAATAATACAATTGAGTATCGTCAGCGTACATGTGATACTTAAAGTGCCTAATATACGTCAACAACTTATATTATTTTATAACAACTGTTTTTATGTAAAATATAGTAATCATTTTTTTTACGTTTATCGATATTATTTAAAGACATTTTAAAAAATGAAAATCATGGAAGAGAAAAAAATCAAGATATGTTACTGCTACACAAAAGCAACGACTATAAACTAGAGGTGCGCATTTTGGGAATTATACCGGCCCGGCCCGCTCTTTCCTAAAACGGGCCCGGCCCGGCCCGTCGCGTTTGCCAGGCCAGCCCGCCCAAGCCCGTTCTTCGGCCCGTCGGCCCGTCAGCTCGTGTGAATTACCGATTGTCCTTCCAAAAGTTTATCTTTCTTTAGGAAAACTGTTTTAATTTAAAGAATTACATTTTTTATGTGTAACTGCAAATATCGATAATAACTTTAGCAGCTAGTGCTGGCTTAATAGTAGAATAGGATAGACAATTTATATAATATTTGTCATTTCCAATAAGCATATGAATTTCATTTGATTATAAAAACAATATAACTTTTTCGCTATGAAGTTAAAGATCAAGTTCGGCACCATTCAGTAAGCCCCCTACATTATAACAAATCTTATTAAGATCTTTTTTGATTTGATGCAGTGTTTTAGAGATATTCCGTTGTCTCAAGATAAAAAACTCACCCAGTATAATTAAGAGTTTTGCTGTCGGTACCCAAGAGAGATTTCAATTTGACACGTTTTCCCAACGGGAGAGACTCCTTGTCTGCTTCATATTAGATTATATTAATTGCACCTGCTTCTAATGTTGCAAACTATAAACCATTGGTTATTCTGATTCTTTATCTACTAATTACTATAATAGGATCCCTTAGTGTTAAGAATCATTAAGAATTTAGTCGTAATTGACCATAATTCAGGAACATAACTTTAATCATAGCAACAGCCGTAAATCGCCGAAATGAGACCGAGTGAAGCCGATTCAATTCCTCTAGTAATTTCTCCTACTATACGTCTTTATAATGTATTGTTATAGGTTAATTTAGAGAAGGCATACTGAGCAAATATAGTTTAATAATTATAATTTACGCTTTAGATTTTAATTTTGTGGATTTTCGGTGTCGCAAAAGTTAGCGATAGGTTCATGTGTTAGGAAAAAAAGTCCTTAAAACTGTTTATGTATTCTTTATTATTGTGCAATTGTTTTTGTCTTATTTTCGAAGTCATTTTCAAAGGAGTTGGGAATTGATACACGCAATAGAAACAGAGAATAAATTTTGTAGACACAACGTTTTGTAATAAACATACTCTAGTTCAATATTGTGGTAGATTATTTGAGTATTGTTAGTTATTGTAACAACATACACTTGTTAAATAAATTATATATCTACAGTCTACGACGGAAAAAATAATCTCTAGACATAGAAATTGTAAATTGTACTATATTATACACATCATATTTCCCTTGAAAATTGAATTTTATATCTATTATTGCGGAATACCTTGCTATTTGATAAAAATTTGTGTGTTGCTTAAAATTATGTATTTGCATAAGTATTCAAATAAGAGATAAACTTAGGCGTGAATACTTTGCGTAACAAATTTAATTTAGATTAGGATTTGCATGTGTAATTTGATAGGAGTGTGGAGTGTTCATATTATATATGAAATAAAACTAATACAATTAATAAATTCGTGGATTTCTGAGACAATTGTCCTGAATTAATAAAACTGTGTAGCTGGAGTGGTCTATGCTACAGTCCTTGCATATCTTTGAACTCTTTAACGTTATCAAAGTGGGAATAAACTGTATAGTTGTATAAGGATAATTAGTTTAAGATATTTATTATAATAACAACTTAGCCTTGCTTTAATTGATACTTATAGTGTGACATAGGTCATATGTATTTAAAAGGAAATGTCACAGTTTAAATTTCAATTAAAAGATTAACGTGTAGGTCTTTGGTGTTAATTCACAACAAATAAACAGAAATAACAACATATATAATGAGAGAAGAATAGACGGAAAATGTAAACAGAGTATATTTCTATAAAGCGTTCAATTTAATTAGTTGCTACGCTTCTGAACACTTACTATTCCTGATATTGTATAGTATGAAAAAGGTTTACAAATTCAACATCCGATTATTTTATATATGTATGTAAATACCATAAATGCTGATTTGCTATTCTATTGGTGAATGGTTACTGGTTAGTTGCATTTGAAAAGGTTTAATTTGGAAAAGTAATACATGAAAAATAAAGTTTGCAGTGTCTTTCATAACAATATAAGTGTGCGTATTTTATACCTAGGTATACATGCATTATAATAGCAATTGACAGTCAAAGAAATCATAATTAAGCAAAATATAACTTTCACTAGAGCAATGTTAATTTATTATAATTTCTTATTTGATTGTTTTATGGGTGAAATATACTTACACAAATTTACATATATGTTTAACTTTCTTGAAATGGTATATATAAATATGGGAATATTATAATTAGTACATTTGCAAGCAATAAAGAATTAGCAAGTGTGTTTAAAAGAAAGAAGGTATTCAATATTTGCTCTTCTATGTACGCTAATTATTATATTAACATTAACTTATTTGTTTTTTATTTTAACTTTTGTTATTCATTGATAATTAATTTTGCACTTGTTTCCCTCATTTATTATTTAAGAAATGCCATATTTATAGTATACAATTTTTTTGAATTAAACTGATTTTATTCATAACTGTTGCCGAAATTGTTTTTTTCCTTTTCTCTCTTGTCTGTCTACCTATATCCTTCTATAACATCTAAGCGTAACACCTTTAGATTAAAATTCTAAAATCATTTCAATTTTGCAATAATTTTTTTCTTATACAAATTTGTCTTATTTTGCTGAGTATGTAGGTAACTACGAATCATCGCATAATTAGACTAATTACATTACAAACACTTTTTTATTGTAATGCGCGCAGTGGAGAAAGTTTCCTTTAGAGTTCTTTTAGTACAAATATTTTTTAGTTTAAATGTAAATACAGTCAACAAAACAAAGTTAGAGCTACATTTTAATTTTATTTGATTCATATTAAATTGATAGAATAAAAATTATCTATTTTCTTAATTAATTATGTAGTTAGAAAATATTATATTTATCCAAGTAATCCTGTATTAAATGCCTTTCTAGTTATAACTCTTATCTGCAGAACTCCTTCATGGTTCATTAATCCCTGGTAGTTTAGTTTAATAAAAGTCAAAAGTCGTGACTTCAACCTAACAATTCACAATTTATAACAACCACATGGGGCTGCTCTCATAATTCCTTGAAACCAGAAAGCGTAAAAAGTAGCTTGAAAATTGTCATGGCAAAGGCTCGCTTCCAATGTATAGCAATTTATTCTATATTCCTTATTATATACACTCCGCCAAAAAAGTATCGCATAAACTAAAAGAGGGCATTTATGAACCAAGATATTTTTATACGTTCACAAAAAGTTTGCCTCGTGTATGTGAACTATAAAAACACTAACAAAATAATGGAACTCAGCGTTTTTACTTTTTTTTTCTAAAAGAACACATTTAGAAAAATGCATATGTGTAAGGTTTGTTCAGTTGATTATTGAAAGTCTTCCTATACGGACAAATTTTAAAGTGCGAAGCCAGAGTTCTGTACCAACGCTTTTAAAACTAAAATGAGCAATTTAACTTCAGAACAAGTGGCTGCTATAGTTGCTTTAATCGAAGATGGACGATCTCAAGCATACGTTGCTAATTTGATGAACATCAATCAGTCAAGTGTTTCTAGAGCCGTAGCCAGATATAGGGAAACAGGCATTTACAGTAGAAGACCTGTACCAGGTCGTCCAAGATGTTCTACTCGCCAAGATGACCGCTATTTACTACTACAAGCATTACGTCGAAGACATGTAACTGCGAGACAATTGCAGAACGACTTGGCTAGAGTTAGAAATACTGGTGTGAGTACTCAAACTATTCGGAATAGGTTACGACAGAGTGGATTAAGAGCTAGAGTAGCTGTAACAGCCCCTCGTCTCACTAGGAACCACCGAGTGGCTCGCTTAAGGTTTGCCAGAGAACATGTAAATTGGAACATTAATGACTGGGCCAATATACTCTTCACAGATGAGTCAAGATTTGGTCTTTACACCTCAGATAGGCGTATCTCAGTGTACAGACGAGACGGTGAGCGCTATTCGCAGTGTAATATCAGACCTAGACCTAATTTCGCTGGTGGCTCTATTATGGTTTGGGGAGGCATCTGTTTAACAGGTCGTACAGAGTTAGTACCAGTAGACAGAGGTACACTGACTGCCCACAGGTATATAACGGACATTTTAGAAGAACATGTAGTACCATATGCGCCAATTATAGGAAACGAATTCATGTTAATACACGATAATGCACGACCGCATGTTGCAATAATCGTCCAGGAATACCTTAACGATGTTGGTATTCCAGTTTTAGATTGGCCTGCGGTAAGTCCGGACATGAACCCTATCGAGCACGTGTGGGACCTCTTTCACAGACGGATACGAACCCAAAATGTTGCCCCAGCGGACCTGCATGGACTAGCAAATGCTCTCCGTGACGAGTGGGAGAATTTGGATCAGGCTTATATACGGAGGTTAAGCGAATCTCTGCCAAACCGTATGCGAGCGGTCATAAGAGCCAGAGGTGGCAATACTCAGTATTAAAAGCTACTGTTATGACATTTTTCTTTCCAAAATTATAATTTCTTGTTTTAATAAAAATCTCAAGTATGAGTTCTTGTTTTTATTTGGCCTGTATTTTATTTAAACAATCATAGAAATTATATCTTAGAGCGCATTAAAGTATATTTACAACTTTATGCTACAAACAAAGATTATGCGATACTTTTATGATTCAAAACTAAATTATGCGATACTTTTTTGGCGGAGTGTATAATTCGTTCGCGTTATTCCGATGTCTTTGAAATGCGAACCATGACCATTGGCCTAGTCACTTGAAAATAGAAAATAGATGTGAAGTTATAACAATGAAGTTCTGCGAAATTTGTTGATAGAATCCAGTGATTACTAACGATGCAGTTCAAGGCAGAGAAATTAATTTGTTTCTTGTATGTAAAGTGTAAAGTATTTCTAATTTATAACGTATCCGTAACTTTTCCCTTGTTTAGCAGAATTTTAGATAAATAATAGAAAAGACTGACAGGCACCTTATATAACATTTGTTTGTGAATAATTACAAAACGTGTATAAGCGTCACTGGAAAATTCACAACTATTATATCTAATATGTTAGTAAATGATATTAAATTTGTACTTCTTAATTGATTTATTTTTCATGTGCTACAAAATTATTGCACTGTCGGTTTCGGCTTCTTATTCAGCCTTCTGCAAGTGATTTACAAAAACTTTGTAATAGTCAGTGTTTAACTGAGAAAACATAATCTTGTAGCTATTTTTTGCGTGCAATGCAAAGACCGCCCGCGGCAAAAATTAGGAAGTACAAATTTAACTTCATTTACCAATATACAACGAAACCTAATTATGGACATAAGATTATCACGTATTATATCTAATGTTTCTCGACATTAACAGCGGTCTTTGATATTGTTGTTTTGACTAATGTTCTAAGCAGCGTTCCGTGGAACGATGTCTATCATTGCATATTTTATTTTCGCGGTTTTTCTAACACGGAATTTGTGTTTCTTAGATATGCCGAAATAGCAATAGTAAAATGCCACCATGTATTTCCAAAAAGAGTCATTTGTAGATTAATGCTGGTTACAATATTTTGTACAGAATTATATTAGGCACTTCTAGTCTAATTGTAAGGTTTGCCCGCTTGAGTCCTGTATGTATATCTGCTCATTGAAAAAAAAATCAAACGACACTTGCAAAAATATTTTAACCACACAGAGAAAACTGTATTAATTCTATTTTTTCTTTATATAGATAAAGGAGGCAGCAATTCTAATAATTCTATAGAGAATCATTAGAATTACTGCCTTTAATGGATATTCAGAAGATGTTGTGTATAATATCATTAGAAATCCTTAGATGATTGCGTGATGATTAATGATAATTAGAAATATAAGTACACTAGGAATAAGAAATATGTTAAATTACCATTTCAGTCAGCTACATTTACAAAAAATTCTCTAAATTCAACCTTGACATTGCATCTATTTCAAATAAGAGTTTCAAAAGTATTTTAGCAAACCCTAAAGATCAAGTAGATAATTTGGAAAAATCGGAAATTTATAAAATAAGCGATCAAGAAAACTGGTTATAAGGAGCATTTGGCTCATTTTAAATGCTGAACAAATCTGGTGCAGCCCTACATGCCCCGAACGAAATCATAAAGATGGCAATATAAAATTAGTTAAGAATATAAACAGCTATATAGAATTAAATTGTTATAAAGGTAGTGTGACATGTCTAGCTACTCCAAAAGTTGTTTTGATATACCTACGTTACGAGACCACTACACCTACGCTTTGTAAAACTTTGTCGTAATACGGTTGAATAAAGTCAGAAAACCTTAAATTATAATTGTATTACAGTCTTCTCTGTATGAAGTCAGTAAGATATAACAGAATTTACTTAAATATAAACTTATGAAAAGTCATTTTGGAGAAATGATAGCAAAAGACTAAATTCCATTGAAAGTGAAAAATATTTAACAGATGTTTTCTTTAAACTCTTGGAGAGTAGAGTAAACTTGAATGAACGACTAAAATAAGAAAACTGTTAGGTCAGTTCTGCTGAATTACGAAGATACAGTGTTAGACTATATTACGATTGGCGTGGCTTTGTAACATATTTCACCGCGACCTTTTCAGATCTATTGTAATCCCCTTTGTCCTAGAAGGCGCCCTCTAATTTGGCCTTCTCAATTAGGCCTATCATCGTTGAGACCGTCTCCTTTATGTAGCTATTCGCTGTGGGGTTTTCTACTCCCAGTACTAGAAACTTTATCTTCGCCAGGCCCTCACAATGGCACAGCACATAAACTGGTGTTTCTTCCTCCTCTTGACAGATTCTGCAAATAGCGTCCTCTGTCAGGCCTATGTTACACATATGCCTATTTAGTCAACAGTAACCAGTCAACAGACCTACTATCATTTTGACAGTAGGTCTTTAGTAAACTCAGACTTCTTTTAAGAAGTCTTTTGACTGCATTTGTCCTGGTGACTTTTGCCACTATTCCTTGGACTTATTCTGTATCCATTCGTTGATGGACTCTTTAATTTGCGATTTGGTAATGCCGAAGGATGGACTAGTTTTAGTAAATAACCTTGACAAGCCTCGTCTGGCCAGATCATCGACCGCCTCATTTTTCTTCACCCCTGTGTGGCTGCAAACGCAGGCGAATGTTAGTTTCCTTTGGGTGCCCACCTCATTTAGGGCGCTTACGCAATCCCAAACCAATAACTGAATTTGTGGAAGCATCGTTAAATGCTCCCTCAATGTCTAGGAAAGTCGTTATAGCTGTCTCTTTGTTTTCTATGGACTTTGATATTAGTCTGTTGAGATTGTCCAATGCGACCTCCGTAGATTTTCCCAGTTGCTAGGCATACCGCCTATCACCGAGTGGCTGTTCTCTCAGCGCTGTATCTATTAGGTACCTTTCCAGCAACCTTACAAGTGTCTCAATTAAAAAGGAGGACAGAGTTATTGGTCTGTATGGCGTTTGATCGTGTATTTTACCAATCTTAGGTACCTACCTAACACTGTATCTTGCCTAGGGATGCGTTCCAACGGTTTACACATACATTATTTTTAGCTCGCAATATTGCGGCTAGCTTAACGCATCAAAATATTTTGACAACAAAATTCTATCTGTACAATGAGTATGTTGTTGAAAGTTTCGTTATACCGAAACTGAATACTAAATTACTTACGTTAACTAGAATGATATTGATTTTGTTCGAGGTATCTAAGATCAATTTCTGAACAGTACATAAAATTTAATTATTCTTTTGACAGGGTTTGACATATTGGATTTTATTTGTATGTTTGTTGCGAGAGCAAGCTTCGGGTATGGAATCATATTTATTTGTAGGCACTGACATTTTTTGATATATTTTGTTGAATCCGTAGGCATATTTCAACCACCTATAGGAATCATTTTACGTATCGAACATGACATTGCCACGGGATCGACGGTTTTATTTCCTATGCGAGAAGAAGACATATTCTGATATTTATCCACAATTAAAATCCGGACTGTTTCGTCTGGGAATCAACCCCACGTTGTTTAGGTGAAAAGCGAACGTGTCAGGTGTTATGATGAGAATGGCTGTTGCGATATAATAAAAGATTACATCATAGGGTTTGGAAAATACGTTACATTATCGGAGATGTAAATATCAAAATTTTGACAAAATCAGAAAAGTTATGAAAGCCTTTGAATATAAAGAACTTTAATATAAATTGTCTTAAAGTAATGCCTAAAATTCATTAGAGTAAGAAAAATAACATTAGTCTAATTAAAATAACGAAGTTATCATTCGTACTTTACGTAAGTATAACAAAACGCTTTCGGAAGAAGAAAATATTTTTAAATGATTCTTCAGTTCGGGTTTTAATATCAGCATTTTTATATATGATATGAAACAGTCTGTATCTACGTAACCAAACAAAATTGACCTACCACCTTTGCTATTTTTACACCAAATCAGATCTTTTAAAAAGAATTTCTTGAGTCAAATAAATATTTTGTTGCTGGTACGTCCTTGCCCATTAAGAAAGACTTAATATGATGTACTTTTTTTAAAATCAAACAAGTCATATTTTCCACTGTAAAATTATTTATTTTTCATAGATTTCAGATGTGCACATCTGAACTCTTGATTCTCCAGTAGGCGATCATGCATATAGCTTCAGGTGCGATAGCGATAAAAGTGGGTTTGCACTCGGAGTGACGCTGATGACACTTGGTAAACTGAAACTACGAAATGCGACATGGTGGCATTTTTCAGAAAGCTAGGAGTAAAATAGTATTTTAATTCAACTGGTCAGTATTATTAAAACTAACAAATTTGGTAGTTGATTCAAACAAACATATTGCTCTCAGTCAATATTACAAATTGTTTTGATATTAAAACTCTCTGATCCCTAATTAAGTCAATGCAGTTAGTTTTGTACATGTAATACGCAGTGTAATTTCAATCAAAGTTAATTATGTTTAACTGAAAACAATTTTTCCCATTCAGAGTTTTCTTTACATTTGACTCAACAAAATGTTGATCTTCAGTTTACAATATATCGCTTTGAGTGAACATTATTACAAGAAAGGAATTATGTTCTTGATTAAACAACACACGATTTTACCACTATTGAAAAGAATTATTTCTTTAACTCAATGTCCATTTCGTTGATTTCAAGAAAGTTTTATCTCTGTGTAGTTTAAGCTGTCTACGCCAACGTTTGAAGAAAATGATACTGGACAGTTTCTATTAAACAGAACGTGGGAGCATACTAATTGTAAGTACAGCTAGTTGTTGAGATGCGACAAAAGGCAATGTATTCAGAAAAGCAAATTAAGGATAAAATAATGCACAAAATGGAAAGGTTAATCGAATACGTCTGGAATAACTGGAATTCTCGAAAGGCATATCTTTTTACCAGTTATCAATTTTATGATTAAGCACCGCATTAGAAATTAAGTGAAAGCATGTGCATATTACATATAACTGAATGTATTTAACTGTAAAAATTTGAAACTAGCACATGTGCAATATTTGACTATACTTTATTTAATGAAAATGTTGCGGTAAGCATGTTTCCGACTTTTATCTTTAATAAATTGCGTTATGAAACCCCAAGTAACAGAAATTGCATTCTAAAACCATATGTCGAATTTAGTAATTTCATAGCCAGTGTACCAATGTGCATAGACTAAGTTGAGTCGCCGTATTCGAAGTTTGAGAAATTAAGAATTAAATTTTGCATTGCTTAAGTACCCAACTAGTAAAGTGTTGCGTAATGTTTTTGTTAATTTTATTGACATTTAGTTTTGCGAGCAGCACATCTCTGTATATAGTTATTTAATAAGCTTTATACTAGCATGCATACACATATGTGCTTAAAACGTTTATGCGCATTTATGAGCAGATAATTTATTAGTAGATGTAATGAACTACTTTATACAAGATGGTGTACAATGTATACTATAAATTACTGTATATAAATATAACTTTGTGAGTTTTGAATATTAGCACAAATTACTTCAAAAAGAGTGTAATACACAAAAGTTTTATAATGCCTGATGGAAAATGGAAGGCTTTGTATGTCTGTTTATATGAGATAAGGTCGATAATATGTACACTCCGACTTAAAAATTCTATTAGGTCCCCTATTTTATTCCTATTCAAAAGTGTAGGAAGACTCCAGATTAAGTAGATTTTCTTCTTTGATTGCATGTGCTCTTAGATGTAGTGCCCTTGAATTGCGCAGTGTTAGGCAATTTTAATGAATTGATAAATGTTTAATATTATTTCCCGTGGAATGTACAATCTGTTTCTTTAGCTATTCCAAGCCAAGCATCGTTCAGATGTTCTTTTGGTTTGCAAGGGATTACTGTTAGTATGCGGATATGCTTTTAGAGTTAGAATCTGATAATAGATTAGATTATTAGATTTCCTAAAAATGATGTTTGTGCCCTTTTTTAGCGAGATTATTTGGTATTTATTTTCTTTCCATTCTTATGTGTCTCAGAATCCATTGAAAGGTATCGAAAGCTACATGGTAGATATTTGAAAATACTGTAATTTAAAGGTTTCTTCTAATCATTAAGGAGGAGTCATATTATTGTGATTATAATTTTGTGATTGAGCCCTATACCAATACAGTTATCTTTAAAAGAAGAAGCGAAGCGGAAATCGTTACTTCCTCACCTACCATTCCAACTAATTAGGAATGTCGTAGGAATTATTAAAATAATAGACCCGTGCAACCTATCGATTTGTTTTACTGTGAGGAATTATGTCGGTATTACACTATCAAAGAACTTTGATAAAATGCTTAATGACACTTCGTAACATTTTTTAATATTTTAAGATTTAATAAAATATGGACTTCAACAACTAACTTTTGCATTGTAATGGGCTTTAATAATAGTTTCCTTTTATTATATATGATTAAATAAGACGGCCATTCTTGAGCTGTATATGGTCTATCTATTTTACTTTTCTCTTCATTGCAACGTTTCGATATATTCCAATATCTTTTTCAAGCTATAATTTAATTTATAATAATAACATTATATGTAAGTAGTTTACAATTCTTACCAATCTAGAAATTAAAACAAATAAAACCAAGTAAAAAATGTACGATATTCACACAATTAAAATATAGATTAAAACCATATTTTAAATTTTTTATAAAAATTAGAAGATTATTATTCACACTTGTAAAATAATACGTGTATTCTAATACACATAAGTTCGTATATAGGAATGATATTCACCCATATAAAATTTAAATTCTTTCCTTTTAAACGTTAGGGAACTAAAACGTAAACAAATGTAAAAAACTTACATGCTAAAACCTATCCGAAGATATAATAAACAAATAAAGAATAAAGACGTATATACACATATACAGGCAGGTGCGTTTCCAATTCTAAATTAATTTTTTTAAATCCTTTTTTAACATTATCTAAGATTTTTGGATTATTAAAATCAAATTTGTGACCTGTCTTAAAGGAATACTCAGACAAACCCGTCGATATTTTACCAACAGTACCATCATATTTATGATGCTTAATGCGTTTCTCCAAATTTTGTGTACTTTTTCCCACATATGCAAGATCATAATTCTGGCAATCAATCTTATAAACAGCATTCCTGAGTGATATTGATCAAATTGATATCAACGAAACAGGGGCTTTTTCTTTTGGATTAGTAAGTAAATTTAAATTTTGTAGGGTGTTTTTATTATATGTTACTATCTGGTTAATCTGATCTCTAAGTACATTTGTAAGTGGTTTAGTAAGGATATCTATATTTATCAATATTGCTCTACCGGTATAATTGTTTTTATTATTCTCTATTGCTGTTTTGTCCGTATTATTGTGGGACAAAAGCTATTAATCAAATATTTGGGATAATTATTATTCAGTAATCTAGTTTTTAAATTTTTAAATTCTTCTCATGGAACCTAGCATCTGACATCGTCAATGTTATTATATATATGTATATATATGCCTGTCCACGTCAATTGTAATGTCTTGATGTTCGCTGATGATGTCAAGCTATTTTCTGCTATAAATACTGTGGATGACTGCGTAGCGTTGCGATCCGATCTGTTTAGCATGGTTGATTGGTGTTCTGCAAATAAACTTGATCTGAACATATCGAAGTGTAAGGTTGTTTCCTACACTAGAAAGAAATCGCCACTACATTTTGATTACCTATTGCATTCGGTCAGTATTAGTAGGAGCGAAAGCGTGTGCGACCTGGGTGTGTATTTTGACAACCACTTGACCTTCAATGAGCACATCCGAGTGGGTTTTTTTCTGATGGGTAATTTTACAGAAACGAAACCTATAAATACGAAAAACTTTACATGTCCTCAAAGTTACAGATTCTTAAAAGTTTGTCCACCGTTGGTATAGACACTACAAATTTACGTACACAGTTCTGAATACCGTCTGCGTGATTTCGCGTATCAGGACTTGTGAACTGAAATCGAATACCCGAAATTGGCTAGAATCGTTACTAGAAATTTCGAGCAACAACCGTAATACTCTAACCTAACTCTAAATGGCTCCAAAATATTTCAGTCAGGAAGAAATTTAAACGCCATGAAGACAGCTTGCGTAGGATGTTTTCAACTTATTTTTGACGCTACTTGTCTGGTTATGAAGGAACTATTTCATTTATTACGACATTTACCTTATAACAATTCGCTTCCAAATATGACATCTTGTTTTTCAGGCAACAGTGAAATGTCTTATTAGATTTGCGTGATATTGATAACGTCACCATTTAGTCTTCAATAATACAATTATTATGAACTGCCAATTTATCCATACACTTACCATTTTCTATATAAATCGCTCTTTTAAAATAATAATAAAAAATATTTTATCAGGTATCTTCAAGAAATCTTAAGACACACTGCTTGTAACTTCCGGGTACGAGGTTTGCATTCAAATATAATACTATTGTAATATAAAATTGAATGCACAAGATATCTGTTACATTAGTACTACCAGATATTACGTAATATAATGAAAGAAGATATTCACAAAACCGCCTTAGGATTTTAAGGATTTCTGTGGGTGATTGTGAACTTTCTCTATGTAATATAAAAACAAAGCGTACGCAGCTGTATTGACTGTCGACCTACTAATTGGAAATTGGAACACGCTTTTGATTTTATATTATCATATATGTCGTATTACATGATGTTTTAAATTGTTTATGTACCTAAGCATCGTAGTCACTTCTGTATACATTAATCATGCTGGACTTATTTCACCACAAGCTATCATCAATTATACTGTGGAGATTAACATTTTCATAAAGACTATCATTGATCTTAGGTATTACACAATAGTGATATTCCGCACTAATACGCTATTAATAAATGTTATCCATAACGTGGTTAAAGGCAAAATGCAGATGTATTTCTCTCCTACAATATACTCCTATATAACTTTCGTGCATTACATAACGTCCGCATACATATACGCACACATGAATGTAGTTTTTATGTAAGTACCTACAAGGTTAGAACGCATGCAGAGTATCCATTTCACTGCGAAGTGTAAGTTCCAGTCTTCAGTATTTAATCGTTCTTTTTTAAAGAGCAAGGACAGAAGAAATTATGCAAAATTATAGGTTAAATGCGATTTTCATCCGTTCTGGAGTTAATAAGATCGAGGTGCGTCGAAATATCATGAATTATAAACTTAAAGACATTGATTGGGTGGTACGTACGAATAAGACAAAACGCATGCTAATTAATACTTGAGGTATTTTACAATTTTTTCACCAGTTGTTTTCTTCACAGAGTAATGGCTCTTGTAATATGATCTGGGTGATTACACATAATTATTGTTTAGCGTGCTTTCATGAGTGTATGTTTATATTATTTTAATGACTTTTTGTTTTATAACTTCTATAGACGTTTGACACCTGATGATGAGATGTAAGTCGAAACATGTAGTGCAAAGAGAAGAAATATATTGCATATTGGATAGAACAATTTTTCTTTTTTATTTTATATTTTACTATTTGCTTCAAATGTTTAGTTTTCTGACGACACCGTCGGAAATTTCAATGACGCTCTATTTTTTAGACGATTAAAGCGACTAGAAATAATATGATACTGATACAATTACATTTTTACTATTTATGGAATTTTCAAGTGTTTATACTGTATATGCAAAAAAGTATTGTATTTTTATTTTGAAAGAGGAAACCGCATAACTCCTGGCACTGGTTAGGTAGTGTAGGGCGCTACACTGACTAAAACCCGTCGAAAATAAAGCTCCGCTCTGACATTCTGGAACCATTGGTCGGACATATCGTCAGAATGCCAGCGGCGTAGGTAAATCTGCTGGAACAGTCCAGAAGGATATCTCACCGTTTCGTCGTCACATGATACCCTACGTCTCCCCTCACTCGCAAGAAGGATTAGGAGTACGGGCTTGATCTGTCTGTAGTTTCCATTATAATATCATATAGGTATCAAGTTCTGTACCATTTTCCAATTCTTGTTACTGTTTATCATCACTTGAATAATGTTATCGAGATTCAGCTCCATGCCTAGTGACAAAAACATCGAAACAATCGAATATGGTGTGTTTCACAGTGTCAACAACTTTATAATACACGCACTTGTCAGTAGAATCCTTACCAAATCTTCCTGCAGATGCCCTAAAAACACTATGCCCTAACATGAATTGAGATATATAGTAATTTCTCTGTCTAAACTCGCAACTGACGCTCAATCCAGGGTACCAATCTCTTGGTACACAGTCCTTTTTTTTCATTTAGCTAGCACCTAAGCTGTCATTTTGCTAAAGTGTGTTTCCTTGCAATTTTGTGTCTTTCATATATGTCAGCGTGCAAATCAGTTCTTTGTTGAGCTAGAAAGTCTATAGGTACCTCTCCAGTGATCACCTGGAGCGCAACAGCAGACATGGTCCTGAACATGGAGACTACCCGTAGAAACACGTTCCTTTACGCTCTCTCTAGCAGGCTCCTCTGCTTTAAAATTCACAAGGCACCAATTCATACAGGTGATTCATAGTACAGCACTCCTGTGGCTGCTAGGACCACTAGTATTAGGCAAAATTCTGGTTCGGCATGCGAGTCGATTCTCGGCTTTGCACACAATGGTCTGTAAATGTGGCCCAAAGGAAATTCTTTCATCAATGATAAGCATTAAGATCAGGTATTCTTCCAGTTTAAAGACGATATTTGCTCTTGAAATACCTCTTCTTATCACGACTGCTTCAGTCTTCTCCGGTGCTAGCTTCAGGCTGTGACTGCTCATCCACCCACTGATCAGCTTCAGGCAATTATTTGCGTTTTTCATCAACGTGGCTCCATTGTCTGCTCCAACAATTACTACGGCAACGGCATCAACTGTAGGCCAAAGCTCAAGACCGAGTCATAGAGAACGTTCTACAGGACAGGGAACGCCTGTATCGGTATTCAACAGGTCCCTACCCTGCAACAAAATCTTTCTATTTCGCAAAAAACTAGATATACAGTTAACTAAGTAGATACCTAGAAATACGCCTCGCTCCCAATTCCTAATCAGCTTGTGGTTTGCCAAGTTAAAGGAATTTTTCACGTCTACAGTAACTAAAACACACCACCTGCCATTATACTCTCTGATAGTCTTCATCACCAACTCAATAGCCATAATAGTCGACTTGACTTTTTGAAAACCAAACTGATTACGATGTAAGCCGCCCGACTCTTCCAGTTCCTTATGCAAACTATTACGCATCAGAATCTCTAAGAGTTTGCTCATGGTATTCAGCAAGCAGATTGGTCTTTATGGATCAGGTAGTTCTGGTGGTCTTCCGCTCTACAGGATAAGCACAACCATACCAATTTCCACTTGTTACGAAACATTTGCTCCTCTAGGAGACCGTTCAATATTGCCAGCAACCAATGGGGTGTACAGCTGATCACCTGCTTGATTGATTTCGAGTTCCTAAGCAGTGAACAATTTTACGTTGAGTTCCTTCTCCTCTAATGTCCACTCTTCATTTGGAGATGGAAATTGTATTGATACAATAAGCCTCTTCCTTTCGGCATCCATTGCATAGAGTGCTAGGTAGTTTGCCCTCCTGGCGATGATCTTATATGCCTCCACCGGAATTTAATTGTCCAACTCCCGACAAACCTTTATCCGGAACTGCTTTTTACGCAATACGCAATTAATTTAAGCAAAGCTTTATTGGTGTACTTTAAAATAATTAAAGTCACTGAAGAACTCGTCATCACTGAAGTTCTTCCGTGGCGTTCGCATTGATGTTTGCTCTTCCTAACTTTTCCGTCATTGTTTTCGTTTTCCTCAATATGAAAATTTTAATATTCGCTTTTATCATTACTAATAACTACTTTATTTTGTGTGTTCTATAATTGACGTTTTTAGTACCAGATAATGACAGACATACTTTAAGCCAATACGTGTTGTATTAAATATATATTAATGAATATAACTGAATGGAAAGGATTTTACTTATTTGACCTTTACATCTCCGATATAAACATTCAATTCAAAACAAGTCTTTATCTAGGATATCTTGCCTTAAAAGAAACCATTAGTTGGAGGTCGTACCTACAGTCATGGTGGTGTTTTAAACATAAACACGTTATACCTATTAAATTGTTAAAATTATTATTTTAAAAAAATGTAAAATATTATTGTTAAAATGCCTGTAAATTGTCAATTGATGATAAGATTAATTTAATTCTGACGAAGACAATAAAATTGTCGAAAAGTAAATCATATTTTAATCAATAACCCATCTGTATTAAAAATTACCGCAATTAATCAAGAAAAATAGTCCAAATCAATAACAGGTAGGATCATTCATTAGTTCTATTGTTTTTTTTTTTTGCCACAGAACAAGATATATTTTTTTAATTTACTGTTCAGTTTTATTTTATGAATCTTATCCCATTTTATTCTACTGTATTTTTCTATACTACTTTTTATTAAAGTTTTTGTTTAATTTCTATAATTTCTAAGTGTTGATTTACAATTTATATTATCTATTCTCGTTAGTTATTTTAAAGTGTATGGTTTTGAACGAGATGGAATTTTCAAGTAATAACAAAAAAGTTCAAAAAAATTAAGTAGTTTGTTAGTGTTATGTGGTATATTGAAAAATAAAAATTACTTATGTAATGTTGATAAAACGAACCAAAATCTAAACTCAAATGTTTTGAGCTTCAGAAAATAGTTTGTAGCAAAAAATATAGGAACATATAATTAGGCTCTTTCATTTAAAATTTTAAAATTTTATAGAAAAGATTATAGAATCTTTGTGGTAATATACCGAAACCGATAAAAAGGTATGATATGTTTAAATAATAACAATTTTATAGTAAACACTGCGTTCGAGTTGACTCTTTTAATCTGTGGACAAACAAACTTATTGGTTGGAAATAATGGTCACCATTATGCTAATAATCTCCATGTTTACGTTGACTAGTGGTACTACTTATTTCCTTGTATATGTACATATACATATAAAGAACTGTCTAAACTCTAAACTATAATAAATATTATTGTAAATTATAATCTGTATTCATGTGCGATGTCAATATAGGTAAAGGACTGTCAGATACAAAGTATTTACTTCACTAAGAACTAAGAAGCTCATTTGTAGTATCTATTATCAACAGTAGTATATGCTTAGCTTGTAGAATATGTTTTGACATTAACATATAGAGTACGAGTGCAATGTAGTACGTATTTTTGCATCGAGTATTTGCATTTATTCGTTTTATCCATTTGAATTTAATTTTGTGCTATAATATATTTTTTGCGAAGCAATCTAGCTTCTAGCACAAAACAAAAAGTATAGGAAGAGTCTTTTATTGACTAGGTACCTACTAACACTTTTACACACAGTTATATATGTCGTCTATATTACCATCTATGATATTACTCATAGTCACTATGAAGAAGAAAAACATAAGAAATATGCATCTATATTTCCAATTAACAATAATTAATAAAAGGCAATTAAAGTAATTAGTATAATAAAGCGAAATAAGATAATCATCATTACCTAACAGTGAAAGTCCATTAGCAGAATGAAAGATTATGAGAAATATAAATCGTTTTTTCCCTATAAAGAAAAAAACAATGAAAGTTATTTAGAAATTACATATTTGTAGCAAAGAAAGTTTACAAATGTACAACATATGTATATTTTAAGTAGATAGTTTGTATATTTGTTTTATTGCTTGTGTAGGAATTTCACAAAATGTAAAATAATATTCTTAAGTTGGTATGTTTTGGCGCTTAAATATGAAATGCAGTAATTGCTATTATATCCGGTCATTCGTGGAACTCTTTATATGCACTAAAATAATTCCCTAAATAAAGTAACTACTAAAAACAGTGCATACGCGTGAACAATATGTATATTTCAGATACTTGTTTTTATACTTACAGTTATTTTAAAAGGTACATGCAGAATAGAATCCACTTATGTATGTAAGATAAGCATACTGCGACCTGAAAGGTTTATTGTGTCCCCTAGAATGTCAGAAAGCCTTAGCTTAGGTAACTCTTCCTCTTCAATTTCACGTGCTCCTAGGTATAGAGCTCGTGAATTCCACAGTGCAGCGCACATATGCATTCGAATTCCTCTGCTATTCCAAGCCTGCTCAGATTTCTTTTCAGTTTATAATGGTTTGATAGCATCCCCGTCAATATGCGATTACTATTTCTACTAAGGTGGATGCATTCTAGAGATCTCTTCTGGTTATAGATTCCCAGAAGAGTCTTAGCTTGCCTCATCCTCTGCAGTTTCTCCCAGTATTTGAATTTTCTCTGCTCTACTTCACTTTTAAGTTTCTCCAGTACTGTACTATTTATCCCGCAAAAGGGTTCACGCCATACAAATGGTATTTCAGCCCATTTTTTAGCGAGATTATCTGTTTCGTTTCCTTGCATTCCTGTGTGTCCTGGAAGCAGGATAAAAACCTGCGGAAAATATATCAAGTATTTCTTAATTATAAATTTTGAATGGTCTCCTATTTGTGAGCGTGAGTTTTTTACATTATGTTTTTATACAATTTTTATAATTATGGAGGTACTTAAAGATTATTAGTACCGCGATGTCAGATAAAAAAAATATTTATTGACAATATATAATATGGTAAAATGAACGCTATTAAAATCGCATGGCATCAATCCTGGCTTGTAAAATGTATTGCTACATTATGAAAAAAATAATATTAAAAAAAGGAAAAGCAAGATGTTGGTGGAAAATATACAATACTATAACCTCCTGGTATTATGCGTTCACATGTAAGAAAAAAAAACAGCTCTAAAAGAACAATGCTATCTTGCTATAATCGAAGAGATGCATATAAGTAAGAAAAATAGGTCATTAGTGTCGTAGATTATGTACTAAAAACACTTCTACATTACGTATTCGTTGTAAACGATGATTGTTTGTCGCCGTAGATACTGGATTGTGCATACGTATAATCCAGTTCTGTCAAACTCGCACAACCATAATTAATGTGACACAACACGTACCAATAATTCCGCTACACACAAGGTACCGTAGGCCGTTGCGAGACGTCGTACACATAATATGTGGAACAGTTAATGTTCTTGAACTTTACGTAAGACAAAAGGACATCAGTACGTACATCCATATTTACATACCTACTTTTATGTGTGAATGAATCTGTGTCTATGCGGTCGCGCGTGTATGAGTTTTGACGACGGGTGGGTCATTTTTCACGGTACACACATCTTCAGGAAGTACGGTCAGTTTGATTCAATGACGAAATATGGGAATATTTGGAATTCTTTGACTGAGATAATATGCAAATGGTAATAATTCTATGTCTAGACTATTTTCTTTTATAGTAGGTATAGGTTTCTGAATACTTTTATAGTTAATATCGGCAATTATTAACGTAAGCAATTTGTAATATTTTGGTTTAAATTTAAAGTATTATCTGTCGTTTCACCAACTTCTGTAGTTGGCATTTTCGGCATTTTTGTGCATATATCAAGCCAATTCGAAGACTAGATTGCGTAAAACAACGCTTTTTAATAAACCACATTATATTATAATGAATGAAGTACGAACATTTATGTAGTTAAATTTGCAATATAAATTAGATTCGTTTTTCTTCCATTTAGAGTACCTACACTTTGGTATGATCATATCGGTAATACCGTATATTTTACGGCTGCTTAGAGTAAAGCCAGATAATGGTAAAATACAGTTAAAGTAAAAATAAGCTTGTTCAAAAAATGTTTATTGTTTAGAAACAAATCGAATAATAATGCATATATATCTATGACAAATCTTGAAGCACCAACTTACGATTAACACATAATATGATTTACTTTAGGTATATTATTATACCTAAAGAAACAGTTTTTAACTTTATATTTTAATATAAAACCGACACTGCAGACATCACAATCCGGTACGATCATAGGATATCATATTGTGGTTTCCCCGCAATCTCACCATTCCACGTTTTTCTTGGTCTGCCTTTTCTTCTTTTTGTTGTTATTTGCGTTTCTCATTTGTGTTTCTATTTTTTGGGTTACACTTTCTACATTTTAGTTTTTTTCTGATTGTTTCAATACTAATTTTATCTAATTTCTTTATGCCCGTTATCCTTCTGACTTTTCATTTCGCTCGTGTTAATTTTTTGTTCTTGTTTATATGTCAGAACCCACGACTCACTCCCGTATATAAGCATCGGCACTAATACTGACTCGTATATTTTTATTTTTGTCTCTTTGCTGATCTGGTTTTTTTTATTGAAAAACGGATTGTATAAAGCTTTAGACATCATCATCATCTTGCTTGTTCTGTTCTTAATTTCTTCTTCTAGGATCCGTGTGGCTCCATAAATGTTCCTAGATACTTTAACTTTCTTATTTCTGTATTGTCTTTACCATCATCTTGTGCTTGCTCTTTGTATCTATTGTTTTTTATTGCCATAGTTACAGTTTTTGTGGGTTTATTTGGAGTCCATATTCTTTGATATATCGTGATCATGCTTCAATCCTATCCTGTAGATCTTTTTTGTTTTAGGTTTTATGTTCTCTTTTGTCTTCTGTTCACCTCCTTTGCCATTTCATCCAGTATTATAATAAACAACAGTGGACTGAACACTCCTCCATGTCTTACTCCCCTCTTTGTTCTGAAACTTCCCGAAGTCCTCCCACCACTTCTAACGATATTTTCGGTATTCTCGTATAAGCTTTTGACAACGGAGATAATCTTTTTGTTAATTCCCCTCTTTTCTAATTCCTTTCATATCTTTGCTCGTATTATGCTGTCAAAAGCTTTTTTTTGAGTCTATTGCGCTAATGTATATTTTGTTGTTGGTGGAGGTGAAAGAAACATGGGAACATCTAGCAGAATCTTTGGAAGGACAGATATTGAAAAAGTTTAATTGGGAACCTTGCCACACCGTTCAACATTTGGAGGCGAATTATATTGCGAATTGCCAAAAAGATCCTCACTTTACAACCAACATTATATGGAGCAGCAAGGCAGAATTTGCTAAAAATGGCTTATTCAATCGCCATGATAGTCGTTTTTGGGCAGATTACAAATCCTCATGTGGTTCGTGAACAGGCATTTCAATACATATGGAATTTTAATGTGCTCTCTGCAACTAAATTATACATGACTACACGGAGAAAAATTTATTGTTAAGGTGGCACCAATTGACGCACATTGAACAACAATTTGTGGGTAAATATATGACAACAACAACCATTATTCAATACAACCTAAAACTTGTTGTCGAAAAACTTTGTTAGAACTGCCACAAAATTTGGAAGGATATAATCCCAAAACATGTTACAATCAACCAGTTGCTTGTTGTTTAACGAATCACAAAAATATGGTGTTTTCAACAAAATTGTGTGAAATACAGTATTAAAAATTGTTTATCACTACCAAAGCAATTTGAAACTTCAACAGCAAGTTGTGGATATTTAACAAACAATTGATTTTCAGTCATCATTTTCTACGTTTATATTGTCACTTGATTTTGATGTTTGTAATCGCAATTTCTGTTCAAAGCGAACAATATTTTAATAGATTCACACACAAATTCGGTGCTGCCTTAAATGTAAGCTGTGGAGGGTTTAAATAAAATATCAGTATAGGATAACACAATTTTTTATTAATAAATAACAAAAAAAAATAAACAAGATAAATTCTAAAACTGAGAAACACTAAAAATAAAAATTTAAATTTCAAATGTATCTAAGTCTTATTTTACAAGTGTCTCAAGGCAACGTATATTCTAGATCGTTTTGCAACTTTTAAACAGGGGAAAACACTAGGTAATTTATCGAAAGGTTTAATGTACTCATCATTAGCAATCTGTATTTCGTACGCATAATATTCCATTCAGCTAGCTTCTCTGTAACAAAATTATCCATATCTAAGAGTCAGTAGACGTCAGAAGTGACCCAGTTTTCTTCAATTTTAATACACTGTCGTTCTTTTACTCAAAACTAATAAGCTAACACAACGTCACAACCGAAACTAAATGGCGTCGTCTACCTCGCCTGGTAACAAGTCTGTTTCTTCAAGGCTATGTAAGACCAATGAAACACGCGGTTAGAATCACGTGATACTACTGTCCATGCCGGGACTTCCCGCATCACAAATTGTAATATCGACAACGTAGGCGCCCTGTTGCGTCAACTACAATTGTGTGTAATGTAAATATTTCTTGACTGTACTGGTTTGAAAAATTGTGTTTACATCTACTTCACTGCATCGCACACCTTGTTCTGTATTTTAGATCTGAAATAACTACAACTATAATGTTATCGCTAAAGCGATTATTTGTACCGTAACATATTTTAACACCAACAAAAGTGTTGTTGGTGGAACAAAACAAAAGTTTTGGAATATACTTACAAAACTTTACTGCAATACCAATTTATTTTTGAACCGATTGCCACGTAAGGACAATACTTTTTTTGTTGGATTTGCAATGTCATTTTTCTCCGTGTATTTTCTTTCGTTTTATTTGGCAGTAAATACACTGCCAAATAAAGATGTGGAAAGCGACTAACTCCAACAAATTTTAAATGTTTATAGTTTTCAATTATTTTATGGCTGATTGCCCGGCTTATAGTCCAGTGGCTTGTACATGTGGTTATCAGTCGTGAGGTCCAGGATTGAAACCTTACTCTGGTCAGTTATGATGACCAGTTTTTTCTGGGATCGTCATGATGATTAAGAGGGACATTTGGCTCTGCAGGGGTGCCGGGTAAGCATAGTAAATGCTTAGGCTTTATCTACTCCCTAATAAAAAAATTATATCTAAATTTATAGTTAACCTAATATATTTTTAGCACGAAAAATAACTCAGAAAGTTTTAGAAATAGACATAGGGAATGTTAATTATATCTTATCATATTTGTGCATTAATAATATATAGGCAGTTCCATTTAAAATTAGTGAGGTATTGCGTTTTAATAAATGTAAGTCAATAGCTTTTTGTGTATTATTAATTTTACAATTATTTTAACTTTATGTAATACCACAACGTACTGACTACATAACATAACTATTAAATTTCAACCTCCTAATTGAAACATTTCTTCTGTTATTCATTTTTTATTCCGTTGTCGATAAAACGTCAAAATTTCAACTAGTAATAATTCCCAAAATTCCGCTAACCAACTGTGTAGACGTCGCATCCTTTATTTTCACGCATAATATGCTTTCTATTTACTTTATGGTTTACCGTAAACTTGGCTTATTTTCTCTGTTATAGCATCAATGGTGTGAATTTAAACAAATCATCTTCTTATTTGATCTTTTTAAAAGCGACCTGTTCTACTTTATCAAATTAACCCTAGGATGCATAACCCGGGCCCGGAGAGGTTTTATTTACTTATTATTCGTTTGAAGTAATTTAAGTCGACTTGAGTATTTAGATATGCTCAAATATTTTTCATTTGCACAGCATATTTACATAAACCGGGCCTCTGAATCCCGTTTACTAACAGTTCCTACAATAGCCAGGCTGCGAGTTATCATAGACCCTGTTCGTTTGCACTGCCAATTTGATGAATTCTAGCAAAAATAGCATGTGTAGCTATTTGGTGCAGCCTTGCTAGTGGTAAATGTATGAGTAAAGCAATAAAATTGTAGAAAAATTAGTAAATGTATGAGTAAGTAGTAAGTAGAATTCCAAACAAATACAATGAAATTGGTGAAACTGATATTTAGCACATTCAGCAGTGTAAACGGACATATTTGTCACGCCTGCTGTACAAATTGTGCGCGTCTGTACAAGTTATCTGCATTACTGCGTGATGTATAAAAGTTGGGTGCTACTAATTGTCGTTTAGTTGAAACAAGTCTTGCATTGAGTGAACTTGTGAGACACATATGATAAATGGTATCGATAAAAATACGTGTAAAGTGTGAGATCCGGTGACGTAGGCTATGAAGAAACATTGTTGCAGTGGGCAGCAGAATGTGATGATTTGATCAAATTTCGAATTAGTTTCTGGCGAGCATTCTGGATCCAGCAGTGCTAACGATAATTCAGAGGATAATGCTGACGATATTGGTAATCCGACCATTGCTTCAACTAGTTTTTACATAGCTCTAAGTGTTCTGGTTTGGAGTTTGGAACCGCCACCAAGAAATAAAATTGCATCACACAACATTATTCAGTGTGTGCCAGGATTACCAAGAAAGCATATGACTGCAACACAAAAAGAAGCGTTTCAGTTATTTGTAACTCCAGTTATTATACAAGAAATTGTCAATTCTACTAATTTAGAGGCGAAACGCATTTACGGAGCAAAAAGGAAACCGTGGAAAGATGTAACCGTTGATGAATTTCTAGCATTCTGTGGTTTACTTATTCATGTGGGAGCTGACAGATCTTGGGATGTTCCTATTAGAGATATATTTTGTGGTGAATTTGCTAATCTTATACACCGAGCCACAATGTCCATATTTCGCTTCGAAGAAGTACGAAGATTCGTCAGATTTGACGACAAGAGAACTCGGAATACGCAATTGAAAACCAATAAATTATCAATGGTTTCAAATTTATTCATTGCAGAATCTGCTCCATACCGGATACAAATGTACCTAACCATAAAAGAACAACTCGTTGGGTTTAGAGGTAGATGCAGATTCGTGCAATATATGCCAAGTAAACCGGTAAGATATGGATTGAAAATATTGTGGATGTGTGAATCTAAGTCTGGTTATGCTCTGGATGGCTTAGTTTATGTTGGTCGCCAACCCGGAGAATCTCCACATAAAATCTTGGGACTTGAAATAGTACAAACACTTGTGCGCAGCATTCATAAGTCTGATCTCAATCTCACGATCGACAATTTCGTTACTAGTGTACCACTAACAACTTATCTGTTGACTAAAGATTTTACTGTAGTAGGTACACTATGGCAAAATAAGCGTGACATTCCAAAAGAACTGAAAGCCTCGAAGAATCGTGTAGTCTGTTCTTCATTGTTTAGCTTTCGAAAAGACGTATCCATGGTAAGTTACGCATGTAAAAAGAACAAATGCGTAATTTTGCTAAGCACCATGCATCACGACGCACTGATCAATGATGACGCTAAGCGGAAGCCCGAAATCATCTCTTATTATAATAATCGGGCAGTGTTGAGATCATGGACCAAATGGTGTCGACATACAGGTGCAAGAGGCAGAGTAAAAGATGGCCCATGACATTTTTTTTCTAGATCATTGATGTTGCTGTAAGGAACATCCAAACTACAACATGGGAGTGATCACAAACGCAGAATATTTTTGAAGAATTTCGCGGCGGAACTATTGACAACACATACGCAGAAACGATCTACTAACCTTTACCTACGGCGTAATATTCGGGAGTGTATGAGCAAATTTATTCATATCTCTACACAGCGTAAAATCCATATTGTAGTATTTACACTTCACTGTTTGACGGAAATTGTAGTAAGAATATAACACACAATAGTCCTACTATTGTGCAAAATTGACGTCGTTGCATTTTCCTACATCAAGGTTATAAAAAGAGCAATAAAATTGTTGAAAAATATTGTGTGACAATCTTCTGCAAGATATAGTGAAATATTTTACAATATTTTACAAATAGTGAGTATAATAAATCGCATATAATGTAGTGAAGAAAGTGTACAGGTGTAGCAAATTTACTATGTGTTGTGTTTATTTGGTTAGGTGCTAGCAACAGTCACCTTACACTGATTATTATACATAACTGGAAACCGCATTAATAATGAGATGAAATGAAATGAATGCTGTATAGTTTTATATCTATATAGTAGGAATATCATAATACTCATAATTAGTTTAGCTACATAAATATGTGATACTACAGATTTTGTCGTAAAGATGGCGCTACGCTTGTTTCATAATCTTTGAAATTCTAACTCAATGTAAATTGTGATCGGTAAATGTGGCTATGTAATATCTATATGGTGCTTACACATGGTTAATATCGTATAAAAGGTACTGTGATTGACAATCGTCCACAGACGAGAATTACGAGGTGCTTCCCATACCGGTACTCTGCAGTACGGGCTGGTCTGATCTCCGCAATCACGCCCAATACGACGGCAATTCGCGCGCTGTCACCGGCTAATCAAATTATACGCACCTATATTAATTATTGCAATAGTGTAGTTGATGTATGTAACATCTTGTCTACAAAATTTACTACAGGAGTTTATAATATTTTAGCAGATGTTTGCTATTTTACCACTGGGGTAAACGTACTATTTGCAACAAGTAACTTTTACGTTATGCTACTTTAATGTATAGGTTATGGCAATACAGTTTCGTAGGAAATTTTAATAAAAGTTATGCTCGTCCCTATATATTACACAATTTGTTGCACTAAACTTTAGAATTGTTTTAAAATTTACAAAATTTTTTTTTCTGTGTGGTTCGTCAAACGCTCAAACAAGTGCTACTAATCAATAGAAAAAGATGCTCAGTGTGTCCCTCAAATATTGATCGTAAAAGTACAATGATATGTAAAAGTAATATCTGTAATGTGCTTAGTATCGAATGTGCTCTACTTGCTATTCTAATTCCTAAAAAAGTTTTTTCGTTTTTAAAATAATGTTCACTTTCATATTTCATCGCACGTTTGTAGCATATATGTATAAATAATTAAAGTTTTATTTCAATATCTTTGTTTTGTGTTACGACTATACAGTGCTTTATATGCGGGGCTTGAAGGCCCGGATTATGTAAATGCCGATATTGTATAGGTTAAGTATCCTAGGGTTAAGCAAACCATTGAAAAAAAGCGTTTTGTTAATGATTACATTAATAAAAGATCTTGCACTAGATTTCAAGGAAGTTATGGTTTGGCGCAAGAAAACCTTTTTCGGGCTTTATTTATTTATTGTTCTTTTTCTAAAAAAAGGAAAGCAACAACACAGATTAATAATGATGAGATGCCTATTAAACGAAATTTGCGACTTGCAAAAAAGATTCCCAGGATTAATGTCAATGTTTCAACTTTCTTTCAACTTATTTGCAGACATTAGCGGAATGACCCTACATGGCATCTAAATTTGTGTCCTTATTCTTATAGGATTTTTTGTTTAAATTGATTCCACCAATTTCCTTATCTAAGTCTATGCAGGTACTGCAATTACCGACCTGCAATCCACTGAGACGCATAATTACCATAACAGAATAGCAACATCCGTGCTTGTTTTGCGAAGGAGAAAGTACAACGTACTTATTGTTTCTAAAAACTAATACTTATCTGTGCTAATACTATAGGGAGTGTTTTACAGTGAATGCGGTGCATTGACTCTAATTGAGAGATGCAACATAACGAGTTGTGTACACGATAGTAAATAGTAATTAAAATAAAAAATAATTATCTTGAAAAGGCAATCTCTTATAGGAATCTGTCAACGTTGTAACAGTATTATATGTACATCAGTCAAGGAAGAAATAAAAATCGTTGCGAAAGCAGTTTAGTTTGGAACGAAAGGATAGAAATATTAGGTATAACCCACTGTTAGATGGGACACGAGACTCAAAATTTTGCTACAACTTGTTTAATTACTGTAAAGGTACAATATATAATAGCATAATATATAATATACAAGTTAACGTATATAGCACAATTTTCACATTGTTATATTATTAATTTTTCAAATGCTTTATTTAATAATAGAATGCAATTTACTTATAGTTGAAGAATTGAAAGAATGCAATTCGGTGGCCCTAGGAAATTATCACTTGCAAAAACAACGTTTGTAATGCCCATTAAGTTGCATTCTTCATATTGTCATTAATTAATTAGCTCAAATCGCTACTTGATAGGTATGGAACATTATTCTTTCTGATCTACACGCTTTTGTCGAATAATATGTAGGTGGGCTAAAACGGACGTGGGACAATTAGGTTTGTGTAACTCCTTTTGAAATAATGAATCAATATTTATAAGTAAAATGTAGATGGATTTTCAAGGCAGTCGACCAAGCGTCAATAGCCATCCTTCAACTTTTATTATGAGATAAATCAACATATTAACATAAACTTATTTAATATTTTGCAATTTGAATTTTAAGATTGATACTTTGGCTACACTCTAACAAAAGCAATGTGCAGGATAAGATGTTAATCCGTACAGAATTGTGCATTTTCATTAAAGCATCTATTAAATTTTTGTTGTGTTCTCGGCAAATATTCGCCTATAATTTACTTTCACACCTTATCGCTAAGGTTATCAGCGCCAGAAGGTGACCGATTAAAAACAGTTTTTAGCTACTGTTATCAATTTCCCCCAAAGCAAGTTATTACAAAACGATTATCTTATACACATATAGAACGGCTTAAAGTTTTCTCTTACGTTATTTTACCTCAACAAAAAAAAATAGTTAGTAGACTTAACAAACGAAAACACAAAGCATGTGTGTATATTAAAAACCTTTAGGACAATACATCATTAATACAAGCTCCATAAACAACCACACAACGCTATTGTAGCTGTTAAATTCTAATCAGTACAACTAAATTGTTTAGCAGTTTGTTAGTAAAACCACTCTATTTGGAAAAGAAGGATGGATAGTTTACATGAGAAATGGTTATCGCGTATTGAAAGAAGTGCGTACTTATTGAGCAAAATATGAGTATAAAGTATGTAAATAATTGTTAATACAAATGTATGTATACATACATATATGAAATAAGAATTTAAAATATTTCCCATGCATCCAAATTATTGGCAAATACATTTGTGTATGTATTGATTTTTCTTCCCGATGTGGAATGTAGGTACATCGTGCTGACAAACCTTGTACTTGGGTGAGTCTTTACATTGGTGACAGGTTGCTACGAAGCAACCTGCTATTTTGTAGCAGGTACACAGTTCGAAATTGGGACCGTGTAAAACGACAATTTTTCTTGCATGCAATAAAAATTCCGTGCATTAGAAATTGCACGCATGCGCATTCAATTGATTTCTATCAGCTGAGTGCAATTTTACTTACATTGCACGGAACAGAACTAATTCTATTTTTATTGCATGCAACACGCAATTCTGGTGATATTTTTAGTGATTTTATGGTTGGCAACCTATAACAAAAGATCCTATTTCTAAAATACTGTGGATTTATGGTGAATCAATGTTATCACGCAGGCTTCAAAAATTTTTTCATATCATTAACATTTAGAAACTCCTCTATTGTTAATATTTCCCCTTTGCCTATTCAACTAGGGCTTCGCCCACCCTTCTGCTTCAAACATTTATGTTTTGTATTAATAGTGCAGATGCAGCAATAATAAGTGATAACCAAACCGCTTTTATTTTATGTGATGATTGGTATTCTTTTTCATTAGGGTCTGATTTTATTTACGTTCGGTTGCATCTTGGTCACTTAGGTGTCTTGTGTTTATATTTTTATATAAATAATATAAATATTATTAAGTAGCTATTAACTTGTACCTATTGTACGTTAGGCGTACGCATTTCAAATTATAAGTATTTGTGTGGCTATATAGTCGGTTATCTTGAGTGACAAAAATAATTGCACCGTATTGCACATAGAATTGCTTAACTGTAAAGCGGTATTAAAGCGTGCAATTTTTATTGCATGCAAGAAAAATTTCGAACTGTAAAGCGGCCTTTAGAGTTAGTGGTAAATATTTCAGAGTTAAAAATGTGGGGTCGATTTTACTCTAGCATTTACACTAACTGTTGAATTACTGTGTTTTCACTCTAAAAAACAACCACAGTTGTCCGCTAGGATTACTCGCAACAGTGTGAACTTTCTTCAAAAAGTAGAGTAAACTTTGCGTATTTTGGAAAAGATCGGAAATATCATATGCTGATTTTGGATTTTGCGCATGTTGTTATTGGTTATGTAGTTATGTTCATAGAAGGTTGTTTAGCCTTTAGTGTGAAGATTGCGTACGTGAAATTTATACAAGTAACTACATATTATATAAAATAGTTAATTTTGTGCATATATGATCCCATTCAAAGTATTATTGTTAATGTATATGTATCGTAGAAATTAATTGCAGGTCTTACATGCGTAGTACATAGGGAAGTACGGTACGCTCTGTCGGTCGGTCGGCGTTTTGTAGTGCAATTTTTAGCGTTGAATTTTAGTATGGTTTTTGTGGAAGTTAAATTTTAAATTTACATCTCCTTAAAACGAAAAACACGTAGATTTATCGTACCGAATTGTTTATACAGTTAATTAAATCAGTGTTTAATAATCGGCGATTCTTTGAACGACGTCTCAAACTTGCATTCTTTTTTTGAACAACCTTGTCTTTTTGCTGTGTCGCTTGAAGAACTGTTGTGATGTTATACAAAGATTTTTAAAATATTGAGGTTTCGAATTTTCCTACAAATTATCAGCATGAATACTAGGTTACGATTACAAAAAAGTAAATTAACTACTACCAAAAATGATGTGTCTTTGGAAGTGGGAAGAAAGATATCTCTAAATAATAGTTACATCACCTTTGAACACACAGACATGGCAAACAAGAACAAAAATCAGAAAAGTCAAAAGAATTCCAACAAAATTGAAAACGAACAGTGTGATCTTGATACAATAATAATGGATCTCCGCAATAAACTTGCGGAGAGAGACAACGAAAAACAGGAGCTGATAGAAACAAGATCAAATTTAACAGATAACGTAAACCGCTTAAAATGCCAATTAAATAATCTTGAAACTATCATTATACAACAAAATGAGCTTATAGAGAGACTAACCCGAAATAGAATTTTCTACGAAAGAACTACTCAGACTATAGAGGAGGATTTCAATACTTGTAATCAGGCGATGCGTGCCTGTAAGGATTGCAGTATCCAAACAGAGTATATCAGTAATCAGGATATTAGTATTCAAACAGAACGTATTAGTAAGGATAACAGTACTCAATCAGAATGTTTGGAACCATATGTACATAGCACAGATTTAGACCATATAATTGACCCTAACAACGCGGTTAAAGTTACTGACCAGACAGGAAACTGTGGCATTGAATCTGTGTCATATAAATGTGTCAGAAGGCATACTCCTGATAGTTATAATAACGTTCTTATATTAAGTGACAGTCATGGTAGAGATTACTCTCAAATTCTGAGCAACCTTCTTGCGTCCAATTTCAAAATATCAAGCTATGTGAAACCAAATGGTATTTTAAAAAGTATCGCTGAAAATCTAAGTGAAAAAATAAACAGCTTTAGTGACGCAGACTATCTCTTCATACAAGCTGGGACAAATGACATTGAAAAGTGCTACGACAGTGTGGCGATCAGCGAGGTTTTGGAAAATTATCGACAGATAATGGAAAACACTAAACACACAAATACCATTATTTGCACCATTCCCTTCAGGTACGATTGCGCGCATTTTAATGGTGTAATCGAACATATTAACAACAGAATTTATAAGATGGCATCGCAGTACACACATGTGATGACATTCAGCATCAATAATATTCTACGCCATAGTTATTATACCCGCCTTGGTGTACATCTAAATAGATTAGGAAAGAGCATCGTTTGTGGCTACCTAAGGGAATATATCATGGGGGATGAACACTTTAGCGAGGCCGATTTGCATGGGACCATTCAGTCGTCGGAGTCGGCCTGTCCTCGCAGCGGGTCAGACGTGGATGGAGGTCAACTTGCGGCCGAGTGTGTGGCTAGTGAGGCAGAAAACACAAATTTTTTGGACATAATTCACCCACAGACTACTCGTTAGATCGTAAAAATAGTGACATTTTTGACATGTTGTATCTTAATATGCAGGGAGCCCGTCCTTATAAGCTTCAGCAGTTGGAAATGGACTACTTGGGTTCTTCATTAAGTCAGGTGCATTTGATTTGTATTAGTGAGACATGGTGTGACACAGTGGGCTTGCAATTAAATAATTACAGATTAGTGAGTCAATTTTGTCGTGAGAATCATAGAATGGGTGGCGTTGCTATCTGGTCTCTGAAGCATATTGATGTAAGTGTCATTGATTTGGGAGGCTTTAGTGTCGATTTTGATATTGAAATTTGTGGGGCTCTTTGGGGGGCGTCTAGTGACTGTAAAGTGATTGTACTTACTTGTTATCGGTCTCCTACAGGTAATTTTGAAGTTTTTATTAAAAATCTTTATTGTGTTTTGGATAAATTATACTGCGTGAATATACCAATTATATTGCTTGGTGATTTTAATCTTGACTGCCTTGCAGGGTGTAGTAAATTAGTGAGGTTACAACAAATGTTAGAAACATTTAATCTGAAACAAAAAGTAACAATCCCAACCAGAGTCACTGTATCTAGCAGTACATTGATCGATCATGTATACACTAATCTTAATACATTTGTAGGTACACATGTAGGTGATTTTGTATTTTCCGACCACAGAGTAATCTGTGTAAATACTGGTATTTCAAGCACACCCGGGCGGCCTGTTTGTGTTCGTAAGCGAATATTTAACGACATAAATAGAAGCAATTTTAAGTCAGTCTTGCTAAATGAGAATTGGTCGGCTATGTATATGGCCAATACCCTGAATAATAAATTCAATGCTTTTCATAGCGTGTTTATGTATCATTTTAATACTTACTTTTTAATTAAAAATGTTAAAATAAATAACCGTAATGTGAAAAATTGGATGTCTGACAATGTTAAAACTTCTAGCAATAATGTAAAAAATTTATTTCATTTAAAAAAGAAATATCCTGAACTTAATATAATCTACAAAAATGCTTTATATAATCATAAGCAGTTGCTAAAAGAATCTAAAAAAACGTATTATTCTGAAAGAATTAGAACCTCTATAAACCCGAATCGATCTGCTTGGCAAATTATTAACGAGTTGAGTGGTAGGAGTAGTTCGCCTGTTTCAAATGTTGTCGTTGCTGTCAATAACGAAGAAGTTGATAATCCGCTCGATGTTGCAAATATATTTAACAAATATTTCCAATCAGAACCGCTCAATATTATAGGCAAAATTGTAAAACTTCCTACGGTTAAGAACTTGGTGTCTGATTTTCTCCCTAATACAATGTTCATTAAACCATTCTCAGAGTGTGAGGTAAGATCGATCATTTTAAGATTACAGAATAAGTGGTCCAGTGGTCCTGATGGGGTGCCTGCTGCAATCATTCGGGAGTGTGTGGATGGTTTGGTTGCTCCTTTGACTTACTTGATAAATGCTTCTATGGCGGAAGGAAAATTTCCCGCAATTTTGAAAACTACATGTGTAAAACCATTACATAAAAAGGGCTGTAGGTTGGACGTCTCGAATTATAGGCCTATTGCTCTGGCTTCGTCTTTTTCTAAAGTTTTTGAGTATGCGATGCTTGACCGCCTTAGTGATTTTTTAAATAGTAATAGGATTTTAAATGATTCTCAACATGGTTTTAGAAAGAATCGCTCTACCATTACCGCTTTGCATGCCTTTTATGAGAAATTAATAAATCACCTTGAAGACTCCAAGCACGCTATTGGTATTTTCTGCGATCTTAGCCGCGCGTTTGATTGCGTGCAACATAACATACTCATGGATAGATTGCATAGGTATGGTGTGAGGGGTGTTGCGGCAGACTGGTTCGCGTCGTACTTGACTGATAGGTCGCAGTTTATTGAGATCACTTATCGCTCCAGTTCCATTAGGACTTATCGATCGGCAAAGCTTCCAGTGGCTGTTGGTGTTCCACAGGGATCCATTTTGGGACCTGTTTTGTTTATATTGTTTATTAACGATATTGTCGGGTTTTTAGGTGATTTCCAAATTCTCATGTATGCTGATGATGCTTGTAGCTTGATTGCGGATAATGATCTTACGGCATCCGCAGTTGCTTGCAATAATTTTTTAAATGATGCTGCAACTTGGCTTTCCAATAATGGTTTATATTTGAACAGTTCCAAAACTAATTATATTCATTTTAGGAATATTCATAATAAGAACGATCATGATTTTAATTTATCCATATTGGGTGAGAATATAGTGAAGGTAGATTCCACTAAATTTTTAGGTTTAAAAGTAGACAAATATCTTTCATGGGAGAGTCATTGTATTAGTATGATTTCATGTTTGAATACTGCATGTTTTCAAATGCGAAGTATGCGTGAAGCGATTGGGCGAGAGTCTATGCTCAAATTCTATTACGCTGTTGTCCATTCACGTTTATTGTATGGTATTTGTCTGTGGGGTTCGTCTGTTCACGTTGGTGATGTTTTTTTAGCGCAGAAGAGGTTAGTACGTTGCATGGCAGGCGTTAGGCAGGATGTTTCTTGTAGACGGTTGTTTCGGGAGTTTGGATTGCTCACTTTGCAAGGCATTTTTATTCTGGAGCTTTTGCGGTATATTCATGCAAATAGATCCAAATTTATAACGCACTGTGGCATACACTCTCACTATACACGAAACAGAAATAATTATTGTATTCCTCTTGCAAAATACCGGGTGGCATCAGTTTCTCCTGACTGCTTGGGTTTGAGACTTTACAATGCTCTGTCGGAGGAGTATAAAGCATGTCAGACGGCTCGCTTATTCAAATCCAGGGTGAAGAAACTCCTTTTAGATAATGTTGTGTACTCCATTGACGAGTTTTTCGCCTTATTTGAGTGACGTTGGCTTACCTGCAAATATATATATGTATTTTTAATGTATCACTCTTTTAATGTGTTCAATTTTTTTCTTTTTTCTGTTTTTATCTATTTTATAATGTTATGACGTATCCAATGTAATATTTTATATTGCCTAATGGATCTAATAAATACATACATACATACATGTCGTTAGGTATTGCGTGTGCTTTTTGTTAAAATTTCATAACATAACCCTTGAAATAATTTGCTTTCTAATAGATTATAGAGAACAGTTGGTGAATAAATATATGTATGGATGGATATTTGTCCAATCTATTTCCTATAGTGTTAGCGCTAATTAATTTGCATAGTAGAGGGTTATGTTAGTTTCATCTTAAGGGTGGCTTGTTACAGAGCATAAGTATACATATTTTATATAGAAGGAAAGTAATAATTCTAAATATCTACACTTGGTAGAGTTCTTCAAAATAGTGTAAATGTATATGAAATATATCTAAAACGTGTAAAAGTAGTGTAGGTACATATGTTTTCACTACATAGAGAACATTTTACTCTAGAGTTTACACTGTTAGTCCGTGTACCTATTTTACTCTAAAACAAGTGGACCTGTATAAACACCGGCTAGTGTGAAATATCCACTCTAAATTTTTTAGTGTGTAAATATCGTCAGCGATTGATAACAGCTAGCCAATATCAAAAGAAACTGCTACTTGCTGTAGCAGTTTCCTGATGTGCTAGACAACTAAACAATCGCCGAACATCAAAAACATGCCTTGAAACAGATAAAGTTACATTTATGTCAATATGCATTGTAACGTATCCGTTCTTTGCATTAGATATGTATTAGACATAGAAAACTGAATAGTAAACAGCTGTATTACATGCGTATGTGTATGTATATGTATTAAAGAAGTATGGTACATACGTACATACATAATTTATTAATTTGAAGTTGAAGGTTAGGTATGTATGTAATAAAATCAAGGTGAACGTATTTTTAAAGTGCTCACCAAAAGTAGCAGGTTGGCTGCTTACGCAAATGAGAAATTCTAAACATCACCACTTTACATACAGGTATACAGTGACAAATGTTGCAATATATGGGATTTTTTTTTATTATTAAAAATGGTAAAATCTTTTTTGGGGGATAGGTTTTGCATGTCTAAGGACCCTAAAATTTATTTTGACACCGTTCACGTGACTACTGGTATGGTGGGAAATTTAAAAAATGGGCAATGAATAGACAAAAAGTAAGGTGGGATGACGATATCCAAAAATAGTTATTTAAAAAAGTTGCTTAGATATACATATTTAAAAAAATTTAAAAATCACAATTTTTCCAAATATTTTTTAAATAAATTACATATTTCGATTTTCTTTAGTAGCTCAATTAAAGCAAATTCCCTAAATATGGTTAATGTTCAAACAATTTCGTTAATTCATGCAAAATTAATATAGCTAAAACTAAAAAGTAGGTTTCCAGTATGACAGTTGTTCAAATAAACTGTACGCAAAAGAAATAAATAAATTGTACAGATATTTTTAATCTAGATTGTCTAGTAAACATTATTTTTATTGAAATTTAAGATTGGGTATGTCAACCCTTACAATGTTAATCCACGCATCGAAGGTATTGAAGTAGGTTTTGAAAACTGAAAACAACGAATAATAATAAACAACACAAACATACTTAATAAGAAAAAATAATCAATATTTATTTAATTTTAGGTAATTACGAGAGTATTCTTGATTTCGAAACCTACAATTTTTTTCGATTTTAATAGCTCAACTGAAGTAAGTTTTCTAAATATGGTTGATACTCAAACAATTTTGTTAATTGTTGCAAAATTAATAGATATAGCTAAAACTAAGAAGTTAGTGAAAGTTTGTCTCCGTTGTCAAGTCCAAGTCAGACAGTTGCTGTTCAATGAACTGTATCCAAAAGATATAAATAAATTTTAGAAACATTTTTTATTGTAAACTACTCAGTAAACATCACTTTTTTTTTTAAATATATAATATTTCTATTCTGTTTTCTGCATTGAAGTGGAAACCGTAGTCCAAACCTTATAATATTGTATACCTCAACTCTCACAGTTTTATAGCATGCATCGAAGGTATTTAATTTAATTTATTGGTTTTGAAATCAGTAATAATTCTCATAATTAACCATTAAATATAAATATCTAAATAAAAAATCGAAAGTATTTAAGTAGGCTTTGATATCAGAAAACAACGAATAATAATAAACAATACAAAAATAATTAATAATAAATAAATAATCAGTTTATTTATTATTAATTATTTTTGTATTGTTTATTATTATTCGTTGTTTTCTGATATCAAAGCCTACTTAAATACTTTCGATAACATTTTGAGGGGTTGAGGGTTGAGATACCCAATGTTATAAGTTTCGGACTAACTGTTACTGGTTGAATGGAGAAACCAAAAAGAAACGTAATTTTCAATAAAAGTAATGTTCACTAGGCAGTCTAGATTAAAAATATTTGTAAAATTTATTTATTTCTTCTGCATAAAGTTCATTGCAACAACAATTGCCATTCTGGAAACCTACTTTTTAGTTGTAGCAACATTAATTTTGCAAGAATTAACAAAATTGTTTGAGTATCAACCATATTTAGAGATTTTACTTCAATCGAGCTACAAAACCCGAAAAAAAACACTGGTGACCACTGGTATGGCGGGAAATTTAAAGATTGTGCAATGGATCGGCAAAAAGTGAGGTTAGATGACGTGATATACAAAAAAGTTGCTTAAAATTCACAATTAAAAAAATCACAATTTGACCGAATATTTTTTTAAATAAATTACATATTTCTATCACGTCATCTAACCTCATTTTTTGCCGATCCATTGCAGAATCTTTAAAGTTCCCGCCATATCAGTGGTCACATGACGAGTGTCAAAATAAATTTTGGGGTTCTTGGACATGCTAAACCTATCCCCCTAAAAGATTTTACCATATTTTAATAATAAAAAAAATCTCATATGTTGCAACACTTGTTGCCGGTCACTGTATAAAGCATAAAGAGTTGCGAAATTCTAAAATGTATGTACACTCATCGACAACCAAAACGTTCGGTAATTGTAAGTCACAGAGTAAGCGCAATGTTCCTCTTACCCCAGTGACACGCAGGGTTTATACTACAGCACAATTATTTTCAGTAGGCGGTTGCGCGACAGCAAGAGGGAGTGCTCAATGGAGTGAGATGCATATGAAGAAATATAGAAAGACCTTACAATTCGCACGTAAGAATACAGCTTACTATCGTCGCGATTACAAAATACGAAATTCAGTTTTTATTGTAATATATCTGCAGTATTGCATACTGTTCATTCAGCGAGCCCGCCCGCTTCTGCGAGCTCGTGACGTCAGCTGCGCGTGGTGGTGGGGTTTCCACTAACAGAAAATAATTGTTCTGTATGCATTAGATGGTCATTTTGGGTGTCGGTGAGTGTACATGTATATACGTGCCCGCTATCTCGATATACACACAGAAAAATTCATTCTAAGTTCAAACTTTTCAATAGGAAAGAGATAGTGAGAGGAAATAGTTCCTCCTCGTCGTGTATGGGAATTGACTATGGCGTTCCGCAGGGCTGAGTGCTTGGTCCAATTCTTTTCCTTCTTTTCATCAATGACATCACCATTTTAAAGATCAGTGGGAAGTTTTGTCTCTTCGCAGATAACACCAGCATCACTTGGAGCAACCCCAATAGAGAGGAGCTACAAAGTATTATATCTAAGGACCTAACCATCATCAAACATTGGTGTAACTCCAACTGCATTTGTTATAACAAAGACAAAACGGTGGTCCTACCTTACAAAGGTGCACTGCAGCAACCTTGTCTATTTGATAACGACACCATCAATGTGGTTCAATCTGTCGTCAACGAAGTCATAGGAATTTATGTGACTTATCGTTGACGATACTCTTAAATGGTCTCACCATATCGACACTCTCTCCAAAAAATTGTCTTCTGCGTGCTTTGCAATCAGATCTGTAGCCAGGGAGCTCAATCCTTCTACTGCTCGCATTACTTATTTTGCCCTTTTTGAATCCCATCTTTGCTACGCGCTGCCCTTTTGTGCACCTGTAGTTTGTACAACTTCAATACAATTTTTAAACTGCAAAAAAGGGCAATTCGCTACACATTTCAACTGGGGACCAGAGTTCACTGCCGACCATACTTTTTAAACTATAAAATCCTGACCCTCCCGGCACTCTTCATCCTGGAATCTGTCTCACTAATTTGTAAACATACACAGCACGATCTCCTGGTTTATTCTTTGACGACTAAGTGCATCTGACACTTTATATCTGTGTTTATTGTAAAGGTACCTTTTCAATTATTAAATTTGTTAATTACTGTGCTTTGTTCACAAAATTAATTTATAATTTTTCTTGACAATAAAGCACATTATTTATTTATTTTATTTGTTATAACACAATTTCCTTAAAGAGAAAATGAAATAGTTTTGTTGTAAATCGTTTACCACTAATGTAAGAAAATTGAAAGTGTTAATTCAAGAAAACCTTAGTTTCGATGAATTTTCTTAACTAGAGAATATATTTGCTTATTGTTAGTGCAAGTAGATAGAGATGAATTGTCCGAGTTTAGATCTTTGACTGCATTACCGGCTTACGTTGCGGACCTCTCCTGGATTGAGAGTGATGACTGATGACGCCTAGTAGACAGAAACTCGAGTCCATCTCTAGTGCAATTCCCCTTTCATTGCTTTTGCTGGTATGGTGTTTCCAACACTAGACCATAGCCTAGTGGCATTTTTCGGTTCTAATTGTGTTTGCCATTGTTTCTTTGACTTGCATAAAGCGTTATGATTTTAAGGTATTACTGCACGGAAAAAAAAAGATGTTACCACGTATTATAAATATAATGAATGATATTAACTCAAGGACAACAATACGTTATCTAGTACCCAGTATTCATCCATGTATTACTGTTTATTAGGAAGATGGTACGCTCTAATATAATTATAATACAACCAACTATAAAGTTAGTTGTCCCTATTGTTACTATCTATTTTTCTCAGTGTGGTATTACTATTCTTAAAAAGGAATGAAAAGTGATTTAATTCGTGCATTCTAACATTTTGCTTCAAGACTAATGCTTTTAATGCAAGTAAACGATTTTCTTAAGTGGAGACTAAAGTAGTTTCATCCAAGATTGTTAACCTCTTACGTCAAGATTATGCTGTTAAGACAATTTGTTTCTTGTCTTAAGAGGTTTTTGTCGTGCGGATATTCAAAACGTAGATTTATTTGGTCCAAGACAAATTTATTTAAGGTAAGCATGCGTTTTTCTGTCGTACATACGCGGCAACTACATTTCATGAGCTGCATCGGATTTTTTCGATACTCAAAAGAAGATTCATCAGTACAATGTTGTTACACCTATAAGTTTACAATGTGTGAGCAATAAGTAAAATTTTAAATTAGAAAACTGTATACACACGCGTGTAAGTAAAATAAGTACGTATCGTATGTAAAAAAGACACCGAAGCATGTAAAGATGATTAAAATAAGTGGACATATCATACATTATGTTGTTACATGTATATAGCTGTAAAAGGAACGTGACTTGAATTACTTACTTTGATTAACTTGCAACCGTATCTTTTCTTCCCAATATCTGTACAAGTATTCTAAAAATGTCATTTCGAATAAGTATCTAAAGATGCTTTGAAAAGTTGTGGATACGTGCAGCTACATATTGCAGTAATAACAAAAAAAGATGCATCAAGCCCTCATATATATCCTGGTGTTACCTATTTTGTAATTTTCAAAAATGATTTCATCATAATATAATAAAAATATACATAGCTTAGGCGGGAGTAGGTATAATCACAGTTATTATAGCATTGTCAAAATTGAAGTTTGTGAATACTGCATAAATATTCGACATTGTCACTAAAAAATATACTCTATTTGAATTTTCGGTAATTAAATAGTTCGATATGCATGTATATAAAGCATATACTTTCAAGTAGTGACAGTATTTTAAGTTACATGTGTAATAGATACATATATATTTGTATTTATTTGGATTTCGCGTTATTCGGATAGAAGATATGGATATGCCAAAGGTAATGTTGTGTAAATGCACAATAATCTGATTGTTTATTTGTTTACGTGCGAATCATTACGTTCATACCTAGCCATATGTTCCTACATCTACATATATCACATATTGGAGCGTAGGTGTCAAGGCCCACTTTATTGCCCCCGTGAGGCAATAAGTGCGCTGTTGTTCGAATATCACGTAACAATTTAATTAACGGCATTCGTACATACCAGGTCGGGTTGGTTTAAATGTGACAGAACACAATAGATTATGTGCGCATGCAATTGTTGTACCGTATTGCTTTACAATTCCGTGTATGATTCAAAATATTTGCATACGAATGAATAAATATGGAAGAAATGTAATCAGGGATACTCTTTGTAATGTTTTTCAGATGTCATAAACTTATGATTGCTGTGTACCGATTGCTTATGTATAAACCTTTCCTTAATTGAACTATAGCACATTTCAAATCAAAGGAACAGTATTCTGCATAGAACAAGTTTAAATCAAAACCAAATTCTAAATTAAAGATGTAACAAAGAACGATTTTGTTGAAACAAGTCTTTCAGTTCGTGTGGCATACAGCAAATTAAGCAGCAGTTAAATATAAATATAAATAACGAGAACATTAAGTTTCAATAATAACGCTTAGTTAATAAATACTAAAATACTTAGAACGAGTAATAGACTCATCGATAACAGCGAGAGATTTGTCATCAGTGATGAATGATCCGCTTCTATATAATCACTTTCTTTCAATAATGATTTCATTGGATCAAGTTTAACATTTAACTTTAGAAAACCTAAATGTATTATTTATGATTTACATATTGTTGGGGGTCATATTTGAGACCCATCTCACTGCTGCAAATTTTGTTTTTTTTCTTTTTGAAGTTGATTTTAAGATTAAAACTTATCTTAAGATTATATGACTAAAAGTGCTTGCAGGAAGATCTTGGTGCTACCTACAATTGAAGTAGATTAGACCACCTGACCCTATTATTAGTATGCACGAAGTTACCCTACTTCCTTATTCTATAGTTCCTTATTTTAATTTTATTAACGATGAAAAATTGTTGCAATGTAGTGGTATTATGTTCTGTTTGATGTTTGTAAACTCCTAAGCAACCTGCAGGAAAGGATCCAGACAGATATTGTAAATTGACGATGATCCAATCATTGTAATAAAATAATTTTCAAAAAACCAAAACAGCGAAGGAACTGGTTCGATATAACCTAATTTAAATTAGGGATACCTGGTTTAGAATAGTTATATTTGCGCTCGAGGAAGAGGCAAAGTAGGCTTTATAATCCTTAGTATGAACTTATTATTATTAATAATAATAATTGCTGCGTCAAAGAATTATTATTTTATGTAAATAATAGAAGTTATGGCAGAGGTAGTTGGTGAGTCTTTTATTTATACACTAAAAAAATTTAGTAAATTTACCCAGTAAATTTTTTTTACTTAGTAATTTTCATACACTATCTAGTAGTAAATTTCCTTGGTGAATTTTTACATCAAAGTAATTTTACTCGCACAAGTAAAATACCTACACGGTTTTTTTTTAAATGTTTGAATGCTTTAGGGCATCACCCTGTATACTTCAAATTATTTTTAAAATGTGCGTTTTTGGTTACTGTACCACTTTTCATAAAATAAATTCCTTCAGTTTTATTTTTTAAAGACTATATTGGACTTTGACTCACTAATGAGCAACCCTGTATATTGACTGACACTGCGTGTAAATCAGTTGAAACTGACATAAATCAACATATTGCTGTGGAAAAAGGGGATGAAAAACTGTGCGTGAGTGCGTTGACCCCTTCGTCCAAGTCAGCTGTTTCAAGAAGATTTTTAAAAGACACTAAATTTTTCGTAAAAGTTAAGTTAGTATTAAGTTACTTTGAAACATGTTGAAAAATTCTTATTAATATCATTTTTAGTTTTGTTTTACCGCAATGTAATTTTCATTTAGCTCAGTTTCTTGTTTTATATGTTGGTTTCCTTGGTTTAAGTCATGTTACCGTGTAAGATCGCCGCTGTTGCGTGCGCTTCTCTTGGGCCGGCGTTTGCTCGGTTGCGGGAGAGAGAAAGCAGTGTACAATTAGACTCTGCGAAGGTAAGATCATTTTCCTGAGCGCTGTAAATGTATGTCGTTTGAAGACATTTTGTTTCCGCGTGTCATTTGATTTTTACAAATCTAACCTTAGTAGAGGCATCTTACACTCAATTCAGTTAATTTTCTTTGTATAATATTTGGAATTCCAAATAGTTTGTTATAGCTGATTTAATTTTACTTTTTGAGAGTTCATTTTTTTTTTATTTGATATTTAATTAATTTTTGATTCATTCTTTTTCCTTTTCAATTAGATTTGATTGTAGTTCACTGTTTTGAAGGTATTTTTACCTTGCTTTGTAATTGCTGACTACAATTGAGCAGTTTTAAGTATTTAAAGGTAAAGACGTTCACCTGAGAACGCCATTTTGCGATTTACACGTGGTGTATAAAAATTTTATATTTCTAAATTTTCTTAATCTTGTTATTTTCACGTTAAATATAGGGAGTTTTCTTTTAAGCCTGGATTTTAATTAATCTAAGGTTTTAAATTTCTTCCTATTTGTTTTTTTTTATTTATTAAAGTTCTAATTAATTTCAAAATTCAAATTTTGTTGTTTTAATTTGTTTCCCCACATCGTGGTCAGTTTACACCCACTTTCAGTTTCTTAAGGTTTACCTTCAGAAGGTGACCACTGGGATTTTGAATCCCATGCTCTTCAAGCAATTTTTACTCTATTTTAGAGTTGGCGCTCAACTTAATAATTAATTTCAGACATTTGGTCACAAGCATTAATTTAATTTTAAATAATTCACATTTTCATAATTATCACAGCATAATTATTTGGCTTTGCCAACGTGGGGCTCACGATTCATTGTTGTTTTGATTCATTTTTGGCCACGATTTACTTTGTAATTTTCCCTGCACGAGGTTTCGTGAATTTTTCAACTGTTTCGGGGAAACTAATACCTGTTGTGTTTGAAAAGATTTTTGAAACTCGTCGAAATGTCCGGAGAGAACCAAGCACAGGACAAATTGTTCGTCCCAGAAGGAACCTGGAGGGAGCAATCCAGGTACAGGAGCGAGGAATCTGTGGCAACCGTGCTAGACAAGACGTATTCGGAGGATTCATTTCCTGAGGAAAAGGAGAGCAAACGGATGGAGCTTCCACAAGCACCTTTGACGGATGTGAGGGAGTCCCACATCGAGACGTTGGAACGGGGTGAGACGGAAAACTCTGAGGAAAGTATAGGAATGAAAGATGTGATGATGATGTTTAATGAGATTATGAATGTAACAAAAGGGATACAGAGACAGATTGATGAGATAAGGAGTGATTTTAGATCAGAGATCATAAGAGTAGATGAAAACGTTAAGAAAGTAGAGAATAAAGTATTAGATAATACAATAAGATCAACAGCAAATGAAATATCAATTAAACATTGTCAGAAAGAGATAAAAGGAATGAAAAATAAATGGGATGAGAGAGAATATGTGGTTGAAGAAAGAGTCAGAAAAATAGAATACACTGTGTCAGAAAAAGAAATGCTAGCTGTAGTCCATGCAGTAAACAAGTTAAGATTTTATTTACTAGGCAAGAAATTCATAATTGAGTCAGATCATGCTGCATTAACATCTTTAATGTCAACTCGGTTCTCAAACAACCGAATTTATCGATGGTCTTTATTATTATCAGAATATGTTTTTGAGATAAGACACATAAGAGGAGATTTGAATGTAACAGCTGATGCTTTGTCTCGTATGCACAATCTGAAAAGCCATTTCAACCATGTTGAGGTAAACACATACAACATGTATGAAGCCGAGGGGTTGTTTGACTTTGTCAGGATCAACGAGGTGCAACAAGATGATTGTTTCGATCGAATACGAGAGGCATTAGTCCACCAGGATGAGTACAAGGATTTTGTCATCAGAGATGGTATTCTAATGAAAAGGATACGAGACCAGTTCAATGTCGTACTCACCGAGTCATTCGCACGTCAAGCAATGCAGGAGCTACATCAATCTCTTGGACACATTGGAGGTCACAAACTTTGGCTCACCTTCCGAGAAGCTTTCTTCGCAACAAGAGACAAGACCATTGCCAAATCCATCGTCCGCACATGTCTTCAATGTCAACTGGGAAAATCAAAGAACCGCACCTGCCAGAATGTCATCAAGAGCATCGTTGTTGAGAACAAACTCGACCTCGTCGCCGTCGACTTTCTTGGAAATCTCATACCTGGACATTTTGGCTACCGCAACATTTTCGTCATGGTAGATGTTTTCACCAAATACGTAAGACTCTTTCCCACCAGATATTACAACACTGATACAGCAATCCGTTGTATTGACAATTTTATACGAAATCAAGGGAAAATGCGCCGCATTCTTGCTGACAATGCCACTTATTTTAACACGCATCGTTTTGTTGACGCCATGAATGAGCGTGATATTAATGTTTCTTTCTGTTCTATACGTCATCCTTGTGGGAATCCTTGCGAGAGATACATCCAGGAAATCGTCAAGTTTCTCAGGATGCAAACCCATCAACGCCATCCTGATTGGGTCCGCCACGTCCAAAACATCGAAAATTGGATAAACAACACTCCCAACACCACCACGGAGGAGTGCCCATACACTTTAATGTATGGAAGGTTGCCTAGTCGCCCGTGGAACCTTCTCGAGGAGGATGTATACGTGGAGGCACGTACAGAGGAAGCCAGAAGGAAGCTTCAACTCAGGGGACAACGTTATGTCCGCCAAGAAAATGCCAAGATCACCAAGCGTACCCGGTTCAATGTCGGCGACCAAGTCCTGGTGCGTCGATATCGTTTGGGAAGACGTGACCAGCAAACCTGCCAAAAGCTGGAACTTCCGTTTGTTGGACCGTACAGAGTGGCCCGTGTGTTTGATGGGGTCACCTACGAACTGCACACTTTGGACGGTACCCAGAACAAAGGTCGGTACCACATCTCTGCCCTCCAGAACTTTCACCACGACCCCGGGTAGCTCGCCGCCCGGAAGTGACGTTTTCACCCCTGTGTGCGGAGACAGGATTTTAATTTTTTTTTATTTTCCGTTGTCCGGACTGTCAATTTTTGTTTTTTCTTTTGTGTGCGTGCGATTTCAAAAGCAAAACAATGACACTTTTCAAGTGCAATTTTTTTCTTTTATAATCGGGAGATGTGCTGTGGAAAAAGGGGATGAAAAACTGTGCGTGAGTGCGTTGACCCCTTCGTCCAAGTCAGCTGTTTCAAGAAGATTTTTAAAAGACACTAAATTTTTCGTAAAAGTTAAGTTAGTATTAAGTTACTTTGAAACATGTTGAAAAATTCTTATTAATATCATTTTTAGTTTTGTTTTACCGCAATGTAATTTTCATTTAGCTCAGTTTCTTGTTTTATATGTTGGTTTCCTTGGTTTAAGTCATGTTACCGTGTAAGATCGCCGCTGTTGCGTGCGCTTCTCTTGGGCCGGCGTTTGCTCGGTTGCGGGAGAGAGAAAGCAGTGTACAATTAGACTCTGCGAAGGTAAGATCATTTTCCTGAGCGCTGTAAATGTATGTCGTTTGAAGACATTTTGTTTCCGCGTGTCATTTGATTTTTACAAATCTAACCTTAGTAGAGGCATCTTACACTCAATTCAGTTAATTTTCTTTGTATAATATTTGGAATTCCAAATAGTTTGTTATAGCTGATTTAATTTTACTTTTTGAGAGTTAATTTTTTTTTTATTTGATATTTAATTAATTTTTGATTCATTCTTTTTCATTTTCAATTAGATTTGATTGTAGTTCACTGTTTTGAAGGTATTTTTACCTTGCTTTGTAATTGCTGACTACAATTGAGCAGTTTTAAGTATTTAAAGGTAAAGACGTTCACCTGAGAACGCCATTTTGCGATTTACACGTGGTGTATAAAAATTTTATATTTCTAAATTTTCTTAATCTTGTTATTTTCACGTTAAATATAGGGAGTTTTCTTTTAAGCCTGGATTTTAATTAATCTAAGGTTTTAAATTTCTTCCTATTTGTTTTTTTTTATTTATTAAAGTTCTAATTAATTTCAAAATTCAAATTTTGTTGTTTTAATTTGTTTCCCCACATCGTGGTCAGTTTACACCCACTTTCAGTTTCTTAAGGTTTACCTTCAGAAGGTGACCACTGGGATTTTGAATCCCATGCTCTTCAAGCAATTTTTACTCTATTTTAGAGTTGGCGCTCAACTTAATAATTAATTTCAGACATTTGGTCACAAGCATTAATTTAATTTTAAATAATTCACATTTTCATAATTATCACAGCAATATGTCTGACGTATGTTTACTAAGTTTGTACGTCATAATGTCGTTTGCCGATGGCATAGCGTTTTCAAGTTGCTCCAATATTTTAAATATTTTGCTATTTTCAATTACAAATTTTGCAGTAAATATTCTTTTTTTATCAAAATGGATGGAAACATTGTTATTTACAACTAATAAATTACTAGAAAATTGTATAGAAATAAAATTAAAAATTCTAGACACATACACTATTATTAATAGTTTTGATTTTTTGATCACCCAGTATATATTGTAAATTAACAAATGGAGATTAAATAATAGTGCTTCTTTATATAACCGCATTGCTGATAATATTGTGGTCAAAGCAAAAAAGATGTGACCTTATCTTGTGATTAGTTCATGAGACAGTCAAAAGTCGATTATAAACTTTTTTATTATTACTAGTCATTTTTGCTAACCTATAAACGGCTTTTATAATCGTTGTGAAGCCACCGGAATGTATATGTGGTACTTATTAATACACTTGGAAGGAGTCAATCATTTATTTTCATTGAAATTCATTCATTGTCATTCATTTGAAACAACAGCCATTGATTACGTCAATAAATCAAGTAATAGAGGCATGACGTTGTGGTAGAAAATTTTTAAGTGACTATATTGCTAATTTTGCAGCGATTCTGAAAATCGTCTATATATTATTTGTATCATTTTCTTTATCTTTTATACGCATTGCCTAGGTTCATATTTTTCGAGCAGCATAGAACTTGATCCTCTAGTTTTCTTGACAAGTTATTTCAAATTATTAAAAAAGATGCGGGAAAATGTAAATTGCACTTCTACATAATTAATAAGTACGGCTTCAAGTAAACACTATATGTATCCATTAAGCCATCAAATACTTTATTAAATTCAGTATTTCTTAATCAAAAGCAATGCCTTTTAAGATCCTTCCGGGTAGCAGTTGCTCTTATTGCTTATAAAACCATGCCACTGTATGTACCTATTGGTAATTTATTAATGAGAGTTTAACGAAAAGCAACACATAATAATCGTCAGGTTGGTCGTGGGAAATATAACTACATACATTTATGTACATATTACATTACTTCACGAATGTTGATACTGGATTTACTAGTTTTATTGAGAATTTGTCTTTGCTTAGATCTATTTATGCCGTTTAATTTACTCGTTCTGAAAATAATTATTAACTTACCTTGTAGTGTTTTGCGTATACATGGCAAGAATATATCAATAAGCGAGAGTATCGTAAAGTAACGACAGTATCAATCAACCACAATAAAATATTAATTGCCGCCTGCTCATGTGTAATATCATATCTAATACGAATACGAAACGGAAAGTTCAACAGATTTGACCGGCTACTTTAAATTTTTTCATTAAAACAAAGTTTTTACAATCCATTATTCTTATGAGTAATTTGAATCTGTTATATTTACTGTGGAAAAAACCACTTTTAAAAAAAACTTGAGGAGTGGAGAACGGAAACAAAATAGAAATGGTTAGCTTATAAACGGTAGATCGAAAATATTTAACTCCTTTAGTGGAAATGTAAGTCAAGTTTTTAAAGTTAAACCCTTTGGAGTTGCACTATTCAATGTCCCTTTATAGATTATTTTGCATTAATAGGCGCCGAATAAGTTTTCTAACACCAAAGGGTTTAACTGTGAAAGGATTTTCATTTCTACTAGAGAAGTTATAGATTTTGATTTGCAGTTTATAAGGTAAAAATGTTTATTTTGACTTGGTCCACAATTCCTCAATTTTCTTAAAAGTTTTTTCGCACTCTGTTTACGGGTGCAAATATATTGCACCCGCAAACAGAGTGCTTGTGTAATTATTGGAATTAAAAAACTGGCTCAACTAAATTGAATAACAATTATTCTATGTAACAGTTAGCTAATTCTATTATTTCTACGGTGAGATTTCACTAATTGTTTTATTTAAATTAATGAGTTTCATTAATATATTTTATTATATGTTACAATTTACTTTTATTCTTTTTTTTGCAAGTGTATATTTAGGTATTATACATACATATGTACTTATATTTTGCAAATCGTATTTTATGTATATAACATCAATAAACTATAACATGAAAAAATACATTAAGCGCTTATACAATATAGCGAGATTGGTTTTATTTTTACTACTTAAACTTAAAGTACTTTTTTTATCATATTAGTAAGTCATTACCATCACTTTTGAATAATTTGGTTGTATAACACTACTTATGGTAAGTTCATTTTTTATTAAACCTATTCTAGTTACTGCGATAGCTTTTGCTACAACGATAACACTTTAAAACATGTTCTATTTATCGAGTATTACGTACGAAGTGTTTTGGGTTGCCTATAGGTGTGTCTCTGAAATGACGATTAACCAGCTATTTCACTAGGGACAGTAATTAATTACATACATACTCAAAGTAAGTAATACAAAGGAATATTTTTTCAGGACAGTTATGTACAAAATATATTATAAATTCGTACAAAAACATGTTTTAAAACACTGATAGGATTGATTTTTTGAATGAAAGAAACAAAAATTTTAAGTATATTTATTTTTTTCAAGATAATATTTTTATATTAAACAAATATTTCTTTTGTTTTAGAAAATATTTATTTGACTGTAACGAAAGCTACCACTCCTTTGAAAGCTAAGTCATTCTTCTAATGAAAACACTTTTAAGTAGACAAAAGTAAGAAGTAAGACCCAAATATTCCTAAATTGACGTGACCATACACCTTCAGCGACTAGTTTTCTTTTGCGTTCATTTCATTTTCACATTGCATTGCGCATATGCGTATACATTAGTACATACGTTTATAAATTATGCTATTGTTTATTGCTTAATTTTTTTTTGGTATTGATTTTTACTTTTTTGTTTTTTCTGAAATGGAATAATGGTTAATGTTCTCATTATTAAATGAGAACTGGGCGATATAGTATTTTTGGTGATATATATTGATATATTAATTCTGTATTTATGAGGTTTCTTTTTGTTACACATATGTATATGGTTATACATTTCACCAATAAACATCTATTATTATTATTTTGGGCTGATATTTTTTTATACCTTTTTAAACTTCATACCTTAGTAAATTATTGGTCTATTAGAATAGGCCATCATGATCAAAAATGTCACGAAGGTGCAGTAGACTTAGATTAGCTGAAGGGCACGATGTGTTTCATCCACAAGTTTCGTTCTACTAGGATGGAGCTCCTTCTCATTTTTGTGTGAATATTGGAATCCTTATTTTTTAGTAATGCTTAGCTTGAAAGATGGACCGACGAAGAATAATTGAATAGCAAGAACCATTACCTGCTCTAGAGTCCGCCCCCTTTCTCATGGCACCAGCGCAGAGGAGTTTTGAACTTTGGAGTAGGATCGTATATCATTGAAAAGAGAAGTAACTATAAAAGACGTTTCTAAAAATATCGCCATATTAGTGCCATTTCTCTGCTATCATAACGGTAATTGCCATTGACTGTTCACATATACAGGGTATCCCTGAAATAAGAGTACAACGTATTAAAAATGGGAAGCCCTAATTTTATTACACCTTTTATCTAAATTAATTTTTCCAAAATTTCCACGCATACGTGAGGAAAAAAATGGCAAAGATATTTATTAAATATCCGTCACGCCACTGGTATTTGAGACACTACACTTCTAACCAACGAAGGTAGGGCAGGCAACACGCGACGTATAACTACGCTCTGAGTCTCAGTCTGTCTGGATCCTTACGCATGAACACATCGGATATGGCTTTTACCACACGGGAGTAGTTCGATATGATTTATGTCTACGGCGAAGCAGGAGGAAGTTGTCGAAGAACTCTACGTATCTACCGGCAGCGATACCCCAATCGTAGAACCCCGTCTTACATGTGTATAAAGGATACCGTGTTTAGATTAAGAGAAACTGGTCGATTGCTACCAAATTACGAAGGTCGCGGACGTGAAAGATCACGTCGAATTTTACGAGCCGAAGAAGAATTGCTGGATATTGTGAACAGAAATGCAGGTGTAAGTACACGTGATGCTGCAGGGCAAGTGGGGGTGTCACGCAGTACGGCACACCGCATTTTTCGAAGAACCTTGTTACACCCGTATCACATTCAACGTGTGCAGGAACTTACTGAAAATGATGGTCCTCCGCGAATTCGATTTTGCACCTGGTGTCGTGAACGTCTAGCAGAAAATGTTAACTTTTCTGCAAACGTTTTGTTCACAGATGAATGCTGTTTTACCAGAAATGGTATTATGAACCTCCATAATACTCATCATTGGGCAGATGCTAATCCGCAAGTGACCCGACAACATCGGTTTCAGCATCGCTTTTCGGTCAACGTCTGGGCAGGTATTATAGGTGACTCTCTCCTAGGGCCGTATGTGCTGCCTCAGCGGCTCAATGCGGAAACTTATTTAAATTTCTTAGACAACGTTTTGCCGGACTTTCTGGACGATGTGCCGCTTGACATACGCAGAAGGATGTGGTTTATGCACGACGGAGCGCCAGCACATTTTTCCTGAAGGGTACGTGAGTTTTTAAATGTAACATATCCCAGATGGATTGGACGAGGAGGTCCCACTGCGTGGCCTCCTCGCAGTCCAGATTTAAATCCACTGGATTTTTTTTTGTGGGGTTACATGAAAACTCTTGTCTACAGTGCTGGTGATATCGAAACTGCAGAAGACCTACGTCAAAGAATTTTTAATGCAGCACAGCGCATTAGACAAGAAGCACCTTTTCAACGGGTTCGTGAGAACTATTTACGTCGTATAGATGCATGTTTGCTAGCTGAAGGAGGACACTTCGAACATTTTATTTAACACTTCTCCTGTTTCGCCGGTTTGCAAATCGGTTCTTTTCAGAACCAACAATTGATTATGAAAGAGAAAAAAAGAAATAATTACCCACATTACCTTCGTCACATCAAATATCAACTTTTAACAATGTTTATTTCAGACAGCTGTCATTGATCAGATTACGCACAAATAATAATATTGGAGTCGTTGACTCGTATCAGCTGCATACAATGATTATCTGTATATCACAGCTGTATTTACAAATGACCTTAAGATATAGTATAAACACAGATAGTGGATCCATGGGCGGCACATTCGTGACGTCAATGAGTTTTTAATTGTATATTCGATATTGCAATTGGCGTACGAATTTTTGGATACTTATTCAGTATAATTTGGGTTTCCCATTTTTAATATTTTGTACTCTTATTTCAGAGACATCCTGTATATGCCCAAGCATGCCAAAACACAATGAACAATATTTTGGCTAAAAAATTTGTATACATGCCGGTGTTTGTTAAATTTTCAACGGGATGTATTTTAAACAATTACAAGATATTATTACCTACGTTTTAGATCTTAAAATAATATTTCTCAAAAATAACCGTTGTTAGTTTAGGTATTATTTTCGGAAAACACTTTGTAACTGCGAGCAGTAATACTCACAGTATGGGACGTCATTGTACCCGAAAAAAAACCAGAAAATTTATTTCTTTGGAAAAACATCATTGTCATTTAAAAAGGAAATGATGACATTATAGCTACAAACAGTAAATAAAATAAACAGCATTTTTTTTCTTCAAGTAGTGCCTTTAATAAAGACAAAGTTAACGTGTTTTGGCGTTATAACTTAATGTGTATAATAGAAAGCCATTTCTGTTTTGAAAGAATAAATTATAATTACATTTTGTCATGATATTAAAGTGGAGCAATCCCCCTCCCCCAATCTTGGAATGTAGGTTCTGAACATTATTGGAGCTTTATGATTACGAGGTTGCTAATAAGAGAGCAGATCCCCCCAACAACTGTTGTCATAGATTTCTTCAGTCAATAATCAACCTGAATTAGAATTAGTGTTAATAAAAGCTTTTAGTAAATGTTTACTTTTTTATTAAACGAACAATACTTATCTGTTCTTATTCGTCTTATTAGCTGTGCGAGACCTATCCTATATACCTCTGATTTTAGAGCTGCGATATTGTTTTTGATATAGTTCTTATTCAATACTGTAAATAGATATGTATATAAATACTTTTCTATGTAAATTTTCCAGAGTACGCTGAAATAAATGGAACTCCTTACGCGGGTTGCTGAATTTTTCAAGGTGAAAATATCTTCCTTCATATAGATGCATCTGTTTTTACTTGAACCACTTGGTGCAAAAGTAAAGTGCACGCTCAAAACAACATAGTAAGAGATTTTCTATCGTAAACCATACATTGAGTTTTCACACTTACTTAAATGTACCATGCATACTAGTGATGTATGTATGTGCAATACAACATAATATGTAACTGCATCTGCATGATCTTGTTCCTTCCAACTTATGTATCATCTTTTTAGTCAATGAACCTTCAACATCGAAAAAAAAAATGTATGACCTTCGAATGGGCAAGTTTGGCGTAAATCATTCGTTTATCTGTACCTAAACTTGGGCATTAAACGTAGGTAACACACTAAAATTATGATGGATAAAGTGGAATACGTGACTAAATATCAAGGAGAAAACCTGATAGACACATCAACAAGTGTACGCTATCCAGTATAACCTTTTCACGGACGATCTCAGGTGGGGTTATACTGCGTTATGAAATACTGGCTTTACAAATAAACATTCTCTTCGGATACACCAGAGATTTTACTTTTTCTTAGCGGGAATGTTGTTAAATCACTACAAATAAAATCTATTATTTGCATGCGTGCTTGTGCCGACCAACTACGTAACTACACTTTTTTTTATTAAAAGGAAGTTTAAATCGCTCTTATTATAAATGTTATTCGCCCACAACAAATCTTATTACCGCGTAGCAATTAATTCTTCACACCTCTTTTCATGTTTACGGAAGCATTTCTGTCACAATAGAACTGTCTCTATTAACATACAATGTCGTGCCTCTTATTCTCCTCAGAGTGGTTTTTTCATATTTTTAAGATGCATGGGACATATATTATATAGGACTTGTTATACAATATAATAATATTAATTTATTATTTGTAACAAGCCAACGCATTATTTAACAGGAAAGGTTACTGAACACGAACACTGCAGCTATTAATCTAAATTATGTTGTTTTAGCACATTTCTTTTTGTTGGCAAGATTTTCTAAATATATATTTAGAACTTGTACTAAACGCTTCAGGCAAATTTATTTGTGTAAATTCTTTGTTTCTGTTAGTTAAATATATAGTACGACTTAAAATATTTTTGCGCATTTTGTTTAGTAAAATGTTTATAAAATTGTATATGAAGTTATTAGCACATAAAGTATAAGGAGCTAGGTATTCTAGCTTATTTAGATAATGAAGGAATAATATTATATTGGTGTATTATTTATGCATTACCCACAATTTTATCTACATGGTATATATATATATACATAGATATCTCACTACATTGTGAATAATAATATTTGGATCAAACTGACCATTAGGGAATGTAATCTAAATTGATCAACGAATCAGAAAATGCTTTATTTAAATGTTTGTTCACAATAAGTGAGTTATGACTAGTACTATATGTAGGTACTGCATTGTAGTTATGGGATGGCAATATAGGCCTATTTTTATCGCATCCTCTTCAGGTCTATTGTAATTCTCTTTATCAAAGAAAACGCTTTCTAATTTTGTGTTTTTAATTATATCTATCATTTCTGAGATCGATTCCTCCACATTGTTATGTGTTTGCGTTCTTCGAGTCCAGTAGCGGGGATCTTGTCCTTGTTAAGTGATCGCAGTGACACATAATATGCACTAGGGTTTCCTCTTCGTCTTGGCAGAACTGATAACTTGCATTCTACTTTTTTTAGGCTGCAGTGCTTCTATCTATTAATCATCTGTAGGAACATCTGGCAAATTTGATGATGTATTTTGCAAAGAACTCAAATACTTTCATTCTGTAGCTTGTATTCGTCGATATAAACTGCTTATATGATTTGTTAAATATTTGTTTTTAATATAATTGATATTTGTAATATTAATGAACATTCTCGAAAGAATTTAAAAGAAGCTATATGCAGAATACAATTTAATATAAAAGATACATATTTTATATAGTTACTTAAATATACAGGCTGTCCCTGAAATAAGAGTACAACGTATTAAAAATGGGAAGCCCTAATTTTATTACACCTTTTATCTAAATTAATTTTTCCAAAATTCCCACGCATACGTGAGGAAAAAAATGGCAAAGATATTTATTAAATATCCGTCACGCCACTGGTATTTGAGACACTACACTTCTAACCAACGAAGGTAGGGCAGGCAACACGCGACGTATAACTACGCTCTGAGTCTCAGTCTGTCTGGATCCTTACGCATGAACACATCGGATATGGCTTTTACCACACGCGAGTTGTTCGATATGATTTATGTCTACGGCGAAGCAGGAGGAAGTTGTCGAAGAACTCTACGTATCTACCGGCAGCGATACCCCAATCGTAGAACCCCGTCTTACACGTGTATAAAGGATACCGTGTGTAGATTAAGAGAAACTGGTCGATTGCTACCAAATTACGAAGGTCGCGGACGTGAAAGACCACGTCGAATTTTACGAGCCGAAGAAGAATTGCTGGATATTGTGAACAGAAATGCAGGTGTAAGTACACGTGATGCTGCAGGGCAAGTGGGGGTGTCACGCAGTACGGCACACCGCATTTTTCGAAGAAACTTGTTACACCCGTATCACATTCAACGTGTGCAGGAACTTACTGAAAATGACTGAAAATCGGTTCTTTTCAGAACCAACAATTGATTATGAAAGAGAAAAGAAGAAATAATTACGCACATTACCTTCGTCACATCAAATATCAACTTTTAACAATGTTTATCTCAGACAGCTGTCATTGATCAGATTACGCACAAGTGAATAGAGTTATGCATTAATAGATTCCACATTTTACTTCTTTGAAATTTGCTTTAAATTTCGCGTACGTAATAATATTGGAGTCGTTGACTCGTATCAGCTGCATACAATGATTATCTGTATATCACAGCTGTATTTACAAATGACCTTAAGATATAGTATAAACACAGCTAGTGGATCCATGGGCGGCACATTCGTGACGTTTCAATGAGTTTTTAATTGTATATTCGATATTGCAATTGGCGTACGAATTTTTGGATACTTATTCAGTATAATTTGGGTTTCCCATTTTTAATATTTTGTACTCTTATTTCAGAGACACCCATAGCAAAATAACTTCTCTAATCTTCAATGTGTGGAAAACACATTTATTATAATTTTACAAAAGTATAATTGTCAGATTTATTTTAATATTCAACAATTTTTACCAGTTGCATTACAATTAATTACATTTTTGTGTTGTTATGTAGAAATCATGTCAAATATTCAATTATTTTCACTAATTTCGTTGCATTTAGAATTTCTCTGCTATTAGCTATTAGTTCAATTTGTATTATTAAATATCGGCTAATCATTTCTATTTGTTTATAATAATAATCTTAATTTTTATTAAGAATAGTGTGAGGTATATCTGTACGTTTTTTAAAACAAAATTTATCTAAATAAATAATTTTAATGAACTGGATTCAAAAACGAAGTTTTTTAATTATTCTACAAATGGCAAGAGGTTATAATACTCTTGGAAGGTATAGCAATTCTACGCATTTTCTCAATATTCATTTAATTTGTATTATTAACGCCTTGTGTGTCTTTAAAGGAACAGTCAAAATTTCAAACTCAAATTTCCCTACAACCTAAAACAATACCTAAAAAACTCTAAATAGTAGTAGTGCCCTAGTAGTGCGCGGGTGTGGCTATTTGCCGGCAAATGCCAGTTGGTGTAAGTTGCTTGCGTTCCCTAAAAAGGTCAGTATATACAGGGTTATTCGCGTTATACAGCACGGAATATTGTGGCCAAAGTACGTAACATTCAAAAAGTTTCACTTTTTGGATATATGGCGGTCTATTATAGGTACTTTTTAAAATTATTTTTATATTACACAGCCTGTTCCAAAAGCCCTAAAAGTATCAAAGTTGTGTTTTTGTTAAATGCAACCCTCTGTATATTATTGCATTTTTGGATTCTCTGATCAAAATAAGTATGTGTTTTAATAAAGTTTATAATACCTAAACCTTAAAGTTTTTTTAAATAATTTGAAATTTGTGAAAATCTACCCTAATTTTCATGTTTCAAATAGCAGTATTTAAATTATGTAAACCAATCGGCTTCACGGGCCGAGCGGGCTTGCGGGCCGCCAGTTTCTTTATAAAAAAAAGCCTGGCCCGGCCCGCATCTGAAATTTCTTGACTCGCCCCTGCCCGGCCCGGCCCGTTCGCACCTCTACTGTACGGCAGTTATTCCTGTCGCGCGGCCCGTTTCCTCGAGCTGATGACGTAGATGTGCGTGAAGGCGTGCCTTCCACCAATTCTCATTGTCAGTTGGAGATCTCTAACACAAGTGATATAAATAATGCATACATCGCAAGGTCGCCCGCTCTTCGTATACTGGCCTTGGTTCGGTTCTGGCCCGCGGACAAAATATCTCAACTCAAGATATGAGTGTTAAGTTTAAAGATTATAAAGAATCTCCCAAACCAGTGCGAATTATTCGTAGTGAAATATTAGCAGTAGTATGGTATTGTACACGGAATTAGGTAGTCATAGACACATATCCGTTTCGCTTAAGTCTAGCGATCCTTTAAATTTTAGTTGTAATGAAATTCGTAGTACATACTTCCTAATTAGTTTATTTTTAATATGAAATTCAGCTACTACTTTCGACTATCCAGTCTTCTTTAGGCTTTCAAAATCCATAATAGTCATATAAGCCGTCCGGTTTTTTGAAGTACAGACGATTTGAAAAAGGGTACAAACGATGCTCTGTAGAATGGCTTTAAATATCTCTACTTCTGGTTTCGTTGAGGTACAAACGAGTGGTTTTGGAATATCTTTTAATTCTTCTTATGTGTCCTAGTGCCATAATGTCGTTTAAAGAAAATTTTTATAGTATTAATGTATTACTGTAATAAAGATGATAAAAAATAACTTTAGAAAGTTCAGTGAACTAATGACGACAACTGCGATTGTCGAAAAGTTTTCTTAGTTAAATTAAAAATATCTTCAAGAATTAGAATAAAGCCACTACTCCACAAATTTATAATCTTTTATTAACAATAATTATGGGTGCGAAAAATACTATACAATTTCTTATTTTTTCATTCTTTGAGGTACAAACAAAAGGGTGGTACAAGCAAGTACTAACAAAGTACAATCGAACCCTATCACGTTTTTTTTTTAACCAAGTTGCTTGCGAAGTTAACAACGGTTTGTGTTGTGTGCTATACAGTTAATTTAAAGGAGCAAACAGTGCTAAAAGGTATAATGAATAGAATAGTTGTGACTGTTACATTCTAGCATGCAATATACATACATTTTAAGAATTTGCACTTACGATATACCAAAAATTCGTTTCCTTTCACTTAGCAATGTGGAATTAAACATTTGCTTTTACGATAAATACACGTTACATAAACTAAATAATTTCTTGCGTTGAGGTTTGAGATAGCACTGTTATGCATAGTAGTATATGTAAATGTGTAAAAGTATATGCATGTTGGTTGTGTGAGGTACTTGTCGGCATAGTTGTTTGAAAAGGCGAAGGTTCATTCTAATAATAATTCGCGAAGTAAAAGCCGGAAAACGAGTACGAATTTTCTACCTCGTCAACTTACTAAAACTTATATTTTAATACATTCTACCAAAAGTGTCCAAAATAATTATTTGAACACTCAGGTCTATTACTATGCTTTTATTTATGTACAATTAGTCTCAGTCTTGCATTCAGTGCTTTCTTTGTTACAGGTAAGCATCTTTTCTGCAGTCAATGTGAATGTGGTGAGTACATACGGATTCGATTACAGCGTCGCGCGAAATGCTACTCAAAAAATTTTACAATTGCAAATATCAGCTAAACGAAGAAAACATATTTCTTCTTTATCATATACTTGATTCTCCAAGTGACTTGTATGAATATTTATGCAAAATAAATTTACCGAATGTAATCTCTAAGCGATTCGTTCCGCAAACTTGATAATATTATAATTGAGTTGAAGAAAAAAAGTGTTGGTTTATTCCTGATTATTCCATTGCACTCTCAATCTGCCTTTAATGATGGTGAAAAGAAAAAGTAGGTTTTTATTCACCCTGTATAATTTTTAAATGTCATTTTAATTTTATTGTCAAGTCTAATGCTTTGTTGAAAACATAAATGCAATTTAAAATATCCAGCTTAAATATGCAAGACAGGCACAACCCTAAAATTTTGGTTTACATTTTGAAGAATAGTTAATTACTTATTTCAAAAAGGGATCGAGTTAGGTATAGGAAACGTAACAGTAACTTGCCTTTATTTAGTCTGTCTTTTCAAAATGTGACATAATTTATAGGATGTTACATTTAAATTTTCATAACATTGGTGTACAATTTTTTTTTTGAGTCACTGTATTTCAAATAAATTTTAAAACGTGCTCCTTATGAATCTATGTAACCCCTAATAAAAATATTTTGGAAATATACCGCTTTTCGTATATAAACCAACGCGAATGCGGTGCCCCACCCTGTATATGGAAGAATCCTAAATCATTACCACTGACGCTAGGGAAATATCGAAGGAAATAATTTTAATATAAACCGGTGCCAGGAGGGTGTTTGGAGAACAACCTCAGGGTCAGCTGATTCGGTTCATTTTCGATAGTCAAACGCCGGCCTTAATGTCTATGAGAATCTTCAAACTATTTTGGGAATACCTGTAAAACCTAAGAGTTTAGGCTGAAAACACAATAATGTTACTTTGGTGTATGAGTGTCGGCCCATAAAGCCGTACCAAATAATAAAATTTCAAATCACCTAACAGAAAAGGGTCCTAAAACAATTTTCTCACAGCAAATAGATGATGGAAAAGCCGTCCCAGTATTTGAGCGCGGATATATTGGCTTTCAACCGAACACAGCTTAGAATTCGGATAAATCTGTTAATAGATATACACTCCGCCAAAAAAGTATCGCATAATTTAGTTTTGAATCATAAAAGTATCGCATAATCTTTGTTTGTAGCATAAAGTTGTAAATATACTTTAATGCGCTCTAAGATATAATTTCTATGATTGTTTAAATAAAATACAGGCCAAATAAAAACAAGAACTCATACTTGAGATTTTTATTAAAACAAGAAATTATAATTTTGGAAAGAAAAATGTCATAACAGTAGCTTTTAATACTGAGTATTGCCACCTCTGGCTCTTATGACCGCTCGCATACGGTTTGGCAGAGATTCGATTAACCTCCGTATATAAGCCTGATCCAAATTCTCCCACTCGTCACGGAGAGCATTTGCTAGTCCATGCAGGTCCGCTGGGGCAACATTTTGGGTTCGTATCCGTCTGTGAAGGAGGTCCCACACGTGCTCGATAGGGTTCATGTCCGGACTTACCGCAGGCCAATCTAAAACTGGAATACCAACATCGTTAAGGTATTCCTAGACGATTATTGCAACATGCGGTCGTGCATTATCGTGCATTAACATGAATTCGTTTCCTATAATTGGCGCATATGGTACTACATGTTCTTCTAAAATTTCCGTTATATACCTGTGGGCAGTCAGTGTACCTCTGTCTACTGATACTAACTCTGTACGACCTGTTAAACAGATGCCTCCCCAAACCATAATAGAGCCACCAGCGAAATTAGGTCTAGGTCTGATATTACACTGCGAGTAGCGCTCACCGTCTCGTCTGTACACTGAGATACGCCTATCTGAGGTGTAAAGACCAAATCTTGACTCATCTGTGAAGAGTATATTGGCCCAGTCATTAATGTTCCAATTTACATGTTCTCTGGCAAACCTTAAGCGAGCCACTCGGTGGTTCCTAGTGAGACGAGGGGCTGTTAGCTACTCTAGCTCTTAATCCACTCTGTCGTAACCTATTCCGAATAGTTTGAGTACTCACACGAGTATTTCTGACTCTAGCTAAGTCGTTCTGCAATTGTCTCGCAGTTACATGTCTTCGACGTAATGCTTGTAGTAGTAAATAGCGGTCATCTTGGCGAGTAGAACATCTTGGACGACCTGGTACAGGTCTTCTACTGTAAATGCCTGTTTCCCTATATCTGGCTACGGCTCTAGAAACACTTGACTGATTGATGTTCATCAAATTAGCAACGTATGCTTGAGATCGTCCATCTTCGATTAAAGCAACTATAGCAGCCACTTGTTCTGAAGTTAAATTGCTCATTTTAGTTTTAAAAGCGTTAGTACAGAACTCTGACTTCGCACTTTAAAATTTGTCCGTATAGGAAGACTTTCAATAAACAACTGAACAAACCTTACACATATGCATTTTTCTAAATGTGTTCTTTTAGGAAAAAAAAAAGTAAAAACGCTAAGTTCCATTATTTTGTTAGTGTTTTTATAGTTCACATACACGAGGCAAACCTTTTGTGAACGTATAAAAATATCTTGGTTCATAAATGCCTTTTTTTAGTTTATGCGATACTTTTTTGGCGGAGTGTAGTTGCCTAAGAAAATATCTATACAGAATAGTTTTTAAAGAGGAACCTCTAACGAAAAAAAAAAAAAACAGTCTTCTATGATATTTTAGAAAATGTGATATTAAACTAGCAAAGATTGACACTGCTGGCAAAAATAAATTTACCGACAAATCTGCACCGGAAAAATTTTTAATTCACAAGCACTTCAGCTTAGTTATATAGCTAAAATAAACCTACCAAGTGCAGAATAATAAAATAGACCTATAACCTGATTTATCTTTGTGTAAACTTCCAAATCTCTGAATCCTTTGCACAATATTATCGATAGTGGTAGCAAGAAATTTGGCAATTGTCTAGAATAAGAAGTCATTTTACTTATCATGTCAATAAAACCGGCCCAAAAATGTTCATTTGAGATTAATAAGGTTAATTGCCGTTATTGTTAAAATCGAAAAATTTAAGGCACTGCATGCAGAACGTAGAGAAAAAAATTATTGAGTTACATAAAATCACTAAATTATTCACGAAACTTCGTCTGAAGCATTAGCAATATTAAATAATAAAATATGTTATCAAAACGAACATAGTAGACCCAATATGAAGTCACAATGGTGTTTTAGCCCAGTTTTTGAGAAGAAATACATAGAATAATATATGAAGCAGTAGAAAATCTTTCTATCCTACAGAAAGCATTTTGTCATAAACTGAAAGAACATAAAATTCTAATAATTAGAAGCATCAGCAATTTAGGCACACTGTACTTTTTACAAAGCTAAATTTACAAATGTTTGTTTTATATTATTATTTTACGGGTACCTTTTAGGTGTCCCTTTGCAGGAAAATGCCGACATATTGGTAAACTCAAACCATACCCATACATAGGAGTTACACACTTCCAAGTTGCTGTTATTCATTTTAATCAATAATAAAAACATGCACTTCTGTTACGCCGTAAGTGGATAACTTGTATTTACCGCATGATATTCATGTGAACCATTATTTTTTTCGTAGCTATGTAGCTGTACTTGCCAACTGTCTCCCGCTTTAGTTCTTTTTTTTTTCTTTAGGAACGACGTACTATGTATGTTTCATTGTCAGTTTAGTTCGCCACTTGTCGTGTCGATGTTCAACAGAAACTTAACGTAATTTAATACTCACTACATTAGCGTCATCAGGCGGCGTGTAATTCAATGCGCATCCGTGAACGCTAGACTCCTTTATATAAACTAAAACAAATCTTTGCGGTAAATTTATAATGTAAACCGGACGATACTTTTTCTAAAATTAATTGTTGTACCAGTAATCAAATAATCGCCAGTGAAAAATTATTTCCTCTTTCTTCTGTATTATTTGGCTACATTTCACACTCGTACAACGGTAAAGTTTTAGTTATATGCTAAAAGATCAATTACCTAATTTAGAATCTAGAATGTTGTCGTTGTGTGAAACTTCAAAAGAAATCAATATTGCTATTAGTTATTATATCAAATATATATTTACATATCACAATTTTGAGTGCGGTAACTAGAATGTGAAGGCACTTGGTGGGTATATTTGACAAGTATGACTAAAATTTATATTTCTTATAAGTAATGAGTAGTTTCCAGTGTTCTGTCCAAGTTTCCATTATGTATATTTTATGTATACAGATTAACATAATTTACAAATCTATGCCGGCTATTTCGGGACGGCAAAAAATCTCGCAAAATACACAGCAAATTCATTCAAGCAACATGACTTTAATAATTTTCAGAAATCTATCCAAAGACACCAAATACGACCGCCCACTCCCACCCCCAGGGAGTGGGACAGGCGGCAACTTTGTTATTTTAAATAGAAACTCCCATTTTTTTATTGCAAATTCGGATTCTACATATCAAAATAGTTTTGTCTGAAACATTTTTTTCGATTCTTGATAGATGGCGCTGAAATTCGCAAGAAATAATTTTTGTGAAGTTCTGAAGAGAAGGTACCCAATCGTATCCGAAGATACTTATTTCTAAAAACCTACGTGGAGTCGAATCCGACTCACAGGAAGTTATTTTGTTTATATTTGAGTGTGTCAATTTTAATTCTTAACGGTGGAGAAATCGGCGCTTTGGACTTCGGATACAACTCCACGTAGCCCTTCTAGGGTGAATCTTATTATTCACCCTAGAAGGGTTTTATTATTATATATTATTACTTATAATTTCTTGGATTCGTTTCGACGTAGGCCTTCTAGGGATAATGGTACCCGAAAGTATTCAACTGTACCTTAATTGTTTTCGAGTTGTCGTTGAAAAGATCTTGTACGTCTTCGTACGTCCTTCTCGTGTCATCTCAATCAAATATTATTAAGAGGCATTGTTTCTCGTTCAGTAAGTGTTGCCATTTTACTAAATTGTAACGGCTATTAAATAATAAGGTGTATCCGCTTCAAGGGACATACCATAAATGATTTAACTTTAATACCCTGAAGTATCCCAAGTGAATAAGGTGCGTTTGGTTCATGAGGTAAATCGTTAATCAATTTACTCAAATGCCCCAAAATATGCAGAAATCAATAAGACGTGTCTGCCTCAATAGATAGACTGTGAATGAATTTACTTAAATGCGAAAGTTCAAAAAAATTGCTTACTTGCCCCACGCATTTATCAGATGCGTTATCCATGCGTTTACTTCTGTTATTTTGTTTTCTGACGAGGCTGCATTTAAAAGTAACGGCAGTGCTAATCGTCATTATATGCATTACTATGCTACTGAGAACCCACACTAGATGCGGGAAATAAATAACCAAAATGTTTGGTCCCTAAACGTATGGTGTGGTATATTGGGAAGCAGAATTATTGGACCATTTATTTCGAGCAAACTGTAACAGGAGCTGATTATTTAAGATCTCTTAGACATAACCTCCCACCGCTCTTGGAAGATGTTGATCTACATACTCGTAGGATTATGTGGTTGCAACATACGGGCGCACCAATTCATTACCACCGAGATGTCCGACAGTTTTTAAATAATCAATATTGCCAATTAAAAAACTCACCTGTGTATATTATTAACATTAAATTATATATTCTAGAACCAGTAAACTACAAAATAGAAAAGAGAATCACTATAAAGTATTGAAACTATATGGTTCGAAATAAAAACAGACTACTACTATGAATACAAAATTTAAGCTAAAAGAAACCTTATCATACTACATATTAAGGGTTTCTCCCTAGCTTTGTCTGCTAAAAAAAAAAAAGATATGGAAAGATAGTATGTAGAAGGTATACATAATATGTACTTCACCAATAATCACCTTATTTATAGCTTTTATTAACCATGCCAAAGAACTTTTTACTACTAAATAAACTAAACTTTTGGTGCGTTTGATATAATGGTTGAATGACACTTCGAAAACATTGTGGTGGTTTTTATGAACAGGATCTAAGTTTTGTTGATAAAACTTTGGGAGCATTGGGCGGTTTCATATAAAGAAAATATATCAATTGCAATGAATTTTAATAAAAGAACAACAAAGATTACAACGTCATCTTTAACTGCGAAAACGAAAACGCATCCATTTGACGTTCCGGATTGAAGATTCGTGGAGTTATTTAGACTAAATAAAGATTTCGTGCATGCTATTTATATCGTTAGTACCAGTCATCTATGCTACTGTAAGAAATACAAGAATTACGACGGAAGAAACAATATGAGCAGTTATAAGGTTCTTTACCTAAGGAAATTACCAAAGGGGTGTGCGGGTGTAGAGTACCTACGTATTAAGTGTTAGTCAGAAGAGTGTTAGTCGTTCTAGTCATTAAGTGGTTGAAGCAATAATTAACACTATGGCGCTAGAATGGATACGATTCTCAGTTAATGTAGAAAAGAAACTGGAAAACAAATCTTTGTTTATGTGCAATGTATAATATACGTTTTCCAGACTGTTAGGCCCACACGGCTATAATGGCACCTACACCTACACATACCATCAACAACGTTTTCATTCTTTCTTTCATCATTGATTATTATTTAAATTTATTTACTCTCTTGTTTAGACGTTGGGTGAAAAATGCACAACCCGGTACGTGCCAATACTCTGAATACATGTGTAACAAATACCGTTAAACATGTATATTTACTAAATAGATATAGGAATAAAACATAAAGATAAATCCAAAGCGATCTTTTTCTCTAGCGTTCGTTTTAACAAATATCGATCAAAATATGAAGTATTTTACTCTTGAATGGACATTTTTTATCAGTGTACTTGAAAGCGTCTCTCCAATTATCACATTGAAGTATTTTTGTTTCTGAAACACAATTATATATTGACTGGGTTCGTTTAAAACAGTGATTCCCAAAGTGGTCCAGGTGCCCCAGGGGTCCACGGGAGACTCGACGGGGGTCTACGTTGGCGTGACAAAATCGTTCACAATTCGTAAGCGGGGGTCCACGAAAATTTGTCTGGTCCGATAGTGAAAAAAATAATGAAAAAATATTGAAAGTTTCTTGTGTAATTATCTGCAAACAACTCATTTTTCTATTCAACTGGACGAGTCAACTTTCCCTGGTAATGAAGCATTATTATTGGCATATGTTCGATTTGTTATGGACGAAGAAATTCATGAAGAGCTACTATTCGCGAAAACTTTGGAGACGGACGCTAAAGGTGAATCAATATTTAATGTCCTGAGTGATTTTTTAAGGAAAAATCGATTCCATTCACAAACGTTATTTCGGTGGCAACAGATGGAGCTCCTGCCATGGCCGGGCGATGTCGTGGGTTTAAAAGCCATCTTAAAAGAATTATACCAGAGATAACTGCAATTCACTGTGTCATCCACCGACAACACCTAGTAGCGAAAAATTTGAGTGCTAAATTGCACCAATCGCTTCAATTTGTGATTAATGCAGTTAACAAAATAAGAAGCAATGCATTGAATGCGAGTTTATTTGCACAATTGTGCGATGAAAATGATGAAGACTTCCAACGGTTGCTCTTACATACTGAAGTACGCTGGTTGTCAAAAGATGCATGTTTAACAAGATTTTCCTTACTTTTTGAATCAGTTTTAGAGTTTCTGGAAAGTAAAGATCCAGATTTAAAAGAAAACCTGATCAATTTGAAAGCAGACATCGCGTATTTGGCAGATTTGTTCAAAAAATTAAATGACGTTAACTTACAATTACAAGGGGACATCCTCAATTTAATAAAAACAAAGGGTGTAATTTCAGCTTTTCTTGAAAAAATGAAATTTATGAAGCAAAACATTAGTCGGCGCGAATTTTCCTAGCTTCCAAACTTGTCACAGGTAGAATGCCTTGATGAGGATATTCACACATACGTTCAACATTTAATTGCCCTGCATGATGACTTTAAAATCAGATTTGAAGATATTCTGACGATGGAGATACCACCATGGATCATAAATCCACTTGATGAAACGGAAGTGGAGAATGTGATATTACAAGAGGAGCTACTCGAGCTTAGCACTAATGAGGAACTGAAGGTGAAATTTGAAAGAGGGTATCAAACATTTTGGCTGCAGGCAGAAATATCCGAAAAATATCCTGCACTGTGGGGAATTGCGAGAGAGCTTTTGATAGCGTTTCTCTGGTCATATCTTGTCGAGAAAAGTTTTAGTGTCGTTACAAACCTTTTAACAAAAAAAAGGAGCAGATTGAATATCACAGAACGGGGAGATTTGCGGTTATTCCTAATAAAACTGAAGCCAAATATTGATAATTTGCTGTCAATCGATCAAGTCCATCCCTCCCACTAAAATTATGACTATTTTATGATTGTCATTGTAGAAGTTACGTTACGTTATTAATATTTAATTTTAATTATATTACGACTGTTATCTTATAACAATGTAATATGATAACAATAATAATTAATAGTGTAATGATTACATATTTGAATAAATACAACACAAGGAACTATACTATTTTTCTTTTTATTTTTACCGCTCCGAATGGGGAGTTTTCTAAATAAAATATGTGAGAATTGATTGGTTTCTTGTGCTGTGAGTAGATGTCAAAGGAGTAAAGTTGGATGGAATCACTTTTTTGATTGGCTAACTTTACTTTTTTGACATCCATTCACAGCACAATCAATTAATTAATTAACCAATAACTCAGCCGCAACGCAAATTTCCATAGTTAGATCTAATCTTCACATTTTTTGTAGTTTTGGGAATATGGTAGAAATGTAGCTGCAGTGGGTCCACCGGAACCAACAAGACTTTCAAAGTGGTCTATGAGAAAAAAAGTTTGGGAGCCTCTGGTTTAAAAGAAAAGTTTCTGTTTTAGATACTAGACAAAGTTTCTGTCATATTTTTTATTCTTGTAAGGTGCTGACAATTAACTAGGTAAAAAATAAAATTCTGATGAAAATACAATTGATATTGATGTAAGCTCTCAAAATAAGTTTCGCAAACAGCGCACAGCGTTATAATTTACTAGTTGAAAGGTAAGGTTTGTAAGGAGTCTATGTAATTATATCTGATACACCATCACTCCACTACAAACACTATAATTGTAACATATATTCAAAATAAGTTTATATAAAACCAATGTCACCCCCGAAGAAGTACGTTTGCGTTTAGATATGTCTAACTTCGCCACTGTTGGATGGATGGAGTGTGCGCATACTTATCACGTGACACCCCGCACACGCTTTATTACTGACACTTTTTGTCTTGTTGCATTACAACCTGTAAATTTACAGAGCGGTGCATGGAGAGAGAAAGCAAGGAGCATTAAATGATTCATTCCGATATTTCCAATAATTATCATCGTCCGTGTAGACTAGAATCCTAACACGGACGGAGTTTTGTCAGTTTCGGTTTGATTTCAATGGGAAACTCATTTTATTTATTCTTAATGCATTTTAATTGTTACATATTTTGAGAACACTATAGCTACAAGTGAACAAATCTTATAAGATAAGAACATAAATTTATCTATACTTGGTTATAGTTAAAATTAAAGTAATTCTTATAAATCGCGGTTTGTAACAATAGTTATGCTGATGCATAACAATATTACCTTCTAATAAGTAAATTTGATGTGCAGAGCTGTTTCAAATTCATATGTGAAAATAAAATTGGCGTGTAAAAATATATATTACCGAAAAAAAAATATTCGCTCATGTATTACTACATACAGTTTGTGGAAGTTGTCAAGATTACGATAAGAAAACTGCAAATTTACATTACTATCTGCATGAATACAAAAACTATGGATTTTTACAGTTATAAATATGGATTTAGGGTGTTCAGTAATTATCACGTAATATTACAGTATCAGCTATGTGAAACAGCTGTAACTTTACAGGCATTTTTATCAATGCATTAATTGTTTATTAAAATCTTGAGTTTACTGTATTTACTATATAAACTTCAAACTTTTACACAATACCATTGTTCTAGTGATTTTGTGGATGCAAGAAAATACTTAGTCCTAGTTTTATTTCACCAGAACTTAACATAGTGGTTTTATAACGGGATTTATATTATTTTTTAAGCTACTAGTAAACGTTGTTAATATTCAATTAAGTAAAATGCGCTTTTGACAATTAAATAAAATATCCGGTTATACTCGTTGGACTACTCCATTTACAATCACTTCGAGGTTTGCGGAGATTGGATATTTGAAACATCTAGTGAATGTCGTTTATAATCGGTTATAATTAATATATCGAGTATAATTTAAACAACTGTCGCCTAATTATCGTGCTCTGAAATGTATTGGCCTTTAATTCCGCCCAATATCTTTTTAACCGTACAGGCGCTATGTGTAAATTTTATCATACAACATTTGCGCAATTATTACGTATGCATGTAGGTAGGTGTAAAAATCCTAGGAGATTTCTTTCTAAGGAAAGGTTACATAACCTTCATCCTTTATTAATTAGAAGTAATTATTTATTTCTATTATTCGATTACGGTCTTATAAATTAAGGTGTCTAAATAAACACCTTGTTAAAAGAATGATTTGTTATTGTCACAATCAAATTCTAATACTGCTAACGTATGGAAGACCATGCCATTAGTAAAACTGAGTAAGACTAATTAGTAGCTACCATTTGTATTTACTCTACTATGGTTCTAAAATTCTGCAAACAAATTTTGTTTTTAGGGTTCGTCGGCGTCCTTAGAAAAGTGTTAATTAACTTCCCCTTTTGATTACATTTTAACTGAAATATGCTAGTTTCATCTAATTATTATTTTTAAATAATTCAAATAATAGTTAACTAAAACCAAACCATAATATATAATAATATTAAAAATGAAGTATATTTAATCTATAGAATAGTTGATCAATTTCGAAAAGTTTTATTCAGCTCAATATCATACCAAATATACAGTAAGTTTCAAACTATTCCTTTTGACTTCTTATTTGCGAAAATCGCAACTTTACATATAATCGAATCAACGGAAGATGCTTATATATAAAGCAATACAACAGATTAGGCCAGAAAGTAAGTTCCGTTTGATAATGAGAACAAATCAATCACACAGGAAAACTATTGATCGAAAAACAATATACAAACCTTAAACTATTTTTCTACATAACTCCTATCACTTTGGAAACATTTGGCATAGCCTGGCACAAGTTTTTGTATGCCCTTTTCATGAAAGGTTGCCGCCTGTGTTGTCAGCCATGTGGCAATTTGTTCTTTGAGCTCTGTATCGCTATTGAAGTTTTGACCACCAAGAAACGATTTTAGGTACAAAAAGAGATGATAGTAGGGAGGTTTGGGCTGTACGGAGCATCATCAGACAGGCCCTAGCCAAAGCCCTGTAAGAGTTGTCTTGTCACAGTCGCGGTGTGCGGTCGGGTAATGTCATGAATCAAAACAATACCCTTTGTGAGCAATCTACGGCGCTTGTTCTGTATTCGGCGACGCAGACCCAGTTTCGCAGTAAACATTTGTATTGATTGTTTTACCTCGCTGTAAAGAATCCTCCAGTAAAATGCCTAGTCTATCCCAAAACACTACACACATTATTTTTCGAGGTGTCGAGATTAGCTTGGCTTAGTCCTTGGTGGCGAGGAAGTTTGCCTCCATTCCACCAATTGTCGTTTATTCTCAAAGGTGTCTATCTAGAAGGGGTCTCAGAAAGTCACAACTAAGCTGAAGCGTGTTTTATGCGCAAGACGATGGCTGGAATACGAGGAGTATTTATAAAAGGAGTGCATCAACACATACAATTCCTAGTTCTACGATGCAAGAATGTTCGATTGTTTTTTTGTATATATTTCGAATATCTACCGCTGTAGCCCGAAGAAATAACCAATATCTCACAGGGAAGTATCGATTAGAAATGGATTTGGCCGACTGAGGCGATAAATCAAATAAATAGACTTACTCGACCGTAGAACACGTGCAACTGGAAAACGTAGGTGTAGCGATATAATTACTATTTTACATCGTACTGAATAGTAACGCGCGTGCCTTCCCGAAAGAAGAGCCTATGAAGTGAGCATGAATAAATCCGTTTTTTGCCCAAACGTCTAAACCAAGCTCTCCTTTAGTCACCACCATTGTTGTTGTAACGTGCCACAAAGTCAAGTGAACTGCCCAGACGTGGTTTTTTGTGTTGCTATTTGCGTGTTTTTGGCACCCAACGACCACAAAGTTTTCGAGAACCCAGTTTTACAGCCACAACTTCATGAGTAAGTCACCTTGTTTGTCAAAATTGTAAATTGGTAATAACCAACCTGTGACCCGTATAGTACATGACAGAGTCACAGTAAACGGATGATTGTCTTTATATTATTATAGTTAACTGTGAATTGTTGGCTTTCAACCGAATACAATTTAGAACGGTGATAAACCTGTTAACAGAGTGCAGCTGTCTAAGAAAATTTCTGCACAGAATAGGCGCCTATAGAGATGGAACTATATGTAATGTATTGAGAAAGAAATATACTCCTATGTTATTTTTTAATGTGAGACATTACACTAGCGGAGATCGACACTCTACAGAGCAATGCCCTTACAAGTTAGTTAAAGGGATATATAAAACTTGATCTATCCTTTTGTATTCCTTAACACTACAAATCTACAAATCTATTGCGGAGCTAGACACTTTTCCTCTCTTCAGTAGTACAGAATCAATTTTTAAAATGTAATAATTTTTTATAAAAGATTTCCTGCGTCTACTGCATTCGCCAATTGGAGGTTTTCAAACCGCAGTTTCAAGTTGGCAATTATGCAACGATTTTACGACAATTATGGTTGTAAATATTTATTTTCTAGCAGTCCTCGATTAACGTGTCGTATGGCAAATCCAAATTGAAGGTATTACTTTTTCCAACAGTCGTTTCAGTGTGAAAATCCTTTGGTAGACGCCTCCTTTTTTAAATTCTGACAGCGATGCTTTTTAGCAAACTTCTCGATATCTTTCCAAATTTGAAACTCGTTTCTAGATGCAACAAAAGTATGTATTGCGGTTGCTATTAAATCACTAGTTTGGTCCAGAGTTGCAGTTTTGGTTTGAAAAAATTTGCTCACTACATTCACCGTGGCAAGAACTGAATAAAATATACTTACATATGTAATGTTACGATAAACTCTGGTTTTGTCATAGTCGTTAGCAATCCGAGTGCTTCTATAGAGTGTTTGTCACGGTTCTCCGTAACCTCTTCCATCAAAACCAATTTAACGGCTTCATAATTTTTCAATATTGGTTTGCAGTTTTCCAAGCGGCAACTCCATCTTGCAGTGCTTAAACTTTATTTCGAGAGATTTTTTGTATATTCTTAAGGCTGGTATGATGCCCGGGTGGTAAAAAGTGAATTTACAATGATTCGATTCCGTTGAAAAACGCCTTTGCTAAATGAGCGTTTGCGCAGGAATCAACAGCTACCAGATTTAGTTTGTGCGCTAAACTAAATTGCGTGAGGGTGAGATTATTTTATAATCGCTTCCAGGCCTAAATTTTTTCCAGACATGACACTGGCACCGTCATAAAATTGAGCAAGAATGGGAACCACAGCCAATTAGTTTTTCTTCAGGGACTCCAAGATTAACCTAGCCAGTCCTGACGCATTTCTAGAAGCCCACTGCGTATCTAATGGTGATTGACAATTGTTTCTCTTTGTATAGCATCTCGACTCATCAGAAAAAAATCCTTCACTTCTTTTACAATTTTCTTCAAAGTTAGGTATGCTGTTACTTCAATAATTTTATTTTGGATATCTGGGTTGCCATAATTTAAATGTTTTTGAAAGTGAACGGGCAAGTTATCGTCGACTTTGTGAAAACTTGAGAAATTTCCAAAATATTCCCTCTATTTTTAGATGATATCTTCTCTTGATGCCCTTGATGAGGCGAACTCTGACGGACAAGGGTCAGAATTATATCAATGAGTTTCAATAAGTATTTTCTATTCTGAGTAACTTCTTGCGCATGTTGGTTTAGAACTTGTTGATACATATCTCAAGATGTAAAGGATTTATGATATGACACAAATTCGCCATGGACTGCTTTTTCAGCCCGTCGCCCAATTTTTTCAGTTATTGTAATCATATTTACAAACTTTTGGTGCTTGTCCGGCTCACCTGCGTTCATGAAGTGCCTACACACGAAACAGTAGATTTCTTCTTCTGTGTTGTATTCCACTCAGCTATATACTTGATAATATTTTGATGTAAAGGATCTGAAGTTCCCCCAAATTTTGTCTTTGGAAAATTGATAGTCCGGCTTGCAGGTTGCCCACGTTGTTCCGTTTTTCACCATTACCAGCAGATTCTGAAGAGTCTAATGTAATTACATTCGGTTCTACGTCTGAATCAGCTGTTTGCCTCATCGACTGTAACCCATTTACTGGAACTTCCATCGAGGTTTTGGGTTTTTTAAAAAATGATTTGATTTATTTGAATGTACGCACCCTTTTTTCAGAACCTATGGTTTCTCATTAAATTTGGTGGAGTGTGTTTTTCATTAAATGACAAGTAATATATTTCTAGTAGTTTCAGAAGTAGACAGCTGAAAAGAAATTATTTTATTATTGTTTGGATTATTTGTTTATTTATCATTGAATTTTTGAAGATGTAGTTGTTTATTATTATTATTATGGTATATATTATGGAAATGTTAAATAATATTTTAATTAATCGTAGATAAATTTAGTCAAAAGAATATTTTTGGTAATATTATTTTTTTTAACTGGAATTTTTTAATATACAATTTCTTCATTTAAATATGTAAGGCATTAAAAGGCAGTTGTCGATTCGACGCGTGCCAATGTACTTACATTCTCTTTGCAACAATGTATAAAATTAAAATACCTTGTAACTTTAATAACATGCTAAATACGTATTTTTTATGTAACTCATTTCTCATGTGATATTCACGGGATTTTTTTTAGGAGGGCAATGATGAGTTTTCTAGGGTGCCCCCCCCTCCCTCCTATCTACGCGCATGTGAACTCTGCAGAAAAAGAATTCGGTGAAATAAGGGCTGTGCGAAAAAGAAAATTCGCACATACAAGTTATTTACATTAATGCCAAGATATTTTCGTAAAATTAAAAAAAACTGGTGATTGTGATTAGTTAATTATACTTTATTACGTCATTATTTAGAAAAAGAATTCGATGAATTAAGGGCTGTGAGAAAAAGAAAATTAACATATATAAGTTATTCACATTAATATCAAGACATTTTCGTAGAATTATAACAATCTGGTGATTGTGGTTATTTAATTTCTATAAAACTTTTATTTCATGCACTTGGGTTCCTTGGTGAGCGTAAGAGATATCCAGGTAACCACACTTCTTAATTTAACGTTCACGCAGCATGAGAACATATGAAAGTACTTTACTACGTCATTATTTCTGTTGTTTAATGTCGAATAATTGGTATTACTGCATTTGTTTTGTATTTTTTTATTTTAAATGTAGTTAGATGAGGTTAATCTGTTGTTCCGGAGTTCTATGTCGAGCGGCCCGTACTTCGGCATAACGAGAGCCTATCCAAGTAAATCTGTATGTAGTACAGTCCACATATACGGTTTTTAGGCATGATAAAGAAAGTTTTCAAATGAAAGCGCACGAATAATGCTGTTTTACCTATTTAAAAGCATAGGAAAGATTTTTAAAAGGATTTCCTGGTCATAATAAAAATAATTTCACATAATACCATTTTTGCCGCTCTCTAGCGCTAATATAATCAATACCATATCCTGTTACCTTACCAAAGACGTTCGAATTGATATGGCTATTAGCCGATATGTTAATTGTTAAATATTTGCTAATTAGAATTTTGTTTAAATAGCATACATCGCACGTGTTGGAATTTGTTGAACTACATAGTAGGAAGACGTTACGTCAAAGAATTTACGATACAAGTGTAGAGATTTGTAAATCTTATATTTGGATTGCGCATTTATTTTAGATAGAAGTAAACTAAATAACATAAGGAAATAATCTACAGTCTGAGGAACAGCAAGGAATAGATTGGATACAAACCTATTGTCTCTTGGAAAATCTTTTCCCAAGTGTACTATTATTGCTTTTTTCTTAGTTGTCGAGGTTAGCATATAAATATTTTTATAACTTACGTAAAAGAATTGTTAAAAAAACACTGAAAATTACACGGTAATAAAAAATATTGTGAATGTAAGCTATCTGACTATGTATCATAATAACCAGGAATGAAATTTTATTGCTCGGAGTGTCCCTTCATCCCCACGAATTTGTAACTAACTAAACTGTAAAAAAGTAACGCTTATTACTGAAACAAAAATTTAGAGATAATACTGAAATGAATCATTTTGTATATGGTCTACATTGAAGACTTTTAAAATAAATTTCTACATCTTTCTAACTCTTTCAAAGAAAATAATATTAGCTCGTCAAATCTGGTTCTTACTTTCGGCTCCTGTGTGTGTTTCAGGGATTGATATTACTTTGCTTAAAAATTATTAATGACAGATATGGAACATTTATTCTGTTATATGGGTCTTGTAACACAAATACTACAAGTTATACAATTGTGAAAATAGTTTCTAAACTTTTAATAATTTCGTAACACAACCATCTTGTTTACGGAAGAAAATTTTCAGATGTAACACGTTCTGCAATATCAACACTCGTATGATTGTGTTTCAGTATTTCCTACAAGTTATGTAATTATGTAAATTTGTTTATAGTTGTGGGTGTAAATGCATGATATTACTGTAACTTCCGTACGGTGAATATCTATCCTATGTGGTCAAGTAATTCCGAAGGTGACAATGAAGATATTCGTAGAAAATTTCGATTTGGCATGAGAAAACCACCAACGTTAAAGTCTTTTGGTCCAATATCCCGAATTGGACCAATGCAAATAATTCGATGGTGTATGGGTTGACTCCGCCACAGAAAACATTAGTAGTTCCCCTGCACTGGTTAGGCAATGGAGATCAGTACCATTGTGTTTGCGATATGCATGAAGTATTAAAAATGAATGTCTGTACATGCGTACATGATATTGTTAATGTTATTAAATTTCGATGAGACAGTGTTATTGCTTCATAATATATATTTTACTGAAGTATGTGGTAAACTGCCTTATTTAAATCATGGCGATTAACATTCAATCAACTGCATGGCTATTTGTGGTTCTGTTCTGAAGCTCTTGTTTTAGTGCCAACTGGCCCGGCAAGGTTCATTATGCAATGATATTTCGTAATTGTACTTTATTCCAGAGAATGAAAAATCGTTGGGGACTTCACCCCAATGCTATAATTCTTGGAGACTCCATTTATCCCATAAAGCAATGGCCGATTCTGCTAAAGTATAAAGATCAGTGAAATCTATCCCAGAATAATTTCAAAAGAACTTACAACAGAACAAGAAGAGTAATTAAATATTCATTTGGCAGTTTGAAAGAAAAATTTCCTTGTTTGAATTATCTAGGTGTCAATTCTGCTTTTCTGCAAATATTTTTAAATGTTGTACGATGCTATATAATATCGTAAAAGATGATTAAGTTGCTGAGCGTTTTGGAGTACACGATGATAAAGACCTCCCAAGTGATGATGAATTTTACAGTCCATCCATTGGCGGTTGGCGGAAGCTTCGCCTTCACGTGCATCTTACGTCACCAGCTCGAAGAGGCGGGCGGAACTCGCTGAACGAACAGCGTACAGTGCTGCAGATACCTATTACTATAAAAACTGAATTTCGTATTTTGTACGAATCGCGAAGATATTGGGAGTGTTTCTCCGTATTTCTTCGGGTGTATCTCACTCCCTCTTGCTACCGCGCATCCGTCGGGTTATAATGCTTGAACTGTAGCAAACATTTGCATTCTGTTACCGAATTCACTACGACTTGTAGATACAAGCCGATTGCTTGTAACTTGTAGATTTGTAACATTTGTGGCGTTTGTGTTATACTATATAAACAAAACGCACAGTTGAAGATAAAAACGTTCTGTTTTTTATATTTTCAAAAAATTAATATTTACTTCTGTACAGTTCCTTACTTTTTGCGTATACTTTATACGCGCTGTCTTTCTCACAGATTTTAATTCATCTATAATTAGTATGGAACATAGCTTGACATGTTAGGGATCTAGTTACGTACTCGATAATTAATACACAACTTATTAGGTAGTAAATTTATGCTAGCACAACCAACTTCCTCATTCCAACATTATCATATACAGGGTATTTCAGAACAAAAGTGAAAGCAAAACCATATTAGTAATTTGCATTAAATTCAAAAAGCTGTTCCTCCTACCAGTTTTATTTCATTAACGCTTTTATTTTACGGAAACATAGTCGATAACTCGATGTGTTTCTATAGTTAGGCTATGACAGACGAGAATGTTTGTAAGCATGCTCTCAGCGGCTGAAAGTATGATTTAATTTTACAGCTAATGTGGCCGGCTGCGATGCGCTCTTGTGTGGGGAGCAATAGCGTATAGAATACATATACACAGAGAAAAAAAAGTTCTTGAGTCAAACAAATTATAATTTTAAGTGGCGGCAAAAATATATTTGTTTAATGGCACAAAATAATTTTCCCCATGTCATTTATTTGTTTCAAACATATATTTGTTTGTATCTAATCATCTATATAAATTCGAAAATATATTTTCTTGAATTAAAAAACGGAACATATTTGATTTAAAAATATATACTCATTCTTACTGTTATTTTGATTTAAATATATACTTACCTTTCATTGAAAGCTCTATATGCATTGGTTTAACAAAATATTTTTGTGCTTTAAGGTGCGCTTTTACTCTGATTAACACCATTCAGCACTATTTTACAGTTAAAAGACTCGCTGCTTAGTATAGACCCTTCCTTCCCTACGATAAGCAATTATTGCTGCAATGAATAGAATTGTATACATTTGATATAACTTAAATATCCAAAGTTATATGTTAGTAGAATCAATTATGCATAATAAAGAAAATGTAAGCGTCTATTGATGAACATATAATATGACAACTGTTATTATCAAAAAATTTTATTAACTGTTGTGAATGTGAAATACTTATTTTTTAAATGTAAAGTGTAAAATTATTTCTTCCGTCGGACTGCAATATTCCTTTTACGCATACCTCACAATATTAATTATTATTACTACTACTACTATTACTTACAAACAAACATAAGTAAAGTATGAATAAATAGAGAAACTAATACAAAAAAAATCCAATTAAAAATAATCAATAATAAAGAAAATGTAAGCGTCTATTGATGAACATATAATATGACAACTGTTATTATCAAAAAATTTTATTAACTGTTGTGAATGTGAAATACTCGATAAGCAAATTTTATATATATTATACAAGCAGGTAACTAAAATTTCATGAATTAATCTTTATTTCTTTGGTAATGTGGTGTAGGTATTGTATAACATTTTTGCGTGAATATTAAACAAAATTTCTTATAATAACTAGGTTGTGAAATGAAACAATTTATTTGCCATAGAAAATTAGATCAATTAGATTCCATATTGTAAAATTGTAAAAAGAGTAATTATTCTGATATTTGCAATTTTTGGAAATACGGTATAGAATGATTACGAAGGCACGATAATATAGGTATTTTTCTTCTACGGAAATTACGTCTTACGTACGCAACCTTTTATAAATAAAGGTTTTTTAGGTTAATTCAACACAAAACGCCTCGAAGTCGAAAAATTGCTCTTTTATCGGCGAATAACCGTTGAAAACAAGTACTACATTATTAACTTATTATATCGAAGAAAAAAATAACATATTTATACATTATTTTTACCCAAAAGAGTACATTTGTATTTACCACAAATTGCATATCATATTACTCGTTAAACAACTAGTTGGTGACAGGCAATTTTCTTTTTCATGAATATGCATTTTAGGATGCTTATCTATTATTTTCACAATTAATAGAAGGGTTTCTATTCGCTAACGCTAACCAATCCCATAATGCAATCCTTGTAATATCACCATATATGGGTATGGCCGGTAAATATAATAAATTTATAGGTAATAAAAATAGTGAATATGTTTTAGTATGGTGCAATGTACCATAGTTACATGTTCGCTTTTTAGAATAATGGAGGTATATGTACCTATGTATTATAAAATCTTTTAAAATAAATCGTTGTTAAATATCTTTGATGGTGTAGCACGTTCTATTTTACTTTCAGGGAAAATAGTGATATATTATACCTACATTCCAATAGTTATTTGTATCACTAGGCCAGAAACTATAGTTTTGCGAGTGTGAGTACGGTTTGTGGGGCCGAGGCGAAGCCGAGGTCTCACAAATGCAAATACTCGCAAAAGAGTTTCTGGCCGCGTGTTACACACTATTTGTGAGCCGACAAATCTTAATTTTGTTGTAAATAATAAAAGAAATTAACGCTAGGGAGTTAACAGTACAGGTTGGCAATACATATTACGTATGAATTTTGAATTGGAAATCTTAACCCTGATTTCGATACGTTAGTGATTTGACGTTTTAATTTACTTGGTAGTTTTGATACATATTCATCAATAATAAGGACAATGGAGACCCCAGCTCATATTACAGAGGTTGTGTGTGAAGTTATTAACCATTTATTACCAGTAAAATCTTCCGAAAATAGAAATGGAATGAATATGAATTAATTAAGAGATTGTGTAACGAAAATTCTGTCATCTGTCATCGAATCTATAATTAATGGCAGAAATGTCAGTAATTCCAATATAGTGTTGCCAACCAATAGTGGGTCTTTTTGCCGGCCTAGGCTGGAGAATAGTAAGTTTCCGGCCGATTTATAGTAATGCAAAATCAGTGTTTCTGGACGGAGGCGCAAAAATATATTTTTCTAATTGGATGTTGTAATAAAGCTAAAACAAAAGACGACGCAGTGCTGATATGGCTATTACAGCATACTGTGCTGTAATGAGATATTAACGTGGTGGGGGGGCCTCTTGCCGGAACGTAATATAGGCGATTAATGTGCAAATTAGAAAAAATACTGTGAAAAACGTGTGCCAGAATGACATGTAATGCTCGTACTTTGAATCTCTCGCCGCTATGCGGCTCGAGATTCAAACTTGTACTCGCATTACATAAACGTCATTGTGACACTTGTGTTTTAAAATACTATTATTTGAGTCTAAAAAAATGTATCAAACAAATTAAAGTTGTTGCTTTAAAAAAATATTGTTTGATACATATAAACTATTGTTCAGTAAAAAAAATAATATGAAAGATATATATTTGTTTGATTCAAGAACTCTTTTTCCTCTGTGTATGCTTTTGTTGTATCATATAGGATCGAGATTAAATGAAACAAACACTGTTAAATATTTGTCAATTAACTATTCATTCTCTGTAAACTTATTTATTCGCGCTTTTCAATGAGAAACACAAATACGAAATATTATTTTTTAAATGTAAAGTGTAAAATTATTTCTTCCGTCGGACTGCAATATTCCTTTTACGCATACCTCACAATATTAATTATTAATGCTACTACTACTATTACTTACAAACAAACATAAGTAAAGTATGAATAAATCGAGAAACTAATACAAAAAAAAATCTAATTAAAAATAATCAACAATTCCATATAATTTAATACAAAATAAATAAACAAAAGCAATTTTCATGTTTAATTTGAAATATCTACGAAAGCAAAAGAGTTAGGATGGATTAACAAAAATTAAAGAGCCGATAAATATCTATCGAAACATTATAAAAAAAATAGGCTGTTCCATTTATGTTTAAAGCTGTAATTAAGGATCCGAGTTTTGACTCACCCTGTGTACAGCAATTTTTCTTTTTGTTAAATTCCAGCACCATCGAAAATAGAAGTTCCAACTGGAGCTAGCCCTCTTAATACACCTTAATTTAGACGTAAAAATGGTCATAACTTTTTAAACAGCTCGAAAAGATGTGCCTGATTTCAAACACGCAAAAAGAATATAGCATTCCATTTAAAAAAAATATAAGTTAGGTCTGGCACGGCATTGTGGAACAGCCTGTATATGTGTAACTAATTTTAGAATATCAAGCTTAAGAATACCTACACCTTTTCTTAATAATTTCTTTTGATAACTTTTATGATATCGGATATATAGAGCTCCCCCACACTGATGAGCCAGCCTGTATGTATAGATTTCTAAAAATTATTATTGTGTTTGATTATAAAATTAAATTATATATAATTTGGTAAAAAATTGGGTATCTGTTTTATCATTAAGTTTTTATGTTAATAAATTTTGATTATTTCAAGTGCTTTTAAATTTTGTTCTTTATTTAGAATTGTTATGTCGTCAAAATTAAAACAATGATTTTAAGTTATTTCATGTTTTTTAGTGCAGTAAGATTTTTGCTATATTTATGTCCTTTCATTCTGTTGTCCCTTCATTGTACCATCTATAGAATAGCATACGTATATAAAATATATTTAGATAAACCGTAATTTTAATAATATGTACTTATTTATCATAAGATACCAAGATTAATGGAGGACAATGTTATTGTAATACAAATTTCTGTGCATAAAATATAACCGACTGTCTAAAGAAATCAAATTTAACTCTCTTATCAGATCATCGTGATTATGCATATTTATAAGTAAGGTATTAACAGAATTAATGTTCACCCATATTTAGATTTGTAATCTGACCGTATGCTCGCTCGTGAGGATCGTTTTGATATCGGTAGATCAAAGAGCTTTGCGGAAAGCCAGGCCAGTAGTATGGACAAACATGGACTGGATATTTTTAAGTCCAAGGTTTCACATGGGGAGATAGTAAATAGATGTTTCAATGTCATGTCATGTTTTTAAAGTACCTACCGTTTTTTTCCTAGTGCGGATCCGCTCAAGTCATAGGGATAATTAGCTGGGTATCAGAACTTCAGACACTGGCTGACGATGAAGGCTCAAATCAGGGGTCCAAAACAGTTATGATAACGGTTTCGGTTCTCCAAACAGTCATGAAGAAGTTATTTAGAACCTAAATTCATGAAAATATCAGTTTTCATTACGCGGTGATAATATCGGTTCTTTTTCGGTTGTATATCAGTTATTTTCGGTTCTGTATCGGTATTTTGGATAATTTGTTATTTTTGTTATGTAGCAGTTACAATTATATGTTGTATATTGTCGTTTCTGAAGCCCATATACAAATTCTCTAACTTATAGGAAATTCTTAGAAGTTTAAAGTATTTTTCCCACCGATGCACTTCCTAACGTTAGCCGGAATTTTTATACTAATATTAGCCGTCACTTTTTGAAGGACATTGGAAGTTGTCGGAGAAAAATAAATGTGATTTTTATAAGTTTGAGAGTTTGTTTATCGGTCTAAAGAACGACAATACGTACACCTTGAAGGATGTCCAAGATATCGGCGGATATAATTATTACTGCTATGTCGTCTTACTGGTACACTTCCTGATATTAGCGGAAATTTTTATATAAATACTACCCGCCATTTTTGAAGGACATTGGAAGTTGAGACAAAAAGAAATAAATCTGATTTGTATAAATTTGAGAGTTTGGTTATCGGTTTCAAAAACGATAAATTTTGAGGAAAGTTGAAGATATCGGCGAATATAATTATCACTGCCATGTCGTCTTTTTGGTATACTTCCTAACATTAGCAGAAGTTTTATATAAATATTATCCTCCGTTTTGTAGGAACATTGAGAGTTGTGGTAGAAAAAATAAATGATTTTTGTAAGTTTGATGGTTTATTCATCGACTTAAAAAATGACAACACGTAAATCTTGAGGGATGTCGAAGATCAGCGGCTTTTATATAAATATTGCCTGCCACTTTTTTTTTTAAGGAGATTAAAGTTTGTGTGGGAAAAATAAGTGTAATTTTTATAAATTTGAAGGTGTGTTTATCGACTTTAGAAATGACAGCACGTAAATCTTGAGGAATATCGAAGATGTAGGCGGATATAATTATTACTGGCATGTCGTCCTATCGATGCACCTCCTAACATTAGCGATAATTTGTAGGTATATGATTACCCGCCATTTGTTAAGGATATTGGGAGCTGTGAGAGAAAAAATAAATATGATTCTCATAAGTTCAAGGGTCTGTTTATTGATTATAGGAACGGCAACTCGTACATTTTGGGAGATGTCGAAGATTTCGGCGGATATAGCAATTACTGCTCTCAAACCGACGCATCTCTTCATATTAGCGGAAATAAGCAAATTTTGAGCAAAATTAAGATTTAATCAACTGCAGTACTTGCAAACAGCAATTATACTTCGTTACGAATATGATTACACGAATTTAAATACGGTAATACGAATATTTTAGTAATCATACTTGTAATTATAATTGAGCATTTTTTCTTTATTTTAACTTCAAAATCAGTGAACGAACCTGTGTCAAATCCAAATGACGATTAGTATAAAGGGAGTTTTACATTATAAAATTTAAATTATAAAAAACACCAACAATAAGAAAGATCACTTGAAATGTAAAAAATGGATAAAAACTTCGTTGATTAAATTCAAGTAAAGAATAGACATAGGTCTATCCCAGCGCTCGCCAAGGTGGTATCCTGTACGGGCCACTTGCTTCAAATACAGATCTTAGAAAGCCGGCAGGAGGGCAAATATGCAATAGTGCAATTTTCTTACAGTGTGAAATGATTAAATAAATGCTTTTCTGCTTCAAATAGTGAAAACCAGACACCTCGTTAGCTCAACTGGTACAGTGTCCGCCCGGCAAGCGGAAGGTGTCTGGTTCAAATCCGATACGAGGTAAATTTAATATGAAAATTGCCTCTTATTAAAAATTACAGTTATTCCAGGAAAGCATTTATTTAATGATATCACACTGTAAGAAAATTGCACTATTGCACTCTAAAGAGAGTGATTTAGACGAGAAAATTATAGTAAGAGTGGTAGCAAATAGCTACATAACCCTAAAGTATCTATATATAGTATTTAAAGGAAAAATGTTAACTATTTATTATATATCAAATTGTTTAGTAGATTTGCTAATTACTCTAGGAAAAGTGGGTTGTGTTTATTTATTGATTGAATAAATATGCAAATGTATATTATATATTTGAATACATAAATGCGAGTTATTTCATTACGTATTCATCAAAGCGCATGCAAATTATGTAATAAGCCGCCTTTACCTAATTATTATCAACAAATCTATTAAAGATTTGTTTAAGTTTATTAAAATACTTCGTTTTCCATTTCGTGAATTAGAAAAATAGTGAATTGCGGAGTCAAGTTACAAATTAATGTTGTACTATCTGAAACTGTTTATTATGCAATTATAACACTCGCGCAAAATACCATATGCTTTAGTTTAAAGTGCTTTGTTGTTGATAAGACAGAACAATATTTTATTTTATGTTTCTTTCATGAACTGAAAAATACGCTCTACTTGTTTTCAATAAAGTCAAATAAATGTTTTTTCGAACAAAGAAACATTTCTGTAATTACTACATTAAGAAGTTGTTTGAGTCGGCTGCTACTGGAATTGCGTTGGTTTATGCTTAGTTTGGGTGGTATGATAGTGGTATCGGAATTTCGGGTCAAATGGCGGTAGCGAACAGGGGTGTCTCAACCTAGTGAACCTGCTTTGCTGAACGCACTTAGCGATGTGCTGTACTCAACCTTCTCAAATGCATATGAACAATTTGCTATCAATTGGAATGAATGTGATATGTTTGCTCGTTAATGATTGGGATTGTGTAGTAATCGTCTTTACAATCTCTTCTAGAAAATTTCTTAAAAAAAGAAGAGTGGAGAGCAAATTGCTAAAAATAAATTTGGTTTGTTGTTTTACTTTATTAATGTTTTAGATAAAAATAAATAATAATAATAATAAATTAATGTTGCACCATTCTACAGGTGTACAGGTGCAAGATTGAGGTGCGGGACACATCGATCCGCCTAGGGTTAGCTAATCAACACCCGGACAAGTAATTAATGCATTAAAATCGAATGTATTTCAAAGGAACATGTTTTAACTTGCTCCCAGAATGTCTTTATGAAATCAGTGACAAGCTACTCTCATTTTTAAATTCTTAATATTAAATCCCTAATAAATACTGATACCACATGTGTACCTGAAATGAGCAAACTTTAATACTACTAAAATTTTGTGATAGATGAAATGTTTGTAGATAAAATATTCTATTAAGTATGCAAAATGAGGGAAATTTTCGTGTAATCTACGGCTAACACGCATGTTGGAATTATTAGTTACAAATATGTGGATAGATATTTTATCTTACGCTGCACACAAAGCATTATTTCATTATATCTTGTGCTCAATTTGAAAAGAATTGGTCAAGAGAACAAATCTTTCTTAGTTTTCGCTAGGTATTTGGAGAGATATAGGTACACAGGTGCACCGTGAATCATAAAGACTTATTATGAGAAATTGTTCGTTATTCATGATGCAAAATGCTCGGTATGTAAAAATCTATATTAGCAGAGCAAAGGTAATCATAAGCTGTGTTTTTTCAGTTCTACTAGTTATGTGAGTCTTGGAAATTACTAAATAAAGTTTTGAAACTTAATTATATTCATATAAATCGACAGAAATATGTATTAGCGCGTATTATAAATATAATACGGCCAAATCTTGAAATAATAAAATAAAAACATCTAAGCGAAAAATATGATCGATGGTACCTCTACGTGAGTTCATCTTAAGGAATAAATCATGATTTATTTACCATTCCATAAATGAAAAAGTATGTATGAGAGTTTAAGATGAAAATCTCATTAAATTCGTGAAGACATTTTCCTAATCTGTCGAACCATTATTACAATATGTTCCTGTTGGCTTACTGTGGATCTATTACACTCTCCATCTTAAAGCCCCATTTATACTTCTCCACCTATTTACAATATATATGTATATGACTTTCTTCGGATAATGTAACGGTCACCTAGTCGCATGGACAAGCTACACTGTGACTGATTGCTAAACACACTTTTATTAAAAAAAAAAAAAAAAAAAAAAGCAATAGATCGGGCCTACAATTTGTCCATTGCAGGAAGGTGTTAAGGTGTTAAGCCTAAGAACGGTGTAGAAAGATATTCATTAATCGAGTTTAATAGAGACAGCAATAGGCTTGGGCAGGTTCATTCATCTCGAGTGGTATCCCAAGACTTCTTTTCACCAATTGTATATGTTTACATGTGTACTTATTATTTTTTTAAAAGCGAAATAGTCGATTCGCAATAATAAAAATTTAAAGATATAAAAAATATATGAAAGCATCAAAATATAAACGAAATCTAAAAATTAACTTGTATATATCTGCACTTATCACCGAACGTACATAAAAATGGCATTAGTGAATTTTAATGTTCCATCATTTACCTACATTGTATATTTGCTATTATTCGTCTGTATTGTGGTCAGTACTGCTTTTATTAATTTTTCTTCGTTCCCTTGGTGTACGTTGTTTTATTTTGTTTAGTGCCAATGCTGAAGATGCAAAGGAAAATACATTGGTTTACGTAATGTTTATCCTGTTTTCTATAGTACCTACCCGTTTCGTATTTAATTTAAAAACATTTACTCTTTAATCCATGTAACTTCCAGTTTTAGTAAATAATTATTTCAGTGCCCACTTGTCTGGATCAAAATTTTTTAAAGCTGTCTAAAGATAAAGTGGCGTCGGAAACTCCTTTTTTTAATGGGCTTACGGACAGAGTGTCCAGAGAAGTTATTTGTTGTAAATTTCAAAATAATATAGTTTTTTTTTTCAATTTGTTGCACCACAGCAAATTGGATCAAATTTTCACACAATAGAGCTACAGTGTAGGCGCATAATCGACGAAAGTTTGGCGGTTGTGCTCGGAAGGATGACCCTTTTTCTAGAAAGGGGGTCATCCCCCAGGGGTGTTTTAATTTTTTTTAATTAGTTAAAATTGTCACAGATAGGTCAATTTTTTTTTAAATAGATATACAAGCCAGAGAAATTATTCTTATATATTTCAAATCAATTGGTTGAACATATAGTAGACGGAGATAAAAAATAAAGTAGTTTAGATGTTCATTGCCTGTATCGTCGTATAAGTCGTTACCTTCATAAAGCACAACTTTTGTATGGGTTTTCTATTCGATATCTTTGGGGGCACTTTTTAATAGCTCATCCTGATATACCCTTTATGTCTTGATGACGAAAATTGAGCTGTCTGCGTTCGTTCGAGGGCTTATGTTTTCAGTTCCATTTGTGAGTGTTGTATTGTTTCGAAGTTTTTTTTTTTTGTTAGTCTCGCGTAGATCGAATATTAGAACTGACAAAATACATGGTTCCTCTTGGATTTAAATATCAAACAACGTAAGTGAGTCTTGTATTTGCTTGGTCATTTATTTTTTTATTTATATTTGCAATTATTTACATATGGTTAATTGTGTTAAACCCTGCGTATAATTATCAGTAGCCGCCACTGTATTTGACTGTAGACGATGTTAACGCAGGGACAACAAAACATTATCTACTATCCAGCATCTATCCGTATATTACTATTTATTAGAATATTTCCACGTTTTAATATAATTTTGACGCTACTAATTGTAAAGTTTGGGCCATTATTTGGGTTATCTATGTATTCTCTCAGTGTAGGCAATAAGTCGTTTCCTAAAAATTAAGAAAGTTTTAAAATATTGACGATGTTTATTTAATGCCGTGCGTTCAAAGAAAAACATATTAAAGTATACTTACTTCCAATTTAGTAATTGCTTAGGCGTATATTACACTATAAAAGTTCTTTAACAAAGATCTTATATAAAACTTTTACTAAAACTTCTTTTATAAAAGATATTTTACCATCAACAGTTTCTATATTACACTACGTAAAATATCTTTTATAAAAGTTTTATAAATTATCAATGTTGGTGTGTCGACAGGGTTGTATAAAAATTGTTTGAGAGGTAGGTATTTATGTATTACCCGCCATTTTTGAAGGACATTGGTAGCTGTGAAAGAAACAATAAATGTGATTTTTATAAATTTGGGGGTTTGTTTATCGACTTCAGAAATGACAACACGTAAATCTGGAGGGATGTCGAAGATGTCGGTGGTGGGTTGACATAATTATTACTTTCACGAATCATCGATGTAATTTAACCTCACTTCGCACTGCTACTAGACAACATAGATCTTTTATAAAATAGTGAATAAAAAAGCAAATATATATATTGGTATATATATAAAATTTGTACGTGGCTAATGGCTAACGCCAAGGCCAATACCAACAACAACAACAAAAGCAAATATGATAAAAGAACTTTTATAAAAGATGAAATAATAAAAATATTCTACCTGACTTTCGGTACTCAAAAACGGTCCTAGCGTCGAAACCAGATTTTGGGTACCTGGTTCCGGGTGCCCAATTTCGGGTAACTGGTCTCTAGTATCCGACCTCGGGTATAAGATTCTGGATTTTAGGCCGGGGAAGGTGGTAACCATGCGCACTTAGACCACCCTTACCGGGCCCTTTGTGCTATTTGCCCTAGGTGGCGTCGTTCGCCCACAGCCTATCTGAGCCAGCCCAAACTGAGCGTGAGCTCGAACAGAGCAGCAGGCAAGGTGGCGCGAAAATCGGTCATGCTGGGCCAGTACTCCCCCAGGATGGAGCTTCTGAGTTGGACAACCGCCGGGCAGTCACATAAAATATGTTCCGCCGTCTCGTCTTCTTGGTAACATGCCCGGCACAGTGGACCGTTAGCCAAGCGCATGCAGTGCATGTGTTTGTTTTGCTTGCAGTGGCCGGTCAAAAGCCCCACAACTTGACGTAGGTTACTGCGAGAAAGCTGCAGGCAATATCTTGCTGTCTTCGGTGATGGCCTGGGGATGGCTTCACTCGCTTGAAGGCAGGTGGCTATGGACTTCCATCTATTCTCGTGAACAGTGACAGAATTGAAGGAAATGAAAAAGCCGATGAGTTAGCACGAAATGTATCAGCGACTTCATACGTAGGCTCAGAACGTGTTCTAGGAGTGTCCAAAAACAGTACGAGAGCAGGTAAGAATTTGACCCAAAGGGAGCGAGAGACACAGAACACTGGAATAATACAACCAGGCTAATTCATGGGAAAATTCTTATTAAGGGACCACCAAAAACGAGGGCTGAAGAACTACTAAACCTCAGTAGGAGTTATCTTTGCATTGAGCGTTAATAAGTCAATTTCTTTTAGTAATTCTCCATCGTAAGAAAATCGATACCCTTCATAAAATTTCTATATGTTCGAACGTAACCACTTGTATCTAATTTGTATCCATTGCCGGGGACCCGAAGCGGTCCTAGGACCGATTTCGAGTATCCGGAAATAGTCCTAAGACCCAACACCCGAGATCAAGTATCAGGTTTCGGGTACCTGGCTAGCTGTTTCTAGAACCGGGTAGGTTTATATGGGGATGCAGTTATGGTTCAATCTAGCGTAACATTTATGGTTAGAGTTGGAGTGTTTGTAAAGCAGGGATTTTAAGATGTTGTGTGAAAATATCCGTCATTATAGTTAAGGTTACTGGATGTTTATGAATTTCAATGCATTTTCGGATTTTGTAGTTGCAATTGTATTTTGAGATAGGATTTGCGCAGAGGTAAATTGGATTTGGCAGACGGTGCTCACCAAGTGTAATTTTGCTTGTTGCATTTTTTTTTTACAATGATACCAAATATTTGAATTAATAGAAAATAAAAGAGCGTAACATTTGTAATTTTTTAGTGTTATGTTAGCAGTTAGGAGGAAGACTTTTAAGATCTTCCCGACATTCTAGATTGAGAATTCAAATTTTGTTAGACATGGCAACGAAACCTAAGAAATCGTTTTCGGACTCCGAAATCTATATAAAATTCAAACATACAAAAAATGGTGTTTACTTCGAATCGCAAATATGATCATATTTAAAATTTTAATAAAATATATGTATATTCCTGATCCGGGTATAGTTAGGGATGTTGAGGAAAAGGTGGTTAGACGTTAGTGTAAGTATGTACCTATTTTATCACAGACATTGAGTTGGGTGTTGGGTAATGAGGCTGTCACGATTGTTTTTCATAACAAAAATAATTAAACAAGCTTAATATCTTCAGCAATTTGAAGGATAGTATGAATAAACTTGACTTACGCAATGTTGTGTATCGAGTCAATTGCAAACAATGCGGACAATGTTATATAGGGCAAAGTATACAACAATTTAAGAAACGTTTGAAACGACATCAGTATGATGTAGCTGTTAGGAATGACAGTACTAGGCTATCGGCTCATGCTGTGGCCGTAGGACATTGCTTTGATTTTTCGAACCCAAAAATATTAGACGAAGAGAAAAAGATTGTTTTCAGAAATGATTTTTTAAAAAATTCAGAACAAACATGTAATTTTCAACAGGACACGGATAATTTTAACAGTTGTTGTTACCATATTTTGAAACTTAGTAAATTGCATACTCCATTTGATTTTTATCTTGTAGTGTTTCGATTTTTATTTTTAATTTTATTTTTATTTTCTTTGTTTTCAGTGTTTTTGTCAATAGTGTATCTCTTCTTGTTTTTTGCATTTCTAGTTTTTGAGCTGGATTATTTTCATATGCGCTTTAGATCTATGTATTTGTTCTTAAACGAAGATTTGCTAAAATTCCTGTATGGTTTCGGGGCAATTATATTACCCCGAAACCGTACAGGCATTTTACTTCTGTGAGCAAAACTATTTTGAAGTAGAAATGCAGCAAGGAAATTTACTGCCAGTGTATGAAAAATACTAAATAAAATGAAATTTACTGGGTAAATTTCTTACGATAAAAAAAGATCCCTAGTAAAAATCGTTTAGCATGGAAATTTCATATGGAGCTTTACTATGTATTTAGGAAAATTTCTAAACATACATAAAGGAATTTTGTATAGGAATATCTCTAAAATTTGTAATTTACCGATGAAGTTTACTACGTGTAGGTATTTTTCCGATGCTACAGAAGTTTATAAGTAGGAAAATCCACACCTATGAAAATAATTTGCCAAGATCATTTTTTTATAACATATAGAATTTCTTTCACAAGTTTTCGGTTAATGTTACACTTCGTATATTACAAATACTATTTGTCCTAAATGTGAAAATATTTATAAATCCATCACACCATCACTTACTTAAATGCTGATAAAAAAGACATCTTACTCCCACGAGTAAAATCGAGTAAGTATCTGATTTCAACCAAGGAATATGATTAACATAGACACTGCAATACCATTATAAATATATATTACAGGTAATTTAACAAATATAAAAAACAATGCCTATAATAATAATAATAACAATAATACATTTAGATGGTACTCAACTGTTTCATTAAACTTATAACTTTCTTTTTCGAGTGTGAAAAAAGGTTGTTTTTGGTGTCGGCATCAGGATGCGTCTTCATGATGTAGCGTTGGAGGAACTCCAACAAACAATTGATCTTCTTTCATTATTGATATACTTACAAGATCGTAAGCATTGATGAAAAATGACCCAGTTTTTGGTGATTTCTCCCCAAATGTTACTGGAATTTTTAGCAGGAATCCTGGTAAATTTACTAAAATTGTTTAGTGTGTACATACATATTCTACACTTACAATTAGACGTAGTATTAACATCATATCTTTATCATTATAATTTTAGCGACGAACTTGTTAACATATTATGTACATTTACATTCTCTTAATGTCTTCTATAATTTCGAATTATAATTTTCACTTCAGCTACCTTATTTTTATGACTAGGTCATAATAATTTCGATATAAAGGTACTACATTTTAAAAACATAAATTGTGTAATTTTGGTCGTTAATTCCAGCTTAATAAAGACGTGTGTCGTCAAAACGTAGCTAGTTATCAATGTATTTTTGCTGACCAGTAAAATACTACTCATAATATACCCGATCGTTTTTTGATTTGAAGTAAAATTGAGTGGAACACTTTGACTAAAATATATGTTAAGTGATTGCAATTTTGCAGTAAGTAATGCATTGCCAATTCTATTAGGATATATATCTATAACTACAAAATTCTTTTCAGTTCGTTGTTTGATGATTAAGAAGTTTACTCAAGCATCAGAACAGAAGCAATCGCTTTAATAGCATGCATAATTGATAATTAAGTATAAACCATTGAGCGTTTATAACTATCTATCTATCGAGAGGATAATTTATCAACTTTCTAACGTTTATTCACCTAATTAAACAGTAATAAGCGCCTGGAGTATCATCATTCAATTGTTAAGTTCTGCGTATGCTCTTGGGAGGTCATCAATGAGCGCTTCCCATGCTCTCTTTCTCTGACCCGTGCATGTAAACACTTCAGCGTCGTAAATATCCGTAGATGAATCGATTGTTTTCCGAACGACCATTTAGTAGTAGATTGACCCTTTCGCACTCCGGAAGATAATCATCGGAATCGAAAAACGCGCACATCGCGGAATCGAAATCCCACGAGTTAAAAATGTCGCGGCATTGCACACATGTGACGGTACGATACCGACCACAATGCGTGCACTCGCGTCGAGCTAATCGGGTGAGCACCAACTTACTCTCGAATCTCCCGGTAATTATAGCATTACGATATCTTAATATAGGATGAAGTAGTACCCTGCGTCGTCGATACGTGAATGCCTCCTCGACATAACATTAACAATTTAACACTCGCTGTAGTATTTTATTAAATCATGTTTGTTTAAAAAAATATATATTCGTGTAATACAAAGGATGGTGAATAGTGGACAATAATTGCTCTCTCGATTGAAATTAGTGTTCTGCATGCATTTAAACGGTTTAGAAGTGGAAAGACGCGAATACTAAAGGTAGGTATTTAAATTTTAAATCGCCCAATATTTATCTTCTTATACAGGTGGAATTCCTTTGATAATTATTAAAAGCAGTTTGTGTAACCGACATAGATTTTTTTTGTATTTAACTACGTATTTCAATGCCACACTATATGCCTGCGATAGGTAGTGATGTATATCAGTAGTCATGCAAATGTATTCGTGAAAATTGTGTATACCTCATTACAGCACGGTGTATGATGAAATTTGTTTATTTAGCTTTCTACAAATATATTTTTCTGCTAAAAGGAAACGCTGTTAGTGTACAAATAACAATGAACCGAATTTAGGATATGATTTTATATATACCTATAAAATTTTCATAAAAATACAACAAAAACCTGGCGCTAATTTATAATCAGATGTTATTAGTGGTTTTGTAGTCTGACTAAAAATTCTGAGATATTTAAAATATTTTGGTTGTTAAAACATGTTATAATATGTTGCTACTAGAGGTAGACAATCGTTTAAATTAGTATTTTGATCTAAACGCTATAAAAAACTTTAAAACCCTAAAAGTAAACCAGCAAATAAGCATTACAGTAACTAACATTTTATGTTTCTATATTAACAATTGTGGTTATACTAAAGAAATATAATTATGAAATAGAAATAAACTTTCTATTTAGTTAAGATATTTTAAAAGACTTCACAATAAAACTTAATATAAATTTACATAATTTAAACACCTACATCACTGTAACAGATATTAACTCATCTCTCCCTGATAAAAAGAAATAAAGAATGTTGACACCAAAACCAACATACTATATTTGATGTTAATTTATTAAGCAATATAAATAACAAAAGTTATAAAATCTAAACTAATGATCTCTAATAAAACTTCTTGTGTACAAGATTCTTTACCTCTGCTGTTCCTATATTTTTAAAATTTTAGTTAATTAAATAGTTTCTTTTTCATTACCGTGCAAATTTAAAATCTATAGCCCCTGTGAGACACCAGTGCCCCACGCTGGGTTAAATAAGCCTGCCCTTTTTCTAAAAGAAAAAATAAAACACTAAATTTTGTATAAGTGATTGAACTTTATTAATATAGTAGCAATTCAGTTTTTTTTTTCAATATTCACCATCCTGAATAACAACAGACCGTCTTTCAACGAATATTTTGAGGTTAAGAACCGGCATTTTAAACTACTAATAAAGTCCCTAATAAAAGTTAATCTGAAACTGAAATAACTGTCTTTCCATCAACATAATAAAAATTGTGTAGGTAATAAACCCCTTATTCTCCTAAAATGTTATTGAGTGCTTGAAGTAGCCAATAAGAATTATAAGAAGCTTGATAACTCATGAAAATCTCTGAATGTGGCTGACACAACAAAAAAGGTTATGGTTACAAGTTTGAAATTATTTGTGACTTTTTTTAAGACTTCGGGAATTGTTGTTGGAAGGGATTTTGTCAATCTAGTTAAAATAGTTCATCGTGACAGACGTTATGGTATTAGGTGGCCTCATATAAACCGTCTAAATAATTGAGATGCTGAATAATTTATCAAGAAGTTTAGATTATCAAAACACAGTGCATAATAATAATTGAGATCTTCCCTTCCAAAAATCATGTCCTGTCTGCACTAGAGCAACTATTAATAGCACTTAAGTTTTATGTTGGCGGAAGCTTTTATAAACGATAAACAATAAGCCCTATAAATAATAGCTATCGGGCCGGTATTTTAATCTGCTAATAAATCTAAATTGTTATTAATTTAGCCAATATAATTACAAGTAAGATATATAAGTAAATAACTACAGACCGTCTTTCAACAAATATTTATTAGGTTAATAGTTATTTTTAGTTTAAATTCAAACAATTTCAATTTTTGTTTTGTTTTGGTTGTGTTGGCCACATTTAGAGACTCTCGATGAGCTTATTAAGGTTCTTTCTAATAGTACTTATTGACTACTACAACCACGCAATAGCATTTTATAAGAATAAACCGGCTTATTACCTACATAATTTTTATTAGTTGGTATGGAAAGACAGTTATTTCAGTTATTCGGCTAATAACTTTTATTTTGAGATTGAAATACCGGCCCTAAATCTATAATTCTCAATAAACATTTCTTTCGAAGTGGTTGTTTCCTTTACAGGTAACAGGATATCTAACATATCCTGTTACACTTTTTATAGAAGAAGGATCACAATAAATTTATATTTTTTTCCATTTAAGGTATTTTACTTTTGAAGATTCAGAACATAATGGAGGCATCTTTGTAGCAGACCCACCTAAAGCTTTTAAAGACCAATCCACATCGGAAAAGTCTTTTAAAGTACGCTATGTGGCGTTTATGTTTTTCTCTAGTTAAATTTTTATCGCATTCTATATATGACATAGTTCCAGAAATTTGTTATCTAATACTTCTACTCTAGTGTTGTTCACATCGAACACAATTTTAATTTATTGATATTAAGTAAGTAAACATCATGTTCCTTCGAATTATTCTTTTGATCCGGAGTTTCACCTTATATATAAAAAGACTTTATTTCTCAAATATCATGATTCTCTGATCATTTTTATTTACAAAATGATCATATTCATCAAATATAGCAACTCTACCAAAACCTCTCATTATTAATATTAATAAGTACTGATAGCTACTATTTTTTCTGCTTTATGTGTTGTTTTTAATCTAGAGTACTTTAAATGTGATAAGTGTTGAACGTTTTAGTCATAAAACATCTTGTTGTTGATATACCTACAAGTATAAATAAATGAGTATCATATACAGGGTGTCTCTGAAATAAGAGTACAAAATATTAAAAATGGGAAACCCAAATTATACTGAATAAGTATCCAAAAATTCGTACGCCAATTGCAATATCGAATATACAATTAAAAACTCATTGAAACGTCACGAATGTGCCGCCCATGGATCCACTATCTGTGTTTATACTATATCTTAAGGTCATTTGTAAATACAGCTGTGATATACAGATAATCATTGTATGCAGCTGATACGAGTCAACGACTCCAATATTATTACGTACGCGAAATTTAAAGCAAATTTCAAAGAAGATATTGAAAGTAAAATGTGGAATCTATTAATGAATAACTCTATTCACTTGTGCGTAATCTGATCAATGACAGCTGTCTGAAATAAACATCATTGTTAAAAGTTGATATTTGATGTGACGAAGGTAATGTGCGTAATTATTTCTTTTTTTCTCTTGTTGCCAAGTTTGCAGAAAAGTTAACATTTTCTGCTAGACGTTCACGACACCAGGTGCAAAATCGAATTCGCGGAGGACCATCATTTTCAGTAAGTTCCTGCACACGTTGAATGTGATACGGGTGTAACAAGTTTCTTCGAAAAATTCGGTGTGCCGTACTGCGTGACACCCCCACTTGCCCTGCAGCATCACGTGTACTTACACCTGCATTTCTGTTCACAATATCCAGCAATTCTTCTTCGGCTCGTAAAATTCGACGTGGTCTTTCACGTCCGCGACCTTCGTAATTTGGTAGCAATCGACCAGTTTCTCTTAATCTAAACACGGTATCCTTTATACACGTGTAAGACGGGGTTCTACGATTGGGGTATCGCTGCCGGTAGATACGTAGAGTTCTTCGACAACTTCCTCCTGCTTCGCCGTAGACATAAATCATATCGAACAACTCGCGTGTGGTAAAAGCCATATCCGATGTGTTCATGCGTAAGGATCCAGACAGACTGAGACTCAGAGCGTAGTTATACGTCGCGTGTTGCCTGCCCTACCTTCGTTGGTTAGAAGTGTAGTGTCTCAAATACCAGTGGCGTGACGGATATTTAATAAATATCTTTGCCAATTTTTCCCTCACGTATGCGTGGGAATTTTGGAAAAATTAATTTAGATAAAAGGTGTAATAAAATTAGGGCTTCCCATTTTTAATACGTTGTACTCTTATTTCAGGGACACCCTGTATATTACCGTTCCTTAAAGCTTTAGTTAAACTGGGCAATTACAAATAAAAAAGCAATGGAAATTTGCAGACAAAGTACTATGTTTAATTAACAAAAAATACTACGAGCTATACCTAATTGTAACGACTGTATGTGTTTAAAGGTTGGTAGAACATAACCAGAAATGGATTTTTTTGATTTATTTTTTCTTCCATTGGTTTTTTTCAACGTTGAATATCTTTCGAATTATATAATAACTATTTAAAGCGGGAGTAACTAATACTCTACCCTGAAAATTTTCTGTTTCACATTTCTTTGTAAAATTGAAAAACCTTATGGTCGCCAACTAAGCTAAGAAGTATATCTGGCATAATACAATAGATCTATTTATAGCTTTAGTAGATTCAAAGATATTTTTAAAATCAAACTTAATTTTAACGGGCTAATATAACAGCACGCGACGGTGCAATTCTATTTTTGAAATTCCTACTGGTTTATTATAAGCAGTTTCTTAAATAATCTAATAAGTGCAATAACGAGTTTAAAATTGCAGTTTCATTCTTGTTTTCAATGTTAGTTAAATCATTTCAAAATTATAAATCAGTAATTTCTCTATTTATTATTAGAACAGTTAATATTATATCGACTACTAGTTATTTATAAATTCTATTTATATTAAGGAGCTGTAGTTTTTATATAATTTTCGTAGTAGGTATTTAGTTAATATCTATGGCTATGTTTTGATAAGTTGTTCCTATAATTTTCTCAGAACAGAAACGAAACCTTATTTATTATAGCAACCTGATTTTCGTTATAAAAAAAATACTAATTATTACATAAGTGTTAATTGAATTGAGTTACAGAAGGCGTACTCTATATTCACGTGCCAATTTACTTAAAGACGTTAGCACTATCGTAGGTTAAAAAAAAACAACTACATACATTCTTAGATGTAACGGAATTGTATAAAAATATGTCATACTGTAAAATTTAACAAGTTCAGTGCATCTAAACTTGCCTCACCATAATAACACAGATACGAGTTTTAATGGTAGAAGTTTGTATATGAATTATAAAACATTTTTATTGCATTTCAATTCAAATATTTATCTACGCTGATGACGTTTATTTTACGTATGTGTAAGTACATACAGTTACATTGAAAATTTGTCGGTGTACAAACAACTTAAATCTAAATGTTGCCAAGTTAAATCAGAATATTTCTTTATTTTTGTACTACTTTTGTAGTTCCACGAGTATAAAAGATTTCAGAATTTATTCAGAGCACTTATGTACATACATCTACGTGAGGATTTGAGGGTTGATTTATCTACTCATCCAAAATTTAAAGGAATTTAAATATAATAATTTGGATTTATATTTGAGAATAACCGATGCGTAATCCTAAATATTACATATCAAATTGACAATATCTAGTATTGGAAAGAGTATTTTACAAATCAGAAATTGGGCAATACTGACACATTTAAAATGCTGTAAACGTGGTCGAGAAAAATCGGCCGAAAAAGGTTGTTGAAAGTGTTCACGTAATAGTTGCTTCGTAATCTTAAAAGGTGTGCGCCTGCAATTTCCATTTTAATGACAGATAAAATTCCTTGTGCAATTAAAAGCAGATATGTATTAATTGGTTTTAAAAATTATAATTTAATGTGGAACAATCGCCATCAGAACTGGAACGAAAACAACATTTTGTGGACGTAACAGGTGTGACAAAATTCTTAAAGGTCATATAAAAACTTAATATCATAATAAAAAAATTATATATTTTAATTAAAATTCTTATGTCTCATTAATTATTAAATACTTATTAATACTATTAAACTGTCACATTTATCCGTAATTAACAATAAACATATTTACGAATACGATTATACTCCCTTATATAAACGCTTTTGTTGTTTGTTTATAAAATTTGTTAATTAATTATCACCGATGCGAATTTAACATGTAACCTGAATGCTGGTTGTGATTATTTCATGGTTTTCTCCGACTCTATCATTAAAACTTATTATTGCGGGTGATGTCAGGACATGAATTATTTTGGCACAGATACGTTCGTCAAATACATAATCGCAGACTTGGATGTGTAGAAATATACGTGTACTATATTTGCTTAAATCGCCCTAATAAAATAAGGAAATATTTATTTCTCTATGCGTAATGTGGCGTCTGTTTAATCAATGATACTAGAAAGTGAAATTATTAAATTATATAGGAAATATGACACAGAGAAAATACATAAAGATGTGTAAGCACGCAAAATACGTAGTGCGTGTATGTATCGCTTAGTGCTGAGCAACTAAACAGATTTTGTAATCTGTTAACTGTATACACACAATCGATTAATCGGGTATTAAATATATGTTATACCTATAATAATAACCAATTTATCATAACCATTTTCTCTCTATAATCGGTTAACCGTTTATTCGACTAAAATACATGGTCCTATATTGAATAGGGGGAGTTCAAAAAAGTAACATCTATTTATTTTACCTCCTCAACATATCTGGTGGAATTTAATTAATTTTATTAAGCAATGCTTTCAATTTTGTTACCAAAACAATCTAAGTTTTTATTTAACACGAACTACCTTCAATCTATAATTATAAGTCTGGTAAAGTTTATTTTGCTTTATGTAATAGCACGTAATAGTATTTCATACACCACTCACAAACACGTCAATATTTTCTTATACATCCATAATATGCAAATTTTTTGTTCGTCCTCGCTTATCCAGTTATAAATCTCCAAGATATTATTTCTTCGCCATTATCACCGTTCACATGGGGTTCTCTTGATACCATAAAACGTAATTAACTAATAATATTTTTAAAGATTTGTTTGAAATAAAAAATTTGTTACCACCGCGATCTGCATTACCGACTTTAGCCTACCCTTAACTGCAGTGTGCTTTGTAGCTGGGCTACAATTTTGTATTTTGATAGTATCTACAGTTTGAAGAACTAGTAAGAACTGCAGTAATAAACAATTAGTTATTAGTTCATGGATTTGAATTTCGTACCTAGACGCAGAGTTTATTAGGTGTTTTCGTGTAATCAGAAATGTTTAAAATCTAAGCAAAAGATAGCCAAATTACCCATATTACTCTTACTTCTTGGCCAATATAATTTATTTATCTTCTTGACATATCTTAGAAACAACAAAGTTTAAATTTGAATGCTTTGAACAGGCATTGCAACACGCGCTACTATTATTGATATATCTTATTATGATTCTTCTATAGGTACAGATGAAAGTGTTATAACACTATAAAAATTATATTGTTTTTTGGCTCATAAATTTTGAGAGAGAAGAAAAGTGCTTTTAATTAGCTCCACATTACGAACAAAGTCTTTATTAATTACAAGTTCATGATTCACTTATTATCTTTATTAATTCTTTATGATATGCAATATATTTTAAATTAGGTTGTTATTATTGGCTAAATTATCAAAACTTCGGTTTTTTTTAATGGCGATAAATATTCAATTTGCAAAAAAAGGAAACAGTAAGCCTTTCAGAAAATGATTTTTTACATTTTCATAAAGATCATCGAATAAATCAACAAGCAGTCTTTTATAACAAAATTTCTCGAACTTCTAGTAGGAATTTGATTTTGAGACTTACGCCTATAGTCATAATCGAGTATGGTCTACTTAAAGAAAATATTTTTAGCTGTATAGAGCTTCCGATTTACAAGGGGTTGATATCAACTTTCTTATTTTTCATAAAATAGTGCAGTTTTTACTGATCGAGTGAGTTTATTGCATTGTTTGTGACAAATTTGGCAAGAATTCTAATCCCAACCATTGCAATTTTGTCAAGTGTTGAAATCAAATACTTCATAGGGCGTTCGACGTTTAAATGTTCTACTAATGTGGGTGTTGTTCGTGACGCGTAATTCTTGACGATGGATTAGAAGAATATGAGTTGGTGTCGCTTGGACTGTTTCCATCGCCTGTTGGATTTTGGAAATCCGACATTTCGGCAGTGGTTGTACTACGGTCATCAGGGTAACCCTGATAAGGACTATTGCTAATTTCATGGGCGACTGTGGAATTATATGTGCTCTCCTAGGATAAATTGCCTTTTGCATATTCTACTTCTGTAATATACAGTGTTCACACTACTGTATATTACGATTGTATACCGGCTTCTCCGGGGCAAGGTATATACTGTTTGGAACCTATATTTATGTGTTATATATAGAACCTTGTGTGCATGAGAGTTTCTTGCTATATGTTTTTTTTCCTCAGAAGTTGAAATTTTTGAAATCTGATTCTACAGAAGTTGCATTATATTTTTGTCGATCTTAAGAACGCACACTTCATTGCTCGTACTTTGTTATGGCGGTTCTAGAATTCCTTTTATACCTTATTAACCCGTCTGATTGCCGATGTGAGTTCCCTGTTGTATGCAGTTTCGCACTAACGACATCCATACCCTATGCAATTCCAGGCTTGGTGCACTGCTGGCGTCTGGTATCGTGGCTATGTATGCCGCTTCTTTTAATTTCCTTTTGATTTGTCCATCTTCTTTAAATAGGATGGATGTAATATATTGGGACAGTACTGCCTGTATATTACAGAAGAAAAAATAAGTATAAGGCGATTTAACCGATTAGATTAGATTAGATTAGGATTGGGGTGGCCTATCGACCTATTTCACCGCGACCTTTTCAGATCTATTGTGATCCCCTTTTTTCCTAGAGGACGCTCTCTAATTTTGCCCTCTTAATTAGGCCTATCATCTTTGAGAGCGGCTTCTTTATGTAGCTACTAGCTGTGGGGTTCACCTCCCCCATTACTAGAAACCTTGTCCTCGCCAGGCCTTCACATTGACACAGCACATGAACTGGTGTTTCTTCCTCCTCTTGGCAGTATCTGCAGGTTGCATCATCTGCCAGGCCTATGTTGTACATATGCCTATTCAGTCTACAGTGACCAGTCAGCAGACCTACAATCATTTTGACAGTCTTCCTGTCTTTATTCAGTAGATCTCTCGTAAGTTCAGGCCTTTGCTCCTTTAGGAACTCTTTTGCCTGGCATTGTCCCGGTGATTTTTGCCACCACTCTCTGGACTGTTTATATATCCATTCATTGATGGATTTTTTAATTTGTGATTTGGTAGTGCCGAAAGAGGGGTCGGCTCCGACGAATGGCCTTGACGAACCTCGCCTGGCTAGCTCGTCCGCCGCCTCGTTTCCTCTCACGCCCGAGTGGCTAGGGACCCAGGCTAGGGTTACTTTCCTTTGGGTGCCCACCTCATTTAGGGCGCTTACACAGTCCCAAAACAGCTTAGAGTCCACGCTTGCGGAGCTAATCGCTTTAAGTGTGGACTGACTGTCAGAGAAGATAGCGACGCTTTTACCCGGTTTGGTACATCTTTCTATCTCTCGGACGCAGTGATGAATTGCAGCAACCTCAGCTTGGAACACCGTCGTGTCTTTGCTGAAGGTTACCGAAAGAGCCTTTTTATGCTTCTTAGAATAAATACCCGCTCCAACGCCGTAGTCCGTTTTAGAGCCGTCAGTAAACCAGTTTGAGTCCGCTCTTACCGGGGCACTTGCCTCCCAGTCCTTCTTATCTGGTATTATAACCTGATATTTCCTATCTAGGTTAGGGGTACGAACCATGGCATTGCATGGCAATCCTAAAAGAGGTGCCTCCTTGAGTTCGTCTAGCAGCTTTTTATAGTCAGCCCCGTGCGATTTACTTATCGGTACTTGACTATGTAAGAGTCTGTGTACTGTGGCCCTTGCGGCTCCTTGTACAAAGATATGTAATGGTGGCAGGTTCAGAATTACTTCAATCGCTGCGGTAGGGGTCGATCTCAACGCCCCCGTGGCGCATAGGCACGCCAGCCTTTGCACGCCACCTAGCGCTTTGGCCGCCCCCGCCTGCCGCGCCTTTGGCCACCATGCAACTGCTCCGTACGTTAGCATGGGTCTAATTACCCTTGTGTATAACCACAGAGTCATCTTGGGGCTAAGGCCCCAATTCTTTCCACACAACCTCCTACATCTACCCAGGGCGATGGTGGCTTTGGTGGTCAATTTCTGGATATGTGAATTCCATGTGTGCCTTTGATCAAACCATACCCCCAGGTATTTCACCTCTTTGACATATGGAATTCGTTCGCCTCCTATCACTAGTGGCTGTAAGCCTTCTAGCGTTCTTTTTCTTGTAAACGTGACAGCCTGTGTTTTTTGAGCATTGACTGAAAGTCGCTCTTGTTTACACCATTTGTCCACTGTGTTAAGAGCGGTTTGCATACGCTCCACCAGAACCTTTGGAAACCGCCCTCTGACGACTATTGTAAGGTCGTCAGCATAGCCAAGGCAATGGAATCCCTTGCCGGTCAGCTTCCGGATTAGGTCGTCTACCAGGGTAGCCCACAGCAGGGGAGAGAGAACTCCACCCTGCGGGCATCCCCCTCCTGCCTCTGCCTCAATGGTAGCCTCGCCAATTGTGGATGTGATTATCCTTCTTTCCAGGCTGGCTCTTACCCACTGTAGAAGCCGCGATTTAACCGAGGAGAGCACGTATAATTCCATAGCCAACCATGAAGATAGCAAGCAATAGTCTTTATTAGGGCTACTCTGATGACGGCCGAAACGTCGAATTTCCAAAATCCAACAGTCCAAATAACACCAACTCATGTTATTCGGTGTTGTAGCTACAATATCTAAACTACATACAAGGTGTTCAAAAACTCATTCCTATTATGAATATATTTAAGCTAACAAGATTTTTTCAAACAAAAGATGGTATTATCATATTTTCTTAGTTTGGTATCCATATTAGACAGAAGTCTCTAAATACCCTACATCTGATTTGTTAATGAATGCTACAACAATTGTATACCTATATCCTTGCATCCGCTTTGGGAAAACATTAATGTTTAACACTCTGCGAATTATTTAATTTTACCAGGAAAGGATCACACCTCAAAAATTTACAAAATCACAAATTGAATCTAAAAAATCATTGAATTCAGAGATAGGGAATCCTGATACAAATTCAGAAGTATTGCGATAAATTCACTAGATCAATAAATATTACACCATTCTATTTAAAATAAGAAATTTGATATCAAACGGGAAGTGTTATGACGCTGAAAATTTTAATTTTCTTTAAATAAATCATAATCGACAAATATTAAGTTGCAAATTTCAAAATTCAATTTATCTGAAAAATTCTATGGAGTCCATTCGACGACATATAGAGTTTTGACTCCTTGAAAGCGTCTTCTACAATGTTAGTGAGCTTCTAGCATACACATATGATCTTTGCCATTCGTGATATGTTAGTTGAACTTGGTCTTTCTTGTGCTTTAAACATTAGTTTTTGACATACTCCGATCACGTAATAAAATAAACACTATACTTCCACTCATGATTTGGGATTGTTGACGATCTGGTTAACATGTAAGTTGGTGTTTGGTCTGTTTCTATCGTCTATGGGATTGTGTAAATCCTAATGGTAACAACCAAAACACGAATTCCTATACAAATTTTATAATAACTTTTTCATACGTACATTTTAGAACTAAATTAATTCTTACATATCGCATATTTTGGATTAAAGTGGTTACTAATGGGCATCTCTATATTGTAACTATAACGATTATATCATGTTTTAGTCAAACTTTAATATTATAGCGATATAACTATTTGAAGGAATTCCACCTATACACATAGAATATATTTCTTGGTTTCATAAAACCTAGTAAGCACATTTTATTATTTCTATCCTAGGCGTCATGAAGAAATTTTGCCATAAAATTACGAAACAACAATGGCGTGTGTCCGTGCCGAATATAAATACAACTCTATTCAAAAAATCGTTTTCCCGGGACGAATCTGAGAAAAGTCCGTCTAGTATAAAGAAGTCAACATCCGGCTCGTACGATGTTCAAGAGGCCGAGAAAACTTATAAGGTTAGCAACAGTGTACCCAACAGCGTCTTCGACAGCGATTCAGACACTGACCTGGATGAGAAATTTGAAGATGCTCGCACAGTTTTGGAGAAGAGTAACACGAACGTTAATAGTGCTTCAAACGACGTGGTTTTTGATTCGGACCTCTACGTCGATCTGAAGACGAACGAAAATTGCGACCAAAATGTAAATAGTGCTGCCAAATATGAGGGCGATGTTCCTACGATTAGTTTTTCCTTCTTCGACGAAGAACACGATTGTGATCAGTATGAAACTGTAAATGTAAAGAAGCATACATCTTCGATTAAGATTGAACTAACCAATACGGGTGTGACAAGTGACAAGTCGCGATTATCAGGTCATTGTCCGAATGACAGATGCTCAACTCCCATGGAAGAAAATTCTTGTAGCAACGAGATTTTTTCCACACCAAAATCCACCATCACAGAGGAATATAGTGTTCCTGTGAAGCTTTCGCATGAAGAAAGTACCGTTCTGCTTAAGGAAACCAAACACATAGAATTCTATATGACGAAGAGTTTAGAAGAACTGACTTTCAACATGAAGTGCGGTAGTGATCCTAACGTATGTCTCAGAACTATAGAAGAAGAAGATGATGATGGCTTGTATAAAGTACCAAAACCTTTGCAACGCCACAGGATATCCTTATCGTTAAACGATTGTAGTGCGGATATTGCATCCATATCAAAAAGATCAATGGAAGAAAGCATTGAACATATTTCATGTAGTCAAGTACTGTTGCAAAACAATAAAGGAGAGAACGATACCTTATCAACACTTGATAATTCAGAAACTATGGATTATTGCCATGCACGTGATAAACTTCCAGCAAAATTAAAAAGAGCAACCTTATTAAGAAAACCAAAAAGTAAAGCTATCGACACTTGGACAAATTTAAAGTTACGTGTAAATAACTTAGGCCACATTAGTGATAAGGAGAAAATTTCCAACAATATAGAGGAAATGTATAAATCGTCGAAAAACAAATGTAAAAGGGTTCTAAAGCAAACCGGAATGATGTTCAAAACGAAGAAGGATCAGGAAAACGTTGACCCCAACAAAAATTGTAGTCCTCGTATTGTTAAAAACGATATATTCTTTGCCAATATCTTACAGAATAAAGTTGAGTCTTCTTGTGATATTAGTGTACCAACTGACAGTAGTGATAGATTAAAAGTGACGACCCCAACTAGTACCGGTAGTGACAAAAAGGAGGAACAGGAATTTAGCATCAAGAGTGCCTTTAGAAAAAGCAAAATTATTCAACCAGAGGTAGGATATTTTGTTTATTAGTAGTTAATTTTCGATCACAAGTAAATGCAAAATGTATGACTAATGTGTGACAGCAGAGTAATTTCTGTCAAATCGAAAAATATCTTTTCGGCTACCACATTCGAAAGTACAACTTTACTACACTCATTGGAAGATAGAAAGTGCTACTTTCGCGAATTGAATTATTATTTCAACAGTCAACGCGTTACTTCCGTTACTTTACCGTCCATGGACGGTAGAATACAATAAGTACATACCGAATTGAGTATAGTACCAACCAAGTAAGTAGTGAAGTACTAACGTGTCACTTCCGTTACTTTACCATACTCTACTGTGAAGAGTCCAAAGCTTTTCTGGTTTCGGTTGTCAAAATAGCTGTCAAACAAATCTGTCATTCAAATATGAGTGATCCGTATTCTCAAACCTAAAAATGCAAGTAAATTGATTTTAGGAACTGGTAATCATGTGGTAGCCGAAAAAATTTTGTACGCACCACGGCTGGAAAGTGTCTTATCGAACTCGTTTGACAAAACGTCACTTTCCAGCCTTGATACGTAAATAACTGTTATTTGTAGTTTTTGTGTTTGTTTGTACCTATGCCAAATCAGCAATTAAGAGAATATGTGTACTCTATCATTATTAGTTATAAGTGGAAATGAAGAAAAAATCTTTAAAAATATGCACTTTTTTAAGTGAACTAGTTTGATTTAATAATAAAATTCATCTATTTACTTTTTGATTGAATTTAGATTATTGATTGAAAACAGGTCACGTTTTGGTAGTTTGATTAAAATCTTGTACCACAACAAAAGATGATGCATTGAAACCTAACAAAACTCAGTTTAGTATTTCTTTATATCCCAAATTGCATTATTTTAATGTTAACATGTGCCGTATGTGGGCTTTTACTATTTGGAGAATTCAGTGTTTATTTGTATGTAAACTAAAATACTTAAACAATAATACAATACAAAAAGAGTAACCCGATTAAACCGTAAACTGAGTTACTTGATAGACTAGAATTTACTATGGAGAAGCTATTCTATTTCTGTACGCAACAAATAATCATCTCTAGCTAGTATTCAGAAAAATATCGTTTTTGGTAAAATAATTTCAGCTATTTAAACTATTGAACTTGAAAACTAAATGCCGGTATGTTTAGAAGACGACGAGAGAGTATATTGATAGAAAGATTTCTTTGAATCACAGAAATATCTTTTTCATCAAAGAAATGTCCTTAATGCTAGGCCACACTATTGTTAACATCTAACGTCCGTTATCGTAATAATTAAGGCGCCAAAAAATAGAGATTAAATTGCCCGATAAATTAAATGGCTACTTCTATTTGACATAAAGTCAATAAATAACGCGTTTTTCAATAAAATAATTTCAAGATGGAGGTTGAGGCTGCTTAAAGTGATAATGCCTGCACAATCAGACGCCCATCAGTCTAAGCGCTACGATTTTTGTGTGCTCCCCTGTCGAGGATCCGATAAGCAAGGTTCTGCTTGAAATACTTCTAAAAACTCGATTACTTTGTCATTAGATCACTCCATTTTATGCGATTGTAGGTATTTACAATCATAAACTTCAAAGCTCAAACATACAATAACCAAGCTCGAACCTATTGGGTAAGTCAAGATTAAAAAATGCTAGCTACTGTGATCAAAAGAGCGTTAAATGACTCGCTAAATCCCGAGCTATCGCCTAACGTCATTTATAACCACGATAACAAATTAGCGCAAGTAGTGGCTACAACTGTGTCTAATGCCACATAGTGCAATAAGTAATGGCATTAGACGTTAGTGTGGCCCCAGCATAAGAGAAAGAACTTAAAGTATGTATGTATGTGTGATTAGGGTGATAGTACACTGCGACCTAAAAGATCTATTGTGTCCCCTCTTCTCGCTGTATTTACAGCTGGCCGTCCAGTCTGATTCCTTTCAAGAAGTGCAGAATGTCCGAAGGCCCCAGATTAGGTAACTCTCCCTCTTCGATTTCACATGCTCCCAGGTGCAGCGCCCTTGAGTTGCACAGTGCAACACAGTTTGTGAGTAGATTAATGGACGTTTCGTCCTGTTCCCCACAAAATCTACATTCGGCTTCCTTCGCTATTCCAAGCCTGCTTAGATGTCCGTTCAGTTTACAATGGCCTGTAAGGATCCCTGTCAATATCCGAATATTATTTTTACTCAGGTTGAGGCATTCTGCAGATCTTTTCTGGTTATAGGTACCCAGAAGAGTTTTAGCTTGCCTCATTCCCTGGAGATTCTCCCAGTATTTGGATTTACTCTGCTCTACTTCATTTTTCAGTTTCTCCAGTGTTATGCTGCTACTTATCCCACAAAAAGGTTCTGGCCCTACAAAAGGTGTTCTAGCCCCTCTCTTAGCGAGATTATCTGTTATTTCGTTTCCTTCCACTCCCGTGTGTCCCGGAACCCACAAAAAGGTTACCTTTAGTATCTTTTGCCTAGCTCGTTTAGTTTTTGTAGACACTCCCAAACCATTTTGGAGCTGATTATGTTTGACCTCAGCGCCCTAATGGCTGCTTGACTATCAGATATTATGATAATCTCCTGCTTTTCATAGCTTCTGTCAATGTTGACCTGGACACATCTTTCAATGGCGTGTATTTCCGCCTGGAAACTTAAAGTAACAAAGGCCTTAATTTACAGAAAACTTCCTGAGTAAAGGCAGGACGTCGTACACAGTATAGGCTAGCAGAGAACGCTATTCTGTCAATGTCGTCAGTACCATGACTTTGGGAAAGCAAGGTTTCCCAGAGAATCCCTGAGATATAGTAAAGTATAATTTAATCTACGTAAAAAAAGATCAAATAAAGGTCTTTTTTAACACCAGAATGTTACCTTTTAACTTTCACTTTTAAATTTACTAAGGTATTAATTAGGTTTACTATCATTCATTTTAATTTACTTAAGATAAATTAATTAATTAGGTCACTTCATACCCATTGTATATTTTAGCTTGATAAAGGTAAATGTTTTACCGAAACGTCGCACAAGTACCGTAAAGAATTGTGAAGAATATAGATTCCTCAATTACCCGAATTCCAATTATTCTAATATTAAATACTGAGCGACTCGTATCGATTGACCAGAATGTTACTTTAAGTATCAATTTACTATTTCATTTTAAACAAGTGTTTCGTTAATTCTAAGCAATATCATAAAAATATGTTTGAAAAACGTATTTCTCTGGTTTAAAGAATTAGTGTCGAGTGTAGCGACTGTTACACTCCAGCCGCCACTACAATCATATATCTCATTAAAAGGATATCTGGGTTGCTTTAATGCCCTCAATTTGTTTGATGAACTCTAGGATAATATCCATTTCACAATAGTCTCTGAAGTCGCAGTGAACGGCACGAGGGATCAAACTATGCGAATGCTATCCCACATGAAATCAGTATAAACTAAAGAAGAAGGATGGTTCAGTACCTACCTATTTTCATTTCTTGAGAAGCAGAAAAGAAATGCAGACTTATTCGGATACGTCTTTATGTTTAAGGATTGGAAACTGCACTAATAATTTTCATTTGATGCAACAGGAAAGAATTACATTACACAATATTTAATTAATTCACATTGTACCTGTTTCATAGATTCGTAATGAATGTATTTTTACGATATTTTGCAATGCACGGTTTTTATAAAGGAGTACATCAGCAGGCATAAAATATTTGAGATGGTTAGAAATAAAACGGTTATTTATAGCTATGCCCTAATTAGGTTTCAGGTTAGTTATTAAGCGTTGATCACCTATACAGGCTGTCCCATGACGTGACTACCAGAGTTTAAGGATGTGTTGCTGAAGCAATTTCGAGACAAAAATATCAAATGAACATATGCCAAAACTCTTTCGTAACTGAGGTTCAAGCACTTGAAGTTTTACATAACCGTATAGACACTAATGCAAGTATTATAGCATTTTCGACTTACTGCACTTTTATGCACTGATTGTATTTCTATCTTATTTTAATACATAATATTAGCAAGGGAGATAGATATACTCCACGCGTAAAGTGCAATAAGTCGAAAACCCTATTAGATACCTGCCGCTCTTGAATTCGTTGTTATTAAAACGTCAGGATGGCTGTGATTCATTATTTATTATTCAGTGTGAAAGAAAACGTTAATTAAGTTAATTGAGCGCTCGTTGATGTTAGATTTGTTAAAGAAAACTATAACAATGTTATTTTTTTTCGAATGAAGAAAACGCAGACATTCATTTTGTTTATGGACTGTGTAATGGAAACAGATGGATGGCTGTTGATGAATATCGTCGGTGACTTCCCACTCGTTGAGTGGCTTGTAGAACCGTTTTTAGCGATGCCCATCGCTGTTTAAGAGAAACAGGCAAGTTTCTTGTTGTTACTTTGGAACGTCCCGTGCAACGACAAATTGCTCAAGAATATGCTTAATATGATTGGCGGTGAACCTTCTACTAGTGTCCGAAGAATAGCCAACAGACTTAATGTAGGAGGCCGCAGGAGAGTATGGAGAACTTCAACAATTTCGGTTTGTACCCGTGCCATATATTACCTGTACAAGATTTAAAACCTGCTGACTACGTAACAAGACTTGAATTTAGTCACTGGTTAGTGAGACATCGATGGCTTTGACGGAAAATATTGCTTAGTGATGAAGTCTCCTTCACCCGAAACGGCATCAATAATAGCAGAAATTCACATTGCTGGGCACTTGAAAATCCACGGAAAACTAAAGAATCCCATGTTCAAGATAGATTTTTGGTGAATGTTTGGTGTGGAATTATTGGTCTCATTGATCCATTTATAATCGAAGAACACCTCACGGCCGCCCATTATTTACGTTTTTTTTGGAAAATGACACCTCTCCATTTTGGTAGACAAGTAACAGACCTTCTTAATCATAATTATACGAACCGCTGGATTGGAACAGGTGCAGCAGTTGCTGCTTGGCCTGCCAGATCATCAGATTTAACTCCTCTGGATTATTTTTTATGGGGCAGGCTGAAAAGTATTGTTTATGCAGAAATACCTGAAACTAGAGAACAACTTAAAGATTATGGATGCCAATTCATTCAATAAATAAATAAACTTCTTTTTAAATGAATTTAATTTTTTTTTTGTCTATAGGGTTATCTAAAACCTTAAGTGCTTGTACCTTAGTTACGAAAGAGTTTTGGGCATATGTTCGTTTGACATTTTTGTCTTAAAATTGCTTCAGCAACACATCCTTAAACTCTGGCAGTCACGTCATGGGATAGCCTATATAATGACTGTGTTTCAAGTCTGAAAAATAGTACGAAATACACAAAATTCCCTTATGTAGTTTTACTACAAAATTGTAACAATTCTTTACTGTGGCGCTCTACACTTGACTCGTTTTTTTTTTTTAATTTGCACTTAAACCGTTTTATTTGTGACCCTCTTATTTGTTAATACAATAGATTTGATGATACAAGCAGCATATTTAAAAGTGCTATTTTTATCTTTTGTCACAATGTCCTAAAATATATTAATTTTTGATAAACAGAATTCGTATTGGAAACTTCTGCAAAGCTCCCTCAATATCATTATTATTATTATTTAATGATTTAGAATTAGCGTAGCTACTTGTAGTAACGGGCGATTTTTTTTAGTGTAAAAAAAACATTCGTGACATGTGTCAATGCCAAAAATGCTCAGTAAGGTTTGCCATTTCACCATGAATAGACTAACAAACGAACAACGCTTGCAAATCATTGAATTTTATTATCAAAATTCGTGCTGTGTGAGAAATGTGTTTCGTAAATTACGTCCACTTTATGGTCGTCATAATCAACCCACCGAACAGGCTATTCAAGCTGTTGTGACCAAATTTCGCACCAGTTTCACTTTATTGGACAATAATCCACTAACCCGTATGCGAAGAGTGCGTACCGAGGAAAATATTGCTGCTGTATCGGCCAGTGTCAATGTAGATCGCGATAGGTCAATTTGTCGCCGTAGTCAACAATTGGGCTTGTGTTATTCGACCACCTGGAAGATTTTACGTAAGGAGCTCGGTATGAAACCATACAACATACAGCTGCTGCAAGAACTGAAGCCAGGTGACGTACCACAACGTCGTTTGTTTGGTAGATGGGCCTAGGAAAATTGGATGAAGATCCATTTTTCTATCGAAAAATTGTCTTCAGCGACGAAGCTCAGTTTTGGCTCAATGGGTACGTCAACAAACAGAATTGTCGAATTTGGTGTGAAGAGCAGTCAGAGGCAGTTCAAGAACTACCAATGTAGCCTGAAAGATGCACTGTTTGGTGCGGTTTGTGGGCTGGCCGCATCATTGGACCGTACTTCTTCAAGAACGATGGAAATCGCGACGTTACAGTCAATGGAGCAAGGTACCGTACGATGATTACCAACTTTTTTTTTGCCCAAAATGGAAGAATTGGACTTGGTTGACATATGGTTTCAACAAGACCGTGCCACATGCCACACGGCACCCGATACCATGAACCTATTGAGAGGCGAGTTTGGTGAGCAATTATTCTCACGTTTTGGAGCAGTCCATTGGCCGCCATGATCATGCGATTTGACCCCACTACATTATTTTTTGTGGGGATACGTGAAGTCTCTCGTGTATAGGGACAAGCCAGCCACAATTCCAGCCCTGGAAGACAACATTACAGCTGCCATTGGTGAGATACCGACCGAAATGCTGGATAAAGTATGCCAAAATTGGAGCTCACTCATGGACCACCTACGGCGCACAGTGGATCGAAGTTGGTTAAAAATCTGACATAGCGTAAAAAAGCCAATCTTCCAGAATCATAATAAAATGTGTATAAATGTATAGTAAAATAAGCATTAGATATGGAAATCACAATACAAACAAGTGGATTGACGGAATATCGAACAGAAGCAAACCTGAAAGTACATGTTGGGAGATGTTACGCTAAGAGTGTATTTCGACCGTCCTCTTCAACTACTAAAATCTTTGGAACTAGAAATGATACGAAACTGCAATTTGCTCAGAATATACACTAACTATGTGTAATTCAACCGGCAAAATATTAGCAAATCATATTTGTAATTAACTATACAATTACCATTTCTTGAAGATGGTGTTCTATGACTCTAAATTTTAACTTCTATTAGCTTTTTAAAAAAATGCCCAAATTTGCCCAGAAAAAGGGAAACTGTTTTGTCATCTAGGATCCTTCTAGTACTTGCTCCAGCGATTTCAGCTGCTACTTCGCGCAACTTTTTGAAAAAAGACATTTTGTTTATCGCATTACCGTTTCTAGCATTTTCATAAATGCATGTTAATTAATATTTCTACGAAAAATTTGTTAAGTTATGCCATTTCAGTGACTAACATTCGATGTATGTTTCATAATCCCTTAGTTCTCGGATTAAAAAAGGGTATAAACCAATTAGCATAATTATGAATGTCGGTCATATACCTACATTATGTGATCAAATATGCTATTTCTTTAATATGCGCTGCATTTATTGTATTGTTGACATTGTGTTATAATATTAAGTTAGAATTGTGAAATGTGCTGTGTTAGTTTATAATAATCGATTAATAGAAGATAAACAAAATGGGGTATCTTTCTTTATATACTTGGCATATTTGACTTCTTCGGTTCGCGTACACATTCTAAGAGTTATTCTACATCTAGTTGGATTGTAGCTAATATGAATACAATTTATGTTTTACTATAGGTGCACATAAACAGGGAGATTATTTATATCATTATCATAAATGTATCAATGTACTTACTGGTTAAAGGTAATAAATATATCACAGAAAATTAACACATCTACTCGCATAGTAAAAATATGTGGGGGAACAATACAAAATATTCTAAGTGAATTGACATTTGTCTCAAAATGATGATTCGACGGTAGTTCTGGGCTAAATCCATATAAACAAACATTTAAAAATACGTTCTGTGACAAACGATACAAGCATGTTTATATCCAGCTATAACAGCTTAAATAACCATCCTAGATGCAAATGTAATCAGAAGATTCGCCATAATCTGACAAGTGATTACTACAGGGAAAGAAATTGATTGCGAGAAGGAACAGCTGAAAAATTTATAAATGTATATGGTTTATACTATATGCTAGCCCACATACATAATATTCTATTGTATGGCGCAGATATCATTCAATATGTTAGTTCCTATAGGCAAACTTTCACAAGAAACTGCTGAAGCTCGAAATAAATATCTTAGAAGCTTCAGGGCAAAATAGCAGAAAATGCAGCCGTTCAGCTACTAACGAAGATATTTTGAAACGACTACTTATCACATTGGATCCATATATTTCCTATTCAAGACGAACATTAAACGAACATACAAGAAGTGAGTTATTACCAGAAGCTGTAGAATTATTAATTCTTCACCAGCAAAATTGAAAATTGTGTTAAGTGTAAAGTAGGTAATGCCACAGTTTATCAACGACCTGTTATCAAGAGAGGGAAGCGAATTGTTTTACTATATACAAAAACGTTTAGAAGAAATTTCTATTAAAAACAGAGATACATAATTTTACATTATATATGCTCTTTATCTCTGCTGTAATAGTGTCGATATATTTAATCTATTAAGATACCAAAGCACATGTTTCTATCTTAAATGTATTTAGTGCTCAGAATATTTTCCTATTGTATAATATTGTAGTCTACATTATAAGTTCCATCACACAGAAACAGCTACGAAACTTATATCTATATCAACAAATACGCTATTTCTTCGATTATGCAGTCTGAAATACTATATACTTTTAGCTTCATTTTCATAAACAAGTAGTGACGGTACAACAATATTTTTTTTACTCGAGGTAATATACAACCTTACCTATTCGACAAAATTTGCTTTCTTTGATCAACATTAATTTTTAACCAAGTTATTACCATTTCAGTCAATGTCCGCTTTTTACCGCCTTTCGATCCACTGTGCGGCGTAACCGCGGGCAACGTTTACATGAAATAATCTTTAAAATTGTCAACATTTTGGGCAAAATAAAAACAAGAAGAAATAACACAGTGTTTTATAATTCACTGGGCGAAAAGAGGTGCTGTTCTACTGTAGTTTATTTTATCTTTGCAATGATTTTATACATCCGTGCTATAATTTTGTTTTTTTTTATATCCACGACATTTAGAACTGTATTTATTTAAATGTACTGGGCAACTTATTATATATATAACATAAAAAAGCAGGTAATTATTCATCCTTATTGTGCTTATTGTGATCGTAAATATACAGCAATGCTTTATTAATGACGGAGAGCTAATTGAAAATCGTGGGGTTTTAAGAATTCTACTTGTCATTGAAGTACTGTTGCTATTGATGTATAATTTATTTACTCTAACTAAAATATAAAAGCATGCTAATTATAACATTATTTAGGTACCTGTTACAATAAATTATTTGTACTATAAATATAATTTTAACTTTCTTACAATATTTAGAAATTCAGCTTGAAGATTGTTTAACACATTTTTTTTAATATTGTTTAACATACCAAATAGTTTAATAACAATAAATTCATATTCCGCGTTATGATTTTGGTTGAAATAGCTTTCTGTAAAAGAAACATGCAAGCGTACAGGTAATAGAAAGGCTTTGCGTGAGGGCGTTTTATTAATACCGATGTATAGGAGTGCGTGATTGTTAGGTTTGCGCCACCATAGGTAGTGTATTTTTAAAAATAGGTATTTTCGTTCAGCTATATATAAATGTCAACTCGACCAATGACTTTGTAATTACTTATTTTTTTTGCGTTTAGTTAAATATATTTGTTTCTTATTAGTTAAATATGTTGCTTAAGTATTGTCTTTAGTATTTGAAAGATAAATAAGATTTCAATTCTTCGATGTCTAACAACATCATTTTGATGACTATAGTGCTGTGCTACAGCAAAATTGCGATAATTTTATGTTTTTGATTTAACGATTTTTTTAATGACTTGTGTCTCTTGTGAAACGTTTCCCTGTGGTATCTCAGACGTACTTAAAAATTAACAGAAAAATCAACGAATTTGTACCTACCAAATATTTGGGGGATATTGGGAACCCCGCTCCTTCGTTGATAATTTTTGTTATAGTTTCCCAGATATTTAAAGAAATCTAAAAATCGAATAAATCCTTGGGGAGAGGAGGGGTACTAGGATACCTTTTTAGTCTCTGTAGGGTTTAATCGAAATCTCAAATTTCGGATTGCAGATGTTTCCTTGTAGGTGTGCATATATAGAACCTATTTAAAGCATAGGTATTCAAAACAAACGGGCAACGCCAACCATAGTAGCTTACAGATAATGGTTTATTGCAAACGTAAAATGAAATATACACTTAATGGCTTGCAATTAGAATATGTATTTACACGCAGTGAATTTTCATTTAGAGCGTTGAAATGGCTCTATATTAGAGTTCAGGTAATGAATAGATAGTGCTGAAGGTAATATTTGGTACATTTGTAATTCAGAAAACTATACAATGACATTTGAACTTAATGATATATATTCTTACTTTTGGTTTTCGAGCAGATAAGGAGAATAAATTTTAAAGAGGTTAAAATTATATTACTATTTTTTCTTGTATGTCATTTTATTTGAAACTCCTTTAAGCGGTGTTTGAAGAATTAATCGTGAGACTTTGTATTTCCATTTTAAGAGGTTAAACTATACAATTGAAGATAGGATGTTTTTGAAGAGAAGCCTATAACTATTAAACGATTGATAATAGTATATATTAGGCTCATTCATATGTTTTTGAAAAGTAATGGTTTCGTTTATTGTTACAAAGATAATTATTTCATTTTTATTTAGATAAAGCATTATGCTTATCAGGCACCTATGCAGACCCAAATCTCCCTCCTAATCATCATTACGACCCCGGAAGAAATCGTAATTGACCAGAGTGAGATTTTAACCCTGGGCTTCACGATTGATAGCCAAGTGTGCAAGCCACTGAACTATCAATTAAAATTTGTTTGTTTGGTTGTATATTGTTGGGCGTAGCTTCGGGTTGTTGAATACACTTTCACACTTCTAGCCGCTGACATTTATGTTTTCCCTATTCACAGGTACATCCACGGACACCCAAAATGTCCGGTCTAAGTCACAGTGTGGGCACAACGTTCCATGCACCCGACTTGCACGTGGCGTTCAGACTACGCATTAGACAGGACATTTTGGGTCTCCGTGAGTGTACATATGTACGTCTAACCATGGTATCTGTATAACAACAGCCTAAAGGCTTATTGTGCTCTACCTATTCTTATTAAAGAAACAACTCCAGTATACCTACTAGTGCCCTGTACAGACTGTACATGGAGTAGACTGTATCCCTTTGTTCTATCTTTGTCTTGCCCGAATAGCAACAAAACATGTTGCTTTAAATATTTTACAATTAAAGAATGGTGACCGATATACATGAATTTTATTTCATCAATTTAAATAAATGTTTACTTTACAACGGCAAACTTGAAATACTGTAATTTACTAAACAGGATAGTTTGCACATTGAGTTTATAGTGTGTAACAGGTATTTTAAATTGAATAATCATCGTTTATATCTCTAATAATGTAGATGAAAGTGCTTTACCGTGATCCATTGTAATAAATTCAACTTAACACGTTTCGCATTTTAAAGAAAGTTTATCGCTATTGTGCTTTTTATTGCGCGATACGGATTTCTAATTACTAAAGCTTCTCTATATTATGTACACACTATATTAAATAGGTGTGAACGACCGGACATGCAGATACATATTATATACATATACGATCTTTTTACTTGCAACACGGAAGTTAAACACGTATTTGTCAACCATAAGGTTTCACTTAGCTTATATTACATTTCGATAGATAGAGTTCTAATATATTTCATAAATATACTGCGCCCACATTTTCAAAGTAGAAATTTTCCGTAACGTACGCTTTAACACCTATTTAAATATATCTACAGAAAAATAAACACATGTACCCAAAAAAACACATATGTAAACATTACAGATTTCGAATTTAGGACATTCTGTAAATGTTCGAGATATAAATAAATTACTTGGTCAAATTCCGAGAAAGTATTTAGTGAACCAAATAAAATTACAGCAATAATAAAAACGCGATAATTATTGAAAGTATGGTATTATTCTTTCCAGCGTGACTTCAATTTGAAATTGTTCTTTTAATAATAATAAAGTTTCAAGCAAAAATATATACATACGTTAATGTTAAGTATAAAGCATAAGTATATAGCAATAATATTATAAATATAATGTATAAATAACTGGGAACGTTAAATATAAATAACAAAAAATATACTATTACAAACAACACAAAGTAGAAAAAGAAAAATAAGAGAAAATAACTTCACGAAGGTGTTTTAAATATGCATCGAGTAACCCACGAATGGTGCAATTAAAAATATCGATAGTTGGATTAATATTCGTAAGCAATTCACATGTATCTCATTTGTACTTTAAATAGAAGATTTGAATAGGATTTGGTAATGAACAATGCAACGGAACAGCGTGTGGACTACCTTGGCACTGAAAACGATATATTACTCACAATCAGTATAACAGAAAATAAGAATATCATGTACAACATTTAACAAAAACTTAAGCCCTTGCATACATAGTCTCGTAGAAAGTTAAAAGTAAGCTATGAGGGAAATCTCGTCCAGAGTGAGCACCGCGTTCAAAAAATAAAAGTATTTTAAAAATTTTCTTTGAACGTTTTCCGAAAGAAGTATTATAATTATGACAAGAACGCTAGATCCTCGTTCGCCAGTTTCAATCTCACCAAGGTGTTAAACAATGCAGGAAATGTGGCCATATGATGTAATTGTTTTGATGTGGGCAGGACAAAAACTAACATCCTATTGATGCAGGAAATCACATTGTATTGTTAGAAGAACAATTGAATATTACTCCGAGATCTCTCACCCCAGACGGAAGACACAAAATCTTGTTTTCGAGTGTGTTTTGTTCGGATCCACTCCTTGGAGACTCGACACCTCTCGGCGGCCATATACTATCATCAAATATTTTTTTCTGGCAGATTTCCTTACTTATTAAATGTAGGTAATATGATTATAACTAGAGTGGTGGACTTTCGTCAGCGGGCCAGGCCAGTACTAAGTTTCATATACGTGACACTAGCGTGTAACGCAAGTATACAGTACAGTATCGGGAAAGAGTAAAGCTAATTCATTTATTTAACTATAAATTATATTACATATAAGCCATTTTCCTTATTTAAGTAGCAGAAAGGGTATAGGACTCCTGAAAAGTTTGGAGCATTAAATACATATGTTTCCAGATTTTTCTCGCTGAACCACATTCGTCGCGATGATAAAATATGCTTATATTTTGACGTTCAACATCTGCGGATATTGCTCGGAACGCTGGTTTATCCAGTATATATAATATTCATATTACTTACAGTGAATAGTTTGTCTTACTACTGTTACATAATTGACTTTACTTACCATAATTAAACTGTGTAACTGCTATAATAAGAATGGCACGTACTTCAAATAAATTATATATTTAAAGGTATATTTTTGTATAGCTATCGTTATTGGCTTGGTTTAGTAGACTTAAATCATTTTTATGCAATACTGGTCCACTTGAAATCACACACAACAATAATTGTTAACTTATTACAGAATACTGTATACTGTCTTAATTAATAGTTGTTCTATTTTATCTCAAATGGATTAATATTTGATCACACAAAAATATGTATATATACAAGCCAATAAGTACATCAACAAGAAGAATTTTTAGAACTTTTACGCGCACCAGATGAAGTTTACCATAATAGTAAACTTACTGAGATCAACAATTTATGATGGATATTATGTTATGTGAAATTACATAACGAATACAAAATAGCTATATCGAATAATAACATGTTTTATTAAGTACACATTAAACAAAAAAGAAATTGCACAGGATTTCCGAAAAACATTTCCGCTAATTTACGGCTATAGTAAATACCACACATTGTCGTTATTTCCAGTAACTGGTTATCTGCAGTCATTGATATTGTACTGTTAAAAAACTGAGTAAAATGTTATACAAATGCAATAATTGTAATACCATATATATAGATAATGTTAAAACAATAAGATCTTGGAATCAGTTGCATACCATAATATGCGATTCTTTGGTAGTTAATATGTAAAACTGTATACGTAAGGTATAACATATATATGGAATAATAATCGCCCAATCCCCACGACTCTAAGGATAAATATTCCATACTTGAAAATATAAAAAACCTCCACTACATATTCACCAACCACTATCATTAGAATCGTTAAGCGCGTATCGACAAGTCCATAACCTATAACCAACGCAACGCATAAACAACGCGCAAAAATGGCGCCGATCTAATCGACCATATCCGAACATTTGCGATTGAAAATTTTGGTAATTATCCCAACTCACTGACTATTGCCCTTTAGTTAATGCCTATTAATATGTTTTAGTATTTGAGATTATTTCACAGTGTTAGAAACCTTACTTTACTTACTCGTAATGTTTAGACCAGTGGTTCTCAACCTTTTTTCGCCTAGCGCCCACTTACTGGATTTTGTATAGATCCCAGCGGCCAGCCGCACAAAATCGCGAAGGGACACGTCATGGACTACGACTATGGATTATGGACTAGTTAACCTGGGCACAGTAATTAAAACAACGCCCACTGGTGGGCGCTACCGCCCACGTTCAGAACCACTGGTTTAGACCATTAATTAGAACTAACTAAGTAATTATACTTATTAAAAAAAAAATAGTTGTCAGTAATGTAAAATGCTAAATATATTGTCCATTTGGACCATTTTTCTCAGTGTTGTAGAAGAATCACTTCGGTATTTCAGATTGGTTGTAAAATACGGAACACTTTTGAAGAACATTAAAAAGCCAAAAGTTTGGTCAAATTGTAAACATCTTAAAAACCGTTGTATTTGCATATAAGTCCCCTAGTGTTGGTTATTGATGTGCACCTGGCTTCAATTGAGTTATAATAAGTTACGATAAAAACACAGTATACGGATGGTCTGAAATAACTTGTGTTAATGTATTAGGGATGTTATTGATTGTTTTCATCTTAAAGAATACATGAATAGCCTTAATCTAATTTAAAGTGTAAATATAATTGATAGGTATAAATTACTTACACGGACTATGCTAATTATACGTACATATTACCTTACGTAATTCATGCTAAGTGAAATTAAATAGTTTTCTTATTGGCTCTGATGGGGGCTTTCCGCATTCACTACCTTAAATATAGTTATATCATTTGAGCTAATCCAATCGTATAATCGTTAGTATCGTGACTGTCGATAACAAGAAAACAACAAAAATGAAACTAGCACCCAATCTTTCTGTTATTACTTGAATGCACAAGTAACGATTATACACATTTAAATTTAATTAGTCACAATTCATTGATTATTTTTGTTCAGAACATTATACCGAAAGGGTATTTCTTGAGGAAATATTTTAACTATCTAGGTAACTAAATTAAGGAAAATAAGATTCAAGTTCGATTTTTATTTGTTCCCTTTGAATTCGAATATTTAAAGGTACTTTGTCCAATATTCCTTCCAGACGGTCTTTCAAAAAAATGGAAATATTCTTTCACAGTAAGGCGCTCATTTAATACAAAATACAATAGCCTTATTTTGTATTAAATGAGTGCCTTACTCTGAAAGAATATTTACATTTTTTTGAAAGACCGTCTGGAAGGAATATTGGACAAAGTACCTTTAAATATTCGAATCCGAACTTTCTTCCAACATTGGATTAACTAAACACCCTCCTCCTCATCCCCTCCTTAATAAAAATCTACGAAATTCTCTGAATACTCATTCGAGATCTAAAGAAAAACCGAAAGCGAGGTGAAGATTAATTGATAATAAAGAACAGTGGATGAAAGTTGTAAACATGCTAAAGGCACATCAATACCTGTAGGGAAAGTAGAAACAAACATGGACTAATCCATTAATAATTTTTTTTTTTTTTTTTTTTTTTTTATTTGGGAGGTGAAATGCCTTTACGCACAACGTGCTGGACTCCCTCTAGAGAGGACTACCAGCTAAAACACCCCGCCATCTCCTAGACACCAGCCCGGAACCGTTCAACACATTACTTCGAGCTGGGTCTGTTTATTTGACTGTATAAGGGCCACACTTCGCTTTATGGTTCAAAAAGGGGAACCAACACACAATACATACAGTAAGTTGATGGGGCTGTATATGGGCCACTCACCGTTTTTGGTTCAATAGGGAACCACAATAAATAAATAGGGCAAATAAATATCGACCGTTCGATACTCTATGTCGCGTCTAAATCGCCTTTCTTTGTGCGCAGAACATATTGCACGTACCGAGAGAAGGCAGTCCAAGAGTCCTCGTTCTCCATCATTTTAAAAACAATCGTGTCTGGCGAAAGTGAGCCAACTGCGGCCTCGACCGTGTGTCTCCATTCTGCCCATCTTCGACATACGAAAAAAGTATGGTGGGCGTCGTCCGGTTCGCCGGGACAATATAGGCATACTTCAGAATCCATCTTACCAACACGGTGGAGGTAGGATCTGAAGTAGCCGTGGCCGGTAAGAAATTGGGTGAGGTAGAAGTCAACCTCACCATGTGGTCTCTCGATCCATGGGCGAAGGCGCGGGATCAGTCTGGCCGTCCAGCGTCCTCTCCCGTCACTCTCCCACAGCCGTTGCCATGCTACCAATGTGTGGTCCCTTTCACCAGAGGAGCTGTCCTCTCCAGTTTCGCGTTTCCTGGCGTACGCGCGCTTCCTCTCCTGGGCGAGAAGTGCCACCGGAACTATCCCCGCCACCACGAGAACCGCGGGCTCCGAAACGGTGCGGTAAGCACTAGCAACCCGCAACGCGGCTCTCCTCTGCACTTGCGCCAATCTTTTTCGGTACAACTCCTTTCTAAGCGCGTCGGCCCACACTTCTGCACCGTACAGAAGGACGGACTGCACCGTAGCCATCAAGAGCTTTCTTTTGCTCGAGCTAGGACCACCAGCGTTTGCCATGAGCCTGCTCAAGTCAGCTGTCATCTTTGCAGCTTTATCTGCGCTGCGGAGAATCTGTGGCCAGAAAGTCATTTTCGTGTCCACGAACACTCCAAGGTATCTCACAGCGGGTCGCGTTAAAATCTCCGCATCTCCAACTCGCAAGGGTATGGTCGTTTCTATCCGTTTTTTGGAGAGAACGACAATCTCGGTTTTGTTCAGAGCGAGAGCCAACCCATGGCTCCCCATCCAGCGATCGATCCTTCTCATTGTCTGATTTAGCAGCAACTGCGCCAGCCCGACATCCCGCGCGGTGATGAGCAGCGCGATGTCGTCGGCATAGCCAACCAGTCTCACCTCATCAGGCATCTCGGCTCTCAAGAGGCCGTCGTACAGGATGTTCCAGAGATCTGGTCCCAAGATAGATCCCTGGGCAACCCCGGATGTCACCCTGTAGTCGCTCCGGCCCTGCGTTGTCTCGTACGTAACAGAACGCTCTTCCAAGTAGCTGTCGATCATTCGTAATAAGTAGGGAGGTACCCGAAACGAATGTTCCAGCGCATCCAATATGTCTTCCCATTTGGCAGAGTTGAAAGCGTTCTTCACGTCCAGGGTTACAAGGAGGACCACCCGACGCGAAAAGTGTGTGTGATCCTCCGCCCTGGACACCGCATCAGCTACCTCCTGTAAGGCATCTGCGGTGGATCTCCCCCGTCGAAAGCCATATTGATGAGGAGACAAACCTCCAGCATTCTCCACCGCTGTGTGCAATCTGGCTCGAACCAGTTTCTCCAGTACCTTGCCAGCGGTATCCAACATACACAAAGGGCGGTACGTGCTCGGATCATCCGCATCACCCTCCAATCCATTAATAATAATAATAATAATAGTAATAATAATAGGTGTTTATTGGCACCAGAGAGTTTACAAACAGTTCTTTTACAGAGCATAACAAAACTATGCTAAGTACACACATACGTACATACATACATACACACACATCCAAGTAACTCCTAATGACATGTGCAAGCCATACACAGGAGACAAAGTCTCAATTGTTCACTCCCCGACACCAAACGGTTCGAGATCAGCGACTTATTCGAAGCAACTGGTCTACCTCTCAAACCTTCCCGAAAAAAGAAAAGAAAAAAAAAACGCTATCAGAACCAGAACTAACCACAGTGAGGGTATCTATATGCAAGCCAGAATTAATTATAACCATATGATTCACAATAATATTGACGTAGCCGACAGGCGAAGGACATCGGATGCAACGAACGCAGATCAGACGGAGTACCATTATACAATCGCGCGATATTGTAAGAGAATGACCTTTCGAATATCTCCAGGTGGTGCCGGGGCGGCGTAAGCCGTCCCCTAAATCTAATGTTGACTGCGCTGAACATCCGCTCTGAAAGTAATCTTTCGATAGAGATAGCTGGGTTTTTTGTAAACAATGATTCTAAAATAAAATACAGTTGCAAGAAAATCAGTCCTGCGAGACATGTTTAACCACTTAGCTAATTCAAAAGGATGCGAAATATGGTCATAGCGACGAAGGCCGTATATAAAACGCAGGCACGCGTTCTGCACTCTCTGTACCCTTACTCTATCAGAACTGTCAAGACAAGAAAAATATACATTAATACAAAAGTTAAAATGCGACAACACCAGTGTCTCACACAACAACTTTTTTAAATTCACATCCAAGCAGTTCCTACTGCCATACAGAACCTTCAAACTATAAAATGCACGTCTTACAAGACAAGAAACGTGCTCTTTAAACCGAAGCTTAGTATCCAGAAGCAACCCGAAATTCCTGGCGCGCTCTGAGATAGTTAGTGCCTTGCTGTTAACGAAAATTCTTATTTAGTCAATAACTTTAGATTTAGTTTTAGCCCTGCCAAACACCAGGGCACTAGACTTTTGGGGATTAAGACGCAGCGAGTGTCGTAAAGACTCCACAGCAATTCGCGTCAGGTCATCGTTTATATTCTGGACAACAGCCGCAACGACATTAGAAGAAAACGAGTAATACAATTGCGTATCATCAGCATACATGTGATATTTACAGTAATTTAAGCATTTGATGATGTTAGCGGAATATATAGAATAAAGCAGTGGCCCCAAGATGCTACCTTGTGGAACACCCGACAAGACTGCCGACACAAATATTTGTGAGATTTACACTTTATTAGTCGGATGTTAAAATGACAGCTGTTTCGCCGTACAACGGCTTCCTCAGAAAATATACAATACAATAAACTAAAAGTAAACATACGCACAGCCTCCTATTTTTACAAACAACCTTTACAAAACATCAGTATTTAAAAAAATGTGCCTACGGTTTTTGGCTCTACACAAACACAATTAAAATCAAAACAGGTAATAACAAATTTAAAATTTTTAGAAAGAATCTATGAAATTTAAAACAACGTCAAAAATATTTACATAAGAAAGTAGAAAACATTTACATTTGAACTTTATAAGGGGAATAAATTTAATAATGGAGAATGATTAAGGTCTAATTTATCATTAAGTAAATCATCTGAAAATTTAAGTTTATTAATTTCAACTGCTTCTAATAAATCTAATTTTTTACTCTTGTTTTTTACATGAAGAATTTTGAAATTGTTATTAAAACTATGGTTTTCTTTAATTAAATGATTGGAATACGACGAATCATTTTTTTATATTTAAATGAGTACAAATGCTCTGAAATACATTTTTTGAAAGAACGTCCACTCTGTCCAATGTATGTTTTTGTACACGTGCCGCATGTTAATTTATAGACTGCCGACTTACAAAAACGCGTCGTTTTATCTTTATTGTTTTTTATGAACTTCCCTAAATTGTTATTAGTTTTATATGCAATTTTAATATTTTGTTTTTTTAAAAAATTTTCTAATATATTGGTTTCTTTACCTAAATAAGTTAATGTTTTGTATTTGTTGTTCTTATTATCTTTTGTAATCGGGTATATTTCTTGTATTGTTTTAGTTCGAATCTTTTTCAAAATTAATTGATCTATTATATTAGGGTCGTAACCATTATTGATTGCTATCTGTTTTATGATGTTGTATTCGTTGTTGAAATCCTCTATATCCATAGGTATATTCAATAATCTATGAATCATACTGTGGTATGCTGCTACTTTATGTTGTAAAGGATGATTATTATGTATAGTTGTGTCTATGTGTGAGTCTTTATGGTATATAGAAAATATCAACTGATTATTACTTCGTTTGATTGTTAAGTCTAAGAAATTAATACTTTTATTTGTCTCTTTTTCTATTGTGAAATTTGTGTTTTTATGCAGTGAGTTAATAAAATCCAAGAACGTTTTAAGTTGTCTATCCGTACCTGTGTAACAAACTAAAATATCATCCACATATCTGTGCCAAATGGACTAATCCGCTGCAATTTCTACAGAAATCTATAGTTTCCATACATAGCACTAAGAATAATATATCCATTTTAAATTTTTAGTTTAGAGAATTTAACTTCATCATTTTACAACAACATGTTTCAAATAGATACTTGCCTTGACACTGTTCATGCGCGGGTACCATTTATCACATTTATATTTTTCGGTTGCAGAATAATGACGTTTTTCTTTCATGAATTGTAAGATGGAGACTGCACATATCCCAAAATGAAGACCTACTTACCTTCGTTCTCTTTGTACAACAGTGTATACAAAAAAGGCCCTATTTGTTATAATTACTACCGTTCATATCTCGGCCGTTGCTTTTGGTTTATTTTGCTTGGAAATACCTTCAATGCAGTCATCGTTCTGAATTGAAAGAAAATGGATAGATCGAGGTATCGTTACCAGCCAGCCAGCTTACCCAGTTGGGATTTAGACGTTACGATCCGTATAACAATATAACTGCCATATACCTAGGACGCTTGTATTGCTTTAGTTTCTAGTGTGCTGAGTGTGCTTTGGTAACTTTATACATTTATTTATTTGAAATCTGCTAACAAATAAGGTCTCAATAAATAAACTAAATTCCGTACTAAATGTTTACTTAATCTAAAACATTTATAAGATCCACCTTCGATATCTCAAAGTGAACGCTCATATCACGGATGTTCTTTTGTTGAACTTTTAATTTGTTAAAAAAAAATACATCACAGAAAAATTTAAATCTTGCGTTTCACGTGCGTTTACTAATTGCTCAAGTAGCAGAACATTTAAAACATTATCAAAAACGGCCATTTTAATTTTACAGAACGAGTCGTCATAATAACTTGACGTTCACATAAAACGAGTCGCTAAATTTTATTGTTTACATGGATGTAAACGATGAGAGGTAAGTACATAGTTAAATTGCAGTTTGATACGGAATACCGATTAAGCAAACGATATAGACATCAGTCAATTTTAACGATACCGTTAACTGGTGTACAAGTGATACGGAATAGGGTTGTTTATTATTTCTGCAGATTGATCTGTGAGTTCTGGTTTATTTAGTCTTCTTTTATGAAGTGTAATAGTTATGTAAAGCATTGTTGTTATATAATTCTTTGTTTTTATTTTTTTTCCGGGTTTAATTAAACGTATCAGAATCAGAAAGATTTTAATTTTACATGCAGGGACTAGTTCCTAGTAACACGTTTTCGTACGTCACAACAATTTAAATGCATGTATTATGAAAAGAAATATGATCTCTAAAAATCAAGCCTAATAATATAGAAAGTTTATTGACAGTGTTGTGATTATTAAAAATAATTACGCATCCTTCTCGGCGATGGCAGCAATAAATGACTTGTGGGCTACTAATTTACTCCTTAAATGTATATTATATATCGTTGATTTAATCAATAGTTAATTATCCTTGCGTAATACTGTGGTATTTCTATAGAGAACAGGAAATTCACTGTGATTCTAATTACACAGTTGGCTTACAATAAACGCCGCAGTTCAATGTTGTTAACATTGTACAGTCTGCCGGATTGCATGATGATATTTACCTACTGTTTATTATAGTCGTATATATTTTAATATCAATATTCTTTATGTTTTCTCACACAAATGAGTTTTGCACTTTGAAAATAGAAAACTCATTTTCCTTCTTATCTAATTCAATTAAAGTTACCTATATATTTGAATTTATACTATAAATTAAAAAAAGTAACTGTTTGGCAAGTGTTTCGAAAAAAAAGTACTATTTTTAGTTCTCTAATTATATATTCAAACTGATATAACAACAATTAATATTTACATATTACTTCAATCGATATCTCACAATATAATCTTCTGTTACTTAATCTATGAAGTAAACCTTAAGTAAGAAATCTGAAAATATACTGCCATGCAATTTGTGATGCAGACGAGATTGTCCTAATTGCGTTTAAGCGATAGGGAAGCATTGCTGAAAATAGAATGAACCAGCTAGTAAAGAACAGCATGTTACTGGTACACATGTAGTGTACACAGCTGACTTACATCACTGGGAGTATCCTCGCCTAGCTGTTGGGTGTAATTCGTTTTGTACATTAATCAATCACCGTACTTAGTTGACGTACTTGTCATGGAGAAATTAGGAAATTTCTGTGAATTTTATAATATATTTGGATTGCTTTTTAAAAGTGCGTTAATACCTTTCTCATTGTTTTTAAAGGTATATCAATCGTATGTAGTTAATTACTATGTTGCATTCGTGTCGTAAAATTATTGTGTTGTCGATTGATCAGTTCATTAATTTCAGTTGTTATCTAATTGCAGGGTCAAAACGGATTCGATGACTTGCGAAGATATGTCAAACAAGGCGGCGATTTTTGTAAAGAATTGGCGACAATATTACATGAAAGGTAAGCAAGAATTTTACGGCAAAGGCGCAAGCCAAAGCATTTATCTGACCTGCTTATCGTTTAAGATGAATTATTAGTTAAAGTTAAACTTACTGAGATGAATCATCCTGTGTCTTCGTTTATCTATTTAATTGTAAGAATGTGCTCAGGGGTTGGAAAAATTACATAATATGTGTAGGCACTGTAGATTTCATGCAAATAATGAAAATAAATTGAGTAAAAATTATCTTCTAGTTCAATACATTATAAAGGTAGACTCTGATTGTTAAGAGGTTAACAGTAATTATTTGTTGGTCTTAGCAGCTTCCTTTAAGCATTGACTGGAAGTATACGTTTAAGACTGCTTTATCTATTCCCAAAATGTTGATCGTCTTCATTCTCTCTGTTTTTTACCTCTTCTACGGCCGTAAAGACAGCTGATATTTTTGCTTTTCTTTGAAGGTTTTTAGTTTTAGTCCTTGGATAGGGAAAAAGATAACTATTCTCTCCATCAGAGAAATGACGAGAAAAACATCCTTCGTCATTTCTCAATTTAAAAATTTACTTTGGTTAATACATGTGCATAACGTAAAAATGGTGATAATAAGATATTGTCTTATCTAATATTTGATCTTCTTATCTAAATAATTTCAAGGCTTTTTGGAAGGAATACTTTTTGTTTGTTGTGTTTAAAAAGTAAAGTTAGTCATAGATTTAGACAGGTTTACGTTGAAATCAAACGTTTTTTCAATCCACCCAGTTGTACTTTAAAGGCTGCTTTCTTCCATATATTTCGATAATTATTCATTTTGTGATTGTTTTATTTACGCTTAGGTCAAACATTAATTTTTATTTGTCTATCATTGTTGTTTCTATATATACAGTCTGTCTACAAGTTTCTTACTATTCAGCCCGTAAAATTCTTGATAAAAAGTTTTGAATCGTCGGAAACCGTAAATGTGTTAATAATAATTTAAACATATACTTTACAAAAAAACTCGAAATTTGTAAATTTGTCAAGACAGAAAACAAACATTCTTCAAAATCTCTACCACTTGTTTCTAAACAAGTAATAGAGAGGTAAAGTATTGTCATTTTTTTGTAATTTGCTCCAACAATTTGAAGTGTTTTTAAAGATCCGCCGGCATTACCACTTATTTCAGAATCAGGTTTTTACATTTGCTGACAGAGATTATGTATTTTCTTTGGTTTGAAGGTTTTTAGTTTCATTCAAAAATGTAATGTATTTTAAATTTAAGAAAAATCTTCAATTCAAAGTGTAAAGTACGTAAAAAAGAAATCTTAAAAATAGTTTTTAATAGAGCCAAAGGTTGTTAGCGTTTCCTCCTAAGGTTAAATTTACAAATTTCGACTTTTGTTGTATATGTTTCCATATTATTAAGTTATCATTAATGCATTTGGGTTTCAAACAATGCACAACCTTTTAACAAAAATAATCGTTTTGAGAAACAAATAAAAAACGGTTTACTTTTGTAGACAACTTTTTGAGACATACATCTATTGTTGCATTAATACTCATCCCAAGTATTCTTTCTTGAAAACTTTACGAAGTTTTCTTAAAAAAAAAAAATTTTAGAATGCCTGAGTATTATAATGTCCCGTCATTTAACGCATTTTCTGTTTTTTCTTCTCGGAAAATCCCATGTTATTGCAATGTTTGATATACGAAGCAGAGGTTAGACACCATCGGGTTGGGCAACCTTTCAGTGCGGATGATACAATACATCAATAGATGTCAGTGTCTAGAAGTGTCAAGTATTTCATAACCTCAAGCTTTGCTCAGCAACTGACAAAACAAGCATGCCCATAGAATGTAGTATTACATATATGCATTGAATAACCTGACCGGAATGTTGACTCTCCCGGCTAACCTGGGACCGCGTTTTACGCCGCCTTCTGGCTGTGTTGTGATACTAAAATTATGGCGCGAAGTTTGAATACCGATATAATTTGAATTGGTACTTTAAATTTGTATTTAGAATTTTATAAATAAAAAAAAACTGACATTTTTTTTAATCTCTTTATTAATATTACAAAAATACAATAACTTTGTCCGTGCTCTGGACATGAAATTGTACAATGCAAATGTTTTAAAGGATGTTAAAAATAAACTGCATGTTGGATTTGTATTACATCATGGCTACGAATGAGATTCTCCATGGCATCTAAAAACCATATTATTTCTGCTGATCCCTTTGCTTCTTGAAATGATTCCATATCTAAGTAATAAGAGAAAGCAAAAAAAAAATCAATTCGTACTAAAAGAATTTTATAACTTACTATTTTCAACAAAAAATCCCATTAGTCCTCCCACAGTTTCGCTTAGTTGTTTCATATACGCCCTTTATAGGGCAAGACTCCTACCTAACGTTATGTGTTTAATGGTCAATATTTTGGGCCAGTGACAGTTAAAGGATTCATTAAATGTGGATAATAAAAGGAATAATTTCTTGGTGATAAACTTTAAAATCGAATCCTCTGTATTCACTATTTCGATTTCTCTAAGTGCTCCTCGCTTCGTTAATTAGCAAATTAGTTGCGGCTTGGTTATTCGTACCTTGGTCGCACACTGTAGCCACTGGGATGGATGCAACATGGATAGAAATTTGAATTAAAGGTGTTGCACTTTCATAAAAAGTAAAAAAAAAACAGTGATTGCTTGCAGATCTGCCAATTGCAATTGCTGTTCTTTTCCAAAATTTACGAAGCCTTCAATAAAATCTCTCCTCCTCGAGTACTGTAAACCTGGTTTCTTCGTGTGTCGCAATTTGTAATGCATAAAAAACGATTTCTTTCTTGAAAGTTCCTCTAAAAAAGCTACAGAAACAATACCCATACTAAATGCTCGCTAACAAAATGTTTTATTAATATATTACCTGGCACATTTTAAGTTGGAAGTGAATTCCTAATAAAATATTTTCCATTTCGACATTATGTGATAAAATGAGAGGTACAAACAAACTTATTTTCCGAAAATTTCGCGCATTTCAATCAGAAATAACAAAATGATGCCTAAAGATTAAACTGATACTAAAAAATTGCGTCAACAGGACCGTTTGCTGTTTATAGTAACGACGGTTATTTTACATAGCAACAACCAGCTGAAACTGAAATAGAGCTCTATTAGTACCACACGATACCTTCGAGGCGGCGTCCTAATATTTCCCCACTCCTTAACCAAGAAATCGCACCCCTCTGAGCATGCCCTTCTGTCATCTTGATGATCGCATATGGAACAATATGGAGGGACGATTTTTTTGGCTTTTCCGTAATTTGGAGGACCAAATTTACATTTCGGCATTACACCTAATGCATTTTTTAGAGTTTCTCTGAAAAAGATGATATGTACCATACTCATGAAACTGTGATGTCTGGTATATTGATAGATTAATCATGTCAGAACCCAGGAACTACTAGAATATGACCGTGTAATGTCAAAGTAATAGCTTCTGTCTTTACAGGTCACTGCAAACTTATAAATCACCTACACAGAATCGGACTCTCTGAAGAGATTGAATGCCGGCTGTGTTTGGAAGATGAGTGAGACAGTTGAGCATATCTTCTGCCACTGTCCTGCCACAACGAGAATCAGGTATGACATCTTTGGGAAGGTTGACCTTTCTTTAGACGACCTGAAAACGACCTCATTCAAAAAGATTCTGAGCTACCTTAAGGGCCTGAATTGCATGGATGAACTTTAAAGATAACATCCGCTTTACAATAGGCCCTAGCGGCCGCGGTGGGCGGGACGGATAATCGACCCATGCGGATGCTATCTTACCTCTATATCAATATCAATCAATATTAATAGATTTAATTCCTGAAATAATGAAAAAAGCCCAACATTGAAGCTACGATCAGGTTAATTACTAGGTAGAATCATCAAATCAATATACCTATTTAACTATTATCTTGTTTCAGATCAGAGGCTGAAACACAATATGCAAAAAGCCTATCCAAACTTAGCAATAAGTTGACTAGAGCATGCAGGGAGGGTGTTGGAGGTTTGAACGAAGCCTGGAGAGCGGTCGCCGTAGAAATGGAATCACGGGCTGAGACTCATAGACTACTAGGTGCAGCGATATTAGAAGATTCCGCAAAGCCTCTCCGAACTCTCTCAGAAAATCAACATCGCGCTAGGAAGCAAGCCGAGTCTGTCGTTGACAAGGCGACGCGAAACTTGGCGGATTGGAGAACGGCGGAAGCAAAAAGTAAGAAAAATAGTCACACCTGCGCTCGAGAGAACGAAAAACTCCAAGACGCCATGTTGGAAAATAGGTATGTAACTTTTACTTGTAGTGAACTCTTATTGGACAACACAACTTTGATTTATGCCACTAGGATAGTAGACGATACTGCATAAAATAATTGAATAAATGTTTAATTTTAGTTTATACGTCGTATAATAAACGCAACAGTATCCTCTTAATATACATGACGGCGCATTCTTGTGGGGAAGCTCAATATATCCGTTATTATAAAAGTTATAAAAAAAAAAATTATTGAGAAAAGGTGTAGGTATTTTTAAGCTTCATATTCTAAAATTTGTTACACATATACAGGATGTTTCATAACGCTTTGCCAGGCTTAAGTTACATTTTCTTAAATGGAATGCTATACTTTTTGTTTGAGAGCTTCCTCAAATAGGGTTTGCCACATCTCTTCCGAATGGTTAAAAAGTTATGACCATTTTTACGTTTAAATTAAGGTGTATTAAGAGAGTTAGTTCTAAAAAAGAAATTTCTGGTATACAAGGTGAGTCAAAACTCGGATCCTTAATTACAGCTTTAAACTTAAATAGAACACCCTATTTTTTTTATGATGTTTCGATAGATATTTATCGGCTCTTTCATTTTTGTTAACCATTCCCTATACCTAACCCTTTTGCTTTAGTAGATATTTCAAATTAAAAATGAAAATTGCTTTTGTTTTGAAATTTTATTAATTAACAAGTTACACGCGGTGCGTTATCGATAAAAGAAAAAGTATATTAACAAAATTTTCCAAATGTTGACGTTTCTTAAGATTTCTGTATCAATACTCCAAAAGGCTTCTCTTCTTTCCATCATATATTCTGGTGTTGTTGCCGATACTTGATACCCACGATCTTTTATGTAGCCCCACAAGAAAAATAATTTTTGTCAAGTCCGAGAATCGAGGTGGCCGTACGTCTTCCAACCCCCCTGTTGAGAAACGTTGTATGGAGGTAGTTATGGATTAATGCAATGTTATGAACCGGAACCCCATCGTAGAAAAAGCACATTCCTTGACGTATGTTTAGAGGTACATTTTCCAAATATAATGGTAAAATGTTCTGAAGAAAGTCCAAATAAACTTGACCATTTACTCGTCCACCAAAGAAATGTGGTTCAATAACGAAATTTCCAACTATGCCACCACAAACATTCAAAGGCCACCTAGTTTGGCTATGGACTTATGCTATGTGTTATATGCGGATTGTCGGTAGAATAGTAATCAAAGTTGTGTTTATTCACGCTTCCATTTCTATCAAATGTTGTTTCATCTCCAAAAAGGATACATTCAACGAAATCTACCCGATTATAGATTTGTTGTTGAGCCCATCCGCAAAACGCAACTCTACGGGTAAAATCTTCGTCCAGCAACTTTTGGTGTAACTGACTGTGGTATGGACGGTATTTGTGCTTTTTAGTATTCTTTAAACGAACCTTCGCCCAATATTTTGTTGCTGCGCAATTTCACGTTGACTACCATGTGGATTTTTTATAATATTAAGTTAATTTTCCGGGGTAGTCCAAATTTTTTCCCTTTCACATTTTTCGTACTTTACTGAACCAGAACGGTTGAAACGGTCGATTAACTTTTCTCGGTTCATACTTTTTTTTTTTGCAAGAAGGCAACTGTTCGAAGGTTCTCCTAATATCCAAATCATATTTGTTAATTCCTCAACTGAATAGTTCCTGTTTGAAATGTATCTTTCATTCTTAATTTGAAATATCTACTAAAGCCAAATAGGGAACGGTTAACAAGAATGAAAGAGCCGATAAATATCTGTCGAAACTTAATAAAAAATATAAGGTGTTCCATTTAAGTTTAATGAGAAAGTTAAGGATCCGAGTTTTGCCTCAGCTTGTACACAAGAAATTGTTTTGTGTTAAATTCTCGCATCAGTGAAAATAGAAGACGTACCCAAACTAAATAATTGGGCGAAAAAAGTCGTATTTTTATAACCGGAACTAACCCTCTTAATACACCTTAATTTAGACGCAAAGATGATCATAACGTTTTAAACACTCGGAAGAGATATGGCAAACCCTAAATGAGGAGGCGAAAGTAAGCAGATTTCAAATACGTTATTTGTAACTATTTTAGAATATGAAGCTTAAGAATACCTAGGTACGCCTTTTCTTAATAATTTTTTACTTTTATAATATCGGATATATTGAGGTTCTCCACACTAATGAGCCATCCTGTATAGTTATAAGTATAAGTTGCATTTTTTGCTTTTTACCCTGAATATATACTGAGGGCAAACCAAAATTAAAAGTTCATTCAATTATATTGGCATTATAAATAATTCAACGTTTATAGCGCGAACATTCCACCATTTATGTTATGAGATATACGGCACACAGCATTCCGTGGGATTATTTATTTTTCTTATCTTTTGAGTTGAAAAACTATGGTTAGACAAATAAAAATAGCATTAAAACTTATAAACTTTTCGTTTTTATGTTATAAGCAGAACTTCTGGTATATTATGGCAAATGAGCGCTTATTAAATTATAAAAATGGAGCTGCATTTATATTACAATCAAACAGAAATATTAATAAGAAAATCTTAAACTCTTATTTATTTTGTACTCTCTTTGTTTTGTATTGTAGCGATAACAATTATAGAACTGCAAATGGTGATATAATTAAAGTAACCTTGACGTCGTTTTTGTTTTTTAAAAGAGTATTAAGGTAGTAAATCACAAATAGCGACAAACTGATAAGCTTGGAGCTAATTGTTATGAGCTTTCGAGGAAAAATACTCGCAGTATAATACACGTTTGTGAATTTTTTCTATTTAAATTTAATAATATACAGTGTGATAAAATTACCCACAATACTCATAATTAGGCCTAGGATAATTATGCATTTGCATATTTTGAGCATTTGTAATTAATTAATGCATAATTTTCAAATTTTCCATGGTTAATAACCATGGATTAAATAATAATTATACAGTATTTTAAATGCGTTAACACAATCTACAGCTGCTTACAATGCGTTAAAACCAGGATACTTGGAAATACTTTGTTTACAAAACAAAATGTTTCAGATGAATCTATTTTAAGAAAGAAATGTTTCCGAGTTATATAAAAAAAAAACGACAATGAACAAATTAAGAGAAGAAGTAGAGGAACATTTTATTTGGGTGTCGTTGGATGAAACAACTGGTGAAAAACAAAGAAGCATCGCAAATTTTGTGTTTGGTAAATAAGGAGTTAATGAAGAAAAACGACAATGAAAGTTTTGGACAAAATGAATCACGCAACAGTCGCTGCTTTTTTTAACGAATCTAAAAATTTATTACGACCATTTGAGATATTATATAAAAAAGTGCTAGTGATTTGTAGTGATGCTGCACTATATATGTGTTGCAAGTGACCTGTTTATCACATGCTTTACACCGAGTTTGTACTCTTTATCCAAATGTTAATATGTTGATATCGTTTCTGAAAAAGATTCTTCTGGGATGTTACACTTCTTCCTGCGCCATTCATTACACGATTGACGTGGCTGTATATTATGCTGATCACATTGAAATTGTGAAGAAAATTGTTGATGAATTCGACTCTGAAGAAGCACAGGGATGTTGAGAAAAAAAGTTATCCGTGAAGATTTGATTTTTATTGGAGCTAATGCAGCGTGCATTTCGACCGCAATATCTGCGCTAGAAGCTAAAGGATTATTATTACAAGATAGTACTGCAATAGTAGAAGATATAGTTAAACATTTGACGAAATTCAAGAAAAATGATTTCATTAATAAATTAAAACGATGAGCTTTCAAAAAATACGCGTTATTAACAACTGAAGAATATAAGTGAGGTATAAAATGAAAGAAACCTCAAGAAAAAAATCATTTAAGTTGCAGTGACATTGCAAAATACGAATTTGTATCAATAGTGTCGACTCTCTGGAGAGAGTTTTTTTTTACAGTACAAAAATATTCTACTTGACAATAGGTGCAAATTTTCCTACTTTTGAAAAACTGTTACATGATTTTTCCTAATAGAAGTGGCTTTTAATGCATAATAATATAATATAAAGCAAACGATTTTTATTTAACGATGATATTTTGAGATCTAAAAAGGAAGTAATTATAATTGTTCATTAATTTTTTCCCTTATTAATTATTTGGTCTGAGTGTTATTTACCTTTATTTTTATTTGTTGCTTAGAAACATAAGCACTGTCGTTATTTGTAAAAGAATTTGAGAAAAGTGGTTCAGTGGAACTAACTCGCGACGTATAACTCCAAATAATCTTGGAGTAGTAAAATTTTAGCTGATGTTCATCACTTTGGGTCCAACCAGATGTAGCGCCTCCTTGTATCATATTTATAAAACAGGAAATGCTTTCGCCTGAAATAATGTTGCTATTAATAAATAAGATCATATCTTTAATAATAATATAATTTTCAAGCATCCTCGCCGTATTGCGTGAAGTTTCGTTTATCGCATGATTTGAAGTTAAACAAAATTGGGAGGGAATGTAGGAAGTTCAGCGACTGACATACTTTTTAATCCTAATCTCTTTTTTTTCTCTCCACAGGTTATCAAGAAGTACAAGTTTGGTACAATTAGCTCATATACATAAGTCATCATCGGATAAGGAAAATGCCAAAGTAAGTGAATGTTTAAATTATGGGTAATTTTACTTAAACACGAAAAATACTTCTTTGATCACGAGCTTTATTCGAATTTTTTTTAATGGTAATGTTGATTTTTGAATTATCTTTTATGAATATGTTATTATTTAATAATTAATTAATTTTAGCGAGATAAAGACTAAGGTTTAGTTGAAACGTTGCAATCTAAACAATATAAATAATTTAAACCGAATTTGTGCTCGAATTTTGGTCACTTATCCTTTGTTTTGATCACTTTTATTAATAAACTTTTCTAATAAAAGGATTCTAATGGCACTTCTACAATTTTGCTGTTTATTTTAAATCATGTAAAATACGTGAAATGTAAAAGTCTCAATAATATTGAGAGATATGTAAAGCGTGTTGTCAATATAACTCATTACATCAAAATTTCTTCATGTAAGCTATCAAAACATTTATACTATTACTTGTCCTGTAGAAAGGTATATAATGCACTAAAATGTCAGGAAAGTAAAAGCTGCCGTAACTATAGAAAAATGTGATGTCATCATACTGTATATCATCTAACTCTAAGTGAAGTTACCCCTTATACAAACCAATATTTCTGCCGAATATATTATATACAAAAATATACAGTTATGTTAAATTAAAAACAAAAATTAAAGTTTAGAAAGCAATATTTATCTGCCATTTACGATCAGTTAATTAGCCCACGTCTAATTCATAGAAAAAACATAAGCACGCCCTTTGCTATTGACTTTATTGACAACTAAATTTCTAATTGATAATAGCAATTCGTTAATGAGTGGTTTTTATATGCTGTTGTTGCCTGGTGACGTTAATTTATTAAACAGTAATTAATGATGTATGAAAAAAATGAAAGTGTTAATATACCTTAACAGATACGATTTTGTTTCAGCTGGAGGGAAAGAAACGTAAAGCGGAAGACGCCGTCAAAAAAGCAGACATCGAATACTACACGCTGTGCGTGAGGGCTGAAAGAGCAAGGTAAACCACTATAGGTATTGAAACGATTAATTTCATTGACCTTCCTTGATTTTTTATTATTTTTGCAATAATTATTTTTTATCCGTGTTAGATAATTATGTAAAGTAATACTGCAATTCGCTATAACGTTGCCTAAACTAAATGTATGTAGACGCTTTGACTTTGTTACTGAATTAGAAGTTTTGAAAAAATGGCTTACCTATAATATCATCATCATTTGCTTTAGTATGACATCTTCTAATTGCTTCTGCAAAAAGTAATATTTATAAAATTTATTTATAACCAAACATCGAATATAATTATGTTTATAATCTGCAAAATGGGAGCTACGTTTTCTTTTGCACTATTTAGATTATCAGCCAATATCACTAATACTGATTTAATAAGTTGATTAATTGTAATTTCCTATGCTACTTATTTCGAATGTACTTACGGTCACATATATCAGCTTAAATTTGGCTTGCTTTCATGTGCTTTTAAAAGACCATGATGCACACTTCCGTTACATGACAACATGGCTTGTCTGCTAAAAATATTTAAAATGTTCTAATGGTAAGTTTACTTTGGCGAATAGAAAAATACTTACATTTCGAAAGCAATAGTTCTAAAATTCTAAACATTACGGAATTTGACAAAATGCTATTTCTAATGTATCACAACACAACGAAAACACTCATCAACGCTGTACAACACTATACAGGGTGGCTCACCACAATCGCACCAATTTATATACGAAAAGCGGTATAATATTTTTAACATATTTTGATTAGAGGTTATATAGATTCATAAGGAGCATGTTTTAAAATTATTTCGAAATATACAGAGTGACTCAAAAAAAAGTCACACACCATTGTTATAAAAATTTTGATAGTATGGATTAAATTAAGGCAAGTTACTGTTGCGTTTCCTATAACTTACTCAAACCGTTTCTGAGCTAATTACCTTACTATTCTTCAAACTGTATACCAAGATTTAAGACGCGTTCTTACATGCTCTTTAAGATTGTATAAAGGTTTTTTATACCTATCTCCTATAGTTTCTAAGTAATTTAGAATTTTCTATTTCAAATACTAATGCCTAGTCATTTATTTTTCAAAAGTAGGCTTGGACGAAACTGCTTTCCTACATGCTAATTAAACGGTCAAAACTATGTAAACAACAAATGTAAATACTTTATTAAAACGGATAAATTGTAATACCTAATAAAAATACTAATATCTATAATGTTCCAGGGGATTGGTGTGATGTAATTTTGATATTAAATAATAACAGGAAAATGTTCGTTTTTCCAATCCTTTTTATTGTTTAGTATCTTTTATGTGCTACCTGTTTCGGCCAAAGAATTTCGTGCCTGAAGATGGTCAGTTTTGGCCGAAACATGTAGCACATAAAAGATACTAAACAATAAAAAGGATTGGAAAAACGAACATTTTCCTGTTATTATTTAATATCAAAAAAATACTAATGTTTTAACAAATGTTCAAAATGGTGACCATCATTTTCAATGCATAGGCGAACTCTTTCTTGAAATGAATCTTTCACTTTAATTAAAATATTTGGTACATACATACAGTTCGAAACGACATTCTTATTTGTTCTTTCATATTGTCGGCGGTGGTTGGTGGTATATCATAAACAATATTTTTGATATATCCCCATAAAAAGAAATCAATACTCGTTAAGTCTAGGGATCTTGCTGGCCAATTGTGTGGAAAATGTTCCAGAAAATGTTCGACATCTCCTAACTTTTCTTCTAGAAACCATAAACAAAATTCAATTCGCCGGTCGTAATCAGTTTCCAAAAGCACCTGATGCAGTTGTATGTGGTACGGATAAAATTTGTTCATCTTTATAATTCTTCCAATGCTTCCTCTGCTTAGTCTTGTAGTCTCATTTATTTGACGCTGGCTTGTATGCGAATTTTCTACAAGAGATTCTATAACTAAAAAATTATTTTCTTCATTTCCGGTAACTGGTTTCTGTCGCTCTGTTTTTTTTTTATAGGACACACTTCCTATCCACGCTTAGCTGGATGACGTCTGTTAGGATATTTTTGAGCATAAATCCTTGATGCCAGCAAACAATTTTCTTCACACTCTCCAATTACCAAAATCATGTCAATCCTTTCTTCTTGAGTGTAATTGCTCATTGTAATCAATTAAAATGTGCATTAAACAGCCTGATACAACGATGGTGCTATTACTAACAAGTTGTGTCACAGTCAAATAACTTTTGTTTATGATGAATAATAACCGCAGTTTCGTCCAAAACTACTTTTGAATAATAAATGGCTAGGCATTAGTATTTGAAATAGAAAATTCTAAATTACTAAAAAAGTATAGGGCGCATAGAAAACCTTTATACAAGCATTGACATTAGAATCTAAATAAGATAATAAATACAGGGTGTTCCATTTAAAACAAGAAAGTTATTTGCCTTTAGTGATAGTGAAAATAAAAAGTATGTTTCTAATCAGCCTGTATAATTTTTAAACATCATTTTTATTTTATTGTCAAGTCTAGTGGTTTGTCTAAAAAAATAAATCGAATTTAAAACATCTATCTTAAATATGTAAGACATGCACCCCGCTTAAATTTTGGTTTACATTTTAAAGAATAGTTAATTATCTTAGAAACGGTTTGAGTTAGGTATAGGAAATGCAACAGTAATTTGCCTTTATTTAGTCCGTACTATCAAAATACGACATAATATATATATATATATATATATATTTAAATTTTTATAATAATGGTGTGTAACTTTTTTTTGAGTCACTCTATATATTTCGAAATAATTTTAAAACATGCTCCTTATGATTCTACATAACCTCTAATCAAAATAAGTTAAATATATGTTATTATACCGCTTTTCGTATATAAACCGAGTCGATTGTGGTGAGCCACCTGTATAACAACTAACTCAACATGGACGATTAAAAGGTGTAATTTCATTGGGGTGCAAAACACCGACGAAAATATACCAGGCTCCATGAGCTATACACAATATTTCAAATATCTAAACGAACTAAAATATTGAACAATCAATGTGTTACAATACAATGCGATGTTTCGAACAAACGTCAGATTTTCTTAAGTTACCAACCAATTTCAAAACTAATCTATAATGAAAATATAAAACATAAACAGTATGGAAGGTTATTAATTCTAAGACTAGAATATGAACTGTGTTCTTTTTAACTTACCTGTTGGGGGTGTGAAGGCATGCATTATTATTATTATTACCTGCTGTAGCATTCCAAAAATGATAATTAACTGTTAGATCAACAGAGAATACAAAAAAAGTTAAAACTAATTTACGAAGAGCAAACGGGGATGGTCTACATTTTTAAAACAGAACAAGTGTCAACAATTTTTCTAGTCAAAGACAGCTGCGTCAATGAAAATAAAAACAAACAATCGCAAAAACGTCCGCAGCACTATTTTTAAAAGCGGTATGTTGATACACAGAACGCTCAAATTAAATCACACTAATTACAGATATGTTAAAAGATTAAATTAAAACAAAACATTGTTAGACACTCGGAAAGGTTGCCTAAGATTTTAGAATAATACGATTAAACTAATTCTAAAAATTTAACCAAATAAACTAAAAAAAAAAAAAACAGGTTTGGTTCACCAAAACAATCAACAACGGGATTATGATTTTTTATGGGAAAGAATAACATTATAAAAATTACTAAAATTATTAATGGTATATACTTCTTCAACTCCTGGTTTTGCGGATACTTTTAAATAAGAAATCAAACTCCAAGAACTTAGAATATATTTGACGTTTCGTTGTTATTTTTTTTTGTCAGAGAAAAACTACAAACTCAAAATGTATTTATATTTTTCATTCAATATTTTTATTTATAAATTTTTAAATTTCAAACAGAAATTCATATTTCTTTCTTGTAATAAATACATAATTTTATATACATAATTTTATTATTATTAATGGTGTCAGTTTTGAAGTTAGTTATCAGTAATACCTATGTTTATGTATCACTTCTGATATTAATCTTTTTTAAAGTTTTCTTTATGGTCTAAAATCCTGGATTAGAAAAATCAAAAACATGACCCGAGGCTATGGCATGAAAGATTCGTATGACTATTAACAGTCTATATACATCATATTTATGTTGTAACCTTTTTTTTTTAAGTTTGGGCACTCTGACCAATGTAACATCTGTTGCAATTGTTAGTTGATTTTATAAACTATAAGTTCCTCCTTGCTATTATCTTCCGTTGAAATTATTAAATTTTTTTTCAAAAGTGTGGTCGTTATAAAAGGTCAAAGACAGAGACGATGAACCACGGATCCACTTAAGTTGTGCCGACAGTAAAGGTATATATACCAAACTATGTGCATCTAATTCTCAATAAGTGGGCTGATAGTTTCGACTTAGTGTCATCTGCGTATATATTATTTATTTTATTTATTTTATTTAGTTTTATTTATTTTATTTATTTATTTATTTATTTAATATTTAATATTAATATTTATATATTAGTAGGTATATGATATTTGGATATTATGTTCATTGGTGACGTGTTTCAGGCATGTTCATGTTTTGTACTATGCATGGTATCTGAAAATAAAGGGTATATTATTATTATTATTATTTATTTTATCCGAATTATAAAAAACACTTCATATTCTGGTCTTAGCCTTCCATAATGCTTTTATGTTTTACAGTTTCATCATTCATTAGCTTTAAAATTAGTTTTTAGCTAGAGAAAGGCCGACGTTCGGTTGATTGTTAATCGAGGAGCGTGTTATTAATAAAATATTGAACTTCCACATAGACTTTCGCGCTAGTTGTTCATGCATAGATCTCAAATATTCATTCAAATATAAATACATTTTTTAAATATACAGTATGTCCCCGGATTGAGTTTACAATAGCTATGATTGACTAAAAATTTTCGAATTGAATTTCATATTTTGGGATTCCGCCCTGCTTGGTGTGAAACTTATTTTTAGTTTACTTTAGACTTTTTAAAGTCAAGTATGCCTTTACAGTTGAGCAAACACTATTTTAGTTCTAGGTAAACTACCTTTTCCGTTCACAGTATGCCAAAGTGTTATTAAGAAAAGTTGTTCAGAAGGAAAAGCTATGACGTTATGCATATTTTAAGAATGATCGGCCTACTTTGATAAAATCCAATATTGCTCAGTTTCCTTTTGTGTCAACTTCATTTTCAACTTCGTTTTGTGTCAACGTTGTGTCAGCTTGACTTAAAAAAAAAACAAATCGGTAATTGAAACTACAATCATACCTTCAGATGGGTTAATGATCAGAAAAACAACAAATATAAGGAATTTTTAATTAAATTATTATAACAAAAACAAGTATTAAGTTATTCTATTAACCCTCCACCTTCGTCGCTGCATAATTCAATCCTCCGTCGCAGTTCCTTAAAGCTATTCCAGATTTCCTGAATTGGTAAGGCGGATATAGCATCTCTTATGCGATTTTTTAATACCTCGGCATCATTGGGTAAATTTTCTGCATACACTACTTGTTTTAAACGTCCCCACAAATAAAAATCGGCAATAGTCAAATCTGAGCTCCTTGGAGGCCATAAAACTGGACCATTCCTACCTATCCAACCGTGACCAAATTTACGGTTTAACCAATTCACAACAATTTGTGAATAATGCGCCGGACAACCATCATGTTGGAAATACATTGACGTCCGATAATTGAGAGGCAACTCACCTAAGGCGTCATCGGAGAAATTGTCTAGCATATTTAAGTATGTATGCTGGTTAACGTTATCACAAAAATGTGGTCCTATTATTCCATAATATGAAATAGCACACCACACATTGACTTTAACAAAATATTGCCGATGATTTCCAATTCTAAACAAAAGATTAGTGTCACTCCAATATCGAACATGTTGCGAGGAAACAGTTCCATTGGTAGAAAATGTAGCTTCGTCGGAAAACAAAATGTTTCGATAAAAATAACGATTACTTGCTATTTTGCTTCCTATCCATAAACAGAAATCTAGACGTTTTGCTTCGTCTCCTGGTTCCAAAGTATGATTAAAAATGGGTTTGTATGGATAAATCTTCCGGTCTTTCAAAACTCGTATGTGTGATTTACTAATGCCTAAGCGAAGCGACCGCTTCCCCAAAGACAATTTTGGATCATTTTGTACCGAATCTAAAATTAGCAGAGTAGCGGCATCGTCTTCATTATGCATTCTCTTAGTTTTCTTTACATTTAGCACTGAGCCAGTTCTTAAAAATTTCTTAATAAGCTTCTGAGCACCCATACGTGATACATAAATATCCGGAAATTTTTCATTAAATTTTTCAATCACGTAACGGAAACTTTTTCCACGTCCATAACACTGTACTAAATATATTTTCTGTTCTAACGTTAGCATTTTATTGTAAAAATATTGTCATTAGTTACTTCGCTATGAAAATCAGTTTTCTGATATTACTTCAACGATATGAAAGATAACGACACATGTCATACTACAATAAATACTTGACATGTAATCGATGTTTTTTGTTTTTGTAATTAGTAGGCCACCTCATCGCTGTTTCAATTGCAATACTGAGCAATACTGGATTTTATCAAAGTAGACCGATCATTCTGAAAATATGCATAACGCGATAGCTTTTCATTCTGAATAACTTTTCTTAATAACACTTTGGCATACTGTGAACGGAAAAGGTAGTTTACCTAGAACTAAAATAGTGTTTGCTCAACTGTAAGGCACACTTGACTTTAAAAAGTCTAAAGTAAACTAAAAATAAGTTTCACACCAAGCAGGGCGGAATCCCAAAATATGAAATTTCAATTCGAAAATTTTTGATTAATCATACCTATTGTAAACTCAATCCGGGGACATACTGTATAATGTGTGGTAAACGTAGCGAGCTAAGAATGTCAATATGAAAAAAAAAATGTTTTCTAACAACTATTTATTTGCTTAAAACTATGACTGACTTAAACAGTATTGTTGATTTTGCATTTTACTTTATAGATTAGAATGGGAATCTGCTGTAGTACGAAGTGCCACTACGTTTCAAAGTTTAGAAGAGGAACGGTTACAAAATTTAAAATCTGTGCTTTTGTCTTATTTAAATCATAGTAACGAAACGGGGCCTAAACACGTAGAGGTAAAGACGGCATCCTAATAATCCAATTTACGCAATTTACAGTAATTTAATTTTTCTAGGCAACAGAACGATTACGAGGTCCGTTCGAAAGATGCGATTCCTCTCAGGACTTGGCAACATTCGTTAATTTAAGGCAATCTTCTCAGCAAATTTCCGAACAATTGTTACCAGATTTCTACTGTGAACACATAACACTAGCCATGAATAGGGAACGGAGAAAACAGGTAATGTATCCCGCCTTTCATATATTACATTTTAATATTTTCATTAATTATTTATGTCTATTTTATCATAGGCACTAATAAAATTAAGTCATCTGGTAAAGCAAGACATCGAACGCGAAAGAAAATCTAAAAACGGCTTAGAGAATTTGTCCAGGGCTATAAAGCAAACGCCAAATTTCGGAGCAGAAGACTCAAATCAAACAGTGGCTGAAAAATTATATCACGTCAGTACCTTATTTCCTGTACTTCTCCATAATTTACCGCTAATTTTGCCTCATTTTAAATTACAGATGAAATCTATGTTAACTTATTTAGAAGGTGCTCGATACAAAGTACAAAATGCGTTGGGTGAACTGGATAGCAGACCAAAAACGGGGCATCCCCTTGCTTCGCATATAACTATCACTAGGGATAAATCTGGGCTTCAACAAAGTATACTTAAAGTAAGACATGCCGAAAGCATTGCAATCAATTGTATCACTTATGTATGCACGTTATTCAGGTACCCCTATGGTTAAAAGATCAGTGGTGTGAACCGGAGCAGAGTCCACTTAGTGAGAAGTCACTTAAATCTAATGGATCAGATAATATTTGTCCCGATCAGAATGAACCGGATTGGAATGATAGGGGTACAGCTGATGGGAATTCGAACCAGCCAGACTCAGATTTCGGTGAGTACCTTTCTTTCAAATTCTGTAATAGAACTCGCAGAAATACATTAAAAATATGCCTAATATACTTTATAAAAGCACTTGTATTACATCTCATTAGATGCATTATTATAACAATAATACCTAATAGCAAACATGTACATGACAAGATGAATAAATAATATACAATATAGCTTGTTTGATATGAAAGTACCACCTATATACTTCACATTAAAATGTAGCTATTCTCTTAAACGTATAGAGGATCAAGAATTTCACTCACACACAAAATTTCAGAAACCATTAAATTTTCAAATCATAATATAATGTATCCTTGCTAAAGTATTCGTCATCGTTTTTTTTTTTATAGTTACCAGGTACCGGTTCTTCCCGCCCCTAGTACTACGAGATCCTGTACTTGCCAAAGACCTGCTAACAGCACTCCTATTTCTTTTCCGTTAACCTGAAATCTATTTGAATATCTTCAGATAGGCACAATAGTTATTTCAGCACATATTGCGTTGCTGCGCTGTCATTCTTTCATCTGCTTCTTTTGTTTTCATGTCATCAATGAACGTGTTGATGTGGCCTAGGTCGCTAATCTCAGATCGTTGTTCTCAGTTTGCTGTTTGTTTCTTACTTAGTCTTTCCCACCTTGGGTAATAGAAGAGTGTATGTTTTGCCGCATCCACTTCAAAACAATATTCATAGACATCGCTTTGTGTAGCTTTGAACACTTTCATTATCAGTAAGGACTTTTGTTGAACCTACTACGTCGATCCGTTGGTGCCTGCATTTACCTCCCCTGTCTATCCATGGAATAAGCTTCTTGGTTCATTGTGCAGCTCTGAACCTGAAAACCAAAGACCTGCACTGTAGCTGGTCTGCCATTTTTGAGTGTGCGCTCTCGAGCCTCCTTTGTGGCGGTCTTTGTGTTTGTAATCTCACAATACAGGCTCCTCTGCTCTTCCACCAGCTATCCTGCGAATACACCTGCAGAAATAGCCAACTGCATTTTTTTCTCCAACATTACAGATCAGTCTTCTAAGTAACTGCTGATTATGTTAATCGTATATTCTGATACACCTCTTTTATGTAGTCCTGCCAATATTACCCTGCGGTGTTACAAGGATTTTTAACATTTAGCGTGATTAAAACAATCCAATCTCTGGACCTACCTTGCAGAATATTGACAATCCTCTCTACCGTCTGGATCGTCGTCCTACCCTTGCAGATAGTAAGTTGACTATCAGAGAGATCCCACCTCTCTCCCCAGTGTTAGTATTTCAAAGTCGAATCTGTTACGTCGTGAGCTTTCGTGTACCCCTTGCTAAACGAACTCAATAAACAGAGAGGCCTGAAATTCTGGTAATCTGGCCTTTCTCTAGGGACAAGAAGGTGTGCAAGGTTTAAGTGCCTCTATCGTCTTTACTGCCTTTATAGACATTCCGTCGACCTACTCATCCGTAAAGGGCTCAACATTCGGGACAGTGCGTCTGGAATTCCAAGTTCCGCTCTGTTTCGGGAAAAATGCCTTTCGATTTTGTTTTTGCATCTAGTTGGTATGACGCGCATCCGATTAATTTCTTTGTTGTCAATTTATATGCTTTTTCCCATATGTCATTTTCGAGATCTTTGCACTCTCTGCACTTCTCGCTGTGTGATTTACTCCTAAGCGCCTTCAGTTTTTTTAATTTTTTTCCTTATAAAGTTCTAGCACTGCATCTTCTTGGGTTGTGTGTTTAGAGAGTCTTGTATCTTCTTTTCTTAACTTTAGGCATTCTTTTCTTTTAGAATTTAGGTCGTCATCCATCAAAAAGATGCCCACAATGTGATAGTCCTAAGAATACTGGCTTTATGGGCTTCTTTGATAGTAGGTTCAATGTTCCTAATGCAGTTGCGGTTCCTAGTTTCCACGCCGCAATTTCTATAAAGGTGTTCCAGTCGCAACATGGGGCACTCTTCGTTTCGGTTACACCCGCTGCTTTTGTTCTTATATCAAAGCTGATGTACTAGTGTTCCATACTTGTTTCCTGCTCCAACACGTCCCAGTCGAGAATCATCCTATGTTTCGTGGTGCAAGTCAGGCCGATATAGGATTTGGTGTTCCTTTTTATAAACATTGGCTTCTTACCGCCATTTAGAACTATCAACTCGAGTGCTGCCAACCACTTACTCCAGTATTCTCCTCTTTTGTCCCTTTTCGGGGAGTCCTGGCGAGGTGATTTAGCACTGATGTCACGCATAATTAGGTCTCCTCCCTTTCTAGTTTCTACATCTTCGATTATCTTGTCTATTTTGTTAACTGTCTTCGAAAGTGATGTTGGAGGATAGATAGCAACAATAAATATAACATTTAGGTATTTTAATTCTGACGCATCCGTCAGCAGCTTTCCTAATTTGAATCGGGAAAGCATCTTCTTTCTCTAATCTTTAAACCATTGGGTATAAATCTTTTATTTGGTTCGCTAACGTTGGTTGATATTTCTTCTTATCGCTGTTACATAGGCTAGATGACATGATCCTTGTATGTATCCTTGAGATTTCTCTGCAATATTTTAATTCCCATTAATGGGTGACACTCTCTGCAGAAGGTCCTATGTTCGTTTGCTCCCTCATTCTGGGTATCGGTTTTGTACTTCAATACTCGTCTATTAGTTTTTTATAGGCTCAACATTTGGTCTTTCCTGCACACAACGGATATAGGAGTGTTTTTGAAATTCGTTTTGCCTTATGTTGCGGTTTTAAACATTTTAGGTATAATTCAGACCTATCTTGATACTCCTCTTTACTGTGACTGGACGTATGACACCTATAGTATTGTTAGACACTACTTCTCTTGAGCGTCCTGCAATGAACCAAACTTCATTGTTGTTTTTTTATAGCTTTTCCTTTTCTATGTTAACTGCGTCTCTCATGCTTCTCAGCAGGTCGATATAACTTGCCGAATTGACTTCTTACAAACACCTTTTTTTTTCAATTTGCCTTCCTTTTTTATTAACTGTCTCTGTATCTCTACACAAATTCAAAAGTCTTCCTTAGAATAATAAAGATAAAATTTTGATGAAAACTTTTTAGAACTTTTTCACTTTCAAATTAATCCTTATATTTAATTTGATATTTACGATTTGAAAATGATTATTGCCTCGAAAATTTATATGAAATTTTGTGTGAGAGTAGACTTTTTAATAATATCTAAAGATGTCAAATTAAATAGTAAGTACTTTTATTTCACTGTTTTGTTCGCAGTTAGGGAAAACCAATCCAGACAATCTAAAAATCATTTAAGATATTAGGCTTATAAATACTTGTGTAACGTTTTGGAAATATTAAATGTTAATTAATTAATGATATGAGTGCCAAAATTTAGAGTAATTCCCAACGTTTCGGTTCTATTATAAGTTCTAACAATATCCCTCTTGAATCTGTTCTGATGCACGTGCTTATGTTCGTTGTTCTTTCTATTTCAGACGAATTCTCATCACAAGGTAGCAGCGCTGGCGGTCTGTGCACGGATGACAGCCCTGTTCAACCCATAGCACAGTGCAAGGCGTTATACGCTTATACGCCCAATCTGTCGGACGAATTGGCCCTCCATCCTGGCGATATCCTGTCCGTATATCGTCAGCAGGATGATGGCTGGTGGCTAGGCGAATGCAACGGTTCAGTTGGCATCTTTCCCGCAACTTACGTGGAAACATTACCCGTGATTAAATGTTAATCGGAAAATCGTTCGTCAAATAAGAGTATGATGAAATAAATAAGTATAGGAATGAAAACTCAAGACTTGTGGACTTTTTAAACTAATTTTTAGCAACTTTATATCATTTTATGGATCCGTGTTTAGTATCGTCGAATTTTATATGCTCTTAAATGTATTATAAATAATAATTCTAGCTGTATTTATTATCATTGTATATTACTTGTTTATAAATATATTTACATTGTTATACGTTAATCAATATTTTGATTTTAAACCCCTAATACATTGAGACATCGTCATAAGGAGTAAATATTTTTCTGCAACTAACGTGTTTATAATCATAAAAGCCTTGGTGCGTTTATTATGCTTTCATTTATATTTTTTATGGAGGAGAATAAGTGACATTTCAGAAACTTGAAAATGCATAAATATTTAATTCATCTACAAAAAGAATATATGAAGCTATTGGTTATAAAATCAAAAAACAGATTGCATCAGTACTTAAAATATAAAGTTAAAACTACATAACACTGGTTTGGTTCCATGTGCAAAAGAAGATATAATTACCTTACATTAAAACAACGACACGCGAATTAGCGAGATAAATTGAAATTGACGAAATCGGAAATTAAATTAAGATAACCCGCAGCCACATGGCATAACGTACGTCTATAAGTACGAACCAACGTTTACGGTATTCAAACAAACCAACAAATAAATAATTCAAAAGCTTAAGAGCATACAAAATACACAAATAAATTCGTGAAGCTTACCGCAAACAAATCCGGTTTGGCTTATCTTTCCGAACAATTGACCGTGGACGGCCTACGTTTGGACCGCTCGTTTCGGCGGTAGAATCACAAGGTAGGGGGTTGCCGGTGGTTGCAAACTATGTTTGACACATGTAAGTGGGGTGTCTCTAGTACGACGCGTGCGGAAGGAAGCGTGTCCGGCACGTGACAGTAAATCACATGGAAAGAACACTTTGTCACCAGCAGATAATGTACGGTTTGGCCCTTACGCGACGACGATTAATTTGTCAGGGTGGCAATTTGCGAATTGTTGCTGATGACGTAAAAAGATTGAAACGTAATCGCGTTCTCTACGTTACACGTCCACGCTAAAGTAAAAATAATGTTCCCACCTTCATATTTTCTTCAATTAGTCTACGCCAAGAACTTGTTGGAGTTTTACCTCCATAATCTTTGGAACACATTAGATCAATAGTCTCTTGCTGAACAAATAAGCGAGAAAGTGCTAAACCGTCCAACTTCAACGTGGGCATAGTGTTGCAAAGGCTTTTCCACTTACTTTTTCATAATAAATTGAATTAATTACTTATTTCTTAACATATTTAAACTTTGACTTTTTACTATTTTTCATTCACCTCATTTCACCTCCTAACTCCTGTTGTGTCGAAGTATATGTGAGCCATTAGGATTGTCATTCTAAATCAACAAACCTCTCAATTCTAAAAAAAGGAAGCTTTAAGACAAGTAAACGGTAAGTATATCTATTTTCTACGCAAATATACAATAAACTTTAACTAAACCTTCCTTTAGTTCGTTTCAAGTAATTCATTTACTACTCAACCATATTGAAATGGTTAATTTAAGAAGAAATTTTTTTTACACATCTCAATTCAAGTAAAATAATTGTTGAAACAAGTGGATGCTACTTTTTTACAAGCAGAATATATTGCTAAATTAACTCGTTCTTAAGATCAACTCAACTTTATTTTACATCCAAGAGTATCGAACTCTTTAACATAAGAGTAATATATCGTATTCCAAGAATATGGCTGCCTTAAGTTAAGATGTTGCATTTTACTTGTTACAAGTATGTACATCATCTCTCTAAACTTACTTTTGCTTTAAATTACAAAAATAAATGTTTCTCTTATAACACAATATTTATTTGCGCATATAGAAACTTACCATATATTTCAGTTAAACCTTACATATTTGATTTAAGTTTAATTTTTTTTCTGCGCATGAAGTATTTCTCCCAAAAACTTATTGCAAAAATAGGCTCAACCCCATGGTGAGAATAAAGTTGTGTATTCTATACAACGCAAATTCTGACAGAAGGTAACTTAACCTGAGCCCGTGGTGCTCGAATGCCTTAAGGTGCCTTAACTACTGCAGATGCCGCTTGTTCAAATCTCGTTCCGATCGATTGTGATAACCGAATTTTTCCGGGATCAAGATGATGATTAGGAGAAAGATTTTCAATTGCTTAGGTTTTACCAAAAACGCTTAAAAAAAACTGAATATGAAAAATATATAAACTCCTAAGATTAGAAATCAATAAACTTTTATTCTTATTTGAAGAGTTACAATTCTTTTATTCGAGAAGATTCCTGTTTTGATTACTGTTGATAATTGAAGCATTTGATACCTAAGCTTATTTAGGCTGTCTAGATATGTTGCTTCCATTTTGTTTTATGGCTAAATTCTTTAAAATAAAAATGTTAGCTCCTATAACGTGAGTGATGTTATCATAGTATCCAATTTCTTGGGATAGAAGATAAACTGTTAGCAGTTTTCTTTTTACGGGTAACGTGATAAATAATAATTATGTCACCGCAAAACCATTAAGCAAATAATCAATTGGTCACACTTAAGCATGTCAGCAAACAAATACAAGCACTAGTCCATAATAGAGGACAGAGAATTCCCAGGATGCGACCCCACTTTAAACTAGGGCTATAATATTTTTTGATAACCATAGAGCACAATGCAGTTAAACATATTGCCCGTGCTTAAGGGAGTGTGGCTTACCAATTAGGGGTACTTATTTCGCCGTTTGATGTAGCCTGCATTTTTCGACAATTCTACAGGGTGATTTTATAGTCAGGATTGTTTTTTTTTTCAGCATATATGTATGTTTTCAAATAAACTATATGCAAACATAAAATTAGTCTGGTTGGCTAGAAAGTAACTAATAGAAGAATCATCCTAATTATATTAGGGTGTATTATTGATACTCCCTTCTTTTGTTGACTACTATTTTAACGTAAGAAACTAATAATCATAACATTATTGTGATATTACTAGCTTTTTTTTAATTAATTTCTATAGAAAACTGCTGTTAAACAATTCATGATGTCTAGTTGTGAGCAGCATATAGTATTGTAGTGTTGGAATGAACATATAGCTTTCATTCGCCTTCATAGCCATACGTGAAAATCGAGAATGACTGAAGCAAATTCAAGGTTGTCTGCACGACGTGGAGCTATACATCCGTAAATACATTTCGTAAAAGACAGGAACAAGCATGGTTTCTACATTATATTGATAGGTTACATCTTATTTGTAAACAAATAACAGCAGTATTCCTTATTGAAAAAAACGTTTTTTTCCCTAAATAGTAACTGGTTTTCGCAGTCATTTGAAATGAGGCATATTTGTACTAACAAACTTAACAAAAGAATTTCGAACTATCCGACCTATCCTAACAAAATCCCAATCCCATTTCACCCGATCATTCGCGCATATGCCCTTAATGAAAATGTAAATGAAATCGAAGCGAAGAGAGAAAGAAAACCAGACCTACCTCTATACATAATAAACAACATATCCCCGTTTCTCTTCGTATACATACATATACATTTTTAACGAACATAAAAGGAAACTTACCAAAAATTTAAAAAATTGATTATTGAAATAGTACTTAACTAGAAAATCGGGCCGGTTCACCCGGCCTACTAATCAGTCGTTTGATGTCCGCTTACCGCCCCCACTCGGCTGGAAAGTAGAAAGCCCGCGCTCCACCAGGAACGCACCACTTACGCCCCAAAAAAAAAATTTGCAATTTTCCTTATTTTTGTATTTGTTTTAATTTGGCTTTTTCTTTTTCAACCGCGTCTCGCTTTAAAAAGGAGTATGTAGTGAAAACGTTGGTGTAAATATATAAATAAATAAGGAAATACACTTTTCTTATTTCAAAACTCATGTTACAATATTTACAAATAAATAAATGGATTAATAATATAATATAAATGTATACTTTAAACTCTTTGTATCGCAATAAATAAATACATAACTTATTTAAACCCCAGCACGTCTCTTCTTTTTAACAACAAGGTTGGTTATTTTACATCCAATCGCTTAATACGTAAGAATGAATGCTGCCAGTTCAGCCAAGTCAAGACAATGTGAAAGATATATTTTTTGCACAGTGCTTCATTTATGTAGATACCCCATGACGAAATATTCATATTATTCATCATTCGGATGAATATTACTTGAAGTTGAAGCCGTGTTGACACGAATGGTCTACTGTGAACGACGGTGGAAGCTTCGTTCTCTAATTTAATGCAATTAAAAATATTGATTTCAAACCACTTAACATAACATTTATTATAAAAACTGTAATTTCAAAATCTACTTGATACCTATATTGCAACACTGTAAAATCCAAGGGTGAACAAATTTCTTTGAATCATATACCTAACCAAATACTTATGTTTTTATACAACAGCCGAAGTTAAATACGCGAACTCATTTAATTCAAACTGCCACCTTAAAATAAAACTATCAAGCACCAGGTATAAAATACAAATTATAGCAGCTATGTCACTACGATTTGTACGAATTAATCTGAAATTCATCGTCTTAGTAAAATTGTGTTTTATACAAGTTTTATTCCAAAAATCTTACGAAAATTCTCTATTTTTCGTAGGAATAAACTTAACAAGAAAATATACCTGGAGGAATACTGGAAACAATGAATGGTATAATTTTAGATAAAGAGGAACTAAAAGGTCTTGGGAAACCACTGCATGGTACGGCGACGCTATTTCAGTAACAACAAAGAAAACACGGTCTTGCCGTATCGTGGTTAAGGAACAATAGTTTATCGAAGCTCGTCGCTAATGCAATCCTTTTATAGCTTTATCGTAAAAAATTAATTATTTCTGGATATTCCACAAGATTTTGGAGATTTTTTTAAAAATATAAATAAGTTTTTCTCGCGATACCTAATTTTAAGAATAAGTACGCATTTTCAAATATTTTACTAGGTGACTAATGCATTGCACGAAGCAAATCGTGTATAGGTAAGTATATTATAATTAAATGGAAAACTCTGTTTGAGAGTTTAAACTTAAAATCTCATAAATTGTGAAGACTATGCTAAATTGTTAATCTACTGCTACAATATTTTTTAAAGAACACAATATTGTAGAACGACAGCGTAGCCACTAATCTTGCGTTATTAAACTAAGGGCCGGTATTTCAATCTCCTAATAAAGTTCCTAATAAAAGTTATTAGCTGAATAACTGAAATAACCTTACATTTTTCCTATACCTATCTATTAGCTAAATTGTTATAAAATACCCTTATTATGAGATTGAAATACTGCCCGTAAGACTATTAATTATACTAAATACTGTTAGCTTATATCGCGTTTCATCTTTCCAAGGGTGCCCTTCATGATTTATGGATACCTTTGTCTTAAATTCTCATGCATACTTCTTCGTTTAATTACAGATTTACAGAATATAAATATATATGCAATTTTCTTAACCATTGGTCAACTAGTAGCATTGATTAGTCCTGAATAGTGTTAGTTGAATAACACACGTTTAGTGACGTAATATCGCGTTCTTTATAAACATATAATAGTTGGAAACCAACAATTTAGCAATGAGATCTTTATCTTAAACTGCCATAAGTACAAACTTATTTATTCAAGTCTAGGTATAATCAATTTAATCTTAAAAGTAGCTTATATTAGTGGAAATAAATATCAACCTAATTGTATGGAAACTATAAATATTATAAAATAATTATATCATTTAATAAAAGCAATTAACAAAATATAAAATCTTAAAGTTTATGCTTCAGAAAATAGTTTCTTTTTTCAGTTTATATCATTTCATATTTATTTTATTTATTTTTTATACATTATGTGCTCCTTCAGAATGTGGAACTAAAAACACTCGGTATATATCAATCTTTACTTAGGGGGTGTACGCGCGGTGTGCACTTCACCCTCCGCAAGGGGCGGAGATTGTGAATGATTGTTGGAAAGTGTCAACAGCGGACGGTATGAAAATTTCACGCTTCTTGAACCTCTACATCCGGACAAAGGATTCAGTGATTTGTTAATAGCCGTCCAAACCACTTTTATTTGTCTAAATCCATTTATAACCGCGGCCATGAGAAAAGAAAATATTGAAACATAGTTGTTGAACTAAAATGAACATTATTCTAATTCAGACCGTCCGAAAACTGTGAATTTTCGCATTTTCAGATATGCGAACAATTTGGAGTTAGTGTAAAATAGAAACAATTTTACAAACCGTGCTGTTAGATAGGAACTGTAACGAAGAAACTATAAATCGATGGTTGAACGGTAAAAAATCGGATAAAACTAACAAAAAGGTTTTTAATTAGCTTTAGCGATCTTTATCTGTTTAATTTACTAATTAATTATACTCGAGCTTTGTGATGATTATACCTTATGCAATGTTTAAAATTCCGTATACTATGTTCATTTATGGTTTCCTTTTTTAACTGGTCTCATTATCTGTGTTCACACGAAACCGGTAGCGTAATTTAATAATAAAACAATTTGTGAGGTAAATGTCATTTCATTGACTTTTCTTCTTGAATATTGAAAAAAAAAACACACCAGCTTGAAAACAGCTGTTCAGGTTTTTTTTTTATTGCCCGGCTGATAGTCTAGTGGCTTGCACACTTGGCTATCAGTCATGTGGTCCGGGGTTTAAATCTCGCTCTGGTCAATTACGATAACTGCTTTTTCCGGGATCGTAATGATGATTAGGGAGAGGATTTGGTTTTGCAGAGGTGCCTGATAAGAATTTTGCTTAAACTTTATCTACTCCCTTAAAATAAAAAAAATACTATCAGAAATGTAACGAACCACACCGTATATTATAAATTTCTTTTAACATATTAATTTTTTTCATAGTACGCAGAAGGTTAATTTTCAATTTCAGTCCTTCTAAATACTATGTAGTTCTTGGCGCTCTTGCAGATCAAGAGTACCAAGAACTACATATTATTTAGAAGGACTGAAATTGAAAATTAACACCTTTTGCGGACTATAAGAAAAATGAATATGTTAAGAGAAATTTATAATATACGGTGTGGTTCGTTACAGAAATTTTCTGTGAAATATGTAACCAGATCGTTTATTGGATTTAAACGAGAAAATATCAAAATTATTTTTTTATTTTAGTTGCTATTAAGGAGCAAGGCAAGGAAGGTTTCTGAAACTTGATCATTGTGTGTCTTAAAATCATATACCCTCAGTTGTTGCAAGTCCAATTACATAATAAGTAAATCATTTGAAACTGGTACCTATCCAAAAGAGCTGTTGGCCAATCTTTAAGAAAAGCGATTCAAAGGTAATTGAAAATTACAAACCTATTACTTTATTAAATATTGTAAATAAAAGTTTTGAGCGAGTGATACATGGTTAACTTTTTACAGAAATATAATATTATAAGTAGTCCGCAGCATGGGTACTACTCGGGTAGTAATTTTTACAATTTTATTAGATCTTATGTGACAAACCGAACCGCACTTGTGAGAGTAAAAGATTCATATTCAGATATATTTGACGGCCATCTGGGTGTATCTCAAGGATCTGTGCTGAGCCTACTAGAGATAATGGGTGTTAGAGGACACGCCTTACAATTAATTGTATCGTACCTGACCAACAGAAGGCAGACCGTTGCGGATAATCACAACGAAAACCAATCCGATTGGATGACTTTGGAAAAAGGAGTTCCGCAAGGGTCAGTGTTGGGTCCTCTTTTGTTCTTGACATATGTGAACGACTTACCTAAGCTTATACCATCAAAGACAATTTTATTTGCTGATGATACATCAGTAATTATGAGAACAAATAAAACGACGATTAACTTCAGTATCACAGAGACATTGAGAACTTTAAACACGTGGTTTGTGCAAAATAATTTAACATTAAATATCGAGAAAACTCATCTTCTCCACTGCAACTACTATAAGGAGGATCCAATTAGAGTTGGCCATGGCACTCACAATTTGGTCAGCGAGGACAGCGCAAAATTTCTTGGATTATGGATGGATGGACAGCCGAACTGGAAGCGGCACATCGAGTATTTGGCTTCTAAAACATTTTCGTTCAATTATGCATTGCGCATATTAGCAAATACAGTCAATGAACAAGCTGGCCTGGCGGCATACCATGCTTATATCGAATCTCGATTACGTTATGGTGTCATTTTTTGGGGTGCCTCGACGGATGCGACTAGGATCTTCTTGCTTCAGAAGTCTTGTGTCCGGAGCATTTTTGGACTAAAAAAAACTGATTCTTGTAGGGAAGTGTTCAAAAATAAAGGTTTACTCACGCTTACATCGTTGTACGTGATAGACTGTGCAGTATTTTTGAAAGAAAATTACTCATTTTTTGAAGAGACGCAAGAAACCCGTAGAATAAAAAATTTACATCTTGTCCCGTTGAAAACTACAAAAAGTATTGTAAATAAAAGTGCAATTACTCAAATAATAAAAATATATAACCACTTACCTTCAAATGTAAAAGATTTACCAGTAACAAAACTAAAAAGAGAAGTCTTCTATAATATGCAGGAGTTTTTCAACTATCAGTTTTAACCGTTACTACCGTTTCTATCCGTCATTGGCAATATATTAATTTTATAATATTAAATTTAACGATTATTCAATTTGAATATGATATGTGATTCTTTTAGCACATAGTCACTAGGGTTTATTTCATATATGTAGATTAGTATTGTACTATTACTTTTGTATGATTACATAGTAGTGTTTAAGTGTTTGTAAAAATATTTAATGACATATTCAACACAATTTTGTATTTTACTGAATAAAGATCTAATCTATCTAATCTATCTATCTACCTAGCCCTTTAATATTCTGCTTGGATGCAAATGATCTGCCCTCTGCCATCAAGTCTGGTAATGTATTATATTCAGACGATACAACTATCGTAGTGAAACTGAAAGTTCTGATTAGCTGGCACTAAAACTGTATTCTGCACACAAGAAACTTCAATCAATAGCGTACAACGAACAAATTAAAGGTGAATTTAACAAAATCCCTATGCATTTGACCTTATAACCGAAGAGTACCTCGATATTTTGATATTTCAAAAATTGGATAATATTGAAAAATTGAATAGGTAATCTGTATTGGTTTCTGCTTCAAATAGAGAGTATTACAGACCAAAAAAAAAACTGTTAGACATCGATTACGTACTGGTATAATACGTAATAAATTATAATATTATTGTCTGGGATAATGCCGCGAGGTGGGAGAGAGCGTTTACTTTACAAAAAAGAATACTGAGGTTGATTTTTTTATTGAAGTATAGAGACACTTGCAGGCCTATTTTTAGCACCAATATTTTAATATTTTCCTGCATGTATATTTGCAGATGCATTTTTTACATGTTGTAAATCATAAGAAACGCAAACGAAAGATGCAATTCTAACATTCATGATTATATGCATAACAACACGAACATAAGTCTTCTTTGTTTAAGCCTAATAATATAAAAAATTATGCCCATCTTAAACAATTCACTAGTATGCTTAAACAATATTCACCTAAATCAGGCTTTCACTCACAATAAGTTAAGGAATTTATACGATTTAATTAATGCCATTGTTAGTTTACTTTTAGTGCTTTTAGTATGTAATTTGTTGTTTGTCTTACATGTACTCTATGACTTGCATATTGCTTTTGACGGGTCATATATCGTGTTTGATCTTTGGACAAAATAAATTATTAGAATTAGATATTATTATTATTATTATTATTAGTTAATACCTTTGGCAAAGAGCGTAACATTTTATTACGTAGAATACTGTAAGCTGCTCGTTTTTTGTTTTCTTTAACACAACAAATTTAGCAGTACAATGTTCTTAAGGCAATGATAATTGCTATAGATTTTAGGTCCCTCGTTTTCATATGCAAAATGCTTTATCATTTCATAAATGCGCTCAGTATGCGTTCGAGATATTTGCCTGCTTGCTTTGAAGTAGTCTGTACTTGATGGGCTATTAAATGCTTTTACAGAAGCTGTCATCAACAGCAAGCCCTTATTCAGAGAGTCCACCCCCAAACATTCTAACCAACCACCACTGGCAAGTCGAGCTTCATTTCTATCGCGTAGGTGATTGGTCCGTTAAGCTTGCTCACCCCTAAATCGATACTAGCAGTGGCTTTCGCACAGCTTTTATACATAACTGCCGTAAAGCTCATATTCGAATGCTTCTGGTTTGTGAAATTACTTGAAATATATTTACAAATGCTTTATATAAATTACATCCGCACAGACTATCTCTAGTTGATTACCGTTAGCTTTACAGATCTGAAGGTTAAAATATTTAAACTAGTGCAATGAACAATTGTGATTGCTGCTTAAAAGTATGAGTTCTAGCCGTTCACAGTTGCCAGATTCGTCTTCATCGCCTCCGATAAAGTATGTGTTTGTTTGTATTTATTTACTTAAAACATTGATATTTTATTTCAAACAAAATTCTATACGACTTATTTGCGTATACGTGATTATTATTACGTTATGTAAGATAAAAAAATATGCATTACCAGATTATCTTACATAATGCTGAATTTAAAATTTACTTTTCCCAAGTATGCAGTTTGGTGGATTCAGCGCAGGTGAATTATCCGAGGAAGAAGTATCGGAATTACCGAGTTGTGCTTTTGCCGGTCGATCAACGTCAAATTCAACAATCCAGCATCATTATTTGACATCACTGCATCACAGTGCAGGTAATCTAAGTCAATTACTTCAGTAGCAAAAATTTATCCGTGATCATGACATTACATACGTAAACACTCAACTTTAGATATTAATTTAGTAGGAGTACATATCCACACATTTCATTGAAGATTATCAGATCCACTACCACTTGTAGTACATTAAAAAAATATAAGAAACCCTCTTACTGATTGTACAAATAAACAATTATTTTTTGTTGCTTAAGTCTTTAAAGTTTCATATCTGAGAGGTTTGCTCGTCCATTCTTTTAATTCAGTTTACTTAATCTTAATGTCGCTCTATACAAATGTACGCCTTGTTAAGAGTTGAATTGTCAATATCTTTCTTATTGTCTTCTTTCTTGGATCTTTTGTTTGTATTTTGTTTTATGTCTTCAGTCGAAATGTATAAAATGTATAAAAGTATATGAATATGCATGGAGTTAAAATTAGATTAAATTAGATTCTGTTTCCATTACATTTAGAGTACACTTATACATATTATATAAGTGTACTCTAAATGTAATGGAACATATACCAGTAATGGAGTATATTTTGTGGTTGCTTAGAGTAAAAATAGGTATTATATATTAATATTTTCTTGGGTATTACGTCTTTCCAATAGTAATAATGACCAAATTTACAATATACACGTTTCATTTTGAATAAATCTTATTCTATTACATTGTGTATACAATTACAAAAATATATTTGATAAAATTTTGTTTTGTTGATAAAATCCGTGCCTATTTTTTGTTTTAATTTAAAAATTTTATTGTTTTTATTGTCGAATTTTTTCTTTTTATATTTTTTTTATTGTGTTGTCCCATTACTATGAGTGGGGACCGGTGATATCTTGGAAATTACTATAGTTGTAATGATGACAAAAAAATGTCCATAGGTAAAGTGGTAATGAGAAATTCAATGGAAATATTTTTAAATTCTAAACATGAGGGTGCCCAGTTGCCAGGAAGATATAATACATTTTTAATTAGCTGGAAAAAGTTCAACAATTAACTATAATTTTAAATGCTTTATTACAAGCATCAGTTAATTGCGCATCACTGTGGTTAAAGACATTTTGTCGTATTTTGAATTATAAGTGTAGTAGGCGTTGCCGAAATTTGAAAAAGAAAATCTGCTACAACTTTTGTAGTTTGGACCCGAATTTAAAATATTTGGGCTTGTTTGAAAAGGCATACAGCGCTGCTTTAAACGTCACAATTCGTTCTAACAATTAATTTTCAAGAAATGTGTCAGATGGTATTATCCCCAATAGTGCGAATTTTTAAAATTATTTCTAAAAATTCAAAGCACGCTAAGATAACTTTCTTGTGTTTTGATTTAAGAGTTTTGACGGATCAAAGTAGTGGCGAAAACCGCGTAGTTTCTCTTTCCATTTTCCAGATAAACAGCCCATTATCAGTAATATTAGTTACAAATAGCTATTTAATACCGAAACCGATCTTAATTGGGTATGAAACAAAGGACTACCTTTAACCACAGATAAGTAATACAGATAGCTCACCTTATGGGAGAATTGGCAGCGGCTTTCGCTAAAATGGGAACCCTAGATCAAATAGTTGGGAACCCTACGTGAGTTCATTCGGAGCGCTGTACTTCAGTCGTCAGGCGACACTCGCGTAGACACGTACCGCTAGCATTGAAATGGCGACACTCGGTAGTCGGGGCTGGCAATAAATATATACATACGCTGTTGAAAGTCTCGGAGAAATTTTAAAGATTTCAAATTATTTAAAATAATTTATTGCGTGCTGAATGAATAAAAAATGCGGGTAAATACCGTGTTGGAATGTCATTGTTACATGAATACAACAGCAAAAACTCACGATAATACCCACTCTTGATTTACGCAGATGCGTGATTTGGCCAATTCTGCTACTGTGCTCTGTTTACTTATCTGTGCTTTAACTCTTTAGCACATAAAATTGTATCGGCGTTAGCTTAATATGACAACTTATTTTTTATCATTTTTTAAATAAAGATAACAAAATCTAGTATGATTTGCATACATGAAGCTTGTCATGGAAACAATTATTTGTTTGAAAACTGTCACATTGCGATATAAGTAGATACAAATTTATTACGCACTGACCTTTGAGGATTGCTGCTTAGCCGCTGAATGGTAAAGAAATGTCGTTTTCTAATGCAGAGACTTGCAGTATATTTTCAATGTTTTGAAAACGCGTGCATTATGAGTGCGAATATGCTGTCTAGTATATTGCAGGAAAACATTTCTCAAGAATTCCCAAGATTTTCTTTGGACAAGTAAATAATAGTATATTTTGCAAATTTATCTGCCCATCATTAGCAAACGTAACTTCACCAATCTACAATACGCGACTAGCTACACGTGTTCTGGTAGGATTCTTATAAGATTGTGCATACCAAGTTTCACGTAATCGTGTCGCTAAACGTTTAAATACTTCTTGTCTAAAATGTTTTTCCTTTCGAGATACTTGACGGCATATTCATGTTCAGCAATTGACGCGTTTTTAAAAGATTGAAAATATACTGCAAGCAAATCATATCTCCGAATTAGAGAACGACGCTTCTTTGTTATTTAATGGCTAAGCAGCAATCTTCGAAGGTCAGTACATAGTAAAATTATATGAATTGTAGTAACAATTTGACAATTGCCAAATAAATAGTTGTTTTAGTGGCATGCTATATTCTGCTATAGTATCAAAATCACACTGGATTTTGTTACCCTTATTTGTGAGACAATAACCAACTGAAGAGTAAATGTAGTGATTTGTTTCATAATCAACTAAGACAGGTTTCGATATTATTAAGTAATATTGGTTGTTTTCGTTGTTAACTGAAAAACAGAAAAAGATATCACTACACGCTTTGCGCCACTACTTTGATCCGTCAAAGCTGTTCAACGACTTAAGAAAGGCATATTGTTACATTTAAGTTTTTAGCGATAATTCAGAAAAATTCGTACATTGGGGACATCGCCATCTGGTACCTTTTTTAAAACCTAGCCCTTAGTACAAATTATGACGTTTAAAGCAACACTATGTGCCCTTTCAAACAAGCACAAGTTTTTTAAATTAGGATGAAAATTACAGAAGCTGTAGCAGATTCCCTTTTTCAAAATTCAGCAACGCCTACTGCACTTATAATTCAAAATATGACAAAACGACTTTAACCAAATTGATGCGTAATTGACTAAGGGTAAAAACCCTTAGTTAAAAGTTTTGAGTGTGTAAAGTTTTAAAATTATAGCTACTTCTGGAACTCTTTCTAGCTAATTTAAAATTTACTGTTGACCCGGGCAAATGCGCCCTCTACCGGTCACCTTTGGGATTTAAAAATATTTAATTAAATTTTCCTTTGCCACTTTAGTTATGGAGTTTTTTCCCATCACTACAACTATTGCAGTTTCCAAGATATAGGCGGGTCTCTGGGGACATCCGGTATAAAGATCGTTCTGTAAATTATGTCAATTTTATGTTTATGGTCTAAACTGAAAAACGTTATTAAACGTTAACAAAATATGTCTAAAAAGATATGTTCTTACTTTATTTAGTTAATTATTATGGAATTAAGATATAAAGTTTAGTGAAATATTTTAGTGTGCTATGTTTTTGTTAATTGACTTTTATTCATATTTATAAAATCACTTACACAAGTATATTGCATGTCCTTAAACTTTGTTTTTTATTTCAAATAATTTTGATAGGTGTATCAATTATTAATATATTATTAAAATCAAATAGGCATTTTATAGGCGTTGTTATTTCGATGTTTGTAATATTTACCGATGTCATTTTATTTTGCCTTGTAAATATTGCATAGTTTCCCCGATATTACATATGTACACAATTACAGTTTAAACAGTTTATTGTTTATACTTCATGTAATGTTTTATTTTTTCTATGTGCAGATTTGGTTTTGTATTTTATTATTATTTCAGAGTAATAAGATTTGAAACTTCAGTTTATTTTTTTTAGATAAATGTTTTATATATTTTTTAATTGTCTGATTATTTTTTACGATTCTTCTTAATTTATTATAAAAACTTAAGATATTTTGCTTGAATAAAAAGCGTTTGCTAAACTGTTAGTAGAAGTTGTTTTAAGAAAAATTATATGACATTTTAAAATTGCTTTTAGACATTAAAATTGATTTGGTCATTTGTAATAAGCATATACTACTGTAGTTTATAATGTTACAACGATAATGTTCAGGGTGTATAGATTATGTGTAAATTGTTATATGTTAGCAATATAAAATTAAGCCAGACAAAAATACAACAACAAAACAAAGTCACTACATTGCATCGCCACATTATTCTTTAAGTTTTATAAGAAACTTATTAGCAGGTGGGCGCATAATGTCTTCAAGAATTTAATGAGTTTTTCATATTTAATACTCATACATAGGCTTTCACTTGTGAGTCTATTTTCTATTTCATATTGCTTAGAAAGTTAAATATTTTTGTGGTTAGCAGATAATTTTCCTATTTTTACAACAGGCGTTTGTATGATTTTATTTTTTATTACTTTTTCTTGTATGTTCCGTTTCTACATGCACCTTGTTCATCCGTCATTAATTTTTTGAATCTGTTTCATTTTATTTTTGTTATAATAATTTGTAAAATTTAGTAGGTACATTATCCTAGTTTAATTCATAGTTTTACTGCTTTTTATCTGTATTACAATTATTGTTATATTTATTTAATATATAGGTTTGCCCATTTCAAGCAGCACAAAATAGTTGAATATACGGTTTATTTTTATTATACTAAATATAAACCGAGATTAAATATTTATTCAAATATTTTGCAGATTATTAATTAACGTTTAGTCAACATTTTTATATTTCATTTCACTGCACAAAATATTACGTAAGATTATGAAACTACATCATTTCTTTTTCAGATGCTAACCAATGCTCTAGTAATACTTTGACTACAGACTACTACAACAGCTCCCCCTACCGTGTTCAGAGGCATGCTGCTAATATCCGGGAACGAAAGAGGATGCTGAGGTCTGCTATTGGACCCAACGGGTACACTTGTTATTTGTTTTTGAGTTTCTTATTTATTTTGATCAATATTTTGTTAATATTTTTTTATTTGTTTAGCAGTCGGAGTATATTTACAAGAGTTTACTTTTGTTATTTATTTGTTTGCATGCTTGTTAGTGTTATATGAGTTGTAGCTGAATACATTTTAGTTGTAGCTGCATATATATTTAGCCAATACATTATTGGCGTTCATTCAATCAAAAATAATGAAATCGATGAGATAACAAAAAAAAAATGGTAGATGAAGTTCTGATTGATTGCCCATGAAAATAGTTCTCATACTAACTACTGGCATTATTATGAATCTTCACAAACTGTTTTCTGCAAAACTAGTAATTTTTAAAATATGTACCATGATAACATGCTATAAAGTTTCCAGTCACACTTTATAAAAAATTTCCGCATTATTATGTCTTGCTGTAGTTCTAATTGTTAACTACGAATATTGAAACAAAAATCACCATTTAATAAACGTTATAGACACAGGCTGAGCCTATTCTCCCTAAAATTATTATCTATTTCCTTTTCTTTAAATTCATCCAAAGTATTTTGGGTATTATATAAAATATTTTTTGTAGTTCATAAAATTTTAATTGCTCTTTAACGACATCCCATATTTTAATTATATTGTAATGTGCAGCAGTATAAACTCTGCGTTTGACGAGCTGAGGATGCACGTGCCGACGTTTCCTTACGAGAAGAGGCTCAGCAAAATTGATACTCTGCGTTTGGCTATCGCTTATATCGCCTTACTGCGTGAGGTACTAACTGCCGATTGTGACCCGTTGACTTACGTCGAACGATGTTTACGTGGAGAAATTAAAGCAGACAGGGCGAATTGGAATACGAGTGGTAATACAGGGTACCAGTCGTACGATTTCAATAAAATTTTATCAATATTATGTTGCAGATTTAACGGCAAGGTTATCGTGGATCAATTGGGAAAATTTGGGCGTTAATCCGGGAAGAAGAAGTACACTGACGTCTTTGGCTTTATCGTCTGATAACATGAATCACTAGTGAATAATGGAAGAATATATATTGTAGCTGCAGGTACTTATATAGGAAGTACATACCTACATAGTAAAATAGAAATTTGTACAAAGTTAATTGTTAATTTATCTACAAGATCATTGGGCTAAGTGTTATCAGTAGGTTTCTAGAACGGTGCAAACGTTAACATGGTCATTTCTTTACGAGCCAAATATCGAATCTAATCTTCTAAGCAGACTTGATAATCATCGTTAGTCTAAAATGTGAAAAAGACAAACATAATCATTTTTTAAATATTATTATCTTCTTATCGTCTATATGTCAAACAAATTTATTGAAATGGTTCATCGGAGTATTTAAAAGATACGGCAACAGAAAACGCTGCTCATATAAGTACAGTCGCTGTCACGATATTTTAAAATGACCTCAATTCGTACTAATCGGATTTATAAGGGTTATAAAACTTTTACAGTATTTGTCTATTGGGGGGTATTTCCAAAAATTTAAAAGAGCCTATTTTAAATAATTAAATTGTAGTAATATAATTTAACATTAATTGAAAAGCCAATCCATAGTTACTACACGAATAACTCATTAGTTTATATGTACAATGTTATAAATGTAATTGAAATCCATAGACAAATACTGTCATAAACGATCATTCTTCACAGGTATGCACAATAGCCAACATTTATAATCCGATTAGTAGAAATTGAGGTCATTTTAAAATATCCTGATGGCGGCTATATGTATGGCTGATTGCGTAGCACCAAATAAAATTACTTATTATGTTATTACAAAATAAGGGAATTGAAAAAAAGCGATAGTAATTCTGATTAGAAATATTTGTCAAAAATGCGTCTGAGAAAGTAAGTGATAGCCGTAGTTTTGTGGATTAAGCAACAATAACGCATCCTATATTTCCTATAACATACCGAAGGTGTTAACAGGGTCATAATAATTATATTCTTAGTAGTAGTGTATGATTATCACAAACCACACTAAATTTCAGGGTTGTTTATGTATATCAAAAACTGTTCATCTTTGAAAAAGATCTTGTGAATCTATTTTGAAGACTGATCTTGGTTGTAGCAAACCATAAAAGCAATTTTTTAGTTAAATAGCTCTTATTTTATTTCTTTGATCATATACGTCCATATGATTTTCAGAAATAAGCACAGAACCGTAAAATAAATGGATATGTTGACTTTCACCAAGTGTGTGTTTCCCCATACTTATAGCAGAGTATGATTTATACATTTACTTTACAGTTTTATGTATTAGGTATTTCGGTAGAAATTTATGTAGATATAATCGAAACGTTAAAATAAAGGCTGGATAGCTGAAAAATTGTTTTAGTGTATCGAAGATAACTTGTTTATACATCGTTTATTTGCCTATTACTATTTCTTAATTAGATACTAAGTAATTTTATTTCACTGCAGATTACAGCTTCCCTGATTTCTGTGTCCGACAGCTTTCTTAATATAATTGATGATTAGTTTTATGAAAGAAGGGAACATACCACTTAAGCAGTAGTTGTAAGCAACAAACTTTTCGTTAAAATCCACAGAAAACATTTCAATGTAATATATTTAAAATGTTGGCAGTACTTACTTATATGGTATGTATACCTATTATTTGATATAGAATCTAGTCTCTTTTGTGATAAATTTGTTTCTTGTTTGTATTTGTTGTGGTAGATATACATCAATAAAGTACAAATGTTTTTCATTACTTTCGAACATTTTTTTTAGATTTATTAATAGAGGTAAGTTTTATTTGTGATTTGCAGAGTATTAATGTTGAAGACAAGCGGTTAATAATAAAAAAAAACATCAACACAAGCCTGCTACGTCAACACTTATTATTATATCTGCGTAAGGATAGGTTCTCAGTTTCTATTGAGTTTTTCACCCAATCGTTACCAACTTCAGGAAATATGCCCGATATAAGCCCATGCTCAAATAGGACTTAAATACAAATGTACTTGATTAACTGACAAGGAGTAGGCAAGAACTGCGAAACACGAAACTAAATGAGTCGTATATCATTTGAAAGAGGGAGTTAAGAGTAGAAAAACTGTAAACGGGTTTGAGTGCATGGGCCTTAATTTTTGAAATATGAAGAATTTTATTTAAAAACATTAACGCTTGTAACGTAAGAACAACTATATGTATACGACTGATTAGTGTATGTGTAGTCCAATTAGTTGAGGGCACGATTTACGAATTTTACAGGAAGTGGAATAGGTTCGAGCCCTTCTTAGGGACATTATTTTTCTATTATCAGTATTAATTTTTTTTTATTTTTATTCGTAATATACGTGATTACTAATAATCACTAATAACATATACAACTTTCACACACAACATTGGAAAAAAAACAATTATAATACAAAGCAATAATTATTTATTAATAAATAAAAGAAAGAAAATGAGGTACGAAATCGTCGCAATAGTTTCATATTAGGTAATTTCAGTTACAGTATATATATCGAAGAAGTTAAATAATGGCCAGAGGTTCATTTTTATAAACACAGCATTGTTTGCATTTATATAACTTTATATAGGTACCTAATTCAATTCATTTCTGTAAAAAAAATTGAGATATATATGTAAGCATTAAGCATTAAGTTGGGTCGTATTCGTATGATTTGTATCTTTGGTACGAATCTTAGTTGGGAGTCAGATGGTACGAATCCCAACTGATAAAAGTTTTCGTATTTCGTACCGACCTTCTCGTATCGGCTTTTTATTGTATTAACAAGTTTCTGTCGGTATTTCCGTCAATTCTGTGAATTTGATTGTGATCCATGACATTTTTATACAGGGTGATTTATGAGCTCACCGACAAACTTTGCCATATGAAAGCGCTTGGTATTTTAACAAAAAAACATTATAGGAACATATATCCGATTTCAATTATTTAAGGAAATAAAAGACTGCAAATTTTTTTTAAATTTTTTTTTATAAACACTTACATATTTAAATAAATTGCTCAAATCTCAAAATCATGTGAATAGTTAATTATATTAAGTGTTCAAAATGACCTCCTCCCGCTTCAATGCATGCTTCACAACGACGAACTACAGAGTTTTTCACCCGAACAAGAAGGTATGGTTCATTTCGAATTTGTGTAGCAGCATTTTGTATTCTCTGTAATAACTGTGGTCGTGTATTAATCTCCTCTTGATAAACAATTTGCTTCAGGTGTCCCCACAAAAAGAAATCCAAAGGATTTAAGTCGGGTGATCGCGGAGGCCATGCAATTGGACCATTATAACCAATCCATCTGTTTCTAAAGTGATGGGTTAACCACTCAACAACTACCCGTCCGCGATGTGGTGGAGCACCGTCCTGCTGGTACCACATAGTTGCAATAACGTTAAGAGGTGTATCTTCAAGAAAGTCAAAGATGTTGTTTAAAAAAATTCTGTAAGTATTTGCGTTCAAACGTTCTTCCAGAACATGCACAGGTAATAAGGTATCGTTGAAGATTCCACCCCATACGTTGATACTGAATCTTTGTTGAAAATTACGTTGCCTAATCGCATGTGGGTTTAGTAATGACCAAATATGATCATTATGGTAATTGTTTATTCCGTCTCGTGTAAAGCATGCTTCATCGGTCCACAGAACATTTGTAATGAAGTCATTATTTTGAGCGTGTTGCTGCAATAACCAATTACAAAATGCTAGCCGTCGCTGAGCATCTCCAATTTGTAAACCATGAACATTTTGTCGATGGTAGGGATGAAGGACTTCGCGGTTCAAAGTACGCCATACAAAATTTTGACTTACATGCAGATTGTTTGCTATTCTCCTAGTACTAATTGAAGGATTGTCAGTTACAGCATCAATAACAGCTTCTTCCTGTTCTACAGTAACTACATGAGGTCGAATAGCTTTAGCAGGAGCAGGATTACCTGTTTCTCGTAATCTACGGAAAGATTCCCCAAAAACTGAGTGATGCGGTAGATGACGAAATGGAAATCTTTCTTGATATTCGCGCACCGATTCGCGTGCATTTCCATTGCAATAACCATACACGAATATGATGTCGGCATACTCTTCAGTACTGTAGGCGTACATTTGAAGAAGGAACAGAAAACAACGATTGAATACTGACATTAAACTGACACAGACTGACAATAATTGTGTTTGCGCTTCTCTCTAAGTACACTTTGTTTTCTTATTAATAAATCATATCAATAGGCATTATTCCCAAAGTAATAAAAAATTAAAATAAACTGAGAAGTCTTTTATTTCCTTAAAAATCTGAAATCGCACATATGTTCCAATAATGTTTTTTATTAAAATAACAAGCGCTTTCATATGGCAACGTTCGTCGGTGAGCTCATAAATAACCGTTATTGTGTTCGTCGTTGTGAAGCATGCATTGAAGCGGGAGGAGGACATTTTGAACACTTAATATAATTAACTATTCACATGATTTTGAGATTGGAGCAATTTATTTAAATATGTAAGTGTTTATAAAAAAAAATTTAAAAAAAATTTGCAGTCTTTTATTTCCTTAAATAATTGAAATCGGATATATGTTCCTATAATGTTTTTTTGTTAAAATACCAAGCGCTTTCATATGGCAAAGTTTGTCGGTGAGCTCATAAATCACCCTGTATATTGAATAGAGGTTTTGTAATCTGTATCGGCATTATTTTGTACATATTTAGGAGCATACATATATTTTTCTGTTTTGACATCTACAGACGGCAATTTTTGTTCATATTATATTAATATTTAATCTATTAACTTGCGTGATATCATGAAGCAAGACATAGGTCTGCAGTTTCCGTCAAAACCTGCAGTAGAAACTAATTGCGTTTGTTCTTTGGAAATTTGAACATTACAGGGTGATGTAATAACAAAACTAAAACTATCAATAAAATTTAACAGAAGAGAACAATTGATTTCTTTATTTAATTTCAGATCAATCATTAAGAGAAACTGTTTGGCATACGTAAAGCGATTTCAAGAGATCTATTGGTATAAAGCAGTTAATAAAAATAACTTTTGAATTTTTATTTACTACCTACATATTTGTAAACTTACTACTAATGAGGAAAAAAGAGAAAGATAATGCGAAATGAAAAAGAAAAAAATAAAAAAGAAAAATGCCATACCTTTTACAATGTCTATACGAATGAATCGATTGAAAATATTATTTTGTTAATTCTGCGGTGTATGTAATCTTTATTCAGTGTAAAATATGGCAGAGTTCTTTTAGGATAATTATAATTAAGTTTTTATGTACAGTCGTGACTTTAGGAATGACCGTCTGAATTCCAGCGAGCTGTATCTAACACATGCATGCTGCAAGTGTAGCGCTATCTCGCCCACTGCAACTTACAAGGAGTAGGCAAGAACTGCGAAACACAAAATTAAATGAGTCATATATTATTTGAAAGAGGAAATTAAGTGTATAAAAACTGTAAATGGATTTGAGTGCATGGGCCTTAATTTTTGAGATATGAAGAATTTTATTTAAAAACATTAACGCTTGTAGCTTAAGAAGAATTATATGTATACGATTGATTAAGGTTTGTGTAGCCCAATTAGTTGAGGGTACGAATTACGTATTTTACCAGGAAGTGGAATAGGTTCGAGCCGTTCTCAGGGACATTATTTTTCTATTATCAGTATTCATTTTTTTTTATTTTTATTCGTAATATATGTGATTACTAATAATCACTAATAACATATACAACTTTCACACACAACATTGGAAAGAAAAAACAATTATAATACAATGCAATATTTATTTATTAATAAATAAAAGAAAGAAAATGAGGTACGAAATCGTCGCACACGTGAACTTTGGAGATGCTTTGGCAGGTGGTACATATAGTGACAAAAGTATTTCGGATTAAAGAGGATGCTTATAATCAATTTGTTGAAACAGGCAGTACAACAGCTTGTTACAAGATGGCAATTGCAGATGTGGGTTATGGCTGCCGTTGCCGAATTTTATGAGGATACAGAAAATAATTGTATTTTTCGATTAGTTGAAAGAATATAAAATTTCAAATCGTCGTGTAGTGTGATATCTATCCGATAAAGAAATCGCATCACTGATGAAATTATGAATTCCAGAAACATTGCAGCCTCTTGGCTTTTTGTATCATATCATACTAACCGACAATTCTATTCTTATTTTAGTACCTATTTGTGATAAAGTAAGAGTTTTGTTTCACAATCATCAGTATTTCTTAACATATAGAAACAAAGAAGTAACTCTAATGCATTTTCTCTTATAGGTTCTTTATTATAATGTAACTCATTACTACTATTCTACAATTTACAGTTACAAAATTGATTTCCTTCGAAAATTTGTAAAGAATATAAAATGTAATTATATGTAGCTATAAATATTATGACATAAAAAAAATATGGAACAGCATAGAAAAGTAAAACCTCTGGGAATGCAATAAAAAAAATGAGTTGGTTAGAAAATAAATACCGAGCAAATTCTATGCGATTAATCTTTAACAAGTTTTAAGCACTTTTCTGTGCTGTTTTTTTTTTTTTTTTTATTTTAGACAATGTTAAAAAACTATTAATGCTTGTAACTTAAGAAAGAAAGCGTGTATATAGCACGTTAATGGATTTATAACCTGATTAGTATTCGGTTTGTTAAAACCGAAAAGTTTTACATATATCTTTATTATAAAATTTGATAAGCAACAGTCATTATTAGCAGACGCGTTTCGTGCATACATATTATTTTCATTACCATTATTTACAAAAAAGAGGTAGAAAACCAAGGAACTATTAACGTACAAAATATCTACAAAAGTTCGCGTGTGCGACGATTTCGTACCTCATTTTCTTTCTTTTATTTATTAATAAATAATTATTGCATTGTATTATAATTCTTTTTTTTTCAATTTTGTGTGTGAAAGCTGTATATGTTATTAGTGATTATTAGTAATCACATATATTACGAATAAAAATAAAAAAAAATGAATACTGATAATAGAAAAATAATGTCCCTAGGATGGGCTCGAACCTATTCCATTTCCTGGTAAAATTCGTAATTCATGCCCTCAACTAATTGGGCTACACATACACTAAGCAAAGCAGTCGTATACATATAATTCTTCTTAAGCTACAAGCGTTAATGTTTTTAAATAAAATTCTTCATATCTCAAAAATTAAGGCTTATGCACTCAAACCCGTTTACAGTTTTTCTACTCTTAACTCCCTCTTTCAAATGATATACGACTCATTTAATTTCGTGTTTCGCAGTTCTTGCCTACTCCTATATATATATAAACAAGGTTGTTAGTCAGTTGTTAGTCAGTTGTTGTTGTTAGTCAGTTGTTGTTGTTAGTCAGTTGTTCCTAAATCCACGACTGTACACTCCATTTCATTGAGCTCAGTATTCACGTTTGTAACTCATTAGGTCTTGATTCGCCTCGAACGCTATTTATATGGAGTCCCTTTGCTACGTATACTAATATTGTCATTATACCCAATATCTGAAAGATAATAGAAATTAACATGTATTAATGCTGGCTGTTAGATAATAAAATTAAACTTTACTTTATATCTATATTTATAATTAAAATGGATAATTCAATAGTATGTCGGAGCTTGGATCTTCCCTATAGGTTCTATGTATTACTTCTAAGCATACTCTTATTGTTAGTGTAATATTTTATGATATTGTTAATATAATTTGTTGTTTCTCATATAATTATTACATTTTTATACATATATCAACATGCTGGAGTTCAAATTTCAACATTAACTTAATATTTTAATTTCTGTTGACGTTTCAGCTAAATTAATATAGCCTTCTTCTGACAAACTGTTAAAGTGTATAAAAATCAGTGCTATATTACAGTTTTGATTTCAAAAAATATAAACAGTTAATTAATAGTACCTATAATAAAAATTTACAATAATGAGAATTGATTTAAATTACCTTAAAACATTATTTCCAGTAATTATAATTTAAATTAAATTTTTATATTAGTAGACAAAAATTAAATGGATACTTTAAGGGAAAAAATTATAATATGATATGGAGAACACTTCTCCTTAAATTTAAATTAAAAAATTTAAATTTATGTGACATTTTAGCGGTACTGTTTAACATAGAATGATGTGGATATGTAAAGTATATTTGGTTTTTGTGGAAGTGTATGTTTTTGAGGGTACGTATGCGTTATTGAAAAAAGTTATTATATACAGTGATGTGAAATAGGATATTGATAATGGTATATATAGTAATGTGAAAAATAATATGGTGATAAGTGGACAATGTCTTGTCGGTCGTTTATTGAAGTACTATGTTTTTTTATTTGAATTGATTCTAATATGCAACGTCACAACAGAAATTAAAGTATTAAGTTAATGTTGGAATCTGTTTATGATTCATCCCGTCCGCTACTATCAAGAATTCCACCATATTAACTTATCAAACGGACAAGAAAATTACCACATTTTCTATATAGTTATTTATGCTTATTGTTCTTAGCGGTATAAACATATTTCATAGAAGCGGATACTTTTGTAATTATTTTGCATTAATACATATTACTGTATTTGTAAGCCTAACTACCAAAAAATTGCAAAAAAGAATGGGAGTACAATTTGAATAAAAACAAAAACTGAAGGAGGGGGGTAAAAGGCTACTTACACGTGGAGTGTTATAACGACAGTATCATATGTACAATGTCGAACGAACGAATTTATTACAACTTTCTATCTACATTAGTTCCCGAGTAAATACCTGGGAAAATACACTCCGCCAAAAAAGTATCGCATAAACTAAAAAAGGGCATTTATGAACCAAGATATTTTTATACGTTCACAAAAAGTTTGCCTCGTGTATGTGAACTATAAAAACACTAACAAAATAATGGAACTTAGCGTTTTTACTTTATTTTTTTCCTAAAAGAACACATTTAGAAAAATGCATATGTGTAAGGTTTGCTCAGTTGTTTATTGAAAGTCTTCCTATACGGACAAATTTTAAAGTGCGAAGTCAAAGTTCTGTACCAACGCTTTTAAAACTAAAATGAGCAATGTAACTTCAGAACAAGTGGCTGCTATAGTTGCTTTAATCGAAGATGGACGATCTCAAGCATACGTTGCTAATTTGATGAACATCAATCAGTCAAGTGTTTCTAGAGCCGTAGCCAGATATAGGGAAACAGGCATTTACAGTAGAAGACCTGTATCAGGTCGTCCAAGATGTTCTACTCGCCAAGATGACCGCTATTTACTACTACAAGCATTACGTCGAAGACATGTAACTGCGAGACAATTGCAGAACGACTTGGCTAGAGTCAGAAATACTCGTGTGAGTACTCAAACTATTCGGAATAGGTTACGACAGAGTGGATTAAGAGCTAGAGTAGCTGTAATAGCCCCTCGTCTCACTAGGAACCACCGAGTGGCTCGCTTAAGGTTTGCCAGAGAACATGTAAATTGGAACATTAATGACTGGGCCAATATACTCTTCACAGATGAGTCAAGATTTGGTCTTTACACCTCAGGTAGGCGTATCTCAGTGTACAGACGAGACGGTGAGCGCTATTCGCAGTGTAATATCAGACCTAGACCTAATTTCGCTGGTGGCTCTATTATGGTTTGGGGAGGCATCTGTTTAACAGGTCGTACAGAGTTACTACCAGTAGACAGAGGTACACTGACTGCCCACAGGTATATAACGGACATTTTAGAAGAACATGTAGTACCATATGCGCCAATTATAGGAAACGAATTCATGTTAATGCATGATAATGCACGACCGCATGTTGCAATAATCGTCCAGGAATACCTTAACGATGTTGGTATTCCAGTTTTAGATTGGCCTGCGGTAAGTCCGGACATGAACCCTATCGAGCACGTGTGGGACCTCCTTCACAGACGGATACGAACCCAAAATGTTGCCCCAACGGACCTGCATGGACTAGCAAATGCTCTCCGTGACGAGTGGGAGAAATTGAATCAGGCTTATATACGGAGGTTAATCGAATCTCTGCCAAACCGTATGCGAGCGGTCATAAGAGCCAGAGGTGGCAATACTCAGTATTAAAAGCTACTGTTATGACATTTTTCTTTCCAAAATTATAATTTCTTGTTTTAATAAAAATCTCAAGTATGAGTTCTTGTTTTTATTTGGCCTGTATTTTATTTAAACAATCATAGAAATTATATCTTAGAGCGCATTAAAGTATATTTACAACTTCATGCTACAAACAAAGATTATGCGATACTTTTATGATTCAAAACTAAATTATGCAATACTTTTTTGGCGGAGTGTAGATGTGAGACCCTCTGCATATATAACTATGGCCAATGAAGAACTACACTACGGCGTAATATAACGTACGCAAAATGGTAGAGTTGGAAGAAATCACAGCATGAATTATAATATATCACATCCAAATGAAAATTTTAATTTAAGAAATAGAAATATGGTTGTAGGAAATTATTAAAATAAGGGAATTCTTTTAAATACTATTAATGTTTTTATATAAGTTTCCATTTTCTAGAGAAAATATAGTATGTTCCTAATAAAATAATTTAAGTGGTTAAATGTTATTTTAACCTAGCCAATAATATTAAAGTAAGTATACTTACACCTGCAGCAATATATGGAAATCCACTAATACTCAGAATGAATGCTGACATGATCATATAATATACCGCCCAAAGAAACGCATAAATCATCTCCATATACAACCAGAGTAAATATAATTTTCCTCCTATGTTAAAGAAATGTATTAAGCTGAATACTCCGGTTATACACATGCCTAAGCCAGCTGCTGCCAGAAAAGCAAGTGTAGTGCTTTCAACCCTACCGAATATGATGAGGATAAAACAAATGAAATTAAGAATCTGGAATTATATATTATGGTTATCTGTGAAACGGCTTTTTTCTTACTGCTTACCAATAAAGCTATATTTATAATACCACCATGGGTTTTGAAATACATTTTTTCCATTTCTGGAGGTATTTGCTATGTCCCTCACACAAAAGTTGCCTCATTTGTACTATTTGTAAGTATTTGTGCAAAATAACTATCTATTTTATCTAATCTAATTAAGCTCAGGTTTTTCCTTGCTTTTTATCATGGTATGTAGTATGCTCATCAAAAGTGTCGACTCAAGTTTAAACGGAGACGTAAGTATAGAGTAGAGGGTATAAACTGTGCAAGTGTAATAGGAAAATACAAATAAAAGCAGCATAAAATTCTAGTAGTATTAGAAGAGCGCCTTAATGTACATTGGAGCGTCGATAATTCAAACCCACAGGTAGTCCGAATGTCCGTTTATTCGTACACTCAAAAAACAAATTTCGTATGCAAAACAAAAATGTAAATTCACAACATCGTAATTAGTAATTAAATTTTACTCGGAAGTAGACGTGCACATTTTGGGAGTTATCTCGGCCCGGCCCGGTCTGGCCTGCTCTTTTCTAAATCGGGCCCGGCTCGGCCCGCGCGTTTGTCAGTCCAGCCCGCCCAAGCCCGTTCTTCGGCCTGTCGACCCGTCAGCGCGTGTGAATCACCGATTGTTTGTCCAAAAGTTCTTTAGGAAAACTGTTTTAGTTTAAAGAATTACATTTGTTATGCGTAACTGCAAATATCTATAATAAACTTTAGCAGCTAGTGGTGGCTTAATAATAGAATAGAATGGACAATTTATATAATATTTGTCATTTTTAATGAGCATATGAATTTCATTTTATTATAAAAAGAATATGACTTTTTCGATATGAAGTTAAAGATGTACTAAATGTAATAAAAATTAAAAAGTATCGCACAAAGACAGAAAAATGTCTGAATTACTATTTGTAATTAAGAAATGAATGGCAGCGGTACCTATCAACAGCTTCATAAAGGTGTCTACGCTTCGGTGTCTACCGAAGTACGTACCAAAATAAAAACTCGACGTTTATTGACTTACAAATCTAATTACCAAATATCATTCTATTCGAATTGTACGTATATTAGTATTTTACGTTAATTAATTAATTAAAAATTTGGCCGCCTCAAAAAACTTGTCCGGGCGGATTTGACGAGCCGAGCAGGGTTCAGAATTTCTCGCCTCATTAACATTAAAAACATTAATAATTTGTAATTATGCATGCAATTATAGTAGAAAAAAATCGAAACTACAAACTTTTTCCTAAATGGATATCTATATAAGAGTTCGTGTAGTTTTGTATTTATAAAGATAGGTACTTATACTTCTTTTGAGTTCTGGTATGCAGGTGTTTTATTTCATGTATCCAATATCACTGTAATTTTCAACTATTTAGCAGCAATATTTAATTATCCGAACATACCGATAATCCGAACCAGCTCCGGTCACAATTAGTTCAGATTATTGACGCTCTACTGTACCTGCGGCTTATATTCATGAATGTTATATTTAACTTGGCACTTTTCAGAGGTTGTTTTTTACATACATTGTGTTGTTGTAATTGGAGACGATAATTAATACTGGAGCTTATGTTAGAATAGAAGAAATATTTATTTTAAATGATTCAGTTTACTCAGCTTCCAGAGAGTGTAAAGTTAAAGTTTGCAAAAGTAACAAAGTTCAAGTTATTGGACAAGAATAACAAAAACCATTGGTCACATGAAATAGTACATTAAAAGTGGCCCGAAGAACGAGTTCATCAAATCAATGAAAACGGTTTTATTAAATATAAACTATTGATTGTATTCATGAAACCAAATTTATTGAAAAAGAAATAATGACTTGATTGGCTCAATGATGTATGTTATTATTGTTATAAAGGTCATTAGCGTTTACATTCAACCTACGAATAAAGATTATTATAGAAATGTAAGTACCTGCGTTTCGATGATGTCTATTCATTAGGGCCGAGGTTCTTTATATACTGATCAGATCATGCCGTAACTTTCACAATCTTGAAACATTAAAAAGTTTATATTATACATTAGTTCGAAGCAAATTGGAATACGTGTCGGTAATTTGGTACCCAATTTATACTTATCTTGTTCTGGTATTTGAACGTGTACAGACAAACGCTTTTTGAAGCATTTAACTTATAAAGAGAAACATTTGTCCTGTCATAGGTTCCAATTACAGTCTGCTTTAGCAGACCAGTATACTTGACCAGCATAATTTTGTTTCATTAAAGAAAAGACGAGGACGTTACAGCGCTGGATTTATATGTTAAATTACAGCGCTAGATTTATATGTTAAATTTTCTAAACCATAGACTTGATTTTCCGTCAGTATTATCAGAATTGGGCACCCACCTACAGTACTCTTACGTAGCACAGATACCCTCTTTATTCCCAGATGTCGTTACAATAGTATTCAAAAAGCTCCTTTAATTCATATGGCCCGTAATTTTAATGTATTGTATCTTGTCCGCTACTCTAATTACTAACTTTGTTATTAAATTTAACTTATTTAATTAGTTAAATGTTACTATTACTTTTATTATTCCTTTCATTGTTTCTTTATTATTACGTTGTATTATGGAATAATTCTTATTTTCATTTCTTGGAATGTGAATTATTTCATTGTTTTATAATTTTTTTCTTTATTACATTGTACTTATATGTAATGTTTGTAAGTGTCCTTTAAGTGGTATTTTTTGGACACTGTTGGACTAATATGGAAATAAAATACTTAGTGAATGCGCTAGCTACCATAACGTATACTTGTTCGTTCTTGTCACAAATTGCAAACCATTAAAACAATGGACAGGACATCATTTAATTAATACTTTATTGCGTTCATATATATTCATAATGTAAAATTATTTGTTATAATAATTATAACATATTTATTTCACTAATGAATCTCGCTTTGTTATTAAACAGAGATTGTAAATAATATTTTATCATAAGAATGGAACATTTCGTTCTATGAATAAAAATTTACTCAATAAATACCTATAGATCATTGATATAACGTCCGGTACTTTTCTCATCGTGACCCCTTCATATTCATTAGTTTTCATATAAAAGGGATAAACATTTCACTTTTAAATACAAACACCACTCTTTCTAACATTGGAATCGCTGACTTTATTTATTTTAACACTAAACTAAACGGATGGACGCCTGGGAACACCGGAAAGGAGTTGAAAAAGTGTTAAAATTAACTCCAGAGTTTTATGTGTGTAATTTTTCGCAACTCTGTTGATATAACAAAATATATCTAAATCTTTTACAAAATTAAATTGCTTCTTACATTTTATTTAATTTGGTAAGTATAGTATAAGTATTTATGACCGTACATCAATAGTTGTTGTTTCAGATGTGTCTTGCGTACTTCGTACATGAAGGCCTTTAGTTAAGTATGCCATTACGGTTAGTATACCAAATATCTAAAAAAAGAGAAAATTCAACATGTATTGATACTAATATTGAGATAATAAAATTAAACACTGCCAACATTTTATATTCACACTTTCTTAGATTTGTTTTGAATAATTCTACCGTTCTTTAAATGCTGTAGCTGGTGTTCCAATCATATCAAAAGTGAACCATAGTGCATGAGCTGGTTTTCTGTTTTTTAAAACTTTATAATTTAATTCTATAGTAATATACTAATGTAAGTAAAACAAGAATATAATATATACTTATTTAGATTTTGTAGAAATCTTTTTACTCAAAATTAATAACCATATCATAATCATTTTTTTTTTATTTCGATTATTAGAATTTCACTTATTGTGCTTTTATGTTTTTATTCTGAAGAAGACGAATCACGGAAACTGTTGCGTTTTTAACTAAATACTACTCAATTTCTCAATTAATTTATTTTCAGTATACTTTACCAAAGCGTTCTTTTAATTAAAAGTTAATAACATTTATTATGTTTAATCACAAAAATAAAGTTGATATATAATTTACAAAACAATTTTTACACAAAAAACAAAATTAAAGCAAAACAAAATACTGATTTTATCAAAAAAATATAAAAGTTTTGTTAAATATAATATTAATTTTGTACATAATATAAATTAATAAGCAAATGTTTGGGTGTCCATACTTAGGTATACATATTGTTACTACACACTTTACCATAACTTTCACTCCTTCTGACATAACTTAACAAAAGATGAACTAGCGACAATAAATGGACGTATTTGGTAAAGCTTTCGAGCGTTTTGCTAATTGTTAGTGAAATATCTATTTAATTTTGTAGGGAGGTGTGGTTTTTTTTATTGGCGATTTAAAACTCTCGAAACAACTTTATAAATAATCAGTGTTTGTTGCAAATCATATGTAATAATGTGAATAAATATTGAGACACACTTATTTCTTAATAAATTAATTTTGTTGCATTCTGTTAAAATGCTGTTTTAAATTGTTAGTTTAACAACATAAAAGTAATATAAAAACACATGTATTCTCATTAAGGATCTGTATATGAAAACTGACTTGATTATTGGTATATCTAAGTATCTTGTCCCACCACCTGCATACTGTGTTTACTAATAATTAGGATTATATAGAGTGATCTTTGGTTAATTAGATCGCATTTTGAAAGCATGGGTGCCTATTTTGACACCAGCATCATGTAAGGAAATGCATGCACAGATGTAGCAAAGTTCTGTTATTCAGTTTTATAGAAAACCAAACAAGAAAATACTACCACGCTTCTTCATGAGTTATGCTATTTGACATTGTTGCGAAGAACAACAAACAAGTAGTTGTATCCTTTGAGAATATAAGAGTGGGATATGGAGGGAAAACTAGTAAATTCAAATTTGGTTTGCGATTTTAACTATCTATCGCGCTGTATGGTAGCAAAGAGGTAAAAGTGTCACAGCGTGGCTTAAAATACACCAAAAAGAAGCGATTTTGTATTTATAATTTTCTCGTAAAACTCCGATTGTAAAGTTATACCAATATTCTTTTGATATACATATGATATCTAGCGTATCATTGAACACGTAATAAAATAATTTTGTTTAAACTTTCATAACTAATCTTACATTAGTTTAGGTTGTCTAGTATTCCCAACAGTAAGCATACTTACACCTGCAGCAGTATATGATGGTCCACTGATACCTATGACTATCACTGAAATGATCAAGTAATATACTGTCCAAACCAACGCGTAAACCATTTCCATGTACAGCCAAGGCAGTGACAATTTTTCATTTATGCTAAAGAAATGTATTAAGCTAAATAGTCCAGTTACAGTGAGGCCTGAAATAGCTGCTACCAGAAAAGCAACTGTGGCACCTACCACTCTACCGGCAAGAATACAGATAAAACAAATGAAATTCAGAATCTGAAACAATGCAGTGGTTATCTGTGAAACTAATTATTTTTATCGGCTTACCAACAATAATATATTTAGAATACCTCCTATAGTTTGAAAATAATTTCTTGCCATTTTTGTGGATAATCACCCTATCTCTCACACTAAGGTTATGTCATTAATATTCTGTGAAGTAATGGTCTATTTTATCTAATCTAATCGAGTTCAGGTTTTACCTTGGCTTAAGGTAGTTTTATTCTTGAAGATCCATAAATAATACTCTTAAGTACTGATACGGCCAAATTTGAAATAAATTGCTGCATATAATAACGGCTTTCATTAAATGTAGGTTCATATATGTTCAGTCTCTAGACTGGTATAGTCTAGATTAACTTTATTTCAAGAGTATTATCATACATGCTTAAATTGTATAAACGAAAACTTAGCAAGTACCATCTCTTTAATATTGTGATAGATTGCATGAGTGTTGCTTATCATTGTAACAATACACAATTGTAAAATAAACTATATATTTGTGATATACTTATATAATAATATATTTTATAATCCACAACATAGTTAATAGTTAAACATATAAATGCAATTGCTAAATTGTACTATGCTACAGATTACTCTCAAATCATATATTTCATTTTAAAAATTGGATATTATAGCTATTGTTAAGGAATATATATTATAAGATATTATATATCAAGATAATTAGTACTTTTTTTTTTGGTGATGAGGCTGGTATAATATATACAAAGGAATTAATTTTTTTTAAAACGTTTCGACTATTTATTCAGTCTTTTTTTTAAACAAATAAAGTTAACAGAAGTAAACTGTGCTAATAAAACATAACCACAGTCATTGGGACAATATATGTTCTTCACATTAAAATTTGGTAAAAATAACTATTGAAAAGAATATTTACTATCAACATGTTTGTAATCTTACTACTAAGGAGAAAAAAGAGAAAGATAATGCGAAATGAAGGAAAATGAAAAAAGAAAAATGCCCTTTTACAGTGTCTACACGAATGAATCGATTAAAAATATTATTTATAAGATCTAAAAAAGCCCAAAAAAAAAACATTTATATTATTTAATAGTAAAATTAAAAAAAAAACTCGTTTTTCGTATCTGTTTTGTGTTTTATATGGCTTCTTTTCTTGATTTTGCGAATTATTTCGCATAAAAAAACATGTATCCAAATCAGAATAAAAATAATTAAACATTTACATTACGTTGCTGTCAACATCAAATTCAAAATAAAAAATTACACCTGTGTACGTATACAAAGATGTCAAAACAGGGAAGCGTTTTTGTAGAACGTTTTTCTTAAAACTAAAATAATTTGTATTTGAAAAATATAAATTATGCCCACGCAAAGAAATAAAAATACAAGACGAAAAATATATATATATGTCTAGTAATATTTTTTTCTACAATATACTGCTGTGATTTACCCTCTAATTCAGAGGCTCCCAAACTTTTTTTGCTCATAGACCACTTTGAAAGTTTTGCTGGTTCCGGTGGACCCCCTGCAGCTACATTTCTACCATATTTCCAAAACTCGACAAAAAATGTGAAGATTAGATCTAACTATAGAAATTTGCATTTCGGCCGAGTTATTGGTTAATTAATTAATTGATTGTGCTGTGAGTGGATGTCAAAAAAGTAAAGTTAGCCAAACAAAAAAGTGATTCTATCAAACTTTACTCCTTTGACATCTACTCATAGAACAAGAAACCAATCAATTCTCACATATTTTATTTAGAAAACTCCCCATTCGGAGTGGTAAAAATAAAAAGAAAAATAGTATATTTCCTTGTGTTGTATTTATTCAAATATGTAATCATTACACTATTAATTATTATTGTTATCATATTACATTGTAATATGATAACAGTCGTAATATAATTAAAATTAAATATTAAGAACGTAACTTCTACAATGACAATCACAAAATAGTCATAATTTTAGTGGGAGGGATGTACTTGATGGATTGACAGCAAGTATATAAGTATATAAGCCTTGTTGTTTGTAAAGGATGTCAGTGTTATTCCACTAGTGATTTGGTGAAGAGCATATCTTTCAAGGTTTACCTTAGCCGAAAACACTACGTTTAACACTGCTCTTCACTTGTTTTCTACTGAAGATGGCAACTTAGTTGCCGAAATACGTATTTAGATTTGTATCTTTTTAATTTTTGTGGTAAGGGATTTTTTTCATTTTTCTTTTGGATTTTTTTATACTTCAGTATGTAAGAGCAATCGTTGGAAGTCTTCATCATTTTCATCGCACAATTGTGCAAGTAAACGCGTATTCAATGCATTGCTTCTTATTTTGTTAACTGCATTAATAACAAATATGGGATATGCAAGTTTTTACAGTCGCTGAGCTTCTTAAAATATTATCTGCCTACATTGATAAGTGAACCCAAGCCAACATTTTAGTTCTTCACTATCGGAACCAGATAAATTTTCGTGGACCACCGCTTACGATTTGTGAACCCCCATTTTTTTGTCACGCCAACGTAGACCCCCGTCTAGTCTCCCGTGGACCCCTAGGGGTCCACCTGGACCACTTTAGGAATCACTGCTCTAATTCATATAGAGAATCCAACACAACACACTGAAGAAAAGCTTTTGAATAATGACATAGGAAAACATAAAAATTTAGCTAGCTCAGTGAAAATGATTTTTAAAATTGAACACAAGTCCCAGAGTTACCCTCATGAATTAAAACTATAATTTGACCACAAGAATAATTAGTGAGTATGTGATCTCAGACTTTCTTTGTGACATAAAAAAAAAGGTTAATTAAATAAGAACATACTTTTTTTAACCCACCGACGTCTCAGACAAAATGAATTTTATTTTTTTTTATCAACAGGTTAATTTACAAACACTCGAAGGTGCAGAAAGAAAACCTTAAACTTAAGGTTCTGGACTAAAATAAAAACTGCACGAGACTCTAATTTTTAAAACAGAACAATTCAATTTCCTATGCAAAGCAAAGAAAAATTGTTTGTTCAGGAAGATTTTTCCGTTAAACTTAAACCTTTAAATTGCTATCCACGTGGTATAACAATTTAAAGTACCTTTTAGCGTGGACAAATTCCAGTATTTATAAAAAATGAAAATGAAAATGCTAATAATAACTCATCTATTCACCTAAACGAGGTGATAGAAAGCAAAAATGATCCAGCGGAAAGAATAAACCTAAAAATTAACTCTGAAAAAAAAAACAATCAAAGTGCAAAACAACAAAAATGAATCTTTCTAAACAAAAATAATCATCAATCTTATCTCAAAACTCAAAACAATGCATACATTAATATAAAAAGAATTACAAAAATAAGGATTCCCTGATTGACTATATTTTACAAGATAAATGTTTTTCAACACACGAGATTAAAAATAACATAATGGCCAAAATTGAATTTTAGAAAAATACCTCTATTTACAGGATAGCCAATCTGAGAACTCTCTTAACAAAGATTCTACAAACAGTTTTCTGGGAAAAATCCCCACTCAAATTTCTACGCAACTGTAGAGTTAATTCCTACAATAACAATTCTTGAAAGAAAACGCACAAACAACTTGACGTTAAAAGACTTAATGAATAGATTAAATGTAAATCTAAATAAAGCAAAACAAAATTAACATTTTCTGGATACATTGAAATTACGCAGTTCTGACATTCAAACACAAATGCAACCCTGCCGGGATGTCTGTTAAATGGGTGGTATAGGTATGCAATACCACAGCAATACGTACAGATTCATTCTAATGTAAATTGGGTTTGATTATAGTTTTCACTTTTTTTATTTTAATGACAAAAAGTTAAAATGTCACAACCAGCGTAAGAGTGATTCATCACACGTCGTGTGCGTACTAATTCGAGGACTATATGTATACATATAACAGCATCAAAATAACGTCGTACACGTACGATTCGTACCGCTATCGCCACAGATGGCAAACGGTACTAAATGATACAGATCATACGAATCTTGACCCGCCAAAGACACCTATCGTACGAATCTTTGAAATATGTCAGACTGCCCATATCTAATCTATTCTGTTCATCATATCCTCACAAAAGTTCTAAACGTTGACCAGAATAATCTTCGTTTATCTCATGAAGAAGTTCCACATGAAATTCAGTAGTTCTCCGAAGAGTACTGTGAAGATCTTCCCTGAACGATAATAGTACATGCAACGATTGCTCTTCATTTGTGACGGTATTTGGTCTTCCTGATTTCATTGGAAAAGCGGTTGACAATTTTTTGATGAAATATAAACTCAACTAATCTGATTTCATTGCACATTGTGAATCAATGTAAACTACTTAATCCTAACAAATAAGACTTGATTCGTATACTTAAATCATTATTAATTTTTTGATAAATGTTAGGATATTTGTAAGGATAATTCTTAGAATTACCTCAACAGGAATGATATTTTTGTGATATGTTAATTAATTTTATATAGATCACCAGTATTATTCGACGTTATATTCCCCAGAGATAATAAATGATAAATCTGTCATTAAGTAGGTATTAAAAACTGTATGATTAATGTTAATTTAATTTTAATCCTCTAAGCCGTGTTACAATGGGCATACGTATCACAGAAGTTGAATAGTGACGAATATACGGTTTGGTTTTACAAACATTCCATTATAAAAATACATATATGTACATTTTTCTTATTTCTAATTTCTAATAATTTCTCTCAAACATCAGTACATGTGCTTATTGCACATTAATTTTTAAACATATTCTTTTGATTGCTAATATTGCGGACATATCTAATTTCCACTCAGTCTATAACAATAGCAGAATTTTATTTTGCAACTAAATTGTTCTTTACACTCTACTTAAGTTGGTTCTCTATTTATGATTGTACTTCAACTGCCCTTGGTTCAGACGCGTCCCGTGTGCTGCTTGCATGAAGTCCCTTTGTTATATACACTATTACTGTCAGTATACCAAATACCTGAAAAAAGGAATAGTTTATTATTATTAAAATAGATAACATACTTTAAATAATAAACTCTATTTCAGGTACCATTTGGTAAGTACCTATATAATATATATCCCAGAAATATATTTTGCGTAAGTGTTTATATAGATTAAATTCAATACCGCCTGAACACCCGCGAGTGATCGATAGGCTAAAGTAAAGAACAAAAGAAAGGCAAATATAGTTTCCGTTTGCTAGAATAGAAAAAAAGTTATTCAACTGTACAAGTGCCGAAGAACTCTTTGGTTTACTGTATTTTTATCTTACACAGCGATATATATTCTTCTACGGTATACTTGTATTGAGTGCAACTACAATAACAATATAACTGTTATTTTCGCATTCTTACGCTTGAAAATGCAGTGCCATCATAATCCGCGACGGAGCGGATAATCATTCCGAAGATAACCCGAAGAATACCTTTTACGGTATGCGACAAAAATGCCGCAACCTTTTCGGCTTGCGCAGAGATTAACATTCTTAGAATTTGATCTTTGTAGTTCTACGATAGTTATTTTACATTCTTTTGTTATTCCTGGTTGAGTTTAAAATTTTATACTTATTAAAAGATATTAATTCTTTCGTTTACTAAGAATTTGTTATTAAGTTTCGGAATTTCTGCATGATTATTTATTTTACTTTTTTACTTGTTAGGAAACAGAAATGAATGGGTTGTTGGTAGGCAGCCAAATAAAACTAATATCCTTTTTAAATAGGTATCTAAGCTTTGGTGAATATTGTTTTTTACTTCTTCAGAGACAATAATCAGAGAAATTGAAACAAGCAGTCGAAACGAAACGAAAAAACAAGTCACAATATGTTTACAATTTGAAAATTTGAAGGTAAAACATGATACGTAGAATACAAGTATTAATTAAACAATATTAAATAAATTAAAATTCATAGGTTAGGATAACTAATTGCCGTTAAAACAATAATATTTATTATATATTAGTTTGATTTGGCTGCCTCCCAACAATCCATTCATTCTGAAAATTTGTGTCATCCTCGGCTATGACCACATAAAAAATACGCTATTACCAGGAATATTTGATAAGTTTCCAACCTTATTTACAGAAAGTAATTGTAGAAAAAAAAGTATGCCCGTCCGATAGTTGGCATCGACATATGTAAACTGTCAAAATTTCAAGTTATCTGATCATTAGTTTGTGAATGGTAAGCTTTCAGAGTTGTCAGTTCACATTGTCTATCAACAATGCAGAAAATCGAGTATCGTCGGTTGACTGTTGAGAATTTTGCTAAGGCTCTGAATGGATGCACAAGATCTTACATCAAGATTTAGATACGAGAAAATTATTCACGCGCTGGGTGCCGCGTTTGTTGACGATCCACCAAATGACCTGCATCGAAAAAATCCAGCGGACTTTTTGCCAGGCCCGCTTTCGGAAAGAGCGGGCCAAGCCGGACCGGCCCGGGCCGAGATAATTCCCAAAATGCGCACCTCTAATGTAGACATGAATACATCATGTATACATATATAATTTAAAAAACAGGGGATATTACACCAAGTATTATTAGTAATAACTAATACTCGATCTTCAGAAAGGAAACATTACCCAACCCCAGAGCCGTACCTAGACAAAAATTTCGGGAGGGGTTCGACCATGTGTAACATCTGAGAACAATTTCTGGTGCGCAAAAAAATGCTGAACACTAATTGTTACGTATATTTGCTAGAGACGTGGCACTTTATTTCGGAGGGGGTTTGAACCCCCAAAACCCCTCCCCAGATACTCTATCTATCTTTTTCCAGCACGCGTGGTTCACAGGGACGTATTTATTATTTTACCATTTTAGAGTAATAAACTTTCAATTGTAAGCGGTGGATTATATTAAACGAAACGTATATAAATACCTCTCTGCTGAAAATAATTTAATGTTTCCTAATACGACCCATTACCTCATTTACATAACTTCTCGGCACCGAGTAGTGGATATTCCCCCCAAACTGTAATAAACAGTTGTCACTTATACCTGTTAGGTCGAGATTCACTAGGTTTTATTGCTTTCCGATTCATTACTTTATTTTTAAATAGCACAAATTAGTAGAATAAGCTTGTAAGCTGCAGTGCTTTTTGGAGATCATGAGTAAGACGAGGAAAAGGAAAGCGTTGCTATTTATGTAGGTTTCATTAAGCTAGGCAGTTCTTATCGGCAGTTTATTATTATTAAAAAATAGTTTTATTGAATATTGGGACAGATTTTTAGTGCCGAAGTTAAGTATTTTAATGATTGTTTTGTGTTGTTTACTATTAGAATAGGATAGCACTTGCGTTTAACCATAGTGCTTTACTATTTTTATGATAAGTAAAAATAGTTCGCCCATTATTTGAGACCAGAAGGGTAACCGACGACAGTCCAAAAGGAAAACAAATAAATTATCAGAAAAGGAAACAAATTAAAATAAGTAAACTATACGCACTGCGAAGGCAGAAAAATGAAATGAAAAATTATTATTTATTAAAAGCAATGTGCAGTGCGAGTAAGATGTCAGGAATAAATTGGATAGCATAGTGTTTTCTTTTAAAAATTCAAAAAACACATACATTTTTGATTATCAATTCTGTTTTAGATTTAACGTTTGTTGCACAGGCTGATTCATTTAAGTGTTAACACTAGACTATAATTTATTTCAATCGCATCTTTTTATATTTATATTTTGGCACCCTATCCAGTTGCCTCTATGTGACAGTATAAATATTTTGACAATTTATAATCCTTTATTTTTTTTATTACTCTTTAAGGTGAATATTTGATATCAGTTCTCTTAAAAAAAAATTTCCGTAGGTATAGGTAGTTACATTTTTTATACTGACACTTCTACAAGTAGATATGGCAACAAACTGTCAAACAAAATTTTGGAGTTGTTATTTCAAAGATAAAGCATTACCTTAATCTTACATCATTCATCTTCTATATTAAAATGCTATATTAACAATAACGTAGATTTTAATATAAAATTAATATTTTTGTAATAAATAAATATTTTAACCGAATTTTCACGTAGTTTGGAAATAAATAAGTAAAATTTAACTTGCTTTTGTTGTTCTTGTCCAGTTGTTTTGCAAGGTTAAGAAAATAACGTCTGTAAAGCGTTTCATGATAGGTAGAACTGTCTTCCCCGCCGAGCGTTCATAATGGTCACGAGTAGATTTATTTTAGGAATAAATGAGACGTGAATGAATAATAGATTTATATCCTATTACATACATACAACAGAGAAGATTTTACTTCATTTGCCTTGAAGCTTTTGTTTCCACTGGTGTCTTCAAAGATTACCATCATACCTTGAACAATATTAGCACAGTAAGAATACTTACGCCTGCTGCAATATATGATGGTCCACCAATATTTAAGATAAATGCTGAAGCGATCAAATAATACACCGTCCAAAGTAACGCATAACCCATTTCCATGCTCGGCCATGGCAAAGGCAATTCTCTACTGATTTTAAAAAAATGTATTAAGCTAAATAGTCCAGTTATACAGATGCCTAAGATAGCTGCTACCAGAAAAGCAATTCCAGCGCCACCAGAGAGGCCGGTAATAATGCAAATGAAACAAATTAAATTAAGAATCTGAAATGATCGAGTGGTTATCTATGAAATTATATTTTCTTTGCTGCTTACCAACAATATTATATTTATAATACCCCCATGAGTTTTAAAATAATTTCCTGCCATCGTTTCAAATATTCACTATATCTTTCACCAAGGAACTCTATAATTTGTAATGAATATTTTTGTAAAATAACAATTTACTTTATCTAATCTAATCGATTATCAGTATTATTGTGGCTTGAGATATTTTAATGTCGAAGATACGCAAGTAATGTTCCTAATACCGATATGGCCGTATTATTCGAAACTGAAATAAAACACAGATTTTAATTATATACTTTTGTCAATCAAACTAGCACGTTGGTTCTCAAAATTAATTCTGTAATCCTACCTATAAATACCATCAAGAACACGTTTTTGATTAAAGGTGCAGAGACTGTGTTACGCTGTATTTCAATTTTGTTATTTCCGCTATTTTTATAGTGGAAGTAAAGTAAATTTTATTTATGTAACAATAAAATGTACATAAATTGCCAAAAGGAAACAAACATGATAAACAACATAATTACAATTCGACAAGAATCATTCGTACTTTAATCATTATGTAATATGGGTATTTTCAACTGTGGTCACTTCCATAGAAGAGAAATTAAAAAATAGCAATAAGCACACAAAAAGAAGAATTTAAATAAAATAAATTTAGAAATACCTTTGTTATACCTTTGGCAGTTATTTAGTACTTAGGAAATGTCTGTTATACATACGTGTAGGTACCAAAATAAATAATACTTTATTATTTGTGTAAAATGTTTATTATTAATTTATACAATTCAACAAAAGTATAAAAATACATATATACAAACGAAGGTAACCATTTTATCTGAAGGGAGTATTCGAAGGAAGAGCGATAGGGAATTGTCTATTCAATCCTTCATAAATTCTTTGATGTGTATTATTCCACATAACTTTCTGTGTCGGCATATAGGAATCAGAAAAACTGATAATAATGGTTTCTTTTAAATAAAAGTGCATATGTGTTGGATTTGGAAGCTACTAGTATGTTGTACTAAGTTCGTACGTAAACGGATGCTGTTTCACTAACTATTTGTGTAGCATATATATGCAAGCTTTTTATTATGTAAGCCACCACTGTCATCAAACCGAATACCTGAAATAAATATTGAATAAAGTGATTTTTTTTTTTTTTTTTTTTTTTTTTTTTTTTTTTTTTTGCCAGGGGAAAATGCTTTATGCACACCAGACCTGGGTTTATGGTCTGGTAGTGTGGGACTCCAGAGTCTGTCTACCCACTAAAAACCCCTCATCCCTCCCAAGTGAAAGACAGGCGCTCCTGGAACCGCCGAAGCATCTACTTCAGGAAGCGACTTTTGGGTGTCCATGAAAATTAATTAGGTGCCACTTCTTTGGCGGTCACGTTCTTCTGATTCCTTACTACGCATAATGTTCGTTATTAGGCTCTGTATCCTTTGCCAGTTGTTCCTAGACATGATCATCTGGGGCACCAAGTTTTCTGGGGTCAGTCTTTCAAGGTCAGTCAGCGCATTTCCTCTCAGGTGTTCCCATCGTGCGCAGTGGAATACAGTGTGCTCAGCGGTATCGATGTTTCCACAGTACCTGCAGATTTCTGAAATGTCCTTTCCAAAACGTTTGGCATAATGCCTGAAACACCCGTGGCCAGTAAGCACTTGCGTTAGGAAGTACCCGCATTCCCTGTGCTTGCACTCGATCCAGCTTCTGATGTCTTTGATTAATCTCTTTGTCCATAGGGCCTTTTTGTCCTCTCTATCCCATCTTTCCTGCCAGTTTTTATAGGATCTCTCCCGAGCCTCATTTCGTCGGTCACTCGCGTCGCCATCAATTTGGGTTATGGCAGTTCTCTCCAGGGCTAGCAGATCGATAGGTACAAAACCGGTAATCACTTGCAGCGCCAAGGCAGATGTTGTTCTATACGCTGATGCAGCGCGCAGCAGCATATTTCTCTGGGTCCTAACTAGGAGGTCTCTGTATTTCTGGATCTTTAGGACGTCCATCCAGACGGGAGCACCGTAAAGGACTATGTTTTGAAGCGCGCAGCCCAGTACCGCTCTTTTACTGCTCCTAGGTCCGCCAACATTTGGAAGGATCCTGCCAATCTCCGCCAAACGCTTCTCGGTCCTGCGCGTTACTTCGCGGATGTGCTGTCCGAAGCTCAGCTTCTCGTCAAGTGTGATGCCCAGGTACTTGATGGATTTGGTGGGAATTATCGTCACGCCGTCAAGTTTAAAGTTGACGTGGTCCCTCTTCTTAGCGCCCTTTGCGATGATCGCCTCCGTCTTGTTTGGAGCCAGGGTTAGTTCATTCGCTATCATCCATCTGTTGATTTGTTCTAGGCATAAATTGCCATTTATCATGAGGGCCTCCGCGCTGTGCGCTCCCACAATCAATGCCAAGTCGTCAGCAAAGGCTATAGTTGTGGCATCCACGGTCAGGTCCAGCCCCAAGACACCATCGTATAGCACGTTCCACAGTGTCGGTCCGAGTACCGAGCCCTGTGGCACCCCAGATCCGCATTCCAGCAGCACGCCCTTTTCAACTTCTATTTTTCGGTCTCTCAAATAGCTACAAATGATATTCGTCAAATAGGTGGAGATATTCCTTTTCCTTAACTGGTCGATGATGAGTCTGTGGCTGGCCGTGTTAAAGGCATTCTTTACGTCGATGGTTATGAATGCACACCACCGGTTTTCACATTTTCGCACCGCGCCAATGGCTGCCTTCAAGGCACAGATAGTGGACCTCTGCTTCCGAAAACCATACTGATGATGATGGAGGTTTTCGCCATCTTCAAGTTCTTTTACGAGTCTATCTCTAACTAAGGTTTCGAACAGCTTGCTAATGGTGTTTAGCATGCACAAAGGCCTAAAAGAGCTTGGTAGTTCCGGCGGCTTGCCGCTTTTTTGGATTAGGATTACCCTGGCCACCTTCCAAGAGTTTGGGATTTCTTGAGCCACCAATATGTTGTTCATAGCGTTCAATAATAATTTTGGCTGGTCTGCTGCCATCAGTTTGATTGCGTCCGGGGGTATCCGGTCGATCCCAGGCGCCCTTCCGTTTTTCAAGCATCCCGCCGCACGCGTAAGCTCTTCTATGGTGAATTTCCTTATTTCGGTTGTTTTTTCCGTATCTGACCAATCTCTACCAGCAGATGGAAAGAGTATCCTGCAGATTTCCTTTTTCCTATCTACATCTATCTCGTATGGTGCGAGATGTTGTAATTTCTTGGCAACTAGCCGATACGCATCCCCCCAAATGCTATTGTCCAGTTCGTCGCAGAGTTCCTGCCAATGCTTCTTTTTGGTCGCCGCTATTAGTTCGCACAGTTCTTTTTTGTGTTTTCGATACGCGAGCCTCAGTTCGGCCACGCTCTCCTCACCAGCATTTGTCAACCTGGCTGTTCTGGTTAGTTTACGTCTATCCTTATTGCATGTCTTCCTCAATTCTGCAATGTCATCATTCCACCAATATACATGGCTGAATTTGTTGTTGGTGCAGGTGCTGGTGCTTATTCTGAGGGCCTGCTTTATGATCCTAGAGCAGTAGTTGTGGGTAACATCTTCGTCCTCCGTGTCTATTAAATGTATGATGCTTCTGTAGGTTTCCCAGTTTATGGTTCCACAGGGTTTTATCGGGCTCTTAGTAGTTCCCACTTCCTGACAATCAAAGTACAGATATTTATGTTCAGTCAGAGATTCGGTATTTAGGACCTCCCAATTGTCAATACACCTGGCTACGTTATTTGTTGATATAGTCACATCTAAGTGTGACTCCGAGGCCCCTCTCACAAAGGTAGGTCTGCTTCCTTTGTTGTGGACCACCATGTCGAGTTCCGATATCCACTCCATCCAATATTGGCCCTTCTCATCCTGCACAGGTGATCCCCAAGAGTATGCTTTAGCGTTTATGTCGCCGAGTACGATGGTTTCGTGGTCCAGGACATTTCCCATTATGCAATCCACCTCGTTCTTGTAGTCCACAATGTTTATATTGGGAGAGATGTAGCAGCAGATAAAGTTTACCTTTCGAAATGTCAAGACTATATATCCATCGCCCACCTTATGATCTAGGACACCGACTTTTCTATTTAGCAGCAGCACAGCAACATTGGTTTTGGAGCATTTTAGCCATCTTTGATCTTGGACTCGTTTTTTGTTAGGTTCGCACACGAAGAGAATGTCAGCCTTCAGTTGTTTAGCAGTAGCATATGCTATGTCCTGGGCAGCATACGAACGCCCTACGTTGATGTAGAGTACTTTCATGCGTTTGCAGATTGAGTTCTCGTGCTAGTGCTGCCAATCCTGCCCCTGGCGCTATTGGTTATTTGTTTTGCCTTGTCGCTGATGATTTTTCTGTAGTATGGGCACCTTGTTTGCTCGGCCCTGTGCCCCTTCTTCTTGCACGTTATACAGAAGCTTGCGTTGGTGCAGTCCTTGGCCTTATGGTTTTTCTCTCCGCAATTTAAGCAAATGTCGGTTTTGTCCGGGCCTTTGCACTCGTTACTGTAGTGTCCAAATTCCAGGCATCTATAACACCTGAGCACATTTACTCTCGCCCGCACTCTGCAGGGTGTCCATCCTATTCTAATTGTCCCTTTTCCAATTAACTCTTTGGCGTGGGCTTTTGTTGTCGCAATTGTGGCTTTCTGGCTGCCCCACTGGTTTGGTCTTACCGAGAGAACTTTAATTTCGTCTGTATTTGCGTTTTTAACGCTTTTCTTGACAGCTTCTGTGATTTCCTCCTTGCTCAGATCTGCATCAATGTCTGTTATGTGTAGCACTTCATCGTTGTTTCTAACTCGCACCCTGGTGTCCTTGTTTGCGTCCAGGATCGCCTTTCTCATTGCTTCCGCTTTATCTTTGCCACCTTCTATTTCCATCATCAGGTCGCCCCTAGCAGTCTTCTTAATTGTCCTTACTTTAACCCCTATTTCCTCGGGTCTTACGCTTCCTTTAATAGACCGAAGAATGTCCGCGTACTGTTTTCCCTCGGATTTAATGACAATCCCTTCAACGGGTTTGCGTGATTTTATTTTCCCCCCTTTATCGCTGTTTCCTTTGCTATCTGTGAGCATGACTATATCCACCATAGTTCCAGAGTCCCGGTATGTCCATTCCGTACATTTCTTCAAATAGGAGATCTCTACATTGCCCAACGCTACCATCTTAAGATGTACCAGTTCCTGCTCCTGGGTCTCAATCCTTAATTTAGCCAGCATTTCGTACAGTTTCTCAATGTCATTTACCCCCTCCGGATTAATCTTGTAGGGCAAGGCTAGGACTGTCCTGCAGCTCACCCCTTTTGTATTGCCCCTGCTCATGGAAGTTTCCGTCTTCATCTTCACGTATTCAATGTTGCCTTCTTTGAGTTCTTCATCAAGCAGAGGGGCTAGGTCCGGCAGATCAGTTTTTATGTCGTCGTGCTTTTGTAGTGGGCCAGTTGTGTCTGGGTCAAGTATCACCGCCAGGTCCCCATGTAGTTCCCTGAGACTGCCTACTTTCATAATTTTGCTGTTTTTGAAGCAGCTATTTGACCATTTTAGGTCGATGACTTCGGATAAACTCTGCCAGCCATCTTTCTTCTTGATGCGGCTTTCAATTTCGAGAGTTGTTTTATCTCTATGCTCTGATAGTGCCTTGTCAATGTCGGCTGCCTCTGCTTGGACACCCATGTCTTTGCCCTTCCCTGAGGGTTTAGCGAGTTTATGTAGGGCCTCGCGCTCTAGTGCAGTTTCATTGCCATCTGCTATCTTGGCATTTAGCAATTCGTGGCTAATCTTGAGGTCTTTCATTTTTTTGTTTAGGACACCCACAGCGTGTGCCAATTCTCTCGTGATCGTCTTTATTTCCATTTTGGTTTTTGTACTTATTTTGACCATTTTCTTGAGCTCCTCTGTCTTGTTGCTGACAGCCATGAGAGCCTTTAAGGCTAATTCCATCTCTTTGCTCGGCTCCAATTTTGTTTTGGCCTCGCATTCAGCTATTTCTCTCTTTCTCTTTTTTTTGGCAGGACTTATGCCTTTCGATGTCCCAGGATTTAGGTTTGTTTCTTCTCCAAAAAGCTTATATATAGGGCTGCCTTCCATGTCTTCATCCTGCCAGGGGTCCTCTTCGGGTATTTTGTCATCCGAATCTATAAGTTCGGCATTTGTAAGGTCGCCTCTCGTCGCCTGGAGCGGGGCGTTGATGGGATCCCTTATCAAAGTAGTCGTTTGTGGGTAGGCATGTTCCCGCTTGTACGGCGAGCTATCTGCATAGCCCTCCCCACCACCGACATTCGCTTGGTGGCTTTCCTTTAGTGTAGTCCGCGGTTTCGGTGGGCTACGGGCAATCATATTTCCCCGAAAGGGGTTTCTTATCAGCGGCTCGTCTGCCGTCATCTCACTTTCGTCCGTCTCCTTTCTTTCCACAGTTTGCATTTTAGTTTTATTTTTGTAGTCATCCATGTTGATCCCACGAGTAGCTGGGGACTAAGCGGTCACTCACGGCAGAGCCCCGCATTCACCGCGAGAAGGCTTCTTGAAACCGGAGGGCGCCAGGTATCCGGAGTCCACACGCTAACGACTGGGCATCCCCCCAGCCACGCAATCCTCGGCGCGTGTCGTGCCGCCTTGATTTGGGTCGTGGTTTGTCAGTGTCCACAGGCCGGCCAGTTAAGGCAAGCCCCACTAAGGCTAAGGTCGGAAGGGGGCGCCTTTTCGTGTTCCCCATTTCAGCGAGCTAAGTGATTGCTAAACATAAAATTATAATTATATATGTTAAATTTATCATTATACTCCTAAATAGTAACTGAATTTAGAAACGCTTGGTATAATTATCGGTTTTGTTTAGAAACTAGAAACTAGACCAGTAATTATTGTAACTTATAACTAAGCTTATGATCAGCGGCTTTCTTGTTAGCTATAATACACCCCAGGGGGCTGTTTCATAAAACAAGAAGTTATAATTTTACAGGTGCGTTTTTTTTTTAATGTAGCGAAATACAGTACAACTTGTCTATAACGTCATCGGTTATAGCGGCAACTCGGATATAGCGTTATAATCGTCTTGGTCCCTGGAATTACCTATTGCACATAACGTAAAAAACATTGCATATAACGGCATCAAATTCTGGTGAACCTCGGGTTTAACGTCAATTAAAATATGTAGGCAGGGAAAAAAGGGAATTCCTAAAACAGCATCTTCGGTATTACCGGCTTTTTATGGCGGTACTAGGAAATAAAGCTGACCTCAGTTCTTAGAATTCATAAACAACCTAATACAGTTGACTGAATATGCGATTTATATGAAATTCTTAATGTGATTATTGTGCAGTTTTTAGTCTGCCGTCAGTTGTCGGGTGCGTAAGTTAATTGCGTTTAGTGCGATTGGAAATTTGAATTTTAAAATGTCCGGTTGTAAACGTAAAGTTCTTACGTTGAACGATAAAGTGGCCGTTATTAATGCTATCGAGAGTGGTAAGAAAAAAGCGGACGTGTGCCGCGAATTTGGTTTGGTTAACTCTACCGTGGGAACAATAATAAAAAACAAAGAAAAGATTGTAAAATCGTTTAATGAAGGAGGAGGACAGGCGAAGAAAATTAGATTTTGTGAAAAAGCTGACGTCGAGAGTGCGTTACTTAAGTGGTTTTCTCAATGTCGAAGTGCAAATTTGCCAATAAATGGGCCACTGCTTATGGAAAAGGCCGAAGAATTTGGACGTTTACTGGGAGATCCAGAATTCAAATGTTCTGGTGGGTGGCTTGATCGTTTTAAGCATCGACATGGGATAAGTTTCGGAAAAATTAGTGGCGAGGCAAAAAGTGTCAATCTTCAAGAAACAGAAAAGTGGTTAACGAATGTGTGGCCAAAATTACGAGAAGGATATAAAGATGAAGACATTTTCAACGCTGATGAAACCGGAATTTTTTATAAGCTTTTGCCGGATAAGACACTCAAATACAAAAATTAAAAATGCATAGGAGGAAAACTTGCTAAAGAAAGGCTAACAGCGCTTGTATGGACCAATATGACAGGCATAGAAAAAAGAAGGCTTATCGTAATTGGAAAATCAAAGAATCCACGATGTTTTAAAAACATTAAAACATTACCTGTAACCTATCATGCAAACAAAAAATCGTGGATGACTTCAGAAATTTTTAAAGACGAGTTACGAAAATGGGACAAAGGGCTTATAGGAAAACAACGTAACGTTTTGCTACTTGTTGATAACTGTCCGACGCATTCCATATTACACAATTTAAAGAATATAAAATTAGGGTTTTTTCCGCCAAACTGTACAAGTGTATTGCAACCATTGGATCAAGGAATAATACGTAGCCTAAAATGTAATTATCGAAAATGTCTTTTAAAAAGTATTATTTTGGACATGGATCTTCAAAGGAGTCCCAAAACTTCGATTTTAGACGCTGTAGAATATTTGGCAAAAGCATGGAATGCAGTTACTACAACGACAATTGTGAACTGCTTTCGACATGCAAAATTGTCAACAAAGGAAATCACTGCAGACGAAGATGATGAATTCGACATACCTTTGTCTGAACTCCAAAAAAGGTGGCAAAATTTTGGTATAAAAGAATGTCAGTTGGATACATTTGAAGTGGAAGACTTTGCTACTATTGATGATGATTTGATTACAAGTGACGTTTACTCTGATGCTGATATAGTAAAACTTGTTACACATGGGGATGATGAATTGGAAAATTTGAGTGACAAAGAGGAAGAGGAAACTTGTGATTTTGCAATTGCGGCACTGACAAATCAAGAAGTGCGTGATGCAGTTCGTGTTATAAATACATTTTTTAGATGCCGTGAAACTTCAGCTCAAGTAATGGAAAACTTTCATCGGTTAGAATCAGAGATTGAAAGACTCATTTGGCGTGAAAAATGTTCACAAACCAAAATTACAGACTTTTATAAAGCATAAACATATGATAATAGGTATGTTGTACTTATGTACTTACCATAATATTCAGTGTAAAATATTGTAAAATAGGCAATAAAGCATGTTACGAATCGATTAGTTATGTAAAAATTTGTTAAATTAGACTTTCTTTAAACTCGCCTACCTCGTGAATAACGTCACCCGGTTATAACGTCAAAAAACTGTCGGTCCCGATGATGACGCTATAACCGAGTTCTACTGTACATGCATATACAAGCGTTTCATAAAATATTTGCAATTCTACAGGCACATTTTGATAATTTATCAGTGTTTCTTCGTGATTTTCTACAAGCTATAATCTTACTGTTTGTCAATTAAAAGTGTAGGTAGTAAACTGTTGTCAATTGATGGCATTTGAATATTAACATTAAGGTTTCTTCCTTTTGTTTGTTCATTTTTAATTTGTTAGAAAGAACAGTGCGAAAAACATTTTCAGATGAAGAAGATTACGGACTTTGTCATGGAATGAGGATTTAAGAGTGAACTTTAAAGCGGCAGTGGCAAAAAATATTGCTTATACACTCATTTCAATGATTAGAGCAGACCACTTTCCGTGTGCGCCATGTGCACCGATGTCGGGATGACTGTATTGCATATTACTTTAATAGCAGAAAACCAAATGTATATTTAATTATTTCTGATAGAATGAATGTCTTTACTTCTATACTTATATCGGCAACAAGCTCATGTTGCGTCCCTATTCTATCGCATATTCTAGTATATTACGAATTATACTCCCATACCGGCGCACATGGCGCGCACGGAAAGTGGTCTGCTCTATCAATGATTCAAGAACAAAGGAAACTGTAATTTCGCTGACACGACCGTCACGACAATTTACTACGCTCACTGTTAGCTTATAGCTGAATACGCCGGTTACAGATCCTTGTATCTAGCATATTCGAAAACGCCCCCATTAACACATTTTTAGCATGTCCTATAGTTTTCAAAATCTCAATTTTTGCTTCTTCTCCATTCATGATAGAGAACACAAATGTAGTTCACCTCGAATAACTTGTACATACAAAATTTTTATTAATTCTGACGATTGGTTCTCCATATACTTCTAATAGGGCCATCCACATTGGGACACCCGGTATACTGAATATTGACTAATCGAATAATCTATCAATAAATTCAGGAACTCTCCTGAACTAAACTCTAGAATTGTTCGCTGGACTAAAATTTCTAGTGCAATTAGTTCAGGTCCAAGTTGTTCTGATGACGCAAATATACATGCAATGCAAATGAGCACACACATTTTATTTTGGTAAATAGGGTAAAGTGTGTTTTTCATGGGATTTTAGACTGTGAAGCAACATTGTAAATATTCACTGTTCGTTGCATAGTTACCATTAAAATATTTATTTAGAAACTTTTATAATAATGTTAATAAATATTGAAATACACCTATTTTCCTCGTAGTATTTGTTCCTGTATATAATTTTACCCCTAATGAATTACAGCGATGCAGTCTGAGCTAAAATTTAATTACTAATAACGTAATAAGTAAAACAGAACAACAGCAAAATTTTATATGAACCTCAATATTTTCACGCCTTCTACAACAGTTTCTTGACCGGCGCAGTACACACATAAAAATCAATTCTTAAATTAAACATATGTATTTATTGGTTATTATATATTTAATTCAAAAATTAAAAGTTTGAGTAGAAAATACTTTATTTGTAAGTAGCATACTTGTTTATTTATATGGCATTTGAGATATGTTTAAATAATATTTTAAACATAAATATTGTTTTGTTAAAACAAACTTTACAATGGTTAATTTAAACAAAGGAATTGTATCAAAAAGAATATTTTTCAATGTTCAAAGTAAAGATACCCATAATCTCATTGCAATAATAAACAATCTCATTGATTTTAAAAGAAATGTATCATATGTTTAAATTTAAGCATATATTCATTTCAAAGATTATGTTTAAGGATAATTTTAAATCAAGAAGTTGTAAATGATATTTTTATTCAAGGTTACACTAGCGGACGTGACTGTGCCTGTGTTTAAAGGGGTGGTAGGAAATGGGAAGGGGATTTGCATTTACAATTTAGTTTCTAGTTTTAGCCACGTTTTGCCATTGCGTTGTATTTCATATGTCGGTTTGGTTAAGTGTGTTTGAAATTCAGAATTTGAAAAAATGTATAACGTTTCAGAGCTATTTACATATCTTCTTGGGACTGCACAGAAGACACAATAAATATTTTCCAAATTAAGTATTGCTACTGCTATTGATTATGAAATACTTCATTTATTAACCAACGCTTCTTTTAAATAAGTAGCAAATTTATTTAGAAGATATTATATGTTTATCCACACAAATATTAAGCTATTTTTAAATATAACGCTGGGTGGTGCAGATCATATCACATCCGGTAATTAAAATTATGAATTTCTTAATCCAAAAATTCCTTTCTTTAATTTAAATGTTTCATATAGTTAATTGAAACAACGCTTATTTCCTTTATTCCTATTAATGATTAGTAAATGTTTAACTTTAAACATACGAATTGTTTCTCTGGAAACTAAGATCGTTTTAGGTCAATATTAAATTTATTTTTATTTCAAAATAACTAATTGTTCGCGCATTTAGGAACTTACCATATGTTTCTTATGAACAGTATATTTTTAAATTAAGCATTGATTTTTATGCGTGTAACGTTTGCTGAAAACTAAATTGATTTCTCTGTGAAAAATATATTCAAATCTTTAGCTATCTGTATGCATTGTTGAATATCGGTAGCTACTATACTGATTGATACCAATCTCAAACGTGCTTTTCTAGGTCTATATATTTAAATGGAGAAGTAAGGTGTCCCTCTCTCAGTTGCGACTTGAACAGCTGATATCGCTTACTCTTAATGTATTGATATCAAAATTAAGATTTGATTGATTTTCATACTTCTTCTATTTAAGGTAAATAATAACTATCAAGCATCAGTCTATTTCGATTGTCAAGCGCTAATCAATTTAATTTGATTATTAAGGGACACTTTTGTGTAGGAGTGATGTATATAAAAATTTTAAAGAGAGATTTCTCTTCTATGAAGAAAAAATATTTTTGATACATGTTCCTACTTTTAAAAATAAAAATGTTATTAGATATTAAGCTAAACGGGGGACACCCAGTATACAATTACTATCCTTGGGGCAGGTATTTCCATCTCCTAATGAGAGTATCTAATAACAATTCAGCTAATAAATATAGGAAAAATGTAAGGCTATTTCAGTTATTCAACTAATAACGTTTATTAGGAACTTTAGTAGGAGATTGAAATACCGACCCTAAGTCTAAGTAATCCAGATACGACTCGACTTTGAACCTTACTTACACACACTATATTATTTAACATTTAAAGCAAAATGATAGTATATACTTACTCCAGTAGCTATATATGGTGCTAAACCGACGCTAAAAGCGAATCCTGAAAGTATTAAGTAGAGTATCATCCATATTTGAGAATACACCATTTCCATTAGTGGCCATGGCAAGTGGACTGTGTCAGTCACATAGAAAAAGTGAAGTAAACTAAATACTCCAGTTATAATGAAACCAAGAATGGCTACTACCATAAGGGCGATACTGATACCTGTAGTGGCATCCGTAACTATACAAACAAAGCAAAGTACGTTGAGTGTCTACAACTAATGCGTTACTGCCAGCGAAGAAAAACATATATATTTAACGCTTACCAATAAAACTACATTTAAAACACCACTATATGTTTGAAAATAATCTCGGCTCATGTTTACTGCATTATATCTTGTTTTTACCTCTGATATTTAATTAATAATAATTGTACATAAAAAAATATCATAAATTTTATCTAATCAAATCAAGCATTATGTATAATTACCCGCTTATTGTACGCATACAAGCTACAAGACCATGTGACTCTAAACTTCCTATACTAATGATATCATCACATGTACAATGGTACAAAATTAAACCTGGACAATGTACAGGAAATCTGTAACACTAGTCGTCCAGGTTTAGTTTTGTCCCATTGTTGGGGAAAAAAGGAAAAACTTACGACAAACCAAGTCGGATTTCAGGCGAGATGTCAGCCACGTTAGTGAGAAGTAGACGGAGTAAAAATTTACTACTTTTCGAGAATTTTCTATAATTTAAAGAGAAACAATAGAAAAGTGGAGAAGTCTTCTGGAGATGTGTCGAACGAAGAAAGTGTATTGTCGAGCTATTTACTATTGCTCCTGAGCTTGTAATATCGAGAATTGATATAGTTCCTAGCCATAAAATCATATATGTATCTAATACTACTATGTATATTGTGGGTCTCGTATAGAACCAGTGGCACAAATTTTCGCCGATGAAGGGCGATGGAAGATACACTTCTTTGTCTAACTATGTTCTCTGACAGTTCTGATGTTTGACAGATTTTGTTTAGTTAAAAGTCAGAATTGGTGAGAATATAGGTTATCTTTGGTGAGAATACATCATACATGTATGTAAACAATAAAGATTATTTTAAAGTATATTATTGAATATATTTCAACATAGTACAGAATCATAATAATATGAATTCTTTGGAACAAATGACATCAAAAGTTGGAAGAAGTTCTACGGGATATTTAAAGTATTCCTAGAGGCTACTAGAACGGTAGACAAACCCAAACAAGAAGAAAATAGCAGTATTTATTTTCATCGATTGGTGATGGAGGCTTACATCTATATGATACCTACTGTTACCTATGTAAAGGGAGAGCAAAAATTATAATATGAGGTTGTTATCAAGAAATTTGAAGTTCACTGTGCACCTAGAAAGAATGTAGATTATAGTTGTTAAAGATTTATGTAATTGTAATTATGGAATTACACAAAAGTAGAATTAAACATTTGACATCAAAAATATGAATATGTAACCAAATGGAAGCTGTCTTCGTTTGGCTAATTGGAGTTACTCTGACTGGCACCGTGGTGGTAATGGAATGTTATTGTGTTTTTTTTTAAAGTACGCTAGACCAGGACAATCTACACAAGAAGCTACATCACTCTCCCCTCAAAGCACTGCTATTGTAAATGGATACTTTTGCTAAATAGTTTAGTTTTGGTCAGGTTATGTTTAGCGTTATAAACATAGGTATTATTGCATTGTGGAAAACAAAAACAACCAAACTATTACATTATATGATGCTGCATCTAGTGAAAGTTATGAATTAGTAATATGGAAAGATTATACAATAAGAGCAGAAAACAGTTAGTAAAATTAGTTATTAGGTATAACTTATAAATACACACGTAACAGTTGTCTTAGATTATAACTTTGCAAGTTTTCTTCTTTCTCAAGCAGATATTATGAGATACTATGGAAAGGTTGAATATTATGAAAGAAAGACTCCACATGGAAAAGAAATGTTAAGTGAAATTGTGAATGTGATAAATAAATAAAACGAGGAAATTTGAGAATATTCTAAATTTAAGTTTATTTTTATGTTTAAATTTTTTTATTTTACTGGCCTTGTTTTCAGTATTGTAATGAACCTGTTGCTATTTTATATTAGAGATTATTTTTTGTTCAATATACTATCTTCTCTTTAATTTTTTTTTTGTTCATGTTTTCACTAGGAATAAAGTGGCAATTTTATTATTAAAATAAAAAAAATATTTCTGGAAATACAAAAAAAAAGTTTATTGAAATTTGTTTACATTTATTCAATTCAAGTTTATGCGTGTATGTTTCCTACACGCATAAACTTGATCTCTGTGATTTAACTGTATGGCTGCTTCGATATCTTCATTTTGGCCAGGTTACTCAAAAAGATCAATCTCCATAGGAGCTTCTCCATTTCACGCCCAGATGTTTTGTAACATGCATCCAGATATAACATAGTTACGAATAAACTCGAGTTGGATTTTCAAAACATGTAAGAAGATAAAAACAACCGTTCAACATGCCAAATGTGTGTTCCATTAAAATTCGAACTGGAGAAAGCCTGTATAATTGAATAATATCTGCTGTTCAATAAGGTGTCCGTCGCTGCTAAACGGTGTAATTAACCAAGGTAATGTTAGATAGGCAAAATCCCCTATTAACAAAGTTTTCAAAACTATTTTCAGATGTAGCCTTTGCATATATATCAGACCTCCTGAATACTCTTGCGGCATGCATGCTGCAAAGCTTTTTTAAGCAAACATTTGTTCATTCAGTGTGTATGTATGTGTTGCCAATATTTTGCAGCTCCAATTTCATCTAAAATAATAACACATCTGCATCTAACAAATGAATATGTTGTTATTATAGAATCCTCCACAACCACTTGCTGAAGTAATGATGCAGCACCAAATAATAATTGTTCTCTAACCATTTCGATAAATATGGTCTCAGTATAAGGATCAAATCAAGAATATACAAATAAATAATCAAATAACAAAAATTTGAACTGTGAATGTCAACAGAAATTCATATTTATTACGTCAAATTACGCACATGTGCACGTTACGTCAAGAACAAATAGGAGTTTCTGATATATATCCATCCCCCTTTGATTTCGAAATTTTTTAGGATATATCAGCAATATAGTATCTAGTATTACATATATGCAGAAAATAGACGAGCACAAGGTAAACCCTAAAATGCTTGCAAATAAATGAAAAGCACACGAAAAGATTTATTGGAATAACATTCTAGTGATTTCAACTAACAATAAGTACGAACAAATATGTACAAGTGCCGTCGAAAAATATGTTTTAGTCGACTACCTACAAATGTAAACGTAATACACGAAATTGCAACTCTATTTTTGCTGAAAATTAAAACTTAAAGAGGTGAAACTTTTGTTTACCAACAACGTAGAAATGTGATACTAATATTGCCGCTTCATTTAAACTGAATACTATGTATATTTTCATGTTATATTTCATGTGTATAAATATCTTCTCTACTTTTTTCTTATCATTCATGGACTTCAAAATTGACTTGTGCCTTACTAATGTACTGCTTGTTGCCAAACAAAGGTTGTGGCACATGTAGCCACATGTACAGTTTTATGACATTTTCCATGAATGAAGAATAAATTTAAGATGTTTTTGTTTTTATAACTAAGAAAATGATTTTGCATTTGTGTCGGTGCGGCGCAACACAGGCCAAAATACTTTAAGAGATCAGATGAGTTTAGATTCTCCACAGCCTACTGCGCGAATCAGTTTTCAAAAGAAAAAAAAACAAATTAAAAATTACCTTTTCAAAACAATTTCTAAAAAGTAGCTAAATAACTTTTACTGCTAAGAATACATCTGCGTCAAATCCAGTGGCATGTTTACGGTCAGTGCCGCCCTGAGTTACTTAATACTGCGCCCTATCCACTCATCACCCACCACTGTCCTTACTTTAAACTAAAGAGATATTTGCCGCCCATACAATTCTACCGTTCTAGGCTATAGCCCATGCAGTTTTTACGTATGAAAATACGCCACTAGTCAAATCAACTCCGGGTTGTGAAACAGCCTGTATAATTTTGTCTGCTTTTTAATCTACGGTTAAATAACAGAGGATCAATACCTTCCTCATCAATCCACATAAAAACTCTCCACTTTTTATCGTACAGCAGTTTAATGCATCATGCTTTTCTTCCCTTTTTTTCATGAAAGTTAAAATAATTCTAGAACGGTAATTGATAGGTATATATTGCTATGTTATATTATGCTAAACAGAACCCACATAATCATAATATCAACTATAAACTTATTTATGTAAATGTATTTTAATCTATTTATTTATTTTGTCAACGTATTGCTGTGGTCTGGCACCCCGGTTTTCGAAAATTAAGCTTTTTTTTGTACTTTCCGTAAAGCGTTTGTCTGTGTTTCAAAACAGATTTAGTTAATGTTTTGGATTGTTTAATTTGTTTATTTTATTGTTCAGTTGTTTATATTAATTTCAGTCAGGTGTACGTTTTGCGTTCACTGGTATTGTATATATATTGTTTTGTTTTGCGAGTTCGTCCGTTTGCGGACAGATCTGTGTGCGTTGCGTCGCACGCATCTGAGGTTGATATACTTATACGATTGTTTAACCTTGTGAGTTGAGTTCCTTGATCGATACGAAAGTAAGTAGATATATAAAGTTGTATTTCATTGCTGACATTTTTGTGGTTATTGATTTCAAGTTTTGAATTCACGTTTCTGATTTTAGTTCGTTCATCACGGAACTCATTTAATAATAATTGATATTGTATTTTTGTGTACACAATTTAGATATAAGATCTGTTATTATTTTTACGTGCAGGAAGATATTTTAAGTTTAAAGAGTTATTTTTTTTTGTTCGTTGTTAAGTTTTCTGATTTGTAATTATTTATTAATCACCTCGGGTTGGGCGAATAAAAGCATTGTGCTTGCTTTTATTTTTTCATTTATATAAATTACTTGAATTTTTCACGTTTAATTTAGTTGTTTTAAAATTGAGACCACGAGGATTGAATTGAAAGAAAAAATTATTATCCTCCTGAACTTTTTGTTTTCTGTTGCTTTGTAAAAGGATTTTGAATTGTCCTTTTGTAATATAAAGCCAAATGCAGTTTTGATTTAGACCAGGACCCTCTTGTCCAAGGTTTTTTTTTCTGCAAAGTTTGTAATTAATTATTTTTTCTTTTTTTTTTAAATAATAAAATTATTGAATTTTTATGTCATTCAAAATATTATATAATATATTTTTAATGAACCTTTTAAATTTTTGGAGTATAAAAGAAAGTCAGATTTCTTCCACCGACATTTTACTTTTCATGATAGTAAACCTGAGTTTAATTGTTCTTTGGCGCCTTATAAAAAAATTGTTATCATTTGAGCTAGCTAATTTAATTTTTCATTTTAAATTTCATTTGGCATTTTTATTGGTACTTTCAGTACACAGCAGTATGTTATAATTTAAACTAAAAACTTACTTATTTCGTATCTAAATCTAAAAAATGCATGTAACCATGGATTTTAGGGCATAAGGTTCCTTCGATAAATATACGACGAGGGTTTCTTATGCCGTCGTATCGTTGGAAACGATTTCTGTCGTGGTTGCCGGGGGTCCTTTTTTGTCTAGAAGATATTAAGTGGTTGAAAACAAATGTGTGGGGACTTCTTTATTGGTTTTTCCTGAGTCTGGTTGCTTTTCGTATAATTATCTACAATTTTGAAATTTCTACCACAATATAAGTCCATAAACTTTTCAAATTTACTTACAAGAATGAGAGTATTACGTGTATAGTGCCAAGATTAAATTAAATTAAATTAAATTAAATATTTATTAAATACCCAACAGATTACAATCCAATAAGGGTAATAATTGTAAGTACATGAACAAAAAATAAATATAATGTTAAATATAATGTTAAGGCAAATCCACATCCAGAAAGTTAAAGTTCCGCGCTGCATGCACCAGGGGTGCTTTCCACAGAACATTAGTTCGAGGCGTTGGTATGCAGAGAAATTCACTCGATCTGGCTTGAAGACGGGGCACGTGGAATTCCAATCTGGAGAGAAGGTCAGGCCAGTCGATTCCGTTCGTAAAGATGTCCAGTACAAGTGTCATGCTAATTTTTTGCCTTCTATCTCTAAGCGAGATAAAGTTGTGCCTTTCCAATAATTCAGTATAGTCAATTTCACGCGCGCGATAGTGACCTTCACTTTTATAAGAAAGGTACTTCAAAAATTTTCGCTGTATTCGTTCTAGAAGATCGACTTGTACGCCATAGAGTGGATACCAAGCATTAACTGTATATTCAAGCTTTGGAAACAACATGAGCAAAATAAAGAGCCTTAATTGCTTCGGTATTACGAAAATCCCTGCATGTCCGGATAATGAAACCAGGAGACCTATAAGCTGCACTTGAAATATTTACAATGTGATTGGAAAACATAAGCTTTTCATCAAATGTTACGCCCAAATCTTTGATTGATGACTGTCGAGTAATACCAATGTTATTGATTGTGTAATCTGATTCCACTGTGAAGACCTTTCTAGTAAATGACACAACAAAACACTTGTCTATATTTAAACGCAGATTATTACGTAAACTCCATTGATATATTTTGTTCAGGTTGTCCTGAAGTACAGCAATATCAAATGAGGAGCCTATAGTACTATATATTTTAATATCATCCCCGTAGGCTAACAGGGGGCAGGAGATAGATTTAATAAGGTCATCGATAAAGATATTAAATAATAGCGGACCTAAATTCGACCCTTGGGAACACCCGACGTAGAGAGAAAAGGATGAGACCTGTATCCATTAAAATAAACGTAGTTCACTCTGTTGAGTAAATACGATCTAAATAAACAAAGAAGTGATTTGCCAACACCGAAACTGCTTAGTTTCTCCAATAAAATGCGATGATCAATTAAATCAAACGCACGAGAAAAGTCCGTGTAAATTATGTCCATTTGACTACCTTCATCAAGAGACTGTGATATAGCTTGTGATATCATAGATAGGTTAGTTGTAGTAGACCTGCCGGGCATAAATCCATGTTGTAGAGTAGAGAGGAAAGGTTTGGCACCGTAGGAGATGCATTGATTGATTCAAATACCTTAGCAAAAGTACAGATAACTGCAACAGGTCTGTAATTGCTAATGTCGGAATTGTCACCTCTTTTAAAAATTGGTGAAATTCTGGCAATCTTCCAGATATCGGGGAAGGTGCACGTACGTAATGCTAAATTGAAAATTTTACATAAAGGCTTTGTAAAAATGTAGTCGCAATCCTTCACTAAAAAGCAAGGAATATTATCTACGCCGGCCGTTAATTTGTTTTTTAATTTCTTAATAACACGGATTACGTCGTCTTCCGAAACGGAGAGTAAGCATAATGGTGGCAAATTTGAGGTAATATCAGGTAGTTCAGCGTTTAGTGATTCGGGAGAGAGGGTACTAGAAAAAGCTGTAGCGAACGCGTTGACAATAGACTGTGGATCTTCATATTCGTTCACTGAATCATGAACCCTACCAGGAATTCTAGTGACACCCTGCTTAGAACGAACAAACTGCCAGAAAGCACGGGGATCAGTAATTAGATTGGATTCACTGCTATGTATGTATGAATTATATGCATGATTAATCTCGGTCTTTGTATGACGGCGAAGTCTCTGAAACTCAAGCTTGAAATAGTCGTTTTGAGTTGCTTTCCATTTTTTGTGATAGTACGACTTTAATTTTCTTCTTGATGTTTGTTGTGAACCAAGGAGGGTAGTAGCTTCTATGCTTTGAATGAGAGAGAGGAACAGATTCACTAAATATAGCATATATTTGATTATAAAAATCATCAACGGCCGCGTTGACGTTAATATGATTATCGACAAAAGACCATTCCGTAGTAGATAAGTCAGAATAGAGTTTAATGTAATTAGCCTTGCGAAAATTATATCTAGTATTGTTATTAGATGGGAAAGTGATTTGCTCCAATTGTTTAGCGTTCGGTACCAATATATCCAGCGCTGGATGATGACTTTCTTCAGGAATACGGGGTTGCGAGTCATAAGTTACGTGAATATCATCCTTGAAATTAGCAAGAACCAGATCCAGTGTCCTATCATTACAATTGAGGACATAATTAAATTGCCGAAAATTTAACGATTCCATAAAGGACAAAAATAAATTCAATTTTGAATCGAAGCAGGCAGGTTTAGAAGTAAAGTTAGGCAGATTAAAATCACCTACTATAACAAAATGTTTATCCAATATAAAAATTTCAAGCAAATCGAAAAAGTACTCTAGTGGGGCCGTATCCAAGTCGGGAGGAATATAAAGTAAAAGTAAGTAATAACTGTGAACATCAATCAAAGGCAGTGCCGTCCTAAATAAAGTGGTATCAACGATTTCCCAAACAACATCAGGCGACAAGGCTATTAGGACGCCACCTCCAAGAGACCTGCCTGTAGCATGATTATCACGATCACAACGAATAACAGAATACAAGGGAGAAAGAAGTTCGCCGTCGGAAATCAAACTCTGGAGCCATGTCTCAGTAAGAAGAAGGATGTCATAAGGAGAAGAAAAACTGGAGGTGAATAAAGAGCTAGTCTTACTACGGAGACCACGGACGTTCTGATAATACATAGTGAGGTAAGTAAATCTGTTGGGCTGATTCAGTTTAAAGGAACTATTTTGGGAATAGCATGAACGTACTTTATTCTGATGTCTTTCTCGCCGTTATTCATGCGTTCAGAGAGCTCTGCTTTGAGACTTTTGTATAGTTTTTGCTCGAATGGAGTACGATCACGTGAGACTGAAATACTCGCATACTTAGACGAATCTTTTAAAAACTTAGCTTTATTAAATAGCGCACGAACAACATCAAAACTAGTAAAGGTAATTTTCAGAGGTCTCTTCGATTCAAGCCTAGTAGTATCGAATTTTCCCAATCTGTTAAACCTAAATTCAACAACAACGCTATTCCTACGTTTCTCCCGCTCTATAATCTCCTGAATAATTTCCTCAGTCGCCAGTAAAGGATTAACTGGGGCAGCCACCGGAGTAGATTGGTTCAATTTCAGCACTTTGATTTCCTCTTGCAAGGCAAAGATAGCCGATTTTAAACTAACCAGATCATTGTCGAATTTTAAGCATTCTTTGCAAGACCACGTCAAGCCACAATTAGAATTGATTTTCATTACTTCGTTTCTCGACAGCTCAACACACGATGTCTTGAACGGTTTTTTACAGATACCACAATTAATACAATTGTCATCCTTATTTATTGGAGTATTACAACAAGCGCAATTCATTTATAAATAATAATAAAATGAGCAGATAAATTTGAATTGAAAAGGCAAGGATAAGACGGGGTCACTCTTCTGCGTCAGCGGGGTCCGTCGCAACGACTTCAAGACGTACTAGACTATACCAAACGGAAAAACAAAAAGTTGTGCGTACAGAGGAAAAGGAATTGTAAACTTCGATAAATGCAGGTAATAAATATTTGACGTACTAAGAAGAAGCCGTAAGAAAAACGGAGTAGTTCTTAAGATTGCAAAAAAATTAAAAGAAACATTCAAGATAGGTATTCAATGCATATAAAATAATAAACACAAAATGGATATATATAACAATTACATGCAACAATTAAGGAACAGTAGATGAAAATTATATAAATAGAAAAAGGGAAAAAAAATCTACACGATGATATAGATTTACCTCAATATAAGCAATAAGAACTACCAAAAAGCACAATGTAAAGCAAGAGCACAAATGCACATGTACTGTTCACTATCAATCGAAGCTCGAACGGTGGGGATGATGGGAATCCAGTGATTTCGAGATTTGGGGTGGCATACATCTAATCCTGGGGTTGTTGGAGAATTTTATTCGAGCCAGTTTGCTGTGAGATCGTTGGAACACCATTTGGAAGCTGAAATGATTGTTTTGAAGTTGGATTTATTATTTGGATTATACTATAGCAGTTTTCGTACTTGAAGTAAGCGATTTTATACAGTGAGGTTTTTATAACACCGTACATAGCCCTATGTTCGATTTTATTTGTCCCATGTCAACGTATGGGTACTATCCACGAGGTTACTATGTATGGCCGCGTTCGCCAACGCATGTTTGCAGTAGGAGTAATGTTGGTTGCATAGCTGCCCATGCGTTGACATGCGCCAAATAAAATCGAACATAGAGCCTATGTACGGTGTTGTAAAAACTGCACTGTATATACTCTCTCCAGGCTGGGCAATCAAGAGCCGAGAGATCTATTTCAAATTTAATTTGTTTGTTATTGGCATAATCTTTTGATTTTGTTATCTTTGATGGCTTTCTTTATTTATTTTACTCGGTTATTCCTGCTTTCATTTCCATGTATTTTGTTTTTCATTGTTTATCTGAAGTCCAAATTTGTTTATTTCTTCTTCAAATTCCTTGAATGCTTTCTCCAGTTTATTTTTTGGACCTTGTTAAGAAGACCACGTCGTCTGCATATGCAATACACTGTACTTTATGGTAGTAAATAGACACTGTTGTCTTACTATCTTTTATGATTACTTCTAATTTTCATGTTGGGTTTCTTTGTGTCATTTTTACAAGGTTTATTATTTTCTTTGAAACATTCAATCGTGCCAGTGCCTCATACAATCTTTCTCCGAAAATTGAATCATTTACCTGTTTGAAGCCAATGAGAGCATATGCAGGCCTTTGTTCGTAGCTGTTATTTCGGATTTGTTTTAATGTAGAAACTTGGTCCACAGTGGATCTCCCACGTCTGAAATCTCCTTGATATTTTTCTACCACCTAGTTCTCGTTTTTTTCTAATCCTGTCCGTGTTAGTCTGGCAACGATTTTATATACCATGTCTAAAAGTGCAATTCGCCTGTAATTTTTGTATTGCATCTTATCACATTTCTTGTAACTTGGACATATAACAGCGCTACTCCCAATCTTTAGGCATTTTTTCCTTTTTCCACACTCTTTGTATCAAGTGGCTTATTCTCCGTTGCAATTTCTGTCCTCTTTGCTGTAATGCTTCCGCAGGAATTTCACATTCTCCAGCATTTTTACTGTTCTTTAAATATTTTATAACTTCATATATTTCTTGTTCTATCTCCAAGCTATTAGTAGTTGTGAGAGAAAAAATAAATATGATTTTTATAAGTTCAAGAGTTTATTTATTGGCTTCAGAAACGACAATACTTATTTTGAAGGACCATTTTTGAAGGAGATTGGAAGTTGTGGGGGAACAAATAAATGTGATTTTTATAAGTTTTCAATTATAGAAGGTTCATTTATAGGTTTCCGAAACAACAATACGTAAGTAAATCTTGAAGTCTTTCGAAGATATCACCAGATATAATTATTACTGCCATGTCGTCTTAACACATCCTAGCATTTGCCAAAATTTCTATATAAATATTACCCGCACTGCATTTAAATTCAGTTTTTTCAACTGCTCCTGACGATGCCGCGATTACTAATCAATGATGCAACGATGTCGAATACTACTCGTAACGCATGTGCACGATTGCAGGTACTGGTGGCGCAATCCTATACTTACATGTAATGTTTGATGAGTTTTCATAGACCGCGCCGCCTTTCAAAACGCGGCGCCGGGTTCCTAGGACTTCGCTGAACCTACCTGGCGCCGGCCCTGCGTTTATCTATACTCGCACGATACCATATTTATTCGTGCAGGTCTCTAGTATGTATCCAAATTTAATCTGATATCTAGTGTTGAATGTCTCTATAATTCTGAAACATCTACTCGGCAATTTCAGCAATTCGCTCATTAGAATATAAAACAAATAAAAACAAATTAACGGTGAGATTACATTCGCCCTGAAATTTTCAAGACAGTTGCTCCCCATGCTGTTATTTGCATATCTAAGAAAGGAAACTCACCAATTGTCTCAATTGCATACTCAATTGTAGTGGTAGATGTAGGCGTACTTATAAATTACATTCCAACATTCTTATTGAAAGATCACCTCAGCTTTTCATGTTATAATCTGTATTATACATACATACTACAATTATATTGATGATACCTTCAAGGACACCATTTTTAGTGTTGCAAGCAATTTAAACTGTAAAAGAGGTAACTAAAAGGAGTTAAACAAAATATGATGGGCAAAGCTTCATTTATTTAAGATGCTTGGCTATAGTGGTAAAAGTAATAAAAATGTTATTTGCATATTTTACTTGCAGATTGTCGTGAAGTTAGGACAATCAATAAACGTTTTAATCGAAATTTTTTTAAATAATAGTTTGTAAAATTACGTATAACCGATAGTATAACATACACACTAAAAAATATTTTCAATTCCTACGGAAAATTTCAGTAATGTATAGGGTAAATTTACCAAAAATTAGGAAATAGACCTAAAGTTTTCTAGTAAATTTCCCAATTTTTGGCAATTTTACCTTATACGTTACTGGAATTGTCCGTAGGAATTGCATATATTTTATAGTGTGTAGCCTCTTTAATACTGCAATAATAATAGGTAAATAAGCGTTCCGTAATGCTGTTGTAATCCTATAGAGGCACCTGCGATGAGTAAATCAACTTACAATGTTGACCTTTATGCATGTGAATAAAGTATTTGTTTTATTTTTTTTGTTATAAGTAACTTTTAATATTGGTTTATAGGTATCTAGTATATTTAATAATAATATATAACAACAATAAAAATACCGGTTGATTGACTGGTATATTATAAAAGGTATTGCAACATTCTATACCGTGCATATTTTATTATTGGGGACGTATAAATCAAGATTAAACCTTTATTTAACTATTTTAGTATTATAAGGCATGTAGGGGTCGCAAACCGTGAGCCCGATTCTCGAAAATAACGAGATACCGGATTAAAATGAATGCTTCAAAATACCGGAATTTGATTCATCAAAAACGGGATTTTCGACATTTCGGTATTTACTTGTTACTACTATGTAGTATTATAAGTAAATCAGAGCACTGTCGTCCGCGCGAAAAGGAGGCATGATGCTGTTACTAGCTTACTATTTTCTACACCTAGCAATAATTCTAATAACTATCTATATGATCGACGGTCGATCATCGACCGTCGTTGATTTATGAAGATATGTGTTGCAAATAGCTTCGTTTTTAACCTGTGCGTTGAAGACTTGACCTACCACAAAAATGACAAGGTTGGTAACACTGGGCAACAAATTTTCGAAAAGTTCATGCTTCCAAGCTGAAAATAGTCATTTCTTAATGAATTCAATGTGCTGAACACGAAAATGACTAAGAAAAAGCTGAATTGGCTACGGGTTTTCTGTAATATGTACGCATATTTCAGAAAAAGTGTACTTATGTCAATATTATAATACATGGTAAGAAAACATTAGTCTGCTTCTGGTTTTCGACTTCTTTTGGCCTGCCGTTTGTAGTGGACTTGTGGAGCATCTCTACTGATTGTCCAACAATAGTCAGCTAGCATTGACGTAGACCATTTGCCTTGGTACCGTTGCTCAATTTCGCAACACTCTCAATGGAAACTTACAGCAAATGCTGCATTAACTTCTTTGCATGAAGGGGTGATGCAATATGATGCAAAATTTCGTAATTTCTCACCAAATTGCATTACATTATGCAATAGCATCTATACAATGGACAAAACGTCAATATCTCTGGAACGTGAGCCAATCAACTTTTTTCAATGTGATATTCGTGTTCAGCACGTTGAATTCATTCAGGATTGGGTACTTTCACCTAAGAAGCAATTTCACTGTTGACCAGTGTATTTAAGACTTTATTATTGACAAATAAATAGTATAAGCTAAAATAGTGAAGGGCAAATCGCACCTGTCAAACGTACAAATTGCTAAAAATGTCAAGACCAAAATAGAGGGGGTTCCCCAACGATTTGTGCTGGGGCCCATATTCTGGAATATACTATACGATGACGCCTTAGAATTAAAACTGATGGAGGCGAGCACGGTGATATGGATGTCCGAAAACGGGTAGCAGGTAGCTCCTCATAAAACAGAGGTTCATCATATTAAAAGGAAAGCGAAAGAGGGGACACGTATACCTTAGGATGGGGTGCGCTAGCATCAAACAAAAAAAAAGCATTGTGTACCTGGGAATAACCCTGGACGAACGCGGTAAAAAAAAGCGGAAACCAAAGTCGCGATCCTCGCGCGAGTAATGCCAAAATAGGAAGACCAAGCAGTGCAAAAAGAGCGGTGCTAGCGAGTGTGGTGCAGTCAATCATACTGTATGGTGCGCCAGTATGGTATGAAGTACTAAATAAAAAGGTGTACACCAGGATAGGTGAGAGAGTTGTAACAGGTATCGTCCCTATCGACCTGCAAGCACATCAACGGAAATACTTGCATGACAATGGTGGCCTCATGTCAAGAAATACAGCAAATGAACGCACCATGGGGGAATGGCAAAGAACATGGGACAAAAACGTGGAAAAGGCACAGTGAATCAAGAAATTTATTCCTAGGATAAGTCCATGGATCGCATGTGCCCACCGGATCACAGGCTATCACCTTACGCAGACACTGCTAAGGGGTTCGGCAAAGCAGACACTGACAACTGCGCATACTGTGTGGAGGTTGACACACCACAGCACAACCATTTTCGAGTGCGTAAAGTGGGACGAATATAGAAATATGTTTACGACGAGGATCGGAGCACCGCTGCGTATAGAAAATATTACTGCGGTCATGATGGAAAGCAGACAGAATTGGAACGTAGTCCATGAAATGGTGCAGAATATTATGAGGCAGAAACAAGAAGACATTGGAACCCAGTGAGGACTGGTGGAAGATGAGGGTGCATGGGAGAGACAAGCGGTCAGTAACGAAGCTGAGTGAGCTTGACGATAATGCCTTAAAAGGCGGCCCCAAGCCCACCGCGTGGCGAAAATGGCGAAGTTTCGTGCCTGCCCGTAGATCAGCATTGTACCACCCTCGCTGAATCCCACACACCAATGCATACGGGTGCAGTTGGCGTTGTCATTTTTACGATGAGATTTTCAAATTTGATAAAAAATTAAGCAGATATGGAAATTATTTTGTTGTGTTTTTCTGTGCCCGTTAGTTTGTTTAACGAATTGTTTAAATAATAAAAAATGTTTGGAAGAATTGTTGTTGTCCAAATAATTAAAGCATGAAGGTAAATATATCATGACAGTAAAAAGTTGTGTTTTTATATGAATGTTTTTATTTAAAAGGCACCAAATTTTTTTTTCTGTATACTTCGTAGGTATCGAAAATACCGGTATTCCGGTATTCATGGAAGTTCAATACAATAAATACCGGTTCTGGCAAAACGGCCCGGTATTGCGACCCCTAGCCGCATGTAAGTTGAATTGCCACGTTCGCACTTTTCCGTGCCAGTTAGTCAATTCAACTTACACGCAACGATATTTTGTTTCCGTCCCTGGCGGCCACGTTTTTACAGTGACTCGGTAATGTGTTGATAGACCATAATTCGACTACAATTTTTACTGTGCGTTGGTAATATTCTATTTTTCATAAATAAACAAATCGAACATACGTAAATAAAATATTCTTTAATATCTACATAAAAATTAAATTATAAATAGTTTCTAATTAAATATAAGGTATCTACAATCCCGCGTAGTACTTGTCCACTGCATCAATTAAGTAGGCTATTGTTCCAAACAAACCGAAAACCTGAAAGAAAAGAATATTTGGTATGATATGAAGTAGGTACTTAGTCAGAAAGTTGTTTCTCTAATTGATTTTATACCTTTTATGTGTTAGGTAATTAGTTTTATATAGAGATACGCCAAAATATAATTAAAATGTTGAAGATGGCAATTTGTAACAATTTTCTAGCAAATCTGGACCTTGTAAGACAAAAAACGTAAGTGTTTCCACATAATTATATACAGTACTACTAACAACGCTAATTATGTAAATATGTAGATATATATACAGGGCACGATGAATGTCAACGATCTCTATATGGAAAACTATTCACGAGAAAAATCTGAAAATTTTAGTGTATACTAATATGGATTTAGCCTAATCGAGCAAAATATATACAACTTTCTAGCACTTCGGTTATACAGAGTGTTGACATTAACTTTCTTATTTTAAATGCAACTCCCTGTATATTTTTATATATTTGAAATGCTTATTCTGCTGCCGGATTCATGACTGTATGTGCAAGAAATAAATATTATTTAAAACATTTTTTTGCTTCTTGCGACCTCTGTGTTTCTGTTGCGTAAGCGAAACACTGACGGCTATTGTACAATTTAAAAATTAAAAACGACATCTTTAGGAATAATGTACAAGAAGGACGAAAAATTAATTATAAACGATTGCAGTGCCCCCATCGGTCTTTTTCACAAACACTCTTTAAAGCCCCTTCTTAAAGTTGCTTTATTACACTGTGAATAAAAATATTTGTTCATCGATACTAGTACTAATACTTGTTATAGATATGGGCTGTGTTTTATATTCCAGGTCTTAGATAATATACATTACATTCCAGATCGACTTTGCATGGCCGCTATTTTGATTTGTATGACATTTGTCAGTTAGCATTTGACAGCCGTAAAGAGTGGTTTTGATAATTTCAACACGTTTGTTGTGGCGTTATATGCACCATATTTAATAAATTGTCATCAACATTTTATTTAAATAATTGATCAATTGTGAGCACGTAGAGAAAATTACGTGACTTTTTAGGTGTTAATAATGTGTCGGGCAAGTCAGTAATTTATCGTGAAATCAATAATTTAAGAAAATTGCATGCTCTAGAAGATAAAGTGAAGACTGGCTGATAATCACGACAATAAAAATTGATATAATGAGGCAGAATATTGCTGAATGTGCACAACAATTGGGAATGTTTCCATCGTGTTTGTTAAAAAATTATCAAGGAAGCTTTGCAATTGACACAACAACTGCAGGAAAATGATCAAGAATAGCGGCGATATTGAAGTGCTCGAATTTTATAGTTTGGTATGGACGATCACCATTTTTGGCAGAGAATCGTTATGAGCGTCGAAGCGCATTTCGACATGACCGACTTAGTTAATAAACAGAATAACTGCAAATAGGATACTGAAAAGCCTCAATTGATACACCATGGATCACTACACCCTCGTAGAGCAACTATACAAGATACTTTCCCCGGACGAATTATGTCAAAATATGGTGATATTGACTGAACCCAAAGATCCCCTGATTTAACGCCTCTCGGTTTCTTTATATGAGGATATCTGAAGCAGAAAGTGTGCTAACTGCAACCCCTATCCTGAAATATAGCATTCGAAATGAAATTGCTGAAATAGCACCAGAAGTCTGCGAAATCGTTATAGAAAATGTGCTTAAATGGTCTGCGGCGGCCATTAAACCGACATCGTATCCCATACATAATGTTAAAGACCATATAATCAAATAATAAAATATGAATTATAAAATTTTATTTAATTTAAAAGTTATTAAAAAGAAACATCACATTGGAATATAAAACGCAACCTTTGTAATAATAAGTACTGTTGGGTACTACCTGATGTCAGATCAACTATCGATAGTTATCGATACTAAACTAATAAATACATGAAACTTACACCACCAGCTATGTATCCGCCTGGTCCCTGGTCTATCACAAGTGCAGAGGTAATAAGTAGAAAAGCAGCCCAAAGCAGATTAAAAATAAATTCCAATCTTGGCCATGGTAAAGTGATTTTCTCATGAATATTGAATATTTTCAGAAGGAGAATTATAAAACTTGTGAGAAATCCGCCGATTGACGCTGCCAAAAACGCATCGCCTCTTGGTGATGCTCCTGTGGCCAATATACAAACGAACGCTATGAAATTGAAAAACTAAAACAATAAAAAATACATTCATATAATATTAGTCTTTTAATTCTTATAATAAAATTTACTGTCAAAATAATAATTAATCCAGTCAATATGAATAACATCTGGTCATTATATAGATAATATCTACCGAATTTGGTTAAAGTGATTAATAAAACTGAATTAATATCACTTTATCTAGCCATTATGTATAATATCCGAACCAAGTTAGTCAAAGTGATAATTTTACTTTATTAATCACTTTGGCTAGCTATTGTACCTACATAACGTCTGTTAATCATGGAAAAAGTAATAAAAGATTAAGTTTTACATTATTTGATATTTTTAGATATAATTATTAATTAGGTCAGTAAATACGGGCAGCTTATTTATTTTTACAAATGAGACTCTTGCAGTTACACAAGACATGAACTTCTTTATACGTGCATTGGAAGTGCAATCTCTAGTGCTGTTGCAATATTTAAATCTCTAGCCACCTAGATGAGATTCTTTTCTTGCGCATTCCCTATTGGTAACATATTCTTCTCGAACTGGCTGTCGTAATAGTATCGTTGGCTGAAATAAATGTTTCTTTGCAATCAGTGAAAAGATTTCTTACGCAGAGTTGGTTTAAGATTCCATGTACCTGATCTATACATTCCTTCTTTTTCGAGTGATATTATAACAGCTATTTTATAACGTTTTTAGCGCAACTTTTAGCGTGGTCTTCGTCTGATATTTTCATTGCTACGCTGTTACCTATATTCGCAGCAGGACATTTCATTGATGACAGAGTTAACATTTTTCTGCTTGTTTCTCCAAAGATTATTTGGCTGAAGTCCTGGCATTTTGAATGTCTGGTTTTTTCTTTTGGTAGCCGTTTGATGAAGCTACTATTTTTAAATTTGTATTGTTTCGCGTCTCAATACTAGAGATACTTGTTTCTCAATTTTATTGTTGATCAATCTTCGTCGACTTGATTAACATTATCAACTTGTTTGTCGTTTTCATTCAATATTTACTTAAACTCTTCTTCGGTACGGAGATCAGTCAGGGAGTCTAGATACAAGTATTTATTGCGACTTTAGCTTTGCAACCAAACATTGCTTCATAAGGCTTGCGACTTATTCCTGAGTGATATGTTCCGTTTTTCGTAAACTTGATGAAGCGTAATCCTTTGGATCATTTTGTTGTATTGTTAGATTCCAGCCAAGTACATAGTATCTTTTCGATATCTTGATTAGCTCTTTCAATGTATCCTTGAGATTGAGAGTGCCGGGTTTTACCATCTACAATTTTTAGTTCTGGCCACATCGCACACACTTCTTCGACAACCTTATTTGTAAATTATCACCCATTATCACTTTGTAAGACGCTAGGCGCTCCGAAAATGGTAAAGATACCTACCAGGTGGTATATTACTCCTTGTGCTCTTCTTGTAATTAAAGCCCGCAGCTGAATGCATTTTGTAGGATGGTATAATCACTGTCAGTTAGTGATTGCATGTTTATCAAATCTGTTTGACATCTTGAATTAAGTTCCTTGCCTAAAATCGCGTTTACAGCTGGTCCCTTTTTCGACAAACTTCCTTGTTTCTGATAAATTCAAGTCTAACGAGCTCAGATGTCACTTTTTTTTTATTTAGTTTTTAAGATCTTTCATCGTTCTGACTCGACCACCATGACCAATGGTGAGGTGACAGTAATGGATCATTTAAAAACTTTCATCCAAATGAGCATAATAAATAATTGTTCACTTTCGTTCTGCACAGGGACTACGAGTTTTTTAGATCTTCCAATTTTGACGACATCATACTTTGAAAGACGCTGATAATCATCAGGTGCTTTCTGAGTACTCTTGTTCTTAGCTTCTTTCACTTTCGCTATCAACGATACATAACTTATTGTTCGACTACAGCTGGCCATTTTTTCCTTTCTCGAAAAGAAGTGCACTAACTTGATCACCAAGATGAACCCTCATAGCCTCTGCCATTATTGGAAACAGCAAAATTTACATGTTACGAACCAATATATATTTATGAGGTGTCTCTTAGATGACGCACGGCGCAAATAAAATCTTACACTGTCCTGATCGCCATCTAGCAGACACTCAAAAGTATACGTCCAAACAATTGAAAAACTATAAAAAAATATATAAACAATGTATTTAGGAAAAAACTAATTTTTAATCAGACTTACTCAACTACTAAAGATTACTTTATCCAGATCGTTCTGGGTATTATGAATAATGGCTGGACAAGGTGATTAATTAATCACTTTAACCAGCTGATCTGGTAATTATACATATTGGCTGGCGATTATATATAATCGCTGATTAATCACTCTGACTGTAACATTTATACTAAACCTTATTGTTTAATTAATGTTGCATAATGTATTGTATATGATTAGGGTTGGGACATATTTCCCCCCAGACCAGAATCGTATTGAGTACGCAGCGCATCCACCAGTTTAATGTAATGAAATAGATGAAGCGTAAAATTATATGTGAGTTAGTTAGTACCGATCAGATCTTTATAGAAGGTGGGGGTATGATTATTAAATATACCGGACGTGTGGACAGAAAAAAACGAAACCATCGTAGTGCAAACATTTATTGATAAATTTCCTGATTCATATTGTAATAGTGCTAAAATATAGCTACTGCAAAGTTTACGACAAACGGTTGGTATGCTTGGGCAAATGTGACTGTAAAAATTATATAAAGAATGTACAACACCAAAATAAGAGCAATATCTAAAGATTATTTTAATTATACGCATAGTATACCCATATAAGGGTGTCTCCTCGTTGAGTTGCATAACTTCATAGGGTTATTCCTTATATCAAAATTAGCAAAACACTTCCAGTCAGCATAGGTCCAACTCTCAACCGTTTTCGAGATATGGGTGGTCAAGAGCGTTGAAAATCACTAGTTACGGTAACTAATTTAAATAAATCATGGACGCAGTTGGCTCGACTGGTAACTTAGATCCAATGCACTTGACGTAGGCTTTTGGACAGTTGTCATGCAAGCAGTGTTGTTGTATTTTTGATAGTTTTGGATTTCGCCGCAGAACATTTAAAAATGCCTCTTTTTACGAAGGAAAAGTGCGCCGACATGATTTACCGACATTATATTATTATATATTATTATTATTATTATTATTATTATTGTCGGACAACCATCACGAACTGTTTCATATCGCTCCGGCAAACAGGATCCTTCCCGAAAAAGACTAATGAGCGAGAGCCTGCGCGAAGAAACCACGCTGAAGCTGTTCTTCATGAAGTTTCTGAGAATCGGAGAACCAGATTGCTGCCACCACATAAAAGAAAAGAGCGTCGATTCACAGGACTTTACGTGAAAATGGGCTATATCCATACCACGTACAACAAGTACAAAATCTCTTACCTGCCGACTATTCAAAACGGGAAGAATTTTGCTCGTGGATCCTAGAGAACCAGGATCTCCTCCCTCCTCCCAATTGCTTTGTTCGCTGATGACTCCACCTTCACTCGTGATGGGATTAACAACTCACATAACGAGCACATCTGGAGCGACGAAAATCCCCATGCTTTGTCAGAAAGTAGATTTCAGCACCGATTTTCGGTTAATGTGTGGGGAGGAATCATCGGAAATGTTATCCTAGAACCGAAAACCTTTGACGGAACATTGACTAGCCATATCTACAGGAGATTCCTAGAAAAAGAGCTTCCCATTTTTCTTGAAGATATCCCCTTGAACGTCCGTAATAGGATGTGGTTTGTCCATGACGGGTGTCCGGCACACTATGGAAGAGTGGTAACCGACTTTTTGAACATTGCGTTTCCAAACCGCTGGATAGGGCGGAATGGAGCTGTCGCATGGATCCCACGCTCGCCGGATCTGACGCCTCTCTACTTTTCCACTGGGGGCATGTTAAGACCATCGTTTATGGACAAGAGAAGCCGGCTACCAAACAAGAACTGGTACGTAAAATCCAACAAGCATTTTAGGAAGTTCGTGGAAATATGGAAAATGTCAACTGGATAGGAAGACTGAGTCAAAGAGCAGAGTTGTGTTTGGCAGTCCAGGGTCGCCATTTTGAGTAGCTTTAAATGTTTACAGCATTGCTTGTTTATTAAAATCATTAAAACAATTTCTGCTCATTATTGTGGAAGTAAGACTGTTAATCGTTCCTTAGCAACCATTTCATGCCGGAATTCGAGCCAAATGCGTCTATGATTCGTCTAAATTAGTTACCGTAACTAGTGACTTTCAGCGCTTTTGACCACCCATATCTCGAAAACGGTTGAGAATTGGACCTGTTCTGTTAATTTTGATACAATGAATAACCCTATGAAGTTATGCAACCCAACGAGGAGACATCCTGTATATCGAACCAATATTTTATAAATACCAGAGCATCTTTTCATCACGGCGTACTTAGTCAGGCTGCAGAAATTTTGTCTGTGGTATTCATTTTGCACTACGCAAGCACAGATGTGAATAAGCTAACAATAAGTGTGTTATTTATAATTTGTTTATCTTATTAGTACACTCGCCTTGTTGCGATGCTGGCTAGCGGGAAAAATAACCCAACTCTAGCAATGATAAAAATAGCTGTAATTTATTAATATTTCTTTTCTTACGATTTGGTAAAAAAATTATGAAATATTGCCACTTTCTTCTATGGCAACTTAATCGGCTTTATTTTGTTTTACATTTTCATTTTTACTGTATCTTTTATTAAAAACATTTAATAAAGTAAATATAATTAATATTTAAGAAATATTGCTTGTTATAGCACCCCAAACGGCTATACATTTCCTCAGTTTGCAGCACCTGCGCTAATCTTCATTTATTTATTTAGGAAACCGACTATCGTCATTAGAAATTAACTACTAATACTAACTTGTGGGAAAGGTATTAAGCTCAATAGTTCGTAAATATATATTTTATTACGCCTAGTAATTTTAAATTCAAAAGTACGCTTTAAGTGTAAACTAAAAATAATCTTAATAAAATACTACCTTTTTGCTTTTGGAAAGAGCAACATTCTTTGATATTGCTAAATTAAGATTGTACATTGTACGATACGATTTTAATAATGTAAAACACTGTCTACTATATCATAATCTAATCTAAAGGTTATTAGTTGACTAAAAGATTAGATTCTGAGAACAGATATAACCTAGCTTTTGTTATAAATGTACTCCATTGCCGTTTCTATAATAATTAATGTAGAAGCAATTAATTTCGAAGTGACCAAGCTATTCTTGCTTAGTATAACCTTCTAGTATCTTTTCTATTTATACCTTATTACTTATGTAACTTATTATATTTAGCATTAATAATTATTTTTGAACGTTAATAGTATTGCTAATTTTTTTCTTCAAAGTTTTTTAATTTCCTACTATTTGTAGATAAAATATGTGTAAATAGAAATCTTAAACTGTTATGCAAGATGTGTAGGTGTAAATTTATCATACATATTAATTAATAAACAGGAATTTATTCTATACTGTGGTTGATAGAAGGATATAGCAAATATATGGTTTAACAATCAACAATCTTTGATGATATGATCTATATTAATTATCCGTTCCAGACTGTCTGGTGCAATTATCTGGTGCCTTACAATTGTTGCCCCATACTTTTTTTTACATCAGTGGAATGGAGGCGTGGCATCAATTCCTTTCTGACCTTCTAAATTTGCGCTTTCAATTTTTTTAAAATTATCTATTTGTTTCTTTAGCAACATTAAGAAAAATTCACTATTTGAATTTAACAAAATATCTATCATATTCTTACAAAAAATATTAAAACCCAATCGTTAGTAGTAACATGCGGTATCTTTCAAATGTCTACTACTAATCGTAAATACTTTAATACTTCGTTAAATCAATGAAGAGAGCTTATTTTTAATCTTCGTAAAAGATTGGTAGTATGGCTTATTTTATATATGCGCAAACTGTCTAATACGATTTGGTTTACAAGAAAAATATAGGTAGGTAATACTAATTATTATAGTAAGTTTTATTAGCAGATTTATTCCCTTTATAATACAATCTGTTTAATTTGAAGATAAAAAATTGCTGTATACGCAGCCAAACAAGATCGTCGAAGCTTTCGCAATCAGTTATTGCTTCTTGAGGGATAACTACAATAATATTGAAGAACAGTAAATATATAAAAGTACATAATTGTAGCTAAAAATACTCACTAATTAGGGGAATGAGACAAGGAAAAAATACACAGTAACATGTTTAATATTAATTGAATATTAATTCATAGTAGGTATCTATGATAAAATTTGAAAATTACAAAGGTCTTAACGTACAACTACATGCTTTAAAAGTGAGTTTAAGACTAACATAAGCCCGAGGAAGTACAGCACAGAACAATGTGACTGATCCACATATAAATAAGAAACGAGGAGGAAGTCAGTGGTTGTACAGTGTTGTTAAAAATAACACCGACATGACTAAATCAAAGCTAATTACAAGTAAAAGTAGAAACATTAACAAAGGTTAGCTTCGTCGTTGGCCCAACTGTAATAGATAGGCATAAATATTACTTAAATTGTAAGATAATGTTTGAGTATGTTTTCTAAATATTGAGATGTCTGACTGCGTTGCATTCAGTGCAAGGACTGCAATATATTAACTTTGATTTTAACATTTTTAGTGTGGGAGTTTTACCTCTATCAAACAGTTCAACAGATTTTACATTATATGGAACTATTTTTGTTTCATATTGTTTAAATAAATTAGTTATTTTTAAAGTTACGCCGTCGATTGACGGAAATTCGCAAAAAGAGATGAGTGTGGAAGGTGAAGTAATTCTCGCCTCCAGGGCATTATCTGTTGATGGAGTGTGAACCACCCTGCACAGTAAAAAAGATTACAGTAACATTCCTGGTAATTCTACACCAGGAATACTACTGTAATTTTACGGATGACAGAGAAAATTTGAAGAAGAAGAAAAACTGTGAATTTATTTTCAATATTTACAATAGGACAGTATGACTGCTCTAAATTTAATGTCCATTTCCCAGAAATTTAAATCAATATTTTGGACTTTTACATTTATTGTTTGATTATTTATTGTGAAACTATAAAGCTGCAGTAATTTTCTTGTAAAAACTTCCTTACAGTAATAATCCTGTAAAATAAAACAGGATTATTACTGCATCATTTTTTTACTGTGTGGATGTGGCATCTGTTGTCCCAGTAGTATTTTGTTCTACAGATTATAAATAATTTTCTTAAGTTGTTAGTGAAAATATGAGAAAATCTTTTTAAATTTTTAAATGAATTGTTAGATATCTTTGCGATTCTGTTTTTCATGACTTTAATTATATTCAACTTCATCGAAATGGGATGGTTAGAAAAGTAATTAAGGCTTCTCCCTGAAAACACTAGTTGTAGTACCAATTCAAAATGAAAAACTAGAGTATGAAGAAGGGGTACAGAGTTAACTGATTCCTTCTCAGTGGGGAACTGTATTTTACTGTGAAACGAATTGAAAGTATTCGGTTAAAAAGGATTTTATTTTGACCTTGTTTCGCTGCATACCCAGCAAAATTTCTTCAAATCCAGGGCTTAATCTCACTCCGGTCAATTAGAATAACCGGTTTTTTTTTTCCGGGGTCGTATTGATAATTAAGAGGGAGATTTTGCTCTGCGGGGGTGCCTGATAAGCAGTTGCTGCTTAAGCTTTGTCAAACCTCTTAAACAAAAATTAAAAACGCGCTATCCAAATAATTGGTAAAACAAAAACTGCTTATTTATTGTTCACTGCATATAAAAACGTCCACTATTCAGCGACGTTTCGGCTACATTTGCCCTTCTTTAAGCTAAAATTTTTTTTTCTATCAGTTAACCGTCAAACAAAAACGTGTTAATTTCATTAAACCATATTATTAAACCGCAATGTTTCATACCATCTGGAAAGAAAACATTAAAAACGTATTTTAAGCATCTTGTATATGTATGTACATAATACTCATTTGTAATTTGTAGTGTAGGACCATATACTATTGGGTGTTATATTTATTTTGCTGTTACTACATCTAATATAAAATAAGTATAATACTTATAATATAATGCCATTAACCGACCAATTATTTACATTCCTTCAGTTATCCTTTGAAAAAAAAAATTCAATGCGATTAGATGCACATACAGACAGCAGAAATTTTTTATATCTTATACACAAATTGTTGACAATAGTAAGTAGATAAAAAAGTTTTATATTAGAGCGAACAAATATTCAAGTATTTCCGTTTTATATATACTTGAGATATGTAAGTTCGTACAAGTTTAATTGATTTTTTGATTTTTAAGTATAGTATTTTTAAGTACTTTTTAGGAACTATGTGTATACATACATGTACATCATGCTTTAAGATGAATGTTATTTAATATTTGGGCAATATATTTTTTACTATCAGAAGTTTTGGTGTAAGTTTATAATAAAAAAGGAGGTATAAAGTTCTCACTGTATACCTATGGGTTATATACAACATTATACAGGTTATCAATTTCTGTTAAACATATGTTAAAAATCATTATTTGCCTTTAATTTGGTTGAACCATTTTTTTGAGCTAGCATGTCTTTTTGAAGTTTACTCCGCAACTGAACACTGTGTACAATTTCTTTTTCAACATTTGCCAGTCAAAGACACATATCGGTTGCCCCAAAAGTTCTGAGACGGTCAAATATCTCGAGAAATATCTACAGACCGCAACAAAAAACAAAAGAAAAATCACGCCTTTAACAATTTTTAAAAGTCTACCCTCAGAACGGGCGGCAATTTTGAAATCGAGAATCTCCATTTTTTACTGCAGATTCGGATTCTACGTATCAAAATACGAAAGTTCTAATTGGATCATTTTTTTCGATTCTTGATAGATGGCGTTGAAATTCCCAAGAAATAATTTTTGTGAAGTTCTGGAAACCGTCAAAATATGATTACAATTACTCGCTAAACTAGGCTGTCAATGGTGCTTGAAGCGGTTTTGAATCGTATTCGAAGTGACTTCGAAGATATCTAATGCAGGCGCGGCTCGTGGTTACGTCAGTCGGAAGCTATGACATTGATCGAACTTCTTCGTATAACTTTGTAACATATAAACATATAGAAACGTGTTTGCCGAGAGCATACGAAGAACTACGATCATTGTCATTGCCTCCAACTGACGTAAGCACGAGCCGCGTCTGATCTAATGGTACCCAAATATTATTCTGAAGGTATTCAACCGCACCTTAAGTGGTTTCGAACGTGACCCACGATTCTCTGAGAGGTTTTGGGGGTACCCAAGGATTCCTCGAATCATGTCGTACCCCATAATACCAAAAACTACATAGAAAAGTGCACATTTATCCACTTGTTTATCGAAGAGAGAACAAATAATTCTGTACATGCCCTAATGAATAAAATGTTTATTTTCATAATTCATTCAATTACCTATGTATTTATTGTAATTTAATCTTTTTAAATACACACTGCAACCCTAATTTATCTTCTTTGTTGAAAAATTATATATCGAGTTAAATTGATAAACGAATAGACCATATTTAAAATTAATATACCAGCTATATTTTATCATTGGAATATATGACTATTAAAAATAAAATTAAAATGGCGTATTTTCAGCAACAGAAGAAAGAAGAAATGAACAGTGCCAACTCTAGTAGTAAATGTAGAATAGTTATTGCAGTTAAGCAACGATAACTTTTGTTCGTTTAACTCAAATTGAATTAAATCTGTATCCATACACATATTTCGGTCACTATTTTATAAAAAAGACTGATTATTGATTATAATTAAGTAACATTAGATTTGTGCTTCCAATGCAATAGCTACACATCCAAATAGAAGTCGGTATCTTTTCTGATATACCTAAAGTTTAAAGAATAAAGTCTACTCTCTCCTATTCCCTTCCGGTATTGTAAAAAAAAATAATTCAACCATGAAAGAACATAATGCAATTAATTTAATAAAAATAGTTATTTGAATAAAGGTTACATTTGAGTAAAAATTACAATTTATTACAGAATACTGGAAAAATAAAAACCTTACTTATTTTTTTTTTTTATTAAGAAGAGCGCAGTTATCGATTTATTTGCATTTGTTATTCTAAACAAATTTTGCCAAACCCTATATACTATATACCACATATAGATTATTAATGAAAATCACCCAACGTTGCCATAGAAATGTTAATATAACTTATGGTTTTATCGCACATTATTTTTATTTTTGATAAGGTTTCATCGCTTACGAGAATACCTTACATTTTGGAGAGGAGATCCCTCTGTATTGATCCCACAATACAAATATGTAGGTGTCTAGAAATATATCCATATGCAACGTAAAAGTAATAATTAATAGTTATCCTAACGATCACAATAAATAAGTTAGTATCTTGCGAAAACGTGCTCACCATCTGTGTTATCCTTAATATCCCTGGCATTTGCAACACGTAGCCGATAGCCATGATTCTATGTAGATTAATTTAAAACTAGATCTCAGATTTTTTCTATTACAACAGTAAATAGGTGAACACTAACGTATGTATGAATATACTACATGCTTGTAGCACAATTATTTATCTTATCAGACGTAACAGAGTAGATAAGGTTAGTATAATCTCACCTATTGAGCTCAGGTATAGTAATTGAGAAGTATATGTGTGCATATTGGTAAAGTGGAATGCACGCAATATAATTTTCTTAATGCTTGTTAGGGAATTTTAATTTTTGAGAGTTTGAAATGTGCTTACTTGATGTTTACTTTTGTAATGACGCAATAGAACAATGATAGATGCATGCGATGAGTAATAGAGTAGGTACTACCAAATATATGTTTTATAATTATAAAAACTGAAAAGCTAGAACCCAAGTGTTATAATTGCCAAAAGTATAGTTATTTAGCCCGAGATTATCCAGCACCGGAGAAAGAATTTATTTGATATAATTGCTCTGAAAAGGGACATTTAGCTAAAAATTGCAAAAATAAAACAAGAAACTCTAAAACATGATAACCAATGAAATAAGTAAGAATAGTTACCAAAATGACAAATGTTTTAACGTTTAGACCGGTTGTGGAACCTCAGACTGTACAATATAAGCTACAGTACAGGGTTGAGTAAAATTTATTCAAGTCAATAATAAACATTAATGGATAGCCTCGTTATCCTTATTAAGAAATAATAGATGACTTCTTATTTATTATTCCATTACTCAATATTGAATTGTCACATTTATTGCATTCATTATTCAAATAATTATTTCGAAATTATTCATCATTGAAATAAATTTTCTTATTCAAATAATAATTACTAATATTCAAATAACTACCTTCATGATAATTTTCTGATTGGAGTAATTCCTTCATCTGTACTAACAATAAAGAGAGGTGTGAGTTTGTTTGTGTACGTGTGTGTGTTTGATTATTTGTACGAAGTAAACTACTGGATTTAAAAAAAAAATGGTTAGGTACCTATATGCATTTTTAATCAGCAATCTGAAAGCCACATTATTCTAGATGGACATGTACTGTTTTATTTTAACAGATTTGCGGGAGGGATTAACATAAAGGGCTAGATAGTTAATGGAGGAGACGCACTGTTTTCTTCTTGTTTAATAATTAAATTAATTTTTTGAACAACACTGACAAGGGCGAAGGACTGTTTTACAGCACAGATAGACTAGGCGCAGATAAAGATGGGCGAATCTCGTGTTTAAAAGTACTGTACTTGCAGACTGTTATAAGCAAGGACGAAAAAAAAAAACTAATTTTGAGAGCGTGGCTTGTTATTTCACCTGCGTAGGGAAACCAGTTACACGGTGGCTAATGTCCTAACTGTTCTATTTTATGAGTGCCATCACAAGTAACTTCCTCATAAGCTTTTTTTAATCTCTGGTCATGAGGCAGTTTTACTTGTCACATACGTATCCTTCGTTTGTGAAAACATTGAAACAACATTGAACATTGTTTTATTCCTAAATTTTAAGCGACCATAGATACATTAAGAAAAAAATTATAAAAATATTGAGAGAAAGATTGAGAAACTTGTGGTTGCCTAACTACAATATTGTTAGTTTGCATTGTTCATCGCTTTTTTTTTGTTTCTAAACATCTACTTTTATTATTTTATTTTTAATAACTTTATATTTTAATGATCCGAAATTTTAATGTTCCTTTTGTACCTTAAATCTCCAACAGAGAAAACAGATATTTAAAGAAAAAGAATCATGACAAAGGTATGTAATTAAAAGAATTAAAAAACTAAACCACCTCTTAATTTAACCGCCTTTAAAGCATCTGCGACTTCTGTTGAAATAAGGCAGGTACATAGTGTTACTTGTAAAAAACATGTTTTATTTTAAATTTGCTTTTAAAACTACTCCCTTTTCAAATAATTCCACTGCCAGTTTATGCGCATTTGGCTTATTAGTCATGGTAGCAAAAGAAAACGCGTTTAAATTTTGAGTACGACAGAGCTGCAGCGACTGCTTTTTTCGAATGTGTAGGCATATACCTAATCTAATAATAAATTATTTTAATAACGATTTATTTGGTGAAAGAATCATTCCAATAATGATATAATATTCAAATAACGTTTTATTGAAATAATTCTTCATTCAAATGATTTCCCAGTTTTATTCAACAATAACTTAATACGGAAAATATTGAATAAAAAAATTATTGAATGATACACTGCTACAGTAGCTATTGAGAAGTAAATGAGCTGAGTGACTGTATAGGACGTCCTACGCATGTTTACCGCTTTATTACTGGGTTGCATCAGGTGGGGCTTACACTCTAACGAAGATTTGGTAAAATTTCTGTACCATTTAGTCTGTAAAAAAATTTCATTTTACTTAGTAATTTTCATGCACTAGTAGTAAATTTCCTTGGTGAATTTTCACACCAAAGTAACTTTACTTGCACCAGTAAAATACCTGTACGGTTTCGGGGTAATATAATTGCGCGAAACGGTATAGGAATTTTACCAAATCTTCGTTAGAGTGTAGAGTGCACGTGTAGGTATTTTATTTTTATGAATATATATTACAGGTAATTTAATAAATATAAAAAACAATGCTTATAATAATAATAATAATAAGAATACATTTAGATGGTACTCAACTGTTTCATTAAACTTATAACTTTCTTTTTCGAGTGTGAAAAAAGGCTGCTTTTGATGTCGGCATTAGGATGCGTCTTCATGATGTAGCGTTGGAGGAACTGCAACAAACAACTGATCTTTCATTATTGACATACTTACAAGATCGTAACCATTGATGAAAAATGAATGCCTAGATATAGTAAAATATAGGTTTTAAAACTACCTATTTGAAGAGAATATAAAAAATAAAGTATGAAAAAGGCTAACTGTATTATATATATTGTGCATTCGAAAATTGGTAGAAGAAATCATTAATGTTATACTAAGCGTATAATAGTTATCTGCTTATTTAGTTGCTATACCTAAAGGCTTTCTTAACCATAGAAACAAATGCATAAATAGGTGTAAGATAATATTCTAACTATAAATAGACAAGTTGAATAATACATTCGTAACCTCTACTTCAGCGTAGCAATATGACTGCAATAAACAATATCTAAAACCATTTACTTTAACATTACGGTAATACACAAACTACAAGTACATTTTATATATCCTATCGAGGCATATTAAAGTGTTTTTTGGAACACAATTAGGTGTATTGTGTGTTTGTATATGCACAAACCTATATATATGTATATTTCAACATTTGTAAATTATGAAAATGCAGCTATAGGTCACCCACAGTAGTAAGAATGTATTATTTAACTACTAGATTTATTTTAAATTAGTCACTCACCTAAATATGCCTATAGATAAAACAAAAAGAACGACCACTGGCCCCTGCCACTTCCGTGCGTGCTATGTATCTACCTACAAATTGAACCCATCAAATTGAACATGCGCGCATTGTAAGTATGTATTTGTAATTTTTTAGTGTATGTTACAGTCAAAGTATGAATTCAGTGAATGTATACACTGACTAGTTAATGTATACATTCACTAAAATGATCAGTCAAAGTATACATAACGGACTCTATGAATGCTTTAACTAGTGAATGTATACATTAACTGACTACGCTTAGTTAAAGTATCTATTAGTGCTGTGCAACCGAGCAGATTTCGTGACCGGTTAACCGTAAGCATTTAATCGGTTGACCGAGTTGACCGGTTAACCGAGTTGACCGGTTAACCGAGTTGACCGGTTAACCGAGTTGACCGGTTAACCGAGTTGACCGGTTAACCGAGTTGACCGGTTAACCGAGTTGACCGGTTAACCGAGTTGACCGGTTAACCGAGTTGACCGGTTAGCCGAGTTGACCGGTTAGCCGAGTTGACCGGTTAGCCGAGTTGACCGGTTAGCCGAGTTGACCGGTTAACCGACTTGACCGGTTAACCGGTCATTATTTTACGCATAAGTTATAACCGAGTTTCGTCTGTAACCGGTTAACCGGTTAACCGGTTAAAATGCACAGCCCTAGTATCTATGCAGTTGAGGCTTGAGCGAGCGCACATCGCATTGTGAACGGAAGCAGTTTAGCTACCAAAATCAAGGCCAAACGTTTTGTACAATATTATATATGGTAGTGGAAAAGGTACGTCCGATGCATAATTGACTTGTACAAGTGGTCGAATACGTGCCTCTGTTTGTTTTGCGGTTATTTCGACCCAAAATGTTTTGAGGTTAGGTTGTAATTCCGTTTGTGTTTTTTTGTTTTGACGGCGACGTATACATATATAACATGGACAAAACCGAAATGAAAACAAAATTTTTGCCACTTCGTAGCATTGCCAATCAACAATCTACTGGCACTGGCCAAGGATTCTTCAAATGTCAATGCAAGACAAAATGTGGAACAAAAAAATGTATTTGCATTAAACATAACGTATTGTGTAATTAAAAATGCCATAACAGCACACCGTGCTGCAATAAATAAACCTTGAAATTAACTATGCTTATTAGTGTTTGAGATTATTCTTAACAATATAATAAAGATAAAAGATTACCATTGAGATCAATCTTTCTTTAATTAACTTTCAATGTTGATTATTCGATAGCTTTCACTGACACAGTACAGTGAATGTATACATTCTCTAGTTAATGTATACATTCACTAGTCAAAGTGTTCATAACAATGCGTTGTGTATACTTTGGCTGAAACGTTCAGTCAATGTATACATTGACTAGTTAGTGTATACAATCGCTGGAGTTCACACTTTGACTGTAACATATACACTGCGTCCGCAAGCCGGACACCTGATCGTAGCATTTTTAGCTCATTTACATCTCGGTAGGTACTGTAGCATCATTCAATAATTTTTTATTCAAATAATTATTTGAATGAAATTTTCATCTGTTATTTTCCGTATTAAGTTATTGTTGAATAAAACTGTGAAATCATTTGAATGGAGAATTATTTCAATAAAACGTTATTTGAATAAAGCATTATTGGAATGATTCTTTCACCAAATAAATCGTTATTCAAATAATTTATTATTAGATTAGGTCTACACATTCGAAAAAAGCAGTCGCTGCAGCTCTGTCTTATTAAATTTTGTTGACGTAAATGATTGTATTAATTGCGATACCAATTTTTCGAAAAAAGTATGCTTTTAACAAAAGGAGAACCGACGCCGACGCTTGGAATAAAGTATCTTAAACTTGCTTGGTTGATAAAAATGTCAATGAAGAAGTGGAAGAAGATACAAATGAATTTGGTGATTTTTACAAACATTTCGGCATTTAAAAATCGCGTCAAGGGAGATAGGTACACAATTATAGTTGAACACCTCTGGTTTTCAAATTTTCCATGAAAACAAAATTTTTGCCAATTACTTGAAAAACAATAGAATTACGAACCAATGACAGCGATGAAGACAAAGAACCATCACAAAATGGGCAAGCAGAGAAAATCCTTTTACTGCATTGGAAACAGAATGTCTTGGAATGAACGTCAAAAACAGCGCATTTCGAGTCAACTACTTACTGATCTTTAAAAAACGTTTGATTTAGCTGTGAAAAAAAAAAGACAGAAACTGGTTCAAATGAAATTAAATGATTACTTTTCAAAGTAGCTATGCTAGATTAGGATGGTAATTAAACAACTAAAGCAGAATAAAAATATATACACATAATGTGTTTACTTATTTTTACCAGTTGAATTAACCGAAAGCATCGTTTATCCGAACCCATTTTTTTGGGGTAACTGCAACTATGAATGTTATGTTATTTCTTTCGAGGATATAAATGTAGGTCAAAAGAGATACTGATTGTTAGTGTGTTCACACACAGTGTTTTCACAACGTTCGTCCACTCCATTATGGCAACTGAACCGAGTAGGATATAAACTTTAAGCCACGCCCTCCCGGATGACCTTACCCCCACCCTCCTAACAGCAGCCGTCGCTTCAGCACTGCCAACTGAAGTAAGCAAGTTCCTCTGCCCAATCCTGTATATTCATTAAAAATATATTGAATCAATTATACTGGGTCTCAACATTATTATCCAGACACCAAAGTTTTTCTAGCTGAAAAACAGTTTCCACAAACTTATGTGGATTTTCTGTTGTCCGTGTCCTGTAATTTTGGCTGTTGATATAACTTGACAAATGGAACCAATCCTCGTCTAATATGTATGTATGATCGTTAAACCATTTAAAATACTGAATGCGTTGTGGAAGATCTATGGGTAATTGCTGTATAACGGTTACTTCATACGAATGTCAGAGTATTTTTTTTAACTAATGCGTTTCTTGTACTACTGAACAATAAAGTTAAAATAATGAAAATAATAGATACCGAATCTTAGATATCGAAATGGCATCATACCTGACTGAGCTGCTAATTCGCAAATCGATTTCTCAGCACTTGTTTCAGTTAGTTGGCTAACGCCATGAACAGTCTCTTCCGTTAAGTTGTCTGTTGTTCAAGAGATTTTCTCTTCTGTTTACCTTTGAATCGTTAAAGAATTCTGTCTGCTTTGTTCGGTATGACAACGTCAGGATAATTTTCGTAAAATTGTTGCATGCATGATTGCAATTAATAAGTTATGCCCTTTTAAAATAAAACCATCTTGTTCATGCGTAAAAGACATCTTAAAAGCAAAAAAATTAAGTTGACATACAGAAAAATTAATATACCTATGTAAATTCATAAAAATGTACCTGGACATTGAGAAACATTGGCTCTAAGAGAACAGATTTCAAATGAAAACGAAGCAAATAATAATTAATATCAGCAATACAAATATTCAATAATAAGTAACGGCTCGCGCACAACGTTGGCACAAAATGAAAACGGCCACTTTTAATATATAAAATGTCTTAAAATTTTTGGAGGGAAATTTGAATTATTGTTAATCATTTAAAATAAAAATGTATTTATCACACATCTAACATTTGGTTTGCAAAAATATACAGAAAATATGAAATCTAATGTATTCGAAACACGAAATTTCCACGTCGTTTTAAGAGAAAACTTCAATTTCTCCAATTCGTGATCGTACCTAAATACTCGATGTTTTTATATTTTAACGTAAATATCAAATACATACATATAAATATCATATACAATCAGTGAAAGATAAAACCTTTTTGACAAGCTCTCAAACAATATATAATGAACGTCTAAGGTTTTTGTTATAGTCACAAAAGTCGTGCATTGAATGTTACTATGTTCATTAAATACCTATCTGCTCACGCGAATCGAATTTTGAAATAAAATTACCCCTGTTATCAGTGAAGAAACGTTTAACAAATTACGTTCACTTGTTATATCCGCTATTCATGATGAAAGTTACGTGCTAATTCAGCATAAACGATCGCATTAACCAATTTATTCCGTTGCATACAAACGCTACCCGACAGTTGAATTGTTTGTGTATAGAGAACAGACATGAAGAGATTTACAGTGAGGAGGATACTGAAAACGATCTACCACAGATTCGCCGCCGACCTATATTCAAAATACATTTTCCGTGTTACCTACACGAATTTGTGATTTTGCTCTCGCCAGATAATAAGGTACGATGTTTACGTTTATTTTTATACATGTTTTAGATAATGCAATGTAAAAAGAAGTTTATTTGTTCGATTAGATGTTTATTACTATAATAGCTTGAAACTGATTAGATATTGCGACTAAATATATAATATAAATTATGTACCGAAATACATACTCTCAAGTGTTTACAATTTCCGTAATGAAGAGGCTATCATTACATTGACATATACAAGTAACATAACTAAATTGGAAATTTCTTCAATTTTCATTGTCGTATAAGAATTTTTCTTTTGTACAAAACAAAATATTGTTATCTATTCAATACAAACGTCAAGTATCACAAATCTTTCAAAAAAATTCACTTTACTTTTATTTAGTATTATAATACACAATTCTTAATTATAAACGAAAGAATCAAATTAAAATTTATCAGTTTATTATGTCTGTTACAGTTTTAAAAAAATATCGTCCAGTCTTTTTTGTATAGTACTTATATATCAACGACTTCAAAGTTGGCTTTCAGAACTATTTGAAAAGAAATTAATTTGATAAATATGTATGTTGAAATTCCTCTTTATTATATATAGTAGTACCTATAGTTAGTTTCTGCCGTTAGCCCATTTGCTCATTTATTAGAATTGAAATTAATATATCGGGTGTTCATTTAAAAGCGTCATCAAGTAAGGTATGAAATTGTTAAAATAATGTGCAGAAGTGTATCTTAGGTGGACCTTTCAAGCGATCAAAATGAGAAACGACAAAACTTAATGTAAATGTCATTATTCAGTTTATTCAACTAAAACTTACATGAACTACTGAAAATGTTGATGGAAATTTCCAAGATCATTGTCCAACAACGCTAGTTTAGCATTAATTTCAATAATTTTTGTTCAATTCTTTGCTGCGGGTCAACTAATTTTATCCACAGTTGTTTCAAAAATGCTGCTTTTTATGTCAGACCATAAAGCGCAGTCACACGGTGTCAAATCGTACGAACTAGAGGCCAAGGAATATCTGTGTTTCGACTAACTATTCGGTCGTCAAGAAAATGTCTCAGCAGGTTCAATGTTTTAACTGTACAATGGGGAGTAGTTTTGTCTAGTTGCAAGTGATAATTCTAGCTTTTGATATCATCCAGTTATTCAATAAAGTGTTCTAAAATATCTGTTCAGTATCGTTCAGCATTTAGTCTACCTAAAATCAATAAAAATTGAAAAGAATCGTTAGGAGCAATTTTTTTTTGTTATTAAAAAATAAATTGAACCAATTAATTATTCGTTTGTGACCAGCTACCGACACACTTATTGTTTCAGTATGTAGCGGTTGTTCAATTATTTCCTGTGGGTGTGCATGGCTCCAAATTCTTATGATTTGGGAATTCACAAATCCTGATAGGTGAAACTATTCTTCAGTCCAAATTATTCTTTGTAATAATTCCATATTATTGACAATATTATTAACTACCCTGTTACAAAACTCAAGACGTCGTGTCTGCTTGTTTTAATTTTTATATAGCAATGAACGGTAAGGATGCATTCCAAGTTTTTGTGTAAAAGTTTAGGAGTCATTTCGATGGTGAGATTGACCTGTTGGCTCAATGATCTAATAGATATTTTCGGTGCAACATCTATTATTTGTTAAACATTGGGCATAACTTCTACAGTACATTTTTCAGTGCTCCACTACCAGCTTTTCGTAGGATGCTACCAGTTTCACGAAACAAACTTACGGCTCTATCTAAAGTTTTTCTTTTTAGGCTGTATATGGTCAGGCATGAAATTTGGAAACTGTGCTTGAAATTCTTCTAAGCAATTAGTGCACTTCTTACAGCCCGAAATTCTTAAATAAATGCTTTTCTGCGAATCACTGTAATTAATATGCGGCAATTTTTATATTAAAAATTTTACTTCGTGTAGGATTTGAACCCGACACCTCCCGTTTCCTGGACGGGCGCTCTGCCAGTTGAGCTAACGAGGTGTTCGGGTTCCTCACAATTTGAATTATCTCAAATACAGATCTCCCGGTAAATGGGAGGTGTTCAACTAACAGAGTTCTAAAGAAAACACCATAGGCGTAAGTTGTCCGTTAATGTTATACCAACAACAACCTTTTATTTAGCTGTGAGCACAACTAATTTGTATGAAATGGGTTGAAAAGGCGATAAAGTAAAAGAATTAAGGAAATAAACAAGCTTGAAACTGTAAAACAGATTATTTTTCTTGTTAAAACGGAATTATTCTGATAATTGTCAACTGTAGAATTATATCGATCTTATTCTATCAAACAATCAGAAGTAACTTGATGACATTTTTAAATGAGCACCAGTTATTTAGAATATTTTCTTTTTAGAAACGACGCAAAAGTCAAGATAATTAAAAACGAAAGAAAGTTAAATTTGAGAAAAATTATGAAATTTTGTTTTTATGAAAAGCAGAGAGAGAATGTCAAATTACGTGCTTGCTTGTGTATTGTGGGCTACAAGACCATGTTCATAAACCAAAATGTAGCCTATTTCAGCTACAGATGGCCTAACGGATAAAACTAAAACCAAAAATTGACGAGAGAATAAAGAGAAATTTAAACATCTATTAAATTAATTTAACTGTTCCTTAGAAGTAAATGTTTACTACCTAAAAAGAAAACTCACAAGGAACAAGAAGATATTTTAAAGACTTTAATTAAGGTAGATTTTTATTTAAAAATAAATTAGGTACAATTTGAAAAGGCAGAATAGTTTTGTAGACAAGCCCAATACACTTCACCGTATTTGACAGAGCCATTACACAACATAAAGCAACGATCTAACATCGTTTCTACTCTTTTAGGATTATACTATGGCGGAATCAATTGGAGATGGCTTAGTTGTGGGAATTAACGTAGAAGATCTCAGTAGGTCAATGCAACGTTTCCATTGGGCGGATTATTTGGTATTCGTACTCATGTTAAGCGTTTGTCTTGTGATTGGTATATATTATGGCTTTGTACGTTCTGCGACTGGTTCTCAAGATTATCTAGTGGGTGGAAGAACTATGAAGACATTTCCTATATCAATGTCCCTCGTCGCAAGGTTGTAATTTTTTTTAGTATTGCATGTGTTAAGTAAATTGGACTTCTGTACTTCTGCAATCAATTATATGTAACATCTCAGTTATGCAATAGTTAGTAATTAATAAAATTTCGATAAATTCTTTTTTGTCGCTTTCTTTATGGTCAGTGATAATGCAATATTGTCTTGGACGTCATAATATTTAGTAATACGCTTATATTGCATGAACTGTTTTTCTAGGTAAGTATATGGCTTCATTACATACCTATGATTCATCATATTGGATGTTGTACTACAGTGCCATTTCTTTAATATTTAAAAGCATACTAGCTATATCCGAAATTGCATGTTCCATATACGGCTTCAAAAATATAGGTAATCAGAAGCATTTGTTACTCCTAAGATATTATTTAATACTATTTGCTACCATATACATATTTTTACCATTCGATTCTTCAAAACATTTTATGTTACATGATTTTATATTTCCAATTTTTTTTTTTTTAATATCCAGGAATTATTAGTTAATATCAATTTATATATTAATCACCATAATCACTGCAATATCATGTCATATCATTGTTGCGAGGTTAAAATGTTAGACTACTACATACGTATTTGGTAAAACCGTTTTAATGCCGCACTTACGCGAAATTTATCCTTAGCACTAATGATTCATTGTTTGCTTAGACTGCGATCGATTGTGGGAATTCCTATGTACAGTGAAGGTCGTTCGTTTTTCTTTGCTGATAACATTAATGATAACATGTATGTTATATAAAAAAACAGTTGTTAAGACTTTGTTGTATCTACAAGAACCTGTCTATATAAACAAGCAAGTAAAAAGCAGTTTTATCGTAAATACATCGCAAGTGCAAGGCTGACGTCTACTAGCAGATATGCTATATGACAAGTAGACAAATCTAAACAAAAAGGGTGGAGAGACAAATGTTCTTCTCTGGTTACCATTACTAGAGCAGACAACTTTCCGTGCGCGCCATGTGCGCCGGTATGGGAGTGTAATTCGCAATATACTAGAATATGCGATAGAATAGGGACGCAACATGAGCTTGTTACCGATATAAGTATAGAAGTAAAGACATTTATTCTATCAGAAATAATTAAATATACATTTGGTTTTCTGCTATTAAAGTAATATGCAATACAGTCATTCCCATATCGGCGCACATGGCGCGCACGGAAAGTGGTCTGCTCTAACCATTACTCACAATATGATAGGAAAGTTTTTACATAAGTGTGGATATAATATACTGGTATTTTTACCGGAAGCTCTGAATGATAGGTTTATACTTATCTGTATCTCTATTAATAAGAAACAGTTATTAAGGAATTATAATTATTAATGTTTCTGGTAATGTTGAAAGAATATTTAATGTGATAGTGCATTTTTCTTACAGTGTGAAATCATTAAATAAATGCTTTTCTGCGATAACTGTAATTTTAATATGAGGCAATTTTTATATTAAAAATCCGATATGAGGTAAAAATTTTTAATACAAAAATTGCCTCATATTAAAATTACAGTTATAGCAGAAAAGTATTTACTTAATATTAATTAGCATTTGAAAGCAAATATATGTTGTATAATAATAGTAGGTACGTACGTAATATAATATGTAGAGCGTAGCTTCCATTAGTTATATATGTTAACAAAAGGGATTATGGAATACACAAACGTTCTTGGTAACATTTTTGGCATTGAAATTCTGATGATTACATGGGGCATATTTTTTATATAGCATATAACCGACTATGAAGAAACTAGTTCTATGAGATATTTTTAACTTGACAAAATTTTCGCAAAGATTATGTTTTTTAATTTCTATCATATGGAATTTATTTCAAAACTGCATATAATTTCATAGGTTACGGACAAAGATATAACATGCTGTAAAAAGTTACATTGTGTTTTTATTTTAAATTAGTTTTTATAAAAAGAAAGGTTAAAAACATTCAACAAAACATCATTTAATTGCACTAAGGGCTGGTATTTCAAATTCCTAATAAGGGTAATAACAATTTAGCTAATATCAATAGGAAAAATGTAAGGTGGTTTCAGTTATTATTATTATTCCACCTGAATCAACCTAAGGTAAAGACGTAAATGTTTATCCTCCTTAGAAGTGCTAGGAGTGGATTTTTCCTGATGCTCCTTCTGCTGCTTGCCTGTAAACTGGATCTTATGCTCCCATCCATCGAACTTCTTCTCTACAATTGCCTCTTCCACTGCTGTTTGTTCGTCCGCACTGAGGGTACGCTTTTGGCATTGTGGGAATTCTCTTGTAGTTGACAACCATTGCATAGCTGCCCCTTGTGGAACTAGAAGTTGTGCGTTTCCTTCCTTCTTCCTTCTTCTTCTTTTTCTTCTTAAGCGGTTTCTCAGTAGGAGTAGTCTCCTTCCTTTTCCAGTACTGTGGGTAAGGTTTTGAATGTTGCTCGCCCAGGGTTTTATGCTCTTTAACCTTCTTTCTCGCTTCTTTTGGTGCCCTTGACTGGGGTGGCGCGATACCACTTACACCCTAGTGGATCGTCTTTACCTCCAGGTGAAGACTTCTTATGGATGGCATGCTCCATTTTTTGTTTGTTAGGGATTTTGTCCCGCTTAGTTAATTTAGATTTTCTTTCTATATGATTGATCCCACGAGTAGCTAGAGAAGGAAAGGTCCACCCTCCTAGAGGCCCGCATGCAGGGGCAAGGCTACAATGGAGTGTACCGGTGCCCCACGGTTGGACTGGTAGAGACTGATTTTCCCTCAACTAGAGAGGGCATGGTTTATCAGTTGGGTACCCGGTATCTGGGCAAGCCACAGTCGGCATCAATAAATCCTGTGCAGGCCCTCGCCACGACACTACAACCCGAGTAGAGTGAGGTGGTCCTCGGGCCGGTTTTCAACCTTTCGCGTGTTGGGGTTATCAGTCACTCGGGTTTATAAGTCCTCTCCGAGTTAATAGGCCATAGTATACACAAGATGTCCGACCAGACCGCAGCTCCTATCTTAAGAACATGAACCGTGGGCCTCCCCTATCCGCCATCTGGGGACGTGCACGGTAGTTACATCGATGTCCGCTCAAATAAAATCCTTATGTTTACATTAATTCATTACGGACTACTACTAATAGGTATACTAATAAAATAAGGCAAACAGTAAAACAAGTTTATCATGGATATATATATTTTCTGAAAAACATGATTTTAAATTTTTCTCAAATACACCGCCAGAACAAAATTTACCTGTTTCCCATATGGAATACTTATTGCCTAAAAATTCTATAACATAAATACCTAACTATTCAATATTTGGCCTCCCTGTTAAATTTTCTTCATGCATAAAATATAATAACATGAAGAATGGAAACCAACTCTCTTTCCTCTCCTAGTTGGTGTCCTTATATGCGAATTCGTGCCACTTTGGTGATGGTTATGGTATTTATTAAATATACCATGACTGGTAACATAGCGCTTCCAATCATGATGATTTAGAAGGATTGATGAACGCCGACATTTCCAGGATTTGTGAGTGGTTTAATGCTAATGAAATTACTCTTAACACTTGCAAATTGTTACTCTATAGATAACAAACCAACTTAACATTTTTATTAATAACACTCTTTTATCCCCGGCTACTGATGTTAGATTTTTGGGTGTTACTGTGGATACCGGTTTGGGGTGGACCGGGCACATTCAGCTGTTATCAAAAGGCTTGTTATTAGCCTGTTATGCTCTAAGAATCATAAAATTAAATCTTGGGGAGCATACTGAAAGGAGGGCTTACTTTACCCTATTTGAGTCTCGCATGAGATATTGTGTGTCTGGTTGGGGTTTCACCACTACAACGAATTTACTCGAAATCTTTAAATTACAAAAACGGGCTGTGCGAGTGATTATCGGAGAACACTGTCGTCCGTTGTTTGTATTCCAAAAAATCTTAACTTTATACTCATTAATTATCTATGAGTCAGTGAGTATGGTGTATAAATATAGAAGCAGATATATCTATCGTGCGGACATTCATTCTCACACCACCCGTAACTGTAATAGTATTAATCTTCCGAAAACTGACACCTCTCTATGCAAAAATTCTGTGTACTTCACTGGCTTCTCTTTTTGCAATTCAATTACCTTCGTCTGTATTAAGTTCTCCTAATTTAACGACATTTAGACGGAAATTGAAGACAATATTGCTATAACAACCTTTTTATTCATGTGACGAATTTAGTAACTATAAATTTTGATCTGTCTCCTTATTGTAAACGATTTATTGTTTTTATTGTTGTATATTGTGTTTTTGTATATTATGTACTGTGAGACAACATGCATTTGTGTATTGTCAATGAATAAATAAAATCAAATCAAAAATATACTGAAAACTAAGCTGAGTGAGTATCCAAAATCCAAATTTAAGATGCACTCCGACAATGGTAAGATACGAAATCGATATCTCTAATAACAATGTCCTACTCAGAATCGGCAAAGCGGAATTAAGACTCCTTATGCTTCGAGATATCTTCTCAGAAGATAAGGAAAGATTTTTTTATTAAAACAATAGTAGATAGTAGATATTCTTCATTCTGTAATTTGCGAAGTCGAAACTATTACTCTGCTACTGCAGAAGTCTGGCACCGCAGCAGTTGCAACCTCATGGGCAGGAGTCATTCAATTTATCAAAATAGTAGCGCTAAAAAAGTTAAATTGCGCAGGCACTTGGACAGGATAGTAAATCAATACTAGACCAAGGCTTTTATAATAAATCGAATTGCTGGCGATGATTAGGAGTTTTGTTGCCTCAACCATGCTACAACAATACAATGCAATCTACAGCGTTGCATTGACGTCATTTACCAGCGTTGACAACATTAGAACAAGCTCGACAGTATTCACCTGAATAATCGAAGTTTCGTTATTATTTATTTTGATTATATCATACATACATATCATCAAAACATCTACCATTAGAACACACTAGATGGGTTACGGTACGGTAATCTTGAGCTGTTTTATTCGTAGGATATAATAGTAAAAAATGGAAGGAGGTTATCGACAAAAAAATAGCCATGTACAAATAATAAAAATTTATTTTATGCATTTTTTCTTGTAAGAAATAAATAAGAAGAAAGGAGAAGTTACTACTAAAACTCAACAAACAATAATTACACAATAAATTACAAATTTTAACTAAACCTATAGGGTAAAAATAAAATTTTTATTATTATTTAGAAGAGACTACCTATTTATTCTATTTCTAGTCAATTTATTCTTGTATTAGTGAATTTATAACGATATACGTTTTATTTCAGTTTCATCAGTGGCATTTCTTTATTGGGCATACCTACTGAAATTTATATCTATGGTATACAATATTTTTACATCAGTTTTGGATTGGTGCTCATGACAATTGCTATGCATACCATTTACTTGCCCGTATTCCATGACTTAAAAATAACTTCAACATACGAAGTAAGATTATTTCCATTCAAGTAAAAGTTCTTTCAACTAAATGTATCTTCATTTCAGTATTTGGAACGAAGATTTGATAGAAAAGTCCGAGTTCTAGCTTCAGTTTTATTCACTATTGCTTTGGTGGGTAGAAATATCATAGAAAAGAATAAAATTTACATTCATTTATTATGCTATTTCAGTGCGTTTGGTTACCTGTTGTAATATATGTTCCAGCATTAGCATTTAATCAGGGTGAGAACATATGGAATTTACAAAACCTTTTTTTTTTCTATTTGGTGCCTACTATTTTAGTTACTGGAATCAATATTCATTGGGTTACTCCCGCAGTATGCATTATATGCATATTTTACACTTCAATGGTAGGCTGTAGAATTATTTTTATTTATTTATTTATAATAAACAGGCAACAATATAATAAATACATAGCTACATAATGTAGTACATGTATATTAGTAGCGTTGCTGCTCGCCATCCCTCATCCTCGCCTCGGGTGCTACTATCTCGGGCTAACGGTGTTGAGGGCCTCCTAGCAGTTTCTTTCTCTAATATGGTCGTCGTTTAGATTTTACTATTAATTTTTCTTCCTCAAAATCTGTTGTATTTCACTTTTAAATTTGGGGTACGGTAATTCTTTTGTGTTTCGGTATTTTGTTGTACATTTTTAATGTTGTTGTAGTTAGTGTTTGACTGTAGTTGTGGTGTTTATATTTTTCAATTCTCAAGTGCGATACTCTGCGAGTTTTGTAATCATGTATTTCTCTATTCGTTTGTAATCTTATGTTTGTTTTAACTTCCTTATTTCTAATTTTGTGTAGAAATAATATGTTATTTAGGTTTATTGTTCCTTGTATGTTTAGTTCTTTTGTTTTGTTATAAATATGCATTGTTGGAGTTTTATAGTGTAAATTGTATATTATTTTTAGAACTTTATTTTGTTGTCTTTGTATTTTTCATAGACTTTTTGTTGTTGTGCTTCCCCAAATGTTTATCAGGTAGTTAATTTTTGCAGCGAACAGTGTATAGTGGTTTTTTAACGGAAGTCGGTATTTTATGTTTAATTTTATTTAAAGCCGCAATTGTTCTTGCATTTTGTTCAATTAGTTTCTATATATGTCTATCCCATTTCATGGTATTTTGCAATTGTAATCCTAAATATGTTGTTTCACTCACCTCCTTTAATTTCTGATTGTTTATTTGTATATTTATTTCTTGCTTTTCCTTTTTTTTTACTATATATCATATATTCAGTTTTTGTTTCATTTATAGTTAGTAAATTATTAAAACACCATTCCTCCAAAATTTTGATATCTTCTTTAATTTTTGCTTCCATTGTTTTTGTACAGTGTCCGGAATAAAGTATACAGGTGTCGTCTGCATAAGCGTATAATTTTCAATGGAATGGTTGCTCGAATAGGTCATTTACGCATAATATGTAGAGAATTGGTGGTAGATTTCCCCCTTGTGGTATTCCGTATTCTGCATTCATAGGTTCACTCATAGTGTTATTTACTTTTCTCCTTTGTTTTCTGTTGGTGATATAAGTTTTTATTAAGTTTAATTGTTTTCCCTCAAAACCGTAATTGGAGTTTTTCAATTAATTTCTCTTTTGAAACGGTATCGAATGCCTTCTTCATATCAATATATACCGCTATTACTGTTTTTCTGTGATCTAGTTCATTTTGGATAGTGTTTGTTAGGACGTACGCCGCTGACATTGTACTTGGTTTTGTCTGAAACGCGTATTGACTGTAATTTATGATGCTATTTTCTTGTACATGTTTCATTATTTGTTGGTGAATGTTTTTCTCGAGAATCTTACTTATTGTCGATAGCAAAGAGATAGGTCTGTAATTTTCTGGTTTACTTACATCATTTGTCTTATGTATGGGTATTATTATTGTTGTTTTTAAGTAATCCGGGTAAGTACCTTCCTGGAGTGTTTTATTAATTAGTATGCTTATTATGGGTGCAATTTTAGTCATATTTTGTTTTATTATGTTATTTGTAATTTTATCAAACCCTGGAGCTTTGTTATTTTTTAGAGTTTTTATTATTTTTACAATTTCCTCTGCTGTGGTGTCTTCAAACTTGATTTGTGGTATATTTTTTTCTTGTAGTGGTGGTCCATGGTACTTTGTTGTGATTTTCTATTTGCTTCTGCGTAGTAAAGTACTTATTAATTTTATTTGCTATTTCTTTGCTCTTTGTTGTAATTGTTCCATTTTCTTTTGTTATCCTTTGAATTGCTCTATTTGGTTTTTGATTTTTGTTTATTTGTTCGTTTATTATTCTCCATATTTTGCTTGAATCTGCATAATGTTTTTTTATTAGCGCTTGGAAATACTGCTTTTTAGTCTCTTCAATTAGACGGTTTGTATATTGTTTCTGATTTCTATACTCAATCTTATAATTGTCATTCTGTGGGTGTTGCGTTTGCTTTTTCTGGAGTCTGTTTCTTTGTTTTATTTGTGTTATAATGTTTTCATCTATCCATGTACAGTTGTAGTTTCTTCGGATTTTTATATTCTTTTGGTTTTCTTCTATTATAGTTTGCATGCTTTTCGACAATTTTTCTAGAGATGTTATCTTTTCAGAGATTCTTTATTTCTATTGCTATTTGCTTATAGTCAGTCCTCAGGTATTCTACTATTTTTATTATTTTTTATAGACTGTAATTTACACAAAATATTCTTTTGGAACTATAACTGGAAAACTATTTCCAACCTGTCCACAGTTTATTCCATTTCCCATTTGTTTACGCTTTTTCCAAGGTTGTTATCTTTTACTCCTCATTCTGGACCGTAAAACTATCTTCAATTAAAGAATCGATTTTTACAGTCCGATATGTATTAATGTCTAGTTTTTGAATTTCTGCTTTTTTTACAGGGTGGTATTAAAGCCGTTGTATTTACGGATTTAATACAAACAGCTGTAATGTTTGGCGCAATGTTACTGGTGATAATTAAGGGTACAATAGATATTGGAGGCTTCAAGAAGGTTTTGGACATTAATTTGGAAATGGAACGCCTAGAAGCGCCAAAGTAATACTTACATTTAAGTCTAATAATAACATTAAAAATTATGAAATACCTATTTGTCTTATAGCCTCGATTTAAATCCGTTATCTAGACATACGCTATGGTCTTTAACAATCGGAGGATTTGCTTATTATTTACAAACCAGTGGCGTGAATCAGAATATGATTCAAAGATATTTAGCACTACCGACCTTATGGAAAGCAAGAATGTAATGTATACCTACATTAAAATATACAAACTTATTGTTAGCGCCTGTAAGCTTATTTGTAAATCGGTAGAAATGTATATTATAGATGCTTCCTACTTACTTATTGCCACGAATGGCCGGTAAAGGTCCAAAGAAGAAATTGAGCGTAGAAGATCACAAAATAGAAAAAGTAGTTCAATTTAAGTAACTAGAATCCCTAATAGTCTAATATAGTGATAATGGTGGATTTGCGAGAAAAAGGGCTCATTAAAATAGCAAACTTGAAGAAAGTTGTTTCTTTTTCGTATATTTTTCCAAAATCAAAATTGTGTTGTGTTATTCTAGCAAGTTTAGTAAGATACAAATAGCAAGCGATTAAACTCAATAAGTTATCGAAAAAATTAATATATTATTAAAGTCGTCATTAATCAAATGTACATTTTTAGTGTAAACCTACAGAAATACTACGTTCCGAGTTTTGTTCTATAAAAATAAAAAAAGAAATGTACTACATTCTACGTAATAGATATGTCATTTTCGTCAAGTATAAGCGTTTACTTCATTTTATCCATACCACCAAATGTCAGAGATTTGAGAGAAGCTGCTGAGCAGAACTTTTTTAAAAGAACAAGGAACGAATAAATAAGATTTCGCATAGCATCTTAAATCAAGAAATATGTAATTTGTATAGAATCTAATAAATATATAGTAATAATATCGCAAAGAATAAGACGCATTGTGTGAATAAGTAGAGAAAACATTATAAGGAAGGTAGTGAATACAAAGATATGGAGTAATTTGGGTAGTTAAATACCAAGGATACAGTTGATACAGTAAGCGGAAGGCAATTAAGATAAACCTTAGAGGCAGCGCACATATGTCGGATGCGACGCGGATGCGGAGCGACTTTCGTGTCGCACGCGATTCCAGAGCGACTTTCGTCTCGCGCGCGGTTCCAGAGCGGCTAAAAATAGCAGCGTGCGGTTTGATTTCGCGACGTATGCGACACGCGACTGCATATGCATATCAGAAGCCGGAATAAGTGAAAACAATGAAATTAATTTAAAATCCTTGTAGTATTCTTTTGGCAATTCAAGTTAAAACATAAACATGAATTTGACTGAAAAGTTGGCCTTACTTTATTTGATATATAAAAGAAATCGTTTGCGAAAAGAATGGATTCATCCATATTTGGCGGATCGTAGTGGAAAGGCAGCATTTGCGACAAATTTTCAAGCCATGCGCCAACGCTAGGATATATTTTTCTCTTATTTTCGAATGAAAACGCAGACTTTTGACCATTTGCTAAAAAAGATAACCCCCACTATCAAGGGAATCTCGGGAATCTCGCTTCCGGAGAATTATTTCTCCGGCGGAATAACTTACGATAAGGGTAACTTAAACCAAATTATGTATATTAGTAAATAGTAATTTTTTCAGTTTTTTTTTTGTATTTCTATATACATATACTTATAACAACATAGCAAAAAATAAAAATATGTGTGTAGATACTTTAGGTTTTATTGTTTTCTAGTTGTCATAATTGTATATTTGCGGATAATTCTGCTGTACATTAGAATGTGCATCAGATTGTACAGCAGAACTATTAGCATTTCCGAAAGAATGGCTATAGAAAGTATCGCGTGCATTTCATTTTGATTTTATTTGTCGAATTATATTCATGACTTCGCTTTGGAATTCCAAACGTTCATTGTCATCAAAATCTTTGAGAGATGGTAATACTGATTTAAAAAAAAGATGTAGGTAGATGAATTGTTTTCGGTGTCTTCGATGGAAATCGGCTTTAAATATGGCAACAAGTTATTTTCAAACGCAGTCATTTTCTGTTTTACGGAAGAGCGTTTCTTTGCGTAGGTGTCTCTTCTGCTTGATTTTCTTCTTTTTGTGTCCCTTCTAATGGTGTCTCTTCTGGAATTTCTTCAACATTCAGCACAACATCCAAGTTTGATGTTGTGCTGGATGACTCAAGTTTATTTAAGAATTGTAAGCACTAATAATAAGTATATTTCGCAATATATGATCTTCCTGATCCGGGGCGTTGAGTTTCCTTAACCCTGTTACGGTTCTGGAAAACTATCTTTTATATTTTTCCATTTTTTTTTAATTTTGTTTTTCTTTCATAGGTTCAATAAATAATTTTGTACTATACTATACTATACTATACTATTTATTGACGATATTACAAGCCAGTAATAATATCTACATTGTCAAAAGGACTGCATCACCTATGGGTGTTCTTCCTGTAGCCCTGGTGTTTCCACTGGTCTTCACTCTTCGTGGTCATTATAAGGTGTTAGAGGCTTGAGTCGTTACCATTTTACAAGTTAGATTTCAGACGAAATTATATAATATTTATTACTAACAAATAATGAAAATTATTGATAATGTGAACTGGAATTGAATATTTTTTAAGTGCAACTTATTCACCATATGAACGTAATAAAGTACTAAAAAATGATGTCCTGTCCGTTGTTTTAATGGCGTGCAATTTATTGTAAGAACGAACAGATAACATACATTAATGACCTTTATCCATAGGTTGAATGAAAACATATACATTAGAAAACTGGTGTTCTTTACAACAATAACATATTTCATTTCAATGATTTGGTTCCATTAATACAATTAACAGTTTATTATCGAATACATTCTTTCGTCGTTTAATAAGGTCTTTTTCATTTATTTGATGAACTCGTTCCTCCGATCAATTTTAATACAAAATTTGTGTGAACAATGAATTTTTTCATTGTCTCAGAACTCATTTTTGGTTCACTGTAGGCATTTTCTGCTGATAGTTTGCGGGATTGTGATTACAGTTTGAGAAATACGGATTAGCTACCTCTTACCACCGCGACATGGCACGGTTTTTTATTCTTCAGAAAAACAGACAAAAATTTTTTTTTTGTGTATAAACTTTACAATACTTTACCAAATAACCTAAGGTCAAAAAGTAGGTCAAATCTTTTCCTTCTAATGTAAAAAAATATTTATGTCAATTAAGTTGTTATTTATTAGAGGATTACTATGACACAAATAGCTATTATATTAGCATACCACATTAATTATTACCCTTATTGTTTGCGTTATATTATTATTTTTCCTCTTCTTTATTGACGTTATTTTCTTATGTGCCCTTGTGCCATATTTCAAATAAAAAGTGCACAATACTATTTATTACATTTGTAATAAGTTTAACATGTAAATTACTAGTAGTAAGTGTATTTCTTTTAACAAATTGTGAAGACGAATCCGCAAGTAAAGTAAAGGCACCTTTTGGATCAAAATCTTTAAACAATGTTTTACCTTAAATTTCCTGAAGAATATACATGAATTTATCAAGTTAATTTTATTATTTTCAGTAAGTCAGGCTCCTGATATGCAGTGTGTCGGATATTTCTCGAAATCAAACCGCGCGCTGCGATTTTTAGCGTGCGGCAGAAAAGTCCATCTGCACCCGCGTCGCATCCGACATATGTGCGCTGGCTCTAAATGTATTCTTTCTTGACAATATAGTATTCATCCAAGAATTGTTTCTGAAAAGCTCCCCACACAATATTCTTTCATCATTTCAATTCAAAAAATCACTTCATCATACACTCCCTCAAGTATTTATTTACACTATTCTTTTTGAATAAATATTAAAGAAACTGTAAAAGTGATTCTAATGTATTATTGTATTATTTGCGAAATGTTTGTTTGTAGTAATGTTTAAGCCTTACTAACGTTTCTATTTACTTCTGAAATTAAAAACTATAAAAAATAAATTTGTTGAAACAGAGAGGGATACCTTACCACAACATCCATGATTATGGAAGATATAATATCAGCAATAATTACTGTTTTAATCAAGAAAGTAGTTAGTTACACACAGCAATTAAATTGATTTATTGTATGAGCCCGAAATTTTTACAGTAATTTATCAACTTATGCCAACCGTTTGTCGTTATGTTGTGCTTAGAAGCATTTATTTCAGATCACTATGGCAGTGTACAATTGGCATTTTAGTATTGACTGGAGTTTGCTGTTACACAGGGCTTTTGATCTTCGCTACTTTTTGGAAATGTGATCCTCTAACAACAATGGTAAGTTTAAAAACAATAATTTTACAACTTTTAGCGATTCAGAAAAGGTACAATTTAGTTAGCAAAAGAAAAGGATCAACTGCTGCCTATTTTAGTAATGGAAGTTTTAGGAGATTATCCTGGTTTACCAGGATTATTCGTCGCGGGTATATTTAGTGCAGCTTTAAGGTAACAATCAGATATACTTACTAATAAATTAGTTTATTTCTCCTGAACGCCGTAGTTCGCTATCGACTGGTCTCAATTCCATGGCAGCCGTTATTTTAGAAGACTGTTACAAATCGTTTTTTAATAAGAATTTATCGGAAAGGGGAACCAATATCCTTATGAAATCAACAGTTATATTAATGGGTGCAGTTTGTGTTGGCTTAGTGTTTGTCGTTGAGAAGTTGGGTACTGTTTTACAGGTTTGTTTTAGTTTATTGAAGGTCATTAGCGCAACAACCACCATCTATTTTATTTTTTTAAGCTTACAATGAGCATCGGACCTATAGCCAACGGACCTTCACTAGCTTTGTTTAGCATGGGAATTTTGCTTCCTTGGATAAATGCTCAAGTGTGTATTGTTTCAACAATAAGTAAAATATTCAAAATTATTGTAACATATAGGGTGCCTTCTTCGGAAGCATTGCGGGCTTAGTGACAATGACCTGGTTGACCGTAAAATCCCAAACAGCTATAGCATCTGGAGATTTATATTTTCCAGAAAAACCAGTTACTACGGCTGGCTGCAATTACCAGTTCACACCGAAGTTTTCGCCTGCTTTAAACTTGCAATTAAATCCTGCATTAAATACCACTGATGTGATTCATACTGAGTAAGTATAAATAAACTAGTGATTGTTATGGCTGGTACAAATGACATACTGAAGAAGCAAACTCTTCCGCATAGTACTCTACGTAAACTGTTAAATTGTAGTTATAAAACCAACCTAATTCTGTTAACAGTTCCATACTGCAATAATCATGTTAATTACAACAACTCAGTCTATAAGTTAAATTGTAATCTTTATAGGAACGCTGTAAATGCGCAAAATAAACAATCAGTTCACATTATTGATACAAATTCTATTACAAATGGCAATCATGCTTTAAGATATAGTTTACATGTGAGTATGCTCGTCAAACAGAGGATTTGTAATCATATTGTCAAAACAATTAATGATTTGCGCGTCAAACTTGTGCCAGGCTCTGGGCATGCTATAATTGGTAATCTTATAGCAATAAATTCGTCGGCAAGTGACAGCGTGTTAACAAATGAAAATTTTTACATAAATCAACACCTTATAGAAGGTACTTTCCCTGACATGTTAAAAACATCGAAAGTAATTCCAGTCCATAAGAAGGGAAGTACAAAAGAAGTCAGTAATTACAGACCGATAGCTCTACCATCTGTATTTTCCAAAATCTTTGAAAAAATCATTAGTAAAAGGTTAATATCTTACTTAGACAAATTCCAATTGTTAAATGCCAGCCAATTCGGATTCACACGTGGAAGGTCGACCTGTGATGCAGTATATAATGTACTAGATAATGTTTTTGAAAGTTTGGATCAGAAGCAGTGTGTTATTGGCTTGTTTTTTGATTTAAAAAAGGCATTTGACACACTTGATCACACCATTTTACTGGAAAAACTACCTCGGTATGGTCTAAGAGGAGTAACTTATAACTTATTTAAATCCTTCCTCTCAGGTAGAAAGTCGTTGGCATGCTTGTTGGGCGAGAGTAGTGGCACGCTGCAGCACTTTTATTCGGATACCTGGCATGTTACGAGCAGTGTACCACAGGGTTCCATACTTGGGCCAACACTATTTCTGTTATACGTGAACGATTTGGAATGCGCGCTTGGGCAGTGCTTGCTGACGCAGTATGCTGACGACACAAGTTGTGTTATTTCTGGCGATCAAGAGTATGTTTCAAACACGGCAAATTCAGTGGTTAGTGGGATGATTGCATGGCGTGATAACCAGGGATTGACTTTAAACCGAAATAAGACCGAGCTTATTCATTTCAAAAATGGCCATTCAGCTTGCCCAAGCAGCCTTTACATAAAATGCGATGGTAGATCAATCCCGGAGGTTTTGTCTGCGACATTTTTGGGCGTCTGTGTCGATCCGAACCTGAAGTGGCGTGATCATTGCACTACATTAAATAAAAGTTTATCAAGATCGTTTTATGTCCTTAGGAACCTACGACAGTGCTGCGATTTAGAAGCACTAAAGTCTTTTTATTTCGCTTGTGTGGAGTCCCGTCTGCGTTACTGTGTCATTTTTTGGGGCAGTTCAACTTCGTCTTCGCGGTTATTTATTCTTCAGAAAAGGATTCTGCGGTGTATGGTTGGTGTTGGTCCTCGGGAGTCATGCCGTGAGATTTTCAAACACCTGCGTGTATTAACGCTGACGTCGCTCTATATACACGAGATGTTAATGTTTTATAAGAAAAATAATCACAAATTTACAAGAAATTGCGACATTTATAGCAACATGCAGACAAGGTCTAGAAATGATTTGTCCGTGCCTTCCCACAGCACTGCATTATATGAAACAGGGCCGTACTACAATGCGGTACAGTTCTTTAATAAGCTTCCTCCTGGTATTAAAGCCACTGTAAATCAGAATAGTTTTAAAAAATCCCTTTTTGACTATCTCGTAAATAAGGCTTTTTATTGTGTCAATGAATTTTTGTTATCATGACTGTCAAATTGTTTTACTTTATTTAAAGAATAGACTAATAATAATAATAACTAGGTTACATACATTGTAAAATATTCGACAATGCCAATGTTTACAACATACGGCAATAAATCTTAAAAAAAAAACATGATTTTAAGGTTAGTTTTTGCTTTAATTATAGTAGTAAATTTGTTAAAAACTATGAGGATATGTTATAGCATCACGCTTATTAGAAATTATTTATTCGTCTTCTGGACCTACTACACTAATTGGCTGAAATAACCTGATCACAAATTCAATAATTAAATGTTAACGGAATATCTTTATTTATTATTATAAATTATGTTCTTGATTCTAACGACTTTCCTTGGAATCAGTGGCGGTTCGTCAGGGGACGCTAAGGAAGCTAAGCCTCCCCTATTATTTTTAATAAAATAAATGGTGTTTATTATCTATTATAACAGTGTTTAAGCATTGGCTATATACTAAAACAACGCAATTTTTACAAAGAATTTATAATAAATAGTATATGTATTCATTACTGCATTTGAAAATGCAAACAAATTTCCAATAATGCATAAAATTTTACTGCACGCATATTATAAAAGCAAGCAAGGAGGCTAGCCGCAAGTCTGGCTCCGCGCCGATGATTAATACCATCACGTATACTTTGTACGGCGATAAAGAATGAAGGCTTGGCTCCGGTGAGATCGGCAAGTTGTGATACGTTGTCGTTCGTAAAACGGTCGCAGTGCGCACGTATGCGATTACATTTTTAATATTGCAGAATAACTGACATCAATTTTGCGTGGAATCGTTTGTTAGCTCTTATTCAAACTTTACAAGAATACAGAAATAATAATCGTCCTTTTAATGATATATATAATTACTTATATTTTGACAAAGAACCCAGTCAGAAAAGACATAGATTGTCCTATCAATCGGAAATACAAGAATATAAACAAATTTTTAACGAAATTTTAGATACGTTAATCGTCCAGGCAGAAGTTAGATTTCAAGATATACACAAGTTACGTTTCTTTGATTTATTGACTTTTGACAAATTCTTAATGTGCCATCTTTACTTATAATATACTCAATGATATTGAGATGAGCGACAATAGATCAGCGCAAGTGCATTGGTGTTTGTGCGTACGGGCATTCTCGCATTGACCGCCGGGGAGTAACGTTGGTGCATTATTCTTATTATATTCGGCTCGGTTACATTTATTAATTACTAGTAAAGTGTATTATATTAAATTGTATTATTTGTTAAATATTAAGTAAATAAACTTTACAATACACTACATTTGGCGACGAGAAGAAAAATACGAAAAAGTAGCACGTGGTGAGGAAAATGGCGGAAGGATATGTTGGGAATCTCAGAGAATTTAATCTTAATTCATCTGATTGGAATATCCACAAAGCTCGTCTACAAAGTTATTTTAAAGCTAATGAAATTGATAATGAAGGAAAGAAGTGTTGCATTTTACTCAACATGATGGATGAAGATGCATATAAGCTGATTTACAATTTGAGCAGTCCCACGTTGCCTGAGGATCGTACGTACGAAAGGTTAGTGCAGTTACTGGATAAATTTTTCGCACCACAAAAGTCAATATTGGCAGAAAGATATAAATTTTACGAAGCGAAAAAGCATGAAAAAGAGTCTGCGAAGGAATGGGCAGCACGTGTAAGAAGCATGGCGGTAAATTGCGAATTTGGTGCCGAGTTAGAAAATTGCCTGAGGGATAGATTTGTATGCGGCTTTGAAAAGGGACCAATTTTGGATCGAATGCTGGAAGAAAAAAAAGAAGCATCCTTTGACCAAATGGTGGACGTTGCAAGTAACAAAATGGCGGCTCTAGAGAACTACAGGATTCCGTTTGTAAAACAGGAACCGATTAATCATTTACGAAGTCAAAAGAGAGGAGGACGACAATCAGAGTTACGGCCCGGATCGGAAATATCCAAAGAAAGTTTAGAGAAATGCCCGCGGTGTGGACGAAGAAATCATTCAAAAGATAAGTGCTTTTTTAAAATGTATGTTTGTAATATTTGTAAAAAGCAAGGTCATTTAGCAAAAATGTGTCCGGTTAAACATTCTATACGTAAGAGTAAAGCAGTTAAACACCATTTTTTGTCAGAAAGTAATACTCATAATGTAGATGATATACATTTATTTAATATTACATCTAAAGATAACAAACCTATAGTCATAGACTTGTTAATTGAAAATAAAGTTTTAAAATTTCAAATCGATACAGGGTCAAGTGTATCTGCCATTTCAGAAAAAACCTACTTAGAAAAATTTAATCATATCACTGTTGTACCCACAAATAAGCATTTTGTGTTTTATAATGGTACTAAGGTATTTCCATTAGGAAGTTTTGACGTCAGCGCAAAATACAATAATATAGAAAGAACAATAACACTGTATGTAATGAAAAATGGTGGACCTCCAATAGTAGGACGAGATTTTTTATATTTATTTAAAATAAATATCATGAATAATGTAAATTACTTAGATGGTGTTTCAGAGAAGTTAAATAATTTCTTACAAAAATATAAACAGTTATTTTCCGAAGGTTTGGGAAAATTTAATAAGGGTCTTGCATCAATTAAGCTTAAAAATCCGAATGTAACCCCAAAGTTTTGTAAGTCTAGACCAATTCCCTTTTCTATTAAATTAAAAGTTGAACAGGAAATTAATAGGTTGGTTTCTGTAGGAATATTGACTCCAGTCAACTATAGTCGATGGGCTACACCTGTGGTACCGGTCATGAAAAAAGATGGCAGTGTGAGGCTATGCGGAGATTTTAAAATCACTATAAATCCTGTACTAGAAGTAGATCAATACCCTCTACCAAGAATTGAAGAATTATTTTACAAACTTCAAGGAGGTTAGCAATTTACAAAATTGGATCTGAGTCAAGCATACCAACAAATTGGTGTAGACGATGATTCCAAGGAATTGCTTACCTTATCTACTCATTTAGGATTATTTCAAAACACGCGATTAGCTTATGGAGTAGCTTCGGCCCCAGCAAAATTCCAGAAAATTATGGAGTCGTTGCTTGGTGGTATGGATGGCGTGGTTGTCTTTTTGGACGACATTCTAATCACGGGTAAGAATGAATCTGAGCATTTTTGTCGTCTTGAGAGGGTCTTACATATATTAATGCAGTCTGGCTTAAAATTATGTAAAAACAAATGTAGTTTTTTTCAAGATCAAATTGAGTACTTAGGCTATATTATAGATAGTGAGGGATTACACCCTAGTAAAAGTAAAACCATAGCGATTGAGAAAGCTCCTACACCAACTAATGTACATCAGTTAAAATCATTTTTAGGAATGGTGAATTATTATGGAAAATTCATTAAAGAACTTTCAACTATTTTATATCCATTATATAATTTGTTGAAGAAAAATACTAAATGGTGTTGGGATGCTGCTTGTAATAAAGCTTTCATTAAAATTAAAAGATTATTATCATCTGCGGATGTTTTGGTTCATTATAACCCAGATCTAGAAATTAAATTGAGTGTTGATGCTTCTAATTATGGCATTGGCGCCGTTCTTAGTCATACCTTTCCAGACGGAACGGAGAGACCGATCGCATTTGCATCTAGAACACTGGGTGTCCACGAGCAGAAATATTCGCAGATAGAGAAGGAGGGTTTGGCGATAATTTTTGGTGTATTAAAATTTAATCAGTACATTTACGGAAAAAAATTTAAGCTGGTAACAGATCATAAACCTTTGCTTTCGATTTTTGGACACCAGAAAGGTATACCTCAATTTTCGGCAAATCGGCTTAGACGCTGGGCAATCATTTTAAGTAACTATCAATATGAAATTGAATATATAAGTTCAGAGAAAAATAATGCAGATAGCTTATCTAGATTACCTTATGATGCTGAAGGTAGCTTACCGGATGATGTTGAAATTGATTATTGTTATTTTTTTTCTAATTCGGAATATAAAATAAATTTTCAAAATATAAAAACCGAAACTAGTACAGATTGCTTACTAACCAAAATTTTTGAATATGTTCAAAACGGTTGGCCAAATCATATTAAGGATGTAAATATTAAAGCATTTTTCCAGAAACGTTACGAGTTTGTTATTAACGATGGGTGTTTATTTTGGAACCATCGTATTGTTATTCCTACTTCATTACGTGAGGATATGCTAAGTGAATTACATTCCACTCATTTAGGTATGGTGAAAATGAAAAGTTTGGCTCGCTCATATTTTTGGTGGCCAAATTTAGACAAAGATATTGAATATTTTATTAAAAAATGTGAATCTTGTTGTGGATTAGGCAGTAATCCGCCTAGGGCAACCTTAAGTCCTTGGCAATGGCCAAATGAACCCTGGGAAAGACTACATGTGGATTATTTAGGTCCTTTTCAAGGAAAACATTATCTAATAGTATTAGATGCTCACACGAAGTGGCTAGAGGTTTTCGAACTTGCGACACCAAGCTCTAATTTAACAATTAAAGCATTGCGAACCTTGTTTGCTCGATTTGGACTACCGAAAACTATTGTAAGTGATAACGGCCGATGTTTTGTTTCCCGTGAGTTTAAAGAATTTTTAGAATTAAACGGAATTGCTCAGATAACCACAGCGCCATACCACCCTGCTTCCAACGGAGCTGCTGAAAATTCTGTGAAAACAATTAAATATACTCTAAGAAAAACACTAAATGAGAGAAAGACTACTGGTACAGATATTATTCTCTGTCGTTTTCTTTTTGACTACCGGAACACCTCACACTGCACCACTGGTGTTAGTCCCGCTTCATTAATGTTTGGTCGCGCGTTAAGAACACGTTTTGATTTAATCTTACCAAATAAATCTTTAGATATTAAAAATAGAGTCACTAGATTTCAGAATAAACAAAAACGTACTTTTAGGGGTAGAAATAATATTAAATATGCTATAGATGAAATGGTGTTAGTTAAGAATTATCAAAATGTAAATCATACCACTTGGATTAAGGCTAAAATCATAAAGCAAATTGGCCAATGTACATATATTGTGAGGGTGCCTGAATTACAGTTGACTTGGAAACGGCATTTGAATCAAATAAAGAAATTCATGTCTAATAATATCATATTGCCGACAATTTGTGATTCAGATACTTATCAAGAGCCTAATGCAAACCTAGATCATCATATAGCGAAGTCGGTAACTGAACCTATTGACGTTAGACCCAAACGCACAATTAAACCACCGGAAAGATACGGTACTACTATTTAAGCGATTGTGCTTTACTCAATTTATTTTTTTTTGTACTATGCATCAAAATGTATTAGAATGTTTATAGTATTGATGTTTGTTATATACATATAGATGTTTACAGTGTATGTGTCTTTATTTTAAGGGGGAGGATAATGTGCCATCTTTACTTATAATATACTCAATGATATTGAGATGAGCGACAATAGATCAGCGCAAGTGCATTGGTGTTTGTGCGTACGGGCATTCTCGCATTGACCGCCGCGGCGGTCAATGCGAGAATGCCACCACTTCCGATCCAGAACAACGGAAATATACTCCAGAAGAAGCGTTAGCTTTAATTTTAGAGCTAAATTTAACCCGGGAACAATACACAAGACTTAAACAATCGGCTGATAGTTGTGGACATGATTTATATCCACCCTATTATAAGGTTTTAGAGGCAAAAAGGGATTTCTACCCAGATGGCATAACCATCACAGAATCTAACTGTGAAGTCCCACTGCAAAGTTTATTGGACAAAACTTGCGAGAGCTTAGTGAAATGCATTTACTCTGCCAGTGACGATTCCCAATCTTTAAAATTAATTTGCAAGTGGGGCTTTGATGGAAGTTCCGGCTACTCAAAATTTAAACAAACATCAGATTTTACTTCCTCTTCAGAACTCCAAGCTGAGGGAAACCTTCTTGTAATGTCGCTTGTGCCGCTCCGGCTTGTCAAGGAAAATAATGAACTTCTCTGGAAAAACCCAAGACCATCCTCTAAACTGTTCTGTAGACCAGTGAAACTACTATGGATAAAGGAAACCGATGAAGTTAGTAGACAGTTAGAACAGGACATGAACAACCAGATTAATAATTTAAGGCCTTGTCAAACTGAACATGGAAAAATATCCTTTACTTTGTTATTGACAATGGTGGATGGCAAGGTTTGCAATGCAATCACTGAGACCACAAGTGCTATGAGGTGTTTCATGTGCATGGCGACAATATCGGAAATGAATGACATTGACGAACTACGGACAAGGAAAGTACAGAAGGACACACTTAAATTCGGTTTGTCTGTCCTTCATGCATACATTAGGTTTTTCGAATGTTTACTGCACATTTCCTATAGATTGGAAGTGAAAGTGTGGAAAGTAAAGAAAGAAATGAAAGAGGCTGTAGGCAGACGAAAAAAATATATCCAACAGCTATTTCGGGATCGCATGGGTCTCCTTGTGGATGTTCCTAAGCAATCCGCAGGAAATACGAATGACGGAAACACAGCCAGACGCTTTTTCGGCAATCCCACTTTGTCTGCAGAAATTACAGGTATTGATGAGGATCTTATTAAGAGATTTTCCATTATTTTAAGAGCCATTAACAGTGGATATGACATTGATGTAAATAAGTTTGAAACTTACTGTTTTAAGACTTCAGAAAAGTATGTATCTTTATATGGGTGGTACTACATGCCAATTTCAGTGCACAAAATTTTACTGCACGGAACAGCCGTAATCCAAGAGGCTGTGGTGCCAATTGGTGAACTATCTGAAGAAGCCCAAGAAACTAGAAATCGGGACATTCGGCGCTACAGGGAACATCATACTCGAAAAATAAGCTCCCAAAAAGTTAATTATGATCTTTTTCATAGATTGATAGTAAGCTCCGATCCATTTCTTAGTTCCAAAAGGGTTGGGGCAAAATTACATCTACCCAGAGAAATAGATGCGGAGCTTAAAACGCTTTTAATCGTCAACCCTGAAAATGTTGAAACGGAGTTGGAGAACATTTCGTCCGATGATAACTTTTAAATGTTTAACTGTTACTCTTCTTATGTCTGTAGTACTTCTACCATTTACTGTAAAATAATGTAAACATGTGAAATATATAATTTCCACAGTAAAAAATATTTTTTATTATGCTTATCCATGACGAATCGACGTCATTTCAAAAACTTTAAAACTGAAACTTTAATAGTTTAAAAGAAACAACCTGAAAAAGTAATAATTAAAAACTTAAATTTAAAAAAAAAATTTTTTTTTAAATTTTCAACTCTTAAAAAGAAAATTAGAGCCGATGTCCGGATTTGCTAGGTATATTGACCACTGTGCGCCGGGGAGTAACGTTGGTGCATTATTCTTATTATATTCGGCTCGGTTACATTTATTAATTACTAGTAAAGTGTATTATATTAAATTGTATTATTTGTTAAATATTAAGTAAATAAACTTTACAATACACTACACTTAATTTATTCAAAAAAATTTCCGTAAAATTTCTTAGAAAATACTTTTACAACAATAGTTTTGTTTTGACGAAATTCATGATCCTCAAATGTTCGGAGAACAAAATGATGTATTTACGAGCGGGTAATAGTAAGCAATACAGTTTTCCCTGTTTCAAAAAATATTAAAATATTTATTTCAGTTTTAAAAAACATAGATCTATTTAGTTGTTATTATTATTTATCAACAACTTATTTTTTATTTACCGTAGAATTTTATGAGTTACTATTATATTTGGTATTTAATATTAGTTTTTTTTTTGGTTTATTTTAACTTCTTATTAGCTTTTTACCTATCACCTTACACTATTTATCCATTTGCCTATTCAGGTAAGATCTCACTCTCATTTCTACGTGGTTCTTGCTAGACGAGTAATTTTATTTTATCTTGATTTCTTTTTTATGTGAATTTTTATTCTACACTTCCAATGATACAGTAATAGATATAAAAATATAATTTATTGACCGAGAAGAGTTAGGTTACACTAGCCTCCCCTGGGCAAAGAGTCACGAGCCGCCACTGCTTGGAATTTACTAGGAATTAAGAAAGAAAAAAAAGATGACGTTTGAGCATTAGGTATTGTTTTTGTTACATTGGGTTTTTAAATACATTTTTAAACATCGATCTATAATTTATATACAGTTAAACAGATTGAAGTAATTGTTGTTTTTATTTGGATTAATGCCATCTTATAAATTTTTTTTTACAAAATTAACTCTCTAGTTTCTACGGCCATCTGTCAGCTAGATCATACGAGAAGGATATTATACCGATCTCTTTTTGTAAAAGAATAATTCATAAAATTTCATTAATTCAATCGTGTACTTATTACAAAGTAATAATGTGTTAATTTTAATATCTTTGTACCATAAAAAGAACATTATAGACGTTTTTTAAAATAAATTTAAAATATATTCGGACGAGGATAATACAATTGTAACAAAACGTCATCCTGTTTTTACCAAAGCTTTACGAAAATTCCAGAAAAACGACTAGAATCAAGAACATAATTTATAATTTTGAAAAGAATAACTATAAAAAAACATCATCTATTCAAGTTTATTTGTTCGCTTTGTTGAATGTCTAATAATGTATAGTAGGCTCAATTTAATGATTAAAAACAATAAGAAAAACAGAACAATCCTGTTAGTCTGGAAGATATAGGGTGTTTCAAATCATTCACATTCATTTCTTAACTACCGATCGTAACTAGATTAATGCGATAAGAATTTTGATGACAAAAATCCATCTGAAAAATCGTTTATAAATACTTTGAAATTCCCATGATATTTTAGTATAGGAGAAGTTGACTATAATGCTTTATTTTAATTGGAATGACATTGTATTTCTTGCCTTAATGGTTCTACATATTCTTGAAAGATAAAATGTGTGTGAAGGTTTACTTTTAATTTTAACGATTTTTGAAATATCTACGTTATTTTTTTTTTGTCGAAAACGTGTTTTATTTTACAAGTCGTGCGAGATAGTGATGTGATCTTGCTATAGTGCAAAAAGCAAGATAAGATGTGTCAAGTTCTATATTTTATACAAACTGTGCATAAATTAGTCATCAAATTGGATAAAAACAATCATTTTCAATTAATATAAGGAAGTTACTATCGGAAGTTCTATATTTTATACAAACTGTGCATAATCATCAAATTGGATAAAAACAATCATTTTCAATTAATATAAGGAAGTTACTATCGAATTGCGGTGTAAGGAAACATTTCCGACAAGTGAAAATATCTTTAAGTAATTCTACCGATGGAGTTTCATTATTAAAATGTTTGTTGCATTAATTTAACTACAGTATATTGCTTCAAAGAGATTGAAATATTCAGTATATTTGCAACTAAACAGAATGGACTTTTGTTATTCTTAGTCATCAGATTTACTCCATTTTCGCTCCTAAAGCTAAAATAAACTAATACGAAACAGTTTCTATAATCCTATACAAGTGTTCCACTTGTATAGGACTACTATACTATACTATACTATACTAACACCACAGTAGTTATAGTAATAAGAAAATTATTTTCATATCTAAAGTAGCAAAGGGAAAATTAATGAAAATATTTTTAGATTCCAAACAATTATTAGGGGCTACAGTTACTAGAGTTAATAGTAAAATTTAGATTACTAGGTACACCAGCTTTTTTTTAAAAAAATAGCTTTCTGTATGACATGTTTAAATTGTGATTTTCGGGAAACACTGTATTTTTTGGAATTTTAAAAAAAAATAGTAAATTAGAAAAACTAAATAAGAATTTTTTTCCTTTCACTAATTGAAATATTTTACTCGCATAATTTCGAATTAACATTAATCAAATTCGCCTAAAAGGCGACTCCACTGTATTTGTTTAAAAAGTCATCCAGCACTGTTTTAAATGTCACAATTTATGTCGTGTGATAATGTTAAAAAATATATACCAGGTGGCGTTATATTCATCTCTACGAATTTTTCTAAATTATATTTCAAAAATTCAAATTCAACAACATGCCTTTCTTATGTTGTGTTTGAAGGGTTTTGGTTGATGTAAGTAATAGCAATTCTTCGTTTCACAGAAAATAACGAAAACAACCTTATTACCAGTAATAATTTTCCTCTCTATAAATACCTACACAATTATATCGAAACCCCTAATAAGGTTTCGATATAATTGAATTTTAGGATGCGATGAAAACAATTCTGAAAGATAAAAAAGAATGCAGACTGAAGTAGGGTAATATATTATTATATATACTTTAAGTTGGTACTGTTTAGATTGGTAATAGATATGGAGATGTTATGTTAAGAGCGGTCGTAGAAGAGCCACGCGATAATAAATAATAAATCAGTTGTATACAGTAAATACACATTGTTATTATTTAAATATATCAACAATACACAGACTATTTTTGTGCTTTAGTTAGAGCTCTTCAAACACAACATCATTCACGAAAATCATATTACATTTGCATTTTGAAACATAATTCAGAAAAATTCGTACCGTTACAGATAACGCCATCAGGTACATTTCTTGAATATTAACGGGTGGCATAAATTATGGCGTTTAAAACAACACTAAATGTCCTTTGAACGAAGCCCACGTTTCGGGTAAAAATTAAACAATGTGACAAAACATCCTTGACCAAAGTAGTGTCACATCGAAATGTTAAGATAAGTTTACGAATAACTCAATAATTAGATGCTTATTTTGGTTTTAACTCAAACTTCTTTTTTTGTTAGTGAAGGTTTTATTTGTACGGTGATAGATTATGATTCCATTTTTTGTTCGTTTGTTTCTTTTTCTATCTTGTATTCCTGATTCGCTATCTATATGATAGGTACCCAGCGAAGGATAGTTTATCAAACTAAAGCTAGAATTAGCTAATTTTGAAGTTCTTGAAGAGTACCTTATACAGGAATTTAGCATATTTATAGGATGTGTTAGTTACTTTTGTTGTTTATTTACATTCGTTATAAGAAAGTATTACCTTAAGGCCTCACCTACCGTGTACTTCTATTTAATTTCAGCGAGTTGTTCATGCTCTTTCGTCTCTCTTATTTATGGTATACACTAGTAGGTGCACTGGTAAGTATATTAGTAGCCGCTGTCATCACATTTGCAACAAAACCTTTGGATCCCAAAGATGTTGATCCGATGTTGTTAGCGCCGTTTGTCAGAAAACTGATCCCACCGAGAATATTTCCAAACCAACCAAAACTATCAGAAGTCATATACGCTTATAAAACGGTATGGCTGGAACAAATATGACAATTATACGCTTTTGTAAATTACTAATTCACAGGATATAAATAATACAAATGAAGATAAAGCTCCTTCCATACACCAGGAAACTACCAAAGGATGAAAGAAAATGTAATGTAGCATGACATTTGTTAACGGTTTAATAAAATACTTTTAAACGATTTGAGTTAGTCTTCTTTCGGTATATACAGCTTATAGTACATGCTAGTATAAGGCAGTGGTTAACAAACTGTTGTGCTTGGCTTTCTTTATTTGGGATAATTGTACGCCTCTGTGTAGTACCGAACTGCTATAAAAGATTGACCTGATCTTACATCACCATCCTCGATGTGAAAATTAAAATTTACTTGCAATCACCATTAATTAACAGGCAAACGACTTCCACAATTTTATAATACAAATTGATAGGTATAGGTGTGCGTGTGCACATTTTATTAAAAAACCAAAAATACGAAAATATGTGTAAATATTTACACAAGCATTAAAACAAGAGGTGAATAAAAGCTTCAAGGTGTTATTTCCCTCAAAACTTTGTATACAGATAGCATGAAACCAAAGAACTTCAGCAAACACTTCAGTAAGGTACTTAACCAGATCACTTAAAAACAATCACAATAACGCCCATAGATATACGCGAAATACTATAATGTAATCCATAAAATTAGACCCATCTGCTCTTATCGATAATACATAAACTTCTATATAGAAAAAATCATTCTTCTGTAAATAATTAATAAAACACGGAAAAGAAAAAAGGCATAATAACTTACGGACCATTTGCATTTCAATTAAAAACATTATAAACAGCAAGATACCTTTAAACGCTATATATCCAAAGAAAAACTAATAGAAACATTTCAATATTCTAGTTAAAAGAAAGAATGAGCAATTGCACAACTTTTTTTTTTATATCATAGCATGATAGAGAATATAGTAATATATGGCCCATCATTAAACGTTCTTTTAAATTGTTTCTCATTAAGGCATAATAAATTTTTTAAAGTGCTCTGACGTCACAAGTTCTTTCATTCATAAATTCTTAGGCAGCATGATTTTGCAACGGAGCGATAGTCATGGTAGTTCGCATCATAGATAAGTAATATTAAATTCGCATTGGTTCGCATGCTTTGCCCGTGGGTATAGATGGCGTAAATGTATTATTACGATATTATGTGTTCATTTTACGTGGTTTGGAGGTTATAATCCATATAATCATTCAGAATTCGTTCTTTTACGATAAATTGGAGAACTTTAAACACAAACAAACACAAGATGCAGAAATAATGTCGAATCCCAAATTCCTTTGTGTCCATAACCTGCATAGCACCTTAATGAATCATATTTTGCAGCCGGTAAATTCGGTTTCTACCTTTGTCACTGTTCCCCGTAAATGACTGTATCTGTGATTACTACGGGGGAGTAATTTCTACGTTGCCATATATTCCCGTTCATTCATAAAATTTTACTACGCACCTGTAACGTATAAGGAAAAAAATTATATTTCAAAAACTACTTTACATGAGACCGTCAAAATTTCAGTGTAAATATATATTTAGGTCGCACACAAAATAACATTATTTTAACAAGAATTAAAAAAAAATGCAATTCCTCATTGAACATAATAGAAACTTATGTTACCAGCACAAAACACAGATAAAATAGTAAACAATATTCCGCAGGCATTGGTGCCCTATGCCTGCGAAATACAAAATACTACAAAAAAAAATCTCTACAATTTTCTATACACATTTCACTATTCACATTTCAAAGATGAAAATAAAAAATATGTGGCTGTACGATACACCGAAAATTAATCAGAAGATATGCAAAAATTATTAAATAATTACCAAATTAATGTTGCCCACAAACTAAGCTATTCAAACAATGCCATTACACAAGCACTGAGGAACCATTAAAATTTAATTAACAGACCCACAGAATATATCAAATTGATTGTCAATAAAATAAACACAATATTTGGAAAAAAATATATGAATATATGAAGAAGAATTCAACAGCGTTCGCAAAACATTGCAATAAACAACAATCACAAATTTAAATTTGAGAACACTAAAATTATTAATATTAAAAACTATATAAAAGAATATTCAAGGAAATGTGGTATATAAAGAAAATAATAAATGATAAAAATTATATAAATAATCTTAGTCGCATCAATTATACATTGTAAGTTTTACACTAATTAATAATTATTTTAAAACTTAGAATATAAAATTTTAGGAAATAGTATTTATACAGTTTTTATGATTTTTCACACGCGTCACGTTACCATTGGTATGGCGGGAAATTTAAAAAATGTGCAATGAATTGGTAAAAAGTGAGATTAGATGACATGATATCCAAAAAAGTTATTTGAAAAGGTTGCTTAGAATTCAATTCCGAGGCCGTATGCACATTTTTGTAAACATATTTAAAACTCACATTTTTTCCAAATATTTTTGAAATAAATTACATATTTCAATTTGTTTCGCTTTTAGTAGTACAGCGGAAGTAGAATCTCTAAATATAATTGATACTCAAACAAGTTTGTTACATCTTAGCAACATTCATATTGCTAACACTAAAAAGTAGGTTTCCAGTATGACAATTGCTGTTGGAATGAGCTATATGCAAAAGGAATAAATAAATTTTACAGATAATTTTAATCTAGACTGTCTAGTAAATATGAGTTTCATTGAAAACAATGTCTTTTTTTGTTTTCTTCATTCAAGTGGTAGCAGTTAGTCCAAAACCTATAACATTGGATATCTCAACCCTCACTATGTGAATGCACGCCTCGAAGGTATTCTAGCAGGTTTTGAAAATAGAAAACAACGAATAATGATAAACAACACAAAAATAATTAATAATAAATAAGCAATCAATATTAAATATTAGTTAATTATGAGAATACTGATTTCAAAACCTACTTAAATACCTTCGATGCATGCTATAAAATTTTGAAAGTTGAGATATGCAATATTATAAGTTTTGGATTACGGTTTCCACTTCAGTGCAGAAAACAAAACAAAAATATGATAATTTGTAAAAAAGTTATGTTTACTGAGTAGTTTAGAATAAAAAGTATTTGTAAAATTTATTTATTTCTTTTAGATACAGCCCATTTAACAGCAACTGTCGTACTAATTAACAAAATTGTTTGAGTATCAACTATATTTAGAGATTCTACTTCCCTTGTGCTACTAAAACCGAAAAAAATTAATATATATAATTTATTTCAAAAATATTTGGAAAAATGTGATTTTTAATTTTTTTTAAATATGTTTACAAAAACGTATACGACCACAGAATTGAATTCTAAGCAAGTTTTTTAAATAACTTTTTTGGATATCATGTCATCTAACCTCACTTTTTGCCAATTCATTGCAAATTTTTTTAAACTTTCCGCCATACCAGTGGTCACGTGACGGGCGTCAAAATCAATTTTGGGGTTCTTAGATATGGTGAACCTATTCAGAAAAAAGGTTTTACCATATTTTAATAATAAAAAAAATTCCCATATCTTGCAACATTTATGCCCGTCACTGTAGGTACTTATATATGAAAACAAAAAAAAAAAAATAAGCTAGAAAATAAAAATACAAGAAGTAATGGAAGAAAATAACACGGGAAAACAGAAATTGAAATAAGGTAAGACTGACGACTGACCCATTATTTCTACTGCCATAGTTTGTGCTGTGCATCATGTGCATGAATTAAATGAACACATTTTGTTCATGTAAATATTTACAAATTCCCCAGCAAGTATATATACCCAATGATTAATCAATAATAGCGCAATACGACTCTCCGACTCAATTGTAACGCGACATTCAGCGCTTTCTATAGCGCGGTAGCATAAACAAAAATATGTAGACTATTTACAGGAATGTATATTTCATCTCACCAGCTGTTCGAATCAATGATTCTCAGCTTAGTGGCCAGCTAGTTGTACTCGAGCACTTACAATGGGAAGTTTACGAAGGTCGTTTTATTATTGATAGTGTTCATCTCTGCGAAGTATATTGTTGCTCGTAGGTTGTTCCACGCCAATTTATTTAAACGGATTAGAAGAACATTCCCATAAATAATACTAGTTTAATTCATACTCGTAACCACGTAAGTATTTTACTACCATGCTAGTTAGACCTTCGTAAATAAATATCGTACTTATATATAAATATGAACGACACTGGATTAAATTTGAAGTTATTATAATGGATTTTTACTTTAAAAAAGAAATTTTTATCAAATTCTACGTGTACGCGGTCATATAAAATACATATTTGTGACCTTCTTGGACCTCCTATGATTTATTTATATACCGCAACAACTTTTACATGCGACAACAAGAACATATTATGTACGTTTTATATTAGATTTAGCCAAAAAATATCGTTGGCACTTAAATATGTATGAGCTAAAAATTCATATAATAGTAGGGATGCCCCTTTCATTTAAAATCACAGTTTATTGATCTTACAATCAGACGTAGTAAGTGGCTAATATGTATGTTCTTACATACTTATATGTACTTCTTATTTACGGCGGTAACAATATACATTAACCTTTCAAACTATTATTTATTTAATTAATCGATATTTCTTTATAAGCAATAACTTGTTAACTGCCACAACATACTGTATTTTAAATGGGACATACTTGCTGCATGTCGTAACTATCTTGTTAAAATACATTTCATTGACATGCTATATAACAAAAGTTGTAGATATGTATGTATATGTACGACAATGTTGTTAGTTTCCTAACCAATGGTAATATTGCATGTTTTTCCTTATATCAATTAACAAAGAATTCCTTTTCGACTAAAGAATTTTATTGGCGTTAAATCATTTGAATCAACAATACAGATAGTAAGAATAAAAGTTGAATTAAAAAGTTATGATTGTTTATCAACATTCGGGATCAATCCATTCATTTAGCTGATAATTATCCTAAATTAATAAAAAGAAAATTTTACATGAATTTTGTCTAAAAATGAGGAGCCGGTCAAAATTAAAGAATGTAACTTACATTCGCATATTCTAACAAAACACAAAACAACTAAATTGAAAAGTGGTTTTCATAGAAAACCACACCTACATTCTGTAACAGCTCTAATATACAGGTTTTCCACGGTAGCCGTTCGTTAGAAGTTTCCGAGGTTAGAAAAAACCTGGAACTCTGAATTTTTGGAATCCGGGGCTATTCAAGATTCTCTTTCATTTTAACATATTTTCAGGGTCTTACCACTTCCGGTTATACCGGAAGTCACCATAAACTTTCTTATTTTAAATGGAACACCTGTATATTATTTCATTTTTAAATTCCTGAGAAAATTTTATGATGAGTTCTAATAGGTTTCCCTATACCTATTTTCAACTGCTACTTAGATATCTTGATTTTTTTGAAATTTTTGAAAGATGTAGCGTTATTTGCAACACAGTATCTTTTGTCCATTTTCGACTGGTACTAAATACTTCTAGGGTAGATGGAAGCACAAGAATGACACTTTCGAAATCCACATTCACAATTGATTTGTCGCATACAGAGTGTCCAAAACTGCATGACCAATTACAAAATCTTCAAAGTTGAAAAAGTGACTTTTCCTATACCTATTTACAACGGTTTTCTTGTTATTCCATATTTTTTACTAAAATCTAATAAAACTACAAACTCGTATCCAGTAAGTATTGATTATAAGAGGAATTAGAACAAGTGACTTGACAGTTGTTGATTTTATGTCAAAGTAGTACAATTCTATTTTGCTAATTCTATGAAGTACAAGTAATGGAGAAATTTGAAGAATATTGAAGAATATCCGAATAATGATCTGCTAAATTTGTTTTATACGCACGGTGAATATGAACGAATTGTCAGACGCACATGTGGATTGTTTAACGAGCGATATCCGGACTTACCAGCAATGACTCCTGGAAAATTTGCAAGAATTGAAGCTCGGTTTTTGGAAACTGGGAGTGTAAAGACAACTCGTAATCACCGAAAGCAGGTAATATATAATGAAGCTAACGAGGTGAATGTTTTGGCTTATTTTCAAGCTTATCCACGGAGTTCAATTCCAGCAGCAGCGCTGGAATTGGGCATATCAAGAACTTCATAGGATATTAAAAAAAAACACAAAATGCATCCTTTTTGTGAAACAACTGTACAAGGCTTACGCCTTCGTGATGAGGCAAGACGCGTCGCGTCGCCTTTTGCGAGTTCATATGCACAAAAATGACAGAAGATCCAAGATTCCTATATAAAATTATCTGGACTGACGAATCAAAATTCAGCAGGCAAGGAATTATAAATCGTCAAAATATTCACTACTGGGCACAAGATAATCCACACGTCTTAAGGGAGAATAATCACCAGGACCGGTTTAGCTTTAATGTTTTTTTGTCTGGTTATGGACAATAGCGTAGCATATCAAGTCTACGATGAAAGTTTAAATGAGGCTAGATATCTAGAGATACTTAGAGTATTTGTTAGTGATTTTTTAAATACTCTACCTCCAGGAGAGAGAGCAAACAGTTGGTATCAACTAGATGGTGCTCCCGCGCACTCCACACTAGCTGTACATCAACAAATGACGTTGATGTTCGAGGATCGGTGGATTGGTCCCCAGGGACCCTGGAACAGGCCACCGAGATCACCCGATTTGTCGCCCTTGGACTTTTACCTGTGGAGTCGCATAAAAGAGCAAGTGTACTCTACAACTGTATTAACGAGAGAGGAACTATTGAACCGTGTTCACGATGCGTTCACCAATATAACCCCAGGCGAACTTCGGAGATCGGTTTCGCGTGGAGTACATGATAGAGTGATTCAGTGTTTGAACCAAAATGGTGCTCACATAGATCAATTATTGTAGTTATTTCGTTCAATTTATTTTATTTTTTCTTGTCATTATGTTCCTAATTTTTTTGTTTTTCATTTGTTACTACGTTTCAAATTTCCTTATGTTCATGTTTTGTTTCCATTTTCTAATTAAAATGAAATATACGATGTTTCAGTTTCTGTCAAAAATCACATTAAAACAGAAAATATTTACATAACAAGAAAACCGTTATAAATAGGTATAGGGAAAGTCATAGCGAATCGATGCAGAATTAAATTCTGCATCTGATCATCCAATATTATACAGGATGTTCCATTTGAAAAAAAGAACTTTTTCAACTTTGAAGATTTTGTAATTGGTCATGCAGTTTTGGACACCCTGTATGCGACAAATCAATTGTCAATGTGGATTTCGAAAATGTCATTCTTGTGCTTCCATCTACCCTAGAAAATGGGCAAAAGATACTGTGTTGCAAATAACGCTACATCTTTCAAAATTTTTAAAAAAATCAAGATATCTAAGTAGCAGTTGAAAATAGGTATAGGGAAACCTATTAGAACACATCATAAAATTTTCTCAGGAATTTAAAAATGAAATAATATACAGGGTGTTCTATTTAAAATAAGAAAGTTTATGGCGACTTCCGGTACAACCGGAAGCGGTAAGACCCTGAAAATATTTTAAAATGAAAGAGAATCTTGAATAGCCCCGGATTCCAAAAATTCAGGGTTCCAGGTTTTTTCTAACCTCGGAAACTTCTAACGAACGGCTACCGTGGAAAAGTATTGTAACATTTCTCGAATACTAAAACCACAGCTAAAACGTTGTCGGTAAGTTTAAAGAAATAACACCGGCGATATATTGAATGAAATTGAGTTAATTACGCAGAGTCTATGTAAAAATCAAATAAAGTCAAATAAAACGCAAACCAATTAAACACTAATTACTATAAAAATACTTATATAATTAAACACTTAAATAACTATTCACTTCTTTACGTTTACTAATTTATTTCTACTTGTATTGAATTTCACTAGTCTTTCGCCGTATTTGTCGCTTCGATTTAACTGATCTCGTTGTCTCCTTACTACTAAATCACACGCGACCGCTTCTAGAAGCTTCCAGCGTCATCTCGACGCTTCTCGCATTAATCCCGAAGCTCCTATTTACGCGTTGTATACAGAAAACCATTCCTCCCTCTGATGGCGCGCACGTGAACTTCATTGTTTAGTTTATTGACCGTTGGCGCCATTTATGAGTGCCCGGTTTCGAACAACAACCCTGCCGGATAACCTTAATAGAAACAGCAGCTGCGCTCTCTAGTGATTCTTCTTCTCAGATTCTGAACTATTCCGAAAATTCACAAAAAGAAAACCGAAAAAGCATTTTTTTTCTGTTTGGTATAGCGCGTTTGGGTTTTGAAAGATATGAGCGATATATTAAGATTTCTTGTTACATATAACTATAGGCTACTATAATCATATTTACATTTCTGCTTAACTCTATATATTTACGCTATTATGTATTTGTCTATACTGGTTATGATGGCGATACAACTTCCTAATTTTAATTTGTCGCGGTGTTTTTTTAAATATTTGTCATGTGTAGACTTTTTAATGCAATTTATTCGTAAGTTGACTAGCTAGAACCATGTCAGAACTAGGTCACTTATCCGGTTCAACTTCAATGACGCGACTATCATACTACGAGATACTTTTATGTGAAGTGAAAATGATGACTCAAACAAAACAAAAACTATGGGTGTGTCACTTCAAAAGCTTTCTTGTGACCTCGAAGTTAGTTGAACAACAATCAAAGATTGGAAGAAAAACAGGAAAGAATTGCAGCCGATTACAGTGACTTGGTGTAGAACCCAGAAAAATCTTGAGAAAACCTTGCCCTTTGGGACTATGCTCTGTGAGTCTGGTTTTATCAAGAAAGGTATAAGGGTACTCCTTTCTCAGACCCTATTGAGAAAAAAACCATTAATATTTCACAAAAAATAAGCAGACGAAGGGGAAACATTTAATCTAAGTAAATTGTGGATTCGCAGCTGCAAGCTTCGTCACGGTATTCGATACGCAGTCATTCCAGGCGACATTGCACAGAATTTTGTGAAAACATTTGAATAGCAGGCTAACAATAAGTCATTCTTTTAGTTGTACTACATTGTGTTTTACTATTTTTTTAATGTAATTGCCAAACGCCTGGCCTGATAATGCGCTAGATCGTGAAATCGGTCGCATAATGCAATTATGATACTTTGTGAAAATATACCATTTTAGTTCCTCCTTCTTTAATGCTTTATTTTTTTAACTTTACATTTGTTCTGTTATAAGTTCTGCCCCTAATTTTGATGCGCTACTGGGATGGTTGCAAGTATGGACAGGTTGCTGTTATATGATGTAGTTATAAGTGAGTATTCATATTATGAAGAGGAAATCAGTTTGTATCGATACGTTAAGCAGTAAACATGGAGTGGAATAAAAAAGAAAATCGTATCGCCGTTATTGCTTTGCACAAATGTAATAAATCTGCAACGGAGATATTCAACTTTATAGTCATTAGAAATATCAAAAAAAAAAATTATTTATCGTCCAGTGAAACGATACATAGATACAACAGAGCAAGGAGCGGTCGGCCACGCGAAACTAGCACTCCAGCAGTCGTAAAAACAGTTGCTGCAAGAATTCGCAGAAATCCGCTGCGAAAACAGAAAATTATGGCTCCTGAGATGAAAATACCTCCTAGAACAATGCCCCGTAGTATTAAACAAGTCTTGGTTCTTGGTGTTTATCGGATAACCTGGAGATAGCGATGGACGACAGCTCTACGTAATATCACGGAGACCGGATCAAAAGCGTTAGTTCAACGATACAAATCTTTTAAAGATTTACACTGTAGAACAAAATTTTAATCGGCAAAACGATAGAGGGTATGCTCGCAGTTCCAAGGGAGCTGCGGAAAAAATGGGAAAGTAGAAAGACCATCCTACTATGGTGCATTTCTGCGAGCAAGGAGTCAAAACACGTGCAGCGAACTACCAAACTGATATTTTGGAAAATGTAGTAAAACTACTGAATGACTCCTTATTCGCAGGAAAACACTGGGTCTTCCTAGGCAAAGTCTACGCTGCGTTGGTTAGAGGCGAATTTGTCCGAATTCATCACTACTGAAGATTGACCCGCGGGAAGTCCAGATCTCAATCTATTGCACTACCGCCTGTAGAATGCGTTAGAGGAGAAGGCCTGCTCCAAACCTCACCATAATATCGAGGCACTAAAAGCAAATTTGGTAAAAGCAGTGGCTTCAATACCTCTGGAACGCCAACAGATATCAATTTGCGGTTTTGGCAGATTGCACTATCATGTAGATTGATTATAGTGATAGCATTTCCTTTGAATTTTTAGAGAAAATCACATAAACTAGTAGACAACGCTATAAAGCACACGATATTGTTTACGCTCTTCACCTACCTGATGTGCACTTCATAGTGCAAGTTTTTGAAAATGAGTTGACATTCACTAAAGCTACAGGTGCTGTTATGTGACAAAGAGTATACTTCTCCCACCACTTTATAATAAGTGCACTCTCAAAGTGTCATAATAAATGTAAAAGGAAAACAAATTACGTCATCTTGCGGGCATTTCAGAAACTTAAAAATTGTCATGATCATATTTACTAGTACAATTTCTTCCCTAGTGCTAGACCAACCGTTACCGAGATTTGGCCGGTGGCCACCCTTGAATCAGCCTCTATATAGGTACTAGCTTATTCGATACACGCGAAAACTACAATTACATACACTAGATTAGAAACAAAAATTTACCACCACCGTCTACTACCTAGATACATACTATTCGTCAACTTCTTACGCATCAGGTTAGGTATGGTAAGCCGCATTCAATTGGTTGGGCCAACCATTTATACTATGTATAGTATCATATTATAACATTCTCTGACGTGGGAAGGTTAATTGAAAAATTGGTTTCGCCGAAATTACCACGGGTCACAGCATAGCAATAGTGCAAAGTGTTTAATAAAATGAAACAACATTGAAACATTTAATACTTGACATAGATAAATATATTATGGATCCTAATATTGTTTACGACTGAAGATGTTTTTCTAGTTACAGTGTGGATCTATTACATTGAGCAAATATAATTAGAGATAAAAATAGATAAAAAGAAACGCGTTGGAACCTATGATGTAAACCTGTTTCTTGAAATATTTAGATTTCTCCTCGTTAAGAATAAGGCGATAGAAGTGAACCCAATGGCTTGGCTTCATTCCTATTAGAATTTTTGTACACGGAATTCTTGAGATCATAGATAAACTTCCAATAGACTCACTTCAATAATCGTACCTGCATTTGTGTTGCTTATAACGATGTGTTATGAAATTTCTTTGTAGTTAATTCTGGGGTGCCACAATCTTCATACTTACGCCTTTTGTTCCTTAATGTTTATTTAAGGGTTATCTATAGTGTATGGCCGGTTGCCTGTTTTTTGCCGTTCTCTGGTATAAAATTACGCGAAGAATTGACAAGACACTTTCTTTCTTTTTGTCGGAAATATTCCACAATTGTTTGGTACTCCTATTACCTTTATCAGCAAATTGCACTGGTAGAGAAAAGATTCCTAAAATATCCATTATTTAGATAAGATTTTTTTTACCTCGCGGAACTAATTATGCTAATTTTATTAGTAGGCTTAATGTGGTGTCTCTAACATGTCAAAAAGTTGAAGATTGAAGTGGTTGTTTTCTCACTAAATTTATTTAAGCTAGAATTGGTTAGCTCTCGCCTTGTCTGTCTTATAGTAGCATTCATATTCCTTCTGCATGATCTACTTTACATAAACGTACTCTACTTGCACGTATGGCTGTTAACTTTAATAACATCCTTGTTGATCCTTTCAGTTCTTGAACTTGTTAATGTTCTTTGATTTTTCCCCTCCTAGTTATTATTTCGTTTCAGTTTTCTTAACACCTATCTGCCTGTAATTAGTTTAATTTCATTTCGTTAATTGTAAGTTTAAAGTAGGTATTAGTTATAATTCAGCACTATACAGTAATGGTTGGCTTTTTATCCTGTTACTAAAATATTTTGTTGTGGAAATATACATTTTTAACGTTAGTATTATACAGTGTAATTTTGCGTGCTTCTAATTGCTTCTTTTATTCTTACTTGTATGTCTTATCGTTGTTGTGACATATTTCCTAAAGTTTCTCTTATTTTTTGTGTTCTCGAAGGATGCAAATTTTAACAAGATGTGTGCGTTTATTATAAGTCAACATGTGATGATAAGAAAAAAAGACAATTCTAAGCAATAAGCTCGTGTAACACACCTACATACCTACCTGTTTTTGGAGACCGGTTGTTTTTTACATGTCTAATTTGTTTAATAATTCTTAATTATTTTCAAAACAAAAAATACTAAAACCGCCTGCTACAATTGTCAACCAGAACGACATTCGTAATAACTTACAATTAGTATACATAAATACATTCTGCATGTATAGTATGTATAATATTAATTAAGAACATAATCTATACCTATGAATGCGACTCATTGTCAGAAATAAGGTATCGGAAATGGATAATCTATTATATCTGATAAATATTCTCATCATTCACTAAATTAATTGCTTTTATGAGATATAGAATTGCAATCATTATACAGATAATTATGCGAAAATCTGCGTATTATCACCAGTTTTTATAAAAAAAAGTATAGGGCAACTATCAAATACGGTTGACCAAATAAAGTTCACCAAAATAAAAAAACGTGAGATTACTAAACCTTATCTGTCTATTGAAACTAGATATTCGCAATTTTATAAATCACGTCTAGAAGGCATAGCAACCAGTACATTATTTTCGTCAATAAATTTAGTATTATTGACAGTTTAAGCGTATTCACTTGATATCTAAAAACTATCATTCATTCGACTTATCCCTACTTGACAACGAATATAAAGAATTATCTATTTCTGATAAGCATACTTGATTTTTAGCATAGTTCCACTAAATGGTAAAGTATTAATTACAGTTTAATTACGGTAGTTAGCTTAACATTCATAGGATATTCTTATCGCGTGAAATTAACACTAATAGGTTTAATTATCTTTGATAACTCTTATTGTGACTATAGAAGATCTATTAATTAATTATTTGAAAATGATAGTTTAAAACCAAATGAAGATTAAGTATGATGTATACAGCTTCTCTTTACTTAACGAACGATTTTATTCTTACAACTTGATCGTTAATCAATTTGGTGGGTGACTTACGACTTTTGTTACTGTTACCACAGACAAGAGAATATACAGACTGTCAGCTAAATGTAATTTTTTGGAAGCATAAAAGGAAGCGCCGCTAAAATACACGAATTATGTGCGACGTTGTCAATAATTTTGATTCATTTTCACATTAGATAACGTAATTAAAAAGTATGAAATATATACGGTATTCGTGTTCATGTAAGATATTTAATGATATGTAGCTGCATTAGTCAGAAATGCATAAATATGAAAACTAATTGCTATAATTTGATTTTAAATTAATTAATATAGGTATGTACATATAATTACCATCTACAAACAACAAGCTAATAAACATTCTATTAATATTTGTAGGTTATTAGGAATAAATAAGGAATAAATAATACTTAAATTTTATTTTCACTATAAAAATAAATAAAAGAATCATCCAGAATGTCAGAAAGAGGCAACAACACAATAAAATAGTATGCACTGCATTAATTTTAAAAACTACACGCTTCTGATCACAGCGGAACTAAATGTTGTCCTTAATTTAAAAAATGGGAAAGTAACGACCAAACATCTTTGTAAAACATAATGCGATTATCACTACTACACTCCGCCAAAAAAGTATCGCATAATTTAGTTTTGAATCATAAAAGTATCGCATAATCTTTGTTTGTAGCATAAAGTTGTAAATATACTTTAATGCGCTCTAAGATATAATTTCTATGATTGTTTAAATAAAATACAGGCCAAATAAAAACAAGAACTCATACTTGAGATTTTTATTAAAACAAGAAATTATAATTTTGAAAAGAAAAATGTCATAACAGTAGCTTTTAATACTGAGTATTGCCACCTCTGGCTCTTATGACCGCTCGCATACGGTTTGGCAGAGATTCGATTAACCTCCGTATATAAGCCTGATCCAAATTCTCCCACTCGTCACGGAGAGCATTTGCTAGTCCATGCAGGTCCGCTGGGGCAACATTTTGGGTTCGTATCCGTCTGTGAAGGAGGTCCCACACGTGCTCGATAGGGTTCATGTCCGGACTTACCGCAGGCCAATCTAAAACTGGAATACCAACATCGTTAAGGTATTCCTGGACGATTATTGCAACATGCGGTCGTGCATTATCGTGCATTAACATGAATTCGTTTCCTATAATTGGCGCATATGGTACTACATGTTCTTCTAAAATGTCCGTTATATACCTGTGGGCAGTCAGTGTACCTCTGTCTACTGGTACTAACTCTGTACGACCTGTTAAACAGATGCCTCCCCAAACCATAATAGAGCCACCAGCGAAATTAGGTCTAGGTCTGATATTACACTGCGAATAGCGCTCACCGTCTCGTCTGTACACTGAGATACGCCTATCTGAGGTGTAAAGACCAAATCTTGACTCATCTGTGAAGAGTATATTGGCCCAGTCATTAATGTTCCAATTTACATGTTCTCTGGCAAACCTTAAGCGAGCCACTCGGTGGTTCCTAGTGAGACGAGGGGCTGTTACAGCTACTCTAGCTTTTAATCCACTCTGTCGTAACCTATTCCGAATAGTTTGAGTACTCACACGAGTATTTCTGACTCTAGCCAAGTCGTTCTGCAATTGTCTCGCAGTTACATGTCTTCGACGTAATGCTTGTAGTAGTAAATAGCGGTCATCTTGGACGACCTGGTACAGGTCTTCTACTGTAAATGCCTGTTTCCCTTATATCTGGCTACGGCTCTAGAAACACTTGACTGATTGATGTTCATCAAATTAGCAACGTATGCTTGAGATCGTCCATCTTCGATTAAAGCAACTATAGCAGCCACTTGTTCTGAAGTTAAATTGCTCATTTTAGTTTTAAAAGCGTTGGTACAGAACTCTGACTTCGCACTTTAAAATTTGTCCGTATAGGAAGACTTTCAATAAACAACTGAACAAACCTTACAAATATGCATTTTTCTAAATGTGTTCTTTCTAGAAAAAAAAAAGTAAAAACGCTAAGTTCCATTATTTTGTTAGTGTTTTTATAGTTCACATACACGAGGCAAAGTTTTTGTGAACGTATAAAAATATCTTGGTTCATAAATGCCCTCTTTTAGTTTATGCGATACTTTTTTGGCGGAGTGTAGATTAGTAGTGATCAGATCGTGTTTTACTTGTAAACAAACAACCAAATCTGATTCGCAGTTTGAAGATTTTGGAGGTTTTAGAAGTTTTGCAACGGACTATCCGAAAAGATAAACGAAAAGCCTTTGCAGTTGGGTAAAGATTCTATCCTCCATGTTGTGTAATTACGGAAAAGAAATTTTCTATGGCATCCTGATTTAGTCTGTTAGTTGAGATGAAATGTATACCTTTGCCCTTCTCGACTTCATACAATTTTAGAAATGCCGTTGTAGTTTGAATCATGCCATCAAAACAGTCTACTTTCCCTACCATTCCCGTCAATTTTTGTCATACCTTTGAGAAATTCCGTTGCTCAAATTAAAATATTTATAATCTCGGGATTCCTATCACTTAATCTGCAACTGTATGGATTCTTGTGGTACATCAGTTTATTATTGAAGGTATCAAACAAATTGTTCATCTATTGTAAGAACTATGCGGGATCTAAGACGATTTTAGAATTAATTTGCCAATTTACCGCACACGTTCTTACAGCCTATGTAATGTGTTGGAAAAAATTTGTAATGCCAATTTCCACGATATTTTTTCGAAAGAAGTTGGATTAATATGCTTGTCCGTTATTTTCGTTAGAGCACTAGCAGTGGTGGAAGCACTGGTAGAGCATCAAAACTTATTGTTGAAGTACCTTCTTTAAAAGTGATTGTTAATAAATTGTTTCGAATACTCTTGAATAAAATTGAAAATATCATTTTTTTGAATTTTTAATCCATTGTGCAAGTAAATTCTCATCACGCACAGGAAATCTAAACATATTTAAATTCGGAATTCTTTTCTTGGATCTTCCACAATTCAAATAATTGTACTTATTGCCTGCCATACTAGGCCGGGGAAGGTGGTAACCACGTGCACTTAGGCCACCCTTACCGGGCTCATTGTGCTATGCCTGCCATACTAATTCAAATAAAATAAAATCAAATTTTTCCCATCTAAAACTCCTGTTTCGACATAAATGTTCACCTAATTGAAACGTTTAATGGTACATATATAGTTTATAAAATATGGTAATTCGACAATAGTCGTGAACAATGTATGCGACATAATAACTATAACTTAAAGCAAAAAATGCCTGTTTTTTTTTTAATAACGGGAATAATAAACGAATGGCAGGGTAAAAGAAATAAACCTGAACAACCGAGTTTGAAGAAAAAATTCGCCAAAGGAAAGTTGATACCAAGATTTGCCATGTTTTTCTAAAAAAATACGACGTATTTTAAATAAGCGGATTAGCGGCGGTGCCGGTGTCCCTTAGATGCAACAGCTTTGTCGGCGCCATCATGTTTAACTGACCACTACCTTTTTTTTTCTCTTGTCATATGACGTAACAATAAAGCCTAGAATTTAAAGATTCCAAATCTGAATTCGTTAAATCATGTTTTCTTTTATGAATTTCCATACTTTTACAATTAAATTATGCATAACTGTTTGCACTCTTGATAATTTCAGATTGTTTATTTTACGACCCCTATTAACCATGGTTAGGAGTCGTTTAACCTTCTAAATTTAACATGAGACAATTGCTCTTTGTACGAAGTGTTGATTGTTCATTTATCTGTCTAATATATATTTCATAAACATTATAATCTTTAGGTATCATAATGCAAAGCTGAACCTGGACGATTCATTCATAGTAAACTTATAGGAAAGTGACGTTGTTTACAAAAGATATTTCGCCCTCGCCTATATGCACAAATACGGCTCTTAAAGAAAAAATGCCTATATTAAACATAAAAAACATTAATTTTATAAAATAGAGAGAAATACTTTTGCTGATATTTATAAATACCATAGTAAATATAAATATGTATAGTAGGTATATAATAATCTATTAGGTAGATTAAATTTTCTTAGGTAAAATCTTTTAAATTTCGATAAATTAGTTTAGTATGCAGCTGAACGTTTGTAACGGTAAATTTAATTTACACTGGTCCAGAAGAGCTTTGCTGAATTTATTTCAATATTCTACATACTTAAGCGGCAGATACGATGCGATTTAGACATTCAAGTTTTTGGTAATAGGATTCGGCAAGCCAGACTATATAATGTTCGGAAATAATAAATATTTAAAATTCTTATTCCAAAATGATTCATATTTTAGACGAAAATCAAACACAAATTTTGTTATTGTTAAAAATAAGATTTCTCTTATAAAAATCGCTCAGGAGTCAACAAATGTATCTACTCTTTTATGCTTTCTGTCAGCTTCCTTTACATCAAAGAAAAAGTTATAAGTGCGCGTAAGGTTCAATTTCGTTGCTTGTCAGTCGTGCAGGTTTAACTTTGTACCATCTTACATAAGTAATAGAAATAAACGAACAAAATGTGAATGTGGCTCGTAAAATAAACTAACACCTTTCTTAAAAAAATATCCCTCTACTTCTTAAATATGAATATGTATGAACATGTAAATGTTAAGAAATTCAAATTAGATTAGAATTAAGAAATAATTACTTAATAAATTCAAATATCCAACTTATAGGTATACATAATGTAAAACAGAGACAGCAGTGTTTAATTTTAAATATTGAAATAATTCCATCTGATTTCGTGATGTCAAAATTTGACAGATGAGTATATGTACCATATGTACCTATAACCAATAACATTTGATTTGTAAAGCCAAGCATACAATCATGAATTTGTTGTGTCTAAATAAATATGCAGAGTATCATCCATCATCTAAAGTCTGAGGTATTAACCATTCTTTATTGCATACTGTAGAGGACATGCTTAGAGAGCCTACATTTAGTTTCTTAAACCCCAGGATTAGTTGCAGTTAAGTACTTACGTCTTACATTTTAAAACGCATAGCATAAATATGTGCAAACTGTATACATACAGCTAATTTACGAAGTCAGGAACATATCCCGTTTACCCTTGCTCTGGAACGTGTTGTGATTTATTAATCTTGTTTCAGTGCTCTTAAAATCAATTCCATCAATGGGAGATTCAAAAGATACAAAACATCAATTCGCGTAAGTACACTCTTTATTAAATATAATTATATGAGTTACTTGCTTAGCTTTTGGTTTCGTTTAAGTTCATGCACTTGCAGATTAAGAAAAGAAAACATTTAAAACAACTACAATATAACTATTGGCGTTTAGGTTAGAAGCACTTCACGAATGACAGGTCTACATTTTTATTTTATACCTTATAACCTTAGATGTATAAAATCTAGAGAATTATCATGGTTTTGTGCATTTAAAATAGGTACGAATATATTTACGATAAAGTATACTTAGGATAATACTCAATTTTAGCTATGTCCTATATATACTTGTATAAATACATTATATTGCATTCTTAAATATACCGTGTCCGCAAAATTTTCGTTTAGATGCCGAGAAAACCTAACCTCGCGTTTCCACATTCGCGACTTGTCTCGTCACTCGCCGAGCTTGCTAAAGTGACATTCGCACTTATGTTAGTTCATATACCATTCGCGTTCATCACCACAACGCGAATGCGTGCCTACACGATCGCGAATCGCGCCGAACGTTTGTCAGTGGTTCATGATTTATTCTGTCAGTGAATAACGTGGATATGAAATGTCAATCTAAAAAGTATAGTTTCCGACTTTGAATACATTTATATTCGCAATACTTTGGTTTATAAATAAATAAAATAAAATAAACAACAGTATTGTGTATGTACCTATACTATTAATGTCGAGCAGTATCGTTATTGTTTGCTTTGGATAATCGAACAACTGTTATTGATAATCAATTCCATCGATAGCTATCAATACTAAACTAGTCGGTTTGTAAACGTTCTCTACCTAAAAAGGATATCAGAGAACTTCATTATGTAACCGTTTTATTTATTTTTTCAACTGCTTCAAATTCATTAGTCATACTAATTTAACTAATCATAATTATCCATCAACTACCAATGATAATACTCTGGCAAAACTCAACTGTCCATAGTCAAACTTATTGATAGTATTCGAAAATTAGTATTTTTAGTAGCCATTGATATGTGCTATAATGAATCCCGTAACCTTTAAAATTACTGCATACCTAGGTTATGAAATTGATTTTGAATGTTTTATTAAGTTCTAATACCAAACAGTCTCTGTGCTCTAAGATATGAGTACCGGTTGCCTACTCATTTCTGGTGCTTCTGAGAAAATTCTGCGAGTGTCTAGCGTGCAGGAAAACTCCTGATAAATCACACACAGCACACAAGTGTATTATGTGTTCTTCCCATTTTCTGTATCAAATAGAGAACATTTACATAAAAATTAATATTGCTGAAAGTACCTCTCAGTTGTTATCTATGCACCATGTTCAGCAAATTTCAACTGAAAACACCTAAAACTGGTAAGCAGAAATGTACGCATAAGCAAGAAACAAACACAATAATTCAATAAGCAAATCAGGCAGGCAGATCAGTAGTCTTTTACCATCTGAAATAACATTTAGCGGGAAACTAGACGCGATGACATGTTAATCATTCGTTATTCCTTTTTACAAATGCAATTATACATATTTAAAGTCGAAAAACATGCTTTTTAGGCTGACATTTCAATGAATTATATTGCATATGCTAGCTAGGATCATTAAGAAATGAAATTGTAGAGATTCTCTTAATAAATGCCATTGCGTATCGAATTTAATCACTTTGAATTTGACGCCATTACACCCCCTTTTTTGTGATTAATTGGTTTTCCCTGTGCTCAACAAACCGCTTCCGACGCGAGCGCCACGAGCGGCAGGGCCAGAGATAATATACCTGCAGGGCGAACCGCGAGGCGAATGGCAAGTGGACCGATTACACATTCGCTGCGCGGCTCGCATTGCGATTTGCCCCACACTCCTGCGAATGTGGTTATTGCGTGTACCCAGCGGGCTAGTAAGTATACATGGTGGCAATAAAAACTGCGAGAAAACGGCAGGTAGAGCAATTCTCTGTCCAATTCTGAGTCGCTAATCTTAATTTAGAAATGTGCGGTACTTCGTTAAGCCACACTGATATGTAGTCTAAAAAAGGTGTAAATTTGGCATCAGTCAATCAGATAAGTACTATGGTAGTAATCATTTAAGTACGCACTACGCACCTATTATGAGTTAGGTACGTAGATAATAAATACATATTTATACGTATAATAGATGTGTACCTCTCATGTAATTTCATGCGGCACGAGCAAAGTTTCAAACCTTTTAAGACTGGTGGCGCGTAGCGTTAGTCAGCAAGAACTATTTCCAATACGCGGGAGATTTGATATTATTTACAATTAAGAAATTCATTGTTTAAATTTTTTTTGCACTTAAAAGAATGGGCAGAGAAAATAAAATAAAAATTAGAACGAAATCGTTTATTGTGCGCACATAAATACATAACTATACAGTACAAATATTTGCAGCCTGTCACATTTTGTATGGTGTACATTCCGTAATTGACAAGGGATCAAATTTGATACGGATTTGCTCATGTTTTCTAATGCTTCATACGGCTTGGTCTTCATAAAATCCTCTATGCGGAGAACCTTGTCTTCTAGTCTTTTACAAATTTTTTTCAGGCACGCTTCGAGTTTTTGGAAAGATCTTGCTACTTTATATAAGCTGATAGCTTCTGGTGCAAACTCCGTCTTTCTTCGCACCTGTTTTATTTGTAATTATTATCAACAATTCTCACTGCTTCATCGTAAATTGGGAATCTCCTTCGAACACTTTTTGTACCAAAATATCCTTACGCGCAGCAATTTTTTAAGCCACCCATTATTGCAAATACGGATATTCACAATTATTACAGCCTTTTCACTCACAAATCACAAAGAGATAAAAACAATTTCAAACGATTGAAAACGCACAAACATAGATAATAAATATATATACGTATAATAGATGTATACCTCCCATGTAATTTCACGCGGCACGAGCAAAGTTTCAAACCTTTTAAGACTGGTGGCGCGTAGCGTTAGTCAGCAAGAACTATTTCCAATACGCGGGAGATTTGATATTATTTACAATTAAGAAATTTATTGTTTAAATTTTTTTTGCACTTAAAAGAATGGACATAGAAAATAAAATAAAAATTAGAACGAAATCGTTTATTGTGCGCACATAAATACATAACTATACAGTACAAATATTTGCAATACATAACCACAAATTAAAATAAATCGCTTGTAATTTAATTAAATTAAGATCATGTGATGAAATTTGTAAATCACCTGTCACATTTTGTATGGTGTACATTCCGTAATTGACAAGGGATCAAATTTGATACGGATTTGCTCATGTTTTCTAATGCTTCATACGGCTGGGTCTTCATAAAATCCTCTATGCGGAGAACCTTATCTTCTAGTCTTTTACAAATTTTTTTCAGGCACGCTTCTCGTTTTTGGAAAGATCTTGCTGGTTTATATAAGCCGATAGCTTCTGGTGCAAACTCCGTCTTTCTTCGCACCTGTTTTATTTGTAATTATTATCAACAATTCTCACCGCTTCATCGTAAATTGGGAATCTCCTTCGAACACTTTTTGTACCAAAACATCCTTACGGGCAGCAATTTCTTAAGCCACCCATTATTGCAAATACGGATATTCACAATTATTACAGCCTTTTCACTCACAAATCACAAAGAGATAAAAACAATTTCAAACGATTGAAAACGCACAAATTTCAAAATGACGGATGTGTATAAAATTTTCAAAAAATGTTTTTTTGTTGTTGTTGACGACGCGTCATCTTACTTCAATCTTATTGGTCAAAAAATCGATACTAGCGCCGAAGCGTTAGTCGGCAAGTACTAAACCGTACCTACAAGATACAATACAAGGTAAACAGCCGTGGTTAGGTAAGTACACAAATTAATAGAAATGTTACATGATTGTACGAGTTTTATTCAAATTTAAAAGCGGGAAGCGAATTTAACACGTGCTCTGACATATCGGGAGCACTTAATTGATCTGGTGCGTTAATTTTATTAATTACGTCCTGTTTGTTGTCTGGATGCAGGAATTGAACAGAGAATTGCGTTTATCCGCATTTTTCTGGCGATCTTATATAAGTATACTGTAATATAATAAATCAATGACTCTTGAATTAAAATTAAGTTAAAGAAAAAAGGAATCTATCTCAGGGCGTTTATGAGGGTTCGATTGAACGATACGAGAATGCGCTACTTACCTTGAAAATTTAATTTTTAAACTCAGGTTTGCTGCCGCCTTATTAAAAAAATAATTAAATAATCAGCATTACAAACAAAATTAGCTCTTTTAACACACAATGGTCGCTTTAACCTATAATTATTTTTCGAGCTCTGTTTCAAATGTAAATCTATGTAAATTTAAGTCAACTGACCGTTTTGAACTTCTAGGTTTTGAACTAAATGAATTTAAATAAACTCTGAACGTTTTAACTGATAAAAACTGCAAGATTGAATTATTATTTGACATAACATGAAATACAACTAAACTTATTATTACAATCATACTCCTACCGAGGACGTCATCGCTGACATATAGGCAGGTCTTATAGAATCCCTAACAATATTGCCGATCCTATCCGTTGCCAAACCTCCAAAATCCTTTCTAGTGCCGAACCTCCCGAATCCAACATTCCCAAATCCGAAATACTTATTCCTAAGCATCTAAAATCCGATCCTCATATCGTTGTGCTCAAAGTTGATAAGAGAAACACTACGATGGTACTTGACAGAAAATCCTATTCTTACTGCAAGATGGCTTCTACAAGCGCTTGAAACGCAATCAACATTCTATCATCAAATTCATAAAATTCTCATCTACTCCTCCTGAATTACACAAGAATAATTTTAAAATAGCAAATCAAAATAGTAATAAATTACAAAATTAACTTTACACAAAATTAAAATCGAAAACTGAAAAAAATAAAACATCACATATAGTATATAAAATAAATCGTCAAAATTGTAATGGTGTATATATCGGCGAAACTATATTTAGAAAATAAAAGGACACAAGTATAACAGAAATCTTACAGCTTTAAAAAAAACATGAAATAACACAAAATCATACATTTGATTTTAACAATGTATCAATTCTAAACCAAGAACAAAACTATAATACACGAACTATACTTGAAATAATTCAAATTTATAAACACAATAATTCTGTAAATGATAAAACAGACACACAATTTTTCACTAAACTTTATAACTTAATTCTATAGATGAAATTTTAGTAAAAATTAATAACGTTTTTCATATTTAACCATAAAAAAATAAAACTGACACAATTTACAAAACAATCTTTATATAAAACATTTAAAAAATCTCTCAAATTAAAACAAACAACAAACTGATTTTGTTAATCCCGATGGATTTCGAATTCGTTTTTTCTCGTACAAACTGTCGTTTGCTTTTTCTAAACTATTTATTTTCAAATGAAATATAATTGTAGTACAACGGCTGTGTAACAAAGTGTTTTTTTGTTTTGTTTTGACATATAATATATTCTAACTTACTTCTACTACACCGCATGCGCAATTGTACGCGCGAACAAAAAGAAATTCAAATTCTAAATGATCTGAACAGATTTTATCAATAAAACAAAATATTAATAATATGTCATATTTTCTAAAAGTTATACATCAACATTTTATTTTTTACAGTATCATTTTTACAACGTAAATGAGTAAGGATTGAATTAATAAACCGAAACGTTTTACTTACTGGGAATAGTTGTTTTATTATACGACTTAAAAACCAAGAAAATATACGTATATCTACACTGAGAAAAATAGATAGTAACAATAGGGACAACTAACTTTATAGTTGGTTGTATTATAATTATATTAGAGCGTACCATCTTCCTAATTGTGAGGTATTTGAATGTATATTGGTATATTTGTATATATATATATGTATCTTTTGGGTAATGCGCAAGTCTGCAAGACCAGAGGACTAATCCTCAGCATTACACATTCGTCTTCAGTGTAGGGTTGTTATAACATGTTTGTCATATACAATAAGTGTAGTTATAAATGTATGATTAGCTGGTAGTGCAATAAATAGTTGTAATAAAGTTGTTTATAAATACCCCACACTAATAAACAGTAATACATGGATGAATACTGGGTACTAGATAACGTATTGTAGTCCTTGAGTTAATATCATTCATTATATTTATAATACGTGGTAACATCTTTTTTTCTCCGTGTATTTATGAAAGGTCAAGAGAATTTTGAGGACTTATTACTTAGTGATTCCATTTCTCCTAAACTATACGGTCAACTCAAAATCCACAAACCCAATGTTTCTTTACATTCTATCGTTAGTACTAGAAACAGCCTTGCCTGTAAACTCTTAAAATAGGTACCTATCCAACATCCTAAAACCCTACACTCGTCACAGTGATTCCTTTATCCGAAACTTCCAACAGTTTGTACAAAGACAGAGTGGAGTAACAGTAGATCCCCATAATTTTTGAAACTTTCCTAATTGTGTTGCTTAACATTGCATTGAATATGTGAAGGAATAAGAAGCAAAATAGAAAAGCCCTTATTTTACCACATATTACGATAAAATAAAAGCAATAATACAAAACTTCATACAATGGTTTTTGCGCACCCTCAATTACTGTGAAAACAGATAGAAACTTTAGTGACATACAACAATGTTGTCAAATGTATGTTTTTTCAATTGAATCTTGTGAATGAGGCAAGTTCCAACATTGTAGTGTTAAGAATTTAGATTTAGAAATATACAAAGGAAACCGCCATAATTCTGCCGCCAATTTATATATACTCCAGATAGTGATTCCCTGAAACATAATTCCATATTTATTTATTTCTTTAAAAATATTAGGACATTTTACTTTAACACAACTCAGCGTTGTTTTTATAAGAACCATTGCTTACCATTTAAAATTAATATATTTATAGTAGGTAAAGTGACAACTTTTAATGTCTGTACAAATTATAAAGAAATTCAGATAAGGAATTCATAACTTTAATTAATTAATATGTAGTTTTTTATTTTAGATTGTTACCTAAAATCATAAATGGCGGCATCGCAGGCATTATTGGTGTATCGGTTGTATTCCCACTGGACTTGGTCAAAACAAGATTACAAAATCAGCAAATTGGGCCTCAAGGAGAAAGAATGTACACATCCATGTAAGTAATGCTAGGGTTTGGGGTTTGTACTTTTTTGTTTCATTTACTTTTTTTACACAATAACAATTTGTGAATGATTTTTAGTTAAAGTTTAGCGATCAATTTCGCAAATAGTCACGTCATCACTGTGAAATCTTGATATTAAGAATAGTTAAAATTACGCAAAGCAATGAATATGTCAACTCGAAATGATTTTATTTTCTTTTACTTTATGCGATAATGAAGTGGTTTAAAGATAATTCATTATGAATGTGAAAATCCCACTACATGAGTAGAAATGTTTCTTTAAACCTTTGAAGGAGTTTGGTGCCAGGGCGCTGCACAACTCCACTTGTAACGGCTTTCAATTGATTTGCCTGATTTCAACTCATAACTAGACTTACGAATTACCCAGACGAATCACAGCGATCGTTGTAGTTGGTATTCTCAATGAATTGGGCGAACGGGTCTTACACTCGTAATTGAGAGCATGCCCAAATACGTCAGCTAAATTATTTGAAACCGACAAGGGTATTTGAAAGAGGGCGAGTGGAGTTAGAAGATTCAAATCATTTGATTACAATTGGACTATCATATTTATTGCTTATTCAAAGAAACGCACGTGTGTTGCATATATGATGCAATGTTTTTGTTTTCTTATTTTTCAATTTTTGATTTAGTAATATGTGGAATGAATCATGAACACGTAAAAATATTCTTTGTGAATGTTTTACCATAGTTTAAAAATATTTAAAAGAACCATAGCACTTTTATCCAAACATTTTGATGCTGTAACACATCAAAATCCTTGGATAATTTATTGCCTTCACTAATTATTCTTCACTGTTTATTAAGGATATATTTATTATGAAGGTTAAATTTATTTTTAAATTGGTATTTATTAAAATACCCAAGTAGCAAGCTTTCATTGGTATTCTAATCATAATGGGTTATTACCACAGCCTATTCAGCATGAAGTTGGATTGGAGTAGTGACTGTAATATGCAAGTATCTACCTGTTATTCAAACCGTGTTGCAACTGAAAAGGTTTGAAAAGGTTTTGAAAATCAGTCTTTATCTTCATCTCAATAATAATTTGACAATGCCGAAGACAGGAAAACCAGAATACAACATTTGGGTTTACATAAATAGAAGATTTTCGTTATTGTTTTATCTCTCGAGATACCTATCCATCAATGAGTCGATGGTGAAATATAAAGGACCAAGCACCCTCACGCAGTACATGCTGATGAGACCAATAAAACGCAGTTTCAAACAGTGCCGTAACAGGTTATTGCATTGGCATCCTCCCAAAAGCGTTTCTCTAGGAAAGCATACGACAGAGAGTAAACGAACTGCCTTGATGTTTGAAGGCACATGATATTAGCTATTCTTAGGCAATTTCTTTTACTCTATGACACTAGAGTCTTCTAAGAAGGAAATTGTTTTCAGGTGCTATTATACGACAAGATAAAGAATTGAAGAAAGCAACATAATGTTTCAAGAGACGGTATTTCTTGCCCCATACCAATAAGTGATTTAATGTGTACACGGGAGCAGTCGATCATTTGACAAATTCCACTGCACCTATAACATTTCATGGAAAAGTCGTAAATGGTGAATGAGGCTTTTCTTAATTATGGTTTGGAATCATATTTACTGAATTTGTATGTCCTTTACAAACATACGATGAACACTAATTGTAGAAATGTCAACTCAATTGAAATTTAGATCAGAGTTGCAATAGTGAAATTTTTCTTACAGTGTAAAATCATGAAATAAATGCTTTTCTGCTTTAACTGTAATTTTTAATGAGGAAATTTTTAACATAGAAAATTTCCTCATTAAAAAAAAATAAAAAATTACAGTAAAAGCAGAAAACCATTTATTTAATTAGATCAGAGTTGGCATTTAATAATATTAAGGAGCATTTGCCTAGAAAAGGACACTGTAGCGCTACTAGATAACCAAAACTTAAACATATATAGCGTTTATATGAAGATTTACCTATCCTTAGACATATAGTCACCGACAGAATTGAGTGGACACTAAGCGATTTTTAATTAAACTATAAATTTTACTCATACTTATTTAATGATATACAAAATCATATGATATTCTAGCAGATCAAATAGTTAAACATAAATAATATCCAAAAACATACTAATATTACAAAACAAATATATTAATAATATAATATAATCCACTCAATTCTGTCGGTGACTGTAGGTAGTACAAAAGGGAAGCCAAAGAACGGCTGCGGTGTGTAAACTAGCTGTTAGGTACGCGTGCGTTAAGGAGAAGACAATAGAATGACAAGAAATTGCAGTAATAGCGCTATATTTAAAACTGTAGAACGTGATAAGATAAAACCACAATAAAACGTTTGTTGGACGATTTACTTATCTATTGTTTTTATGTAAGAAATGTATTTTACAAAAGAAAGTCTTAATAAAATTACAACAGGAGCTTATCAAGAATTAAATACGGTGCAACGTGAGAAAATATATTATATTATCCACAAACACAATATTTTTTTAACGATACTTAAAAATACAAACAGAAATAGAATAATATTAGAAGAATAAAAGAAATAAATATGCTAATTACCTTACTCTCAACAAAAAATATAAATCAAAGTTCCTCTTGCACCTGCAGGTAGCGAGGTAACATTTAATTAACGAATTCGAATTTCGTAAAATAAAACACTGGATTAATATCGCTTTATCTTACATGTCGGTGTTGCCTGGTTTTTGTTATAACCCAGAGTAACAAATAGGAAAAAGAGTGATACTTGCGATTACTAAGATACTGAATGAAATGATAAAGTACAAAGAAACTACCTACTCGAGCATGCAAAATTGGTACGAACTATAATTGTAGATTTGGTAATTAACATGAAGAATTAACACAAAATAAAATTGCCAATGAAAGGGCTTAGATTTAACGGTCAAACAAGCTAAATGATAGTTTGTTACAAATAAAAATACTTTAGCTAACTTACATATAAATTTTGACGGTCGGGAGAGATTCTCACGCTATTCGACAGTTGATGAGGTGAAACGGACAGAAGGACTTAGATCTCAGAAAACACAACGAAGATACCCTTATTAGATACGCATTTTTATCGAGCGAATTCCCAAATAATTCCAACGACAAAAAAAAAAGATCGATAAAATAAATCCTCTATATCAAAAAAAATCAGCAGAAGCCTATGCCATACGGCAACTGGAGGCGCAGAAGCTGTTGCACTGTTTTTCGGCATTCAAACGTCGATATATAACGTCAATGGCGTCAAGAGTGAAAAAACTTACTCGGGAGAATTGCTTCCTTATATAGACTCTCGCGCCACAACCACCCTCCTACGATAACGTGACGTCGAACGCCTAATTAGAGGGTGAGCAACAAAATGCAAGCAAATGATTGGTTGATGAATGATTGACTGATATTTGGAAGAATGCGAAAATGCTATTTTTAGAATCGAAAATAATACAGGATGATAAAAAAGAATCGGTACAAATATGGAACTAAGATTTTAGCGTGCAACAGATCTACGCATAACAAATTAAAGCATCACAAATAGAAGTCAGCATAATACGCTACCAGCGAAATAAGTTAGGGCTAAAACTGGCTGAATGCGACCGAAATATCGGTTTTACAATCAACCGATATATTGATCTGCTACTTTTACTGTCGTAGCTTATCACGCATGCGCTCCTGAGCATACATCGCTAGAAAGATCAACAAGAAGGAACACATCATATTTTTACTGCGCAAAATCGCCATCTCTTCTGAGTTCGTTCTAACTAATAGCTCTGCGAATAATGCCATCGTTTCTGATCAAGCCAATAGAGCAGGTCACAAATGGTTGCACCCTGACATCCAAAGTGCAATGCTGGGTATGTGCGAGCATTGATCCGCCGTGGGGCTAAGCCTATGCATTAGCAAAATTTGAAGGCTAATAACTCCTATAAAGCTTTGTGGGCGTAAACAACAGAATAGCGTTCTTATTTTGCGTATACCGCATTTACATTACTATAATATAGATATTGGTCCATTCATTTTGTACTGTCAAGTGTATATGTTACTGTAAAAGCTCGAACTACGGTAAATCCCAAGATTTTCCAGTAAAACCTAAGATTTGCTAACTCTTAATGGTAAAAGTCCGAACAGTTCTCTGATCATCGTTCATTTCGAAATTTTACCACCTTTCACTTGGTAAATTTTAGGATTTACCTCAAAACACGGTAAATGTTGAAAAAGACATGTCATAACGTGTTCAGCGCCTTCGCCTGCCTCTGTCGATCGTTTAAATACGCCCGTTACTTTGATTTCTGTTTGTGTTTTTGATGTCAAAAAGTAAATTATGAATCAAAATCAGTGTAAAACATAGATTTTATAAAATAATGGACGAGCTCCTAGCAAGCAAGAAAGATAATAACTTTTATCACGATAAGGACAAATACTGTTCATTACAGGCGTATAAAGCGCTTTGATATTTTGACTACAGGCAACAAGGAAAACCTAATTGCACCGATGAAGGAAGAGAACGGAGGAATCAAGTATTACGTTTGTTCCGACATCGACTCTTGAAGAAACGCATGTTACCGTTGTACACGGTGAAAAAACAAGGATGCTTAAGGAACGCAACCGCAAGTATAAAAACATCGCAGTTGAGGCTATCATGACATATTTCAAGCTATTCCAACTTTCTTAAAAGAAACAGAAGACTTTCAAAAAAGGCATTATCATGAAACCTATACTTCATAATGAAATGAACTCACGTTGTCAAGTAGATCTAAGACCTACAAACCGACCCTGACGGAAATTATAAATTTATATTAGTTTACCATGACAATCTTACTAAATCTGTGATCTTTCATGCACTTCAAACAGAAACGTAAAAAATTAACGTCGAAAATGTAATTGAACAGGACAAGGAAGGCAACGTTGTTTAAAATGAGTCAGAAGAGGATATAAACAGTGACGGTGTGCGGAACAAAACACAAGAAAATGAAATGATTGTGACTGAAAAGATAAAGGAGAAAAAAACAAAATTAAATTTGAAAAACCAAGCTGACAAAATGAAAGCGAGGTCGACTGATAAATATCCAAATGTGAAAACTGGCCAAAATGTAAGACTGAAAATAACTGACCCGAAAAGCATTATTGCAGTTGTGGTAGATGTAAACAGCGGCAGTCGGTGCTTACGCCACTCGGAGGCCATTCTTCGTATGCTCTCGTCAAATACGTTTCTATATGTTTCTATGTTACGAACTTATACGAAGAAGTTCGATCATTGTAATAGCATCCGAGTGACGTAAGCACAAGCCGCCGCTGGATGTAAAGGAGTTTTAACAACTGGGTACCAAAATTGGAGTACTAAAGTAGCTTTACACACAGAATCAGTTTACCTCATGCTCTGAAGATTTTATAAAGATAGAAGGAATTGTTAAATATAAAGCAGTGAGTCTTCTAGAAGTTGTCGGAAAATTGTCGTTGACTGGAAGACAAGGATTCAAAAAATGTAACTGTCTCAAAAAATGCTTGTCGAAGAAAGGCGCTTGCAAGTCATCGGATTACTTTGTAATTCTAAATGCCACAATAGCGCTCCGTGTTGTAACAAGTAAAATTTTTTTTTGTTACTACCTATTAATAAATGACAATTAGTTATGCCTTTTTTCAATTTGTAAATATGTAAGATTAATTGAAATAAGTGATTAAAAACCAGCATTTACCAGCCGTCACTGGTAAAACCTAGCATGTTATAAATTCTAATGGTAAAAGCCCGAAATCTCGTCCCTTTTTTGAAAATCCTTACATTTACCAACTCATGTCGGTAAATCCTAAGATTTACTGGTAAAACCTAAGATTAACCAACATACGGGCTTTTAGAGTAACATATATGTAATTTATATTCATTCTATTTAAATAAAATGTTAACACTGCTTTTTCTGTTTTATCACTTTCGCAAATATTTTGTTTTTGTTTACCTTAAAATTATATTACATATTTACATTTAATGTTAAAGAACTTGTTGGTATGTATCTTAATTATAATTTCAGGTTTGATTGTTTTAAGAAGACCTACCGAGCCGAAGGATATTTTGGTATGTACCGCGGTTCGGCTGTAAATATCTTACTAATAACCCCAGAAAAAGCCATTAAATTGGCGGCCAATGATTTCTTCCGATATCACCTACAAACTAAGCAAGGGTATCGTTTACATAAGGATAATAGCCACGGTTTTTTTGTTTTAATTTGGTAAATTATTCTTAATAGAACCTTACCAATCTTTCGGCAAATGGCAGCCGGTGGTCTAGCTGGCTTCTGTCAAATAGTTGTAACAACCCCAATGGAATTACTGAAAATTCAGATGCAAGATGCGGGAAGGGTAGCTGCTCAAGCCAAAGAAGGTATCTTTTTAGGTTAATAGTGAGATAACGGTGGTAAACATATTTGATTTTCAGCTGGAAAATCCCTTCCAAAGATATCTGCGACAAAATTAACACTAGATTTATTCAAAAAACATGGTATTGTAGGATTATATAAAGGAACTGGAGCAACTATGTTGAGGGATGTATCGTTCTCTGTAATATATTTTCCATTGTTTGCTACTTTAAATAGTTTAGGGCCTAAACGAAGCGACGGTTCAGGTAGGTATAAATAGATACTTATTCAATTATTCTTGTTTACCTTGTTCAATCTCCTCTAACTGTAGTTTGGAACATGCCATTTCAAAATCGGTGTCATAATTTTACAAGTAAAAGAATACCGTAACAGAAAAAGGAATATTTACAAAGAAAATAACTTATGGAATAATAATAACTTAACAGATACGAATAAACGAATATTTTGTTATACATAATAGAACTACTAACTGAATTATAAACTCACTCATCATAGATATATTATTTTTTATCATTTTTAGATACAGAAAATTTACGTTCGTCAATGAGACGTTCTAACCATTTTAGTTTTATCGTTAGTTAAATATACTAAACATTGGTAATATGAAGAATTTTTTTGAAATAACAAAATTGCACGTTTATTTCTAGGTGAAGCCGTATTTTGGGTTTCGTTCTTGTCTGGCTGTGGAGCAGGTTCTTGCGCAGCGCTTTTTGTAAATCCTTTCGATGTAGTGAAAACGAGACTGCAAGCATTAACGAAAGCCCAAGGAGAAAGATCGTATTCTGGAGTTTTAGATGCCATACTGTATGTATTTTTGTTTCGTTGATCTCTGTCAATTTGTCTAAACTATTAATTTCTTTGCAGTTCAATAACGAGGCACGAAGGTCCTCGAGCATTTTTCAAAGGTGGTGCTTGTCGTGTGATAGTAATAGCTCCGTTATTTGGTATAGCTCAGACGGTTTATTATATCGGTGTAGCGGAAGCATTATTGGGTTACAAATCTTTTCATGTTGAATAATTATTTTTTGCTGTAATTATATGAGCTCTAGTATCATGCCTAATAACGTGATAGTCAATGTTTTAACTACAGAATTATTGAAATGGGTAGAAGTTTACATAATTGTATCATCTTAAACCAAGTTTTTATTTTTTATCTTTTACATGTCAATTCCGTTGCAAATCTAATTTATAAACAACTTACTACCCCGCGATAATAATTTATTTTTAAATATGCATTTTATTATATTTTTAATATTTTTTTTTGTTTTTTTTAATTACCTCAGCTTCTGCATTCGCACTTAAGCAAACAGTATTATATTTTATTATTCCATTTGTTTTATTTTGCTGTTGTCATAGTTCCTTTTTTATGTATAATTTGTTCAAGAATATAATGAGTGACAATATCCAACAGTTTTAAACTGTTTAAAAGTAAACGTATCTGTCGTTGTAACTCATGGGTATGACAAAAAGATTCCCTACATAAACTAAATCTCCTGCCTCTACCGTCAATGTCAAATTAAAGTAGTGAAACTTTTGTATTACTTCATGAGTGTAAAAAATCAAAATGTTTATCATTGTAATTCAAAAAATATTAAGGAGAAATATACGTGTTATAGAAAATTGTTTGGAGTTTAATTTTCTTTTAGTTATAACCAATTTTCATGCAGCACAAGAAGTATGGTCATAGGTACAAGATTACCAAATAGTATGTGATTTAGCACTCAGCTTCATCCTTAACTTCAAAACTGTATACTTGAACTAAAATAAAAGACAATATTGCTGCACCAAAATAAAAAATCTTCAATTACTGGGTTATTTTTCATGTTAGAAATGTTTCTTCAAGTTCTATACTTACATATTTTGGTGTTCACATACATTATCTTTGGTATGAAGACCAAAGCTGCAACAATAAGCTGCTGAACTTGGCATGAAGCAAAAAGGCTTGTATGTTTGAAGGTAATGGGATAATACCAACAGTTGCAATGAGATTCTGGAATTCTATATTCAAGAGAAGGTTCGAGATATATAGAATTCGTCGGCTAAGAGTGTTAACCTGCTAACTAAATAAATCCAAACTTCATAGTAGACGATAAAAACTGTAATTTTATTAAAGAAAACTTGTATACAAAGGTAACTAATAGTTTATTTGTATAAAAATACTCCTTTATACAAATAAACTATTCGTTACCTTTGTACACAAATTTGCTTTAATAAAATTACCCAGTTTCTATCGTCTTTTATAAAGTTTTGATTTTTGATGTTAGCAGGTTAACACTCTTGTCGATGAAATTATAGATGCAATTGCGATCAACTTCTCAGTGGAATCACCTAGATAACACATACAGAACAACCAGAGTGTAACGTTTCCAACTTTTATTCGTCAATGTTTCGTTACAAAAGGAATCTGTTATTTGATCGTTTGGTGGCATTGTCCTAGCATTGATAAATTGATGAACCATTCAATGTATTATTTTTCTTACCGATTTTGGCCTTTTATAGCGAACTACCCACGCGCTCTATAAGATCCAGAAGCTGATTGGCTTAGATATCGGGCACGAAGTTGTTAGTTCCGTCTCCCTTAAATAGTATTATTTCTTTTAGATTTCCGACATTTTTATCTAGGCGTTTGATCTACAAACAAAAAAACACCTTTGTAAATATCGTATTTTAACATGATTAAGTTTTGTAAAAATACACGTATATTGAATATGTTTGCAAAATGCTTTTAAATTTATGTAGAAATAATAACTATTAACAGTATTAGGTGGCAAAAATATAATTATTGATCGATTCTGTTAAATAGTATTTTATATGTATATGACGTGCTTCAATTTACTGTGTCTACAGGCCTCTCGGAGTCCATCACGGGATTCTGAAGCCACATTCAGTATTGGATTGCGTGCTATAGCGACAATGTCGTTGATGTGCTTAGCGCTCTTTAATATAACTGGTAGCTAATCTTGTGTCCAATTATTTTTTTAGTTTGGTTGTTGTTTTTTTATTATTATACTTAACCGTATTTTCCAAAGTTCTAAACCGTTTTTTTCTTTGTAAGTAATTATAGTTACAATATTATATTTTTTATAATATAATTTCTCGTCTAAACGAATTTAATATCAAATGTTCAAAAGTAGTAATATCTGCTGCAGAGATTTCAGTTTCAACATATATTTCTGAATACATATTCTTGAAGTTATTGCCAAAACTGCCATGTGGTCACTGTAAGAGCTCGTTTATAATTGCTAATCCTAATTAGATTTAGATAACGTCGATATCGAAAATATTTATGTGTACATTGACAAGAAAACCAGGTGAAAATTTTAATTTTTCAGCAACAATTAGAAGGAAATGATTGTTACAGTTCTTTCGAATGTAATTGTGATAGCAATTTACGATATCTAATTGAAGCGTACCTACGTCTCTTCATACCTGTGCAATATATTTCTAAATAATTGTCAAAAGTATTAATGCAAAAGTAGCTTCTAAAAAGCGGAAGAAAGCTACAAAAACTTAGGTCCCGATAATTATTTTGATTTATTTATTATTTAATAAATAAAATTTAGAATTAACCCTGGTATGGTAAATTATTGAATTTCATAATTAGCAGTTAATTATAATTAATGTAAAGTATGTACAACAGGATTGTATTAAGAATAGATCCTTTCTAATGATTATTATTAATCACTGGGCCGAGTACAGAAAAAAGGTACTCAAATCATTTTCTTGTATACAAATCTATTTTCCTATACCACTGTTATAACACAAGCGCTTTGACCCTTTGACATGTTTGGCACATGAAAATAATAAAAAATGGCTTCAAGATCCGCTTAAAGCAAGATAGGGAGTGAGTGGTCTAGTAGTGTATAAGATCTATATCATATACATATTACAAATCGCTTAAGTGCGATTACGCTAGCTTTGACTGTATTTCTCGTCCAGCTGCTCCTTTGTTTTTAGGAGTTATTACAAATTTCTACATTCTCCCCCGGGCCAAAAGGATTTATTTAAGTGGATATAGCTACATTGGTCACTTTAGACGGACCCTCTCGTCTGTTTGAGTTTCGCATGACTAGCGAAAACGTCTTGTATACGTACAAGTTTCCAAAAAAAAATCGAGGCACAGCTTGGTCGTGCAATAAGGCAACGTCACCTTTGGTGAACCCTCCGGGTTTTGTTCCAGTTGTGCGATGGAAGGACCCCAGTAATTGTAAATAGTCGGAAGTCCGTCTTACAAACTCCGGTTGATGCTGCCATTCAAACCCATCTTGGTTGAATTGTTTGTTTAAAAGACTTTTAACATTCTGTTTCTTTTCTTTCGAAATGAAACTACTAATTTCTTTCAGATTTGATGTCATTGTTGTTTTACTGCGAAAGAATGACCGTTTGATTTTTTAAAATTCTCTCATACGGCCCAATAACCTATATTTCCTAGAAGAAAGCTATGGCCTCTCACAGGATAGTGTATAAATATTTCGGAAACATGATCAGGAGCCTCAGATCGAGACTAGTAGGACAAGCCTTGTAAAATATAAGAATTTTTATTTTAGATGCCATAGTCATCGCAAAATAGTTTGATACAAATTTCATTTTTTAATTTTAAAGATCGAAGATGACAGAATAAGACAGATGCGATTTCTGTTGCCTGTGACTGGATTGATTTCCTGTCGCAGGTGTAGAAAACCTGATTCTTGAACGAGCGTTAACGCAACAGAAAGCATAAAAGCTTATCTATCTTAAATAAAACGCATCTTAGGATAGGACTCTTAGGTAGTGGTTGCAACTGTTGCAAATCGAAAAAAAAAGGTTAAACTGTTTGCAAGCTCTTGCTTCAATGAAGTATAAAATGCTTTAGCTCTCAGATTATTAATCCTAAGTTGAGTAATTAAATGAACTTTTCGTTCATTGTTCCGTTTTATAGATTTTTTATTTATACTTGTTCGACAGACAGCTACTGCTGGCGATATAAAACTAATATTGAATCTAGTTTGAATTCTTTGAAACATATAGTTTGGAACCTTTTGTGTGCTAAAGACTCGTCATAACTTTGTCATATTCAAATCGCAGAATACATACACTTTACGATTATAGTCAGTTTCTACAGCTAGTAAATTTCTTAAGAAGATCCTAATACAATCTTTCGTATCGTTGTCTTTCATTTTGTACCTCACCATCACGTCTTTCTGTAGCATATCACCCAGTTTCAAAAATTTAAGAGTACTGTGCATTCTATTTTTGGATATGCCAAAAAATATCGCAGAAAATTTTTATTTCGGTTAACCGGAAATGTAAAAAACTATTATTTTATTATATTATATTATTTTTATTATATTATTTAAATATTTTAGAAATAAAGTAAGTACCAAACTATCGCCGCGAACCTCAAATTTGTAAACCTGAAAGGTTTCGCTAAGCCCGAAAACTTCTAACTAGCCACTTCCGTGGAAAGCCCTGTATATAGATTCGAAGAAAGTCTTGGACGCTTCCGTTTCGGTTCACAAACAGAAATTAATTGGCAAAGCTTTCGATCCAGCTCAATTTTATCTGGTTTATCAAAAAACCTTTTTGTTGCTTGTTTTATATCAGACAATTTAATACATACGCTTTTGAATGATTTTATATTGTGAGCCCAAATATCTGTCAAAATTATTAAGAGGTTTAGTTCGTCCTGCAACGGAGATTAATTTCATTACCTTTGCACTTTCTTCCTGGCTGCTTTCGGTACTGACCGAGATTTGTTTCTAGCAATTAATTGCTACCCACGGTAGTTTACGTAAGTAGTTGTACACATTACAAGAAACAAAACACACACAAACATAAGCTAAATAGTCATAAGTTCATAAACTTGTGTTACTGGATTTAACCCTCAACTGGTATGGTATTTTATCCTCTGTTTAAATTGCAATGCCAATGGGTCAAAATTGACCCAACTATACCAAATGAGGGCTAAGACACTTCACGGACTGAAATAAAGGAAATCTAGGTAATGCTGCTGATGAACCATCATTTGTGAGGACGTCACTAAGGCGCCTCTCCTTGGTGCTGCAAAAGACGCTGTGTTGTCCATGTTTGCCTTTCGAAGACATTGTCGCGTTCTTATTGACCCCAAAATCGAACTACCATCATTGGTTACCATTCTCACCGATTCTTAAAACAGAATTTACAGCACTGAATATAGGCTTGCCACGGTTTTCACAATTTTAGCAAGAGGCATTAGAGGACGGGGTATTGTTCGTTACAGTGACAGCCAAGTTGCTCTTAAGGCTCTCAATAATCATGGGATCACTTCAGGTTTGGTACTTCAGTATCACAATAATCTAAAAAAATCAATGGACTACCACTTTAGGGGAGGGAGGGGCCGTTGTTACAATTTTTAGATAATTGTCAATATGACAAAGCCTATCACATAATTTATACTTTTGATTGTATTTGTCGATAATATAACTATTCAGCTATTAAAATATTTCCAAAAAAATATTGAAATTTATGCTATTTTTTTACTATAGGAAATTTAATTAGAAAAGTCAATTGTAACAACTTGCCCCCGGTTCGGGGCCAGTTGTTACACCTTTGGGGCACGTTGTTATGGCATATAAATAAATAATATCATCAAAGATAAATCAAAATATACTCTTTATTTTTAAACGTTATAAAAAGAACGAACATTTTAAACAATCTTATAATAATAGCACTTCTATTAAACTAAAAAACTTTGGATCCTAACATTAATAAGGCGCTCACTACTATTTAAATTAGATAGAAGAGGATTGAGAAAAATATATAACCATTTTTCATAGAGGTATGCAACAATATCATATACAAGTATTAAATCAGTCTTCATCAGAATTGCAATTAATACAAATAAATGAGCAAACGTTTCCCGTTACACACTTGACATGGGCCCACATTTTGCATGATATACATTCTACCCACTCTTCTTTTTTAGCTGTAACTTTCACTACACACTAAACAATACCATTCCTCAGTATCAGAGTCTGAATCTGAATCCAATATTTTTTTCTTCACTTTATCTTTTCCTTTTTTATCTATTTTCGAGGCCTTTCCTTTACCTTTTCCTTTACCTTTTTCTCTTCCTTTATTTTTTTCGCAGTTTTTTTTTGTCTTTTTTTTTTCTTCATATTCTTTTGCTAATGCGTCTTTTTCCGGTGTATCGGTTAAAACACCGGATTTGCGTTTACGGCGACTATGGACGGTTTGTTTTCGAGCTTCAGCTTGGGGAAAAGACCTTATCTTTGAAGGCGAAAAATTATCAAATTTACTTTGAGTAGCAGATGAACCTGGCACCGATAACCCAATTTCATTTTCTTTTTGAACGCTTGACGAATCTGGAGTCGGTAATGCAGTTAAATGACAACTTTGGGGCAAGTTGTTACATGTAACAACTTACCCCAAAAATTTGTAACTACGTGCCCCATAGCACAATTTTATAAACAAACTGAAGTCACCATTAATCGATATCGCGAGCAGAAAAAAACAATTTTGCAAATTAAAAGTAGATATATTAAGAAAGTTCGAGCATTAAAAAAGTTGTGAAAATAAAAAAATATACATCGGAAATCAAAGATTTCGTAAAGGATTTTTTTACTTACTTGGCTGAAATCGAGGCACATGCACACAACCTGTCAACACGCCGCTCGGCGGGTCACTGCTTATTATTAAGTAATGCGCAATGGTATAAGGAACCATATAAGTCCAATACTATGTACCAGAGAGTTCAAATTCCCGGTAAAAATGCGTGTAACTATTTACCCCTGTAACAACGTGCCCCTCGCTCCCCTACACAAGAATAGATGCAAATCCATAACCCCTTGCTGTCAAGCACACAAGGCCATTCCCAGGCTATCGTCGATAGAAAGATATTAGCTACGTCAAGTTGCGGGTCTATTGACCGCCCACTGCAAATTTAATTAACTGCAACAGCCCATTATGTTGCGCATGTTTTCAAGACGACGAGACACCAGTGCACATTTTATGTGATTACCCGGCGCTTGTTCAAGGTGCTTGTTGGAGGTTCAATCCTGGAGGAGTACTGGTCCAGTATAGCCAATATGGACGTAGTGTCGTCTGCTGTACTGTTTGAGTTCAGATGGCACGTTTGGGTGGCACGGATAGGCTGGGGACGAGCGACGCCGCACAGTGGTTTCAAATCGACCCAAACGCGACAAAACTCCAATTGTACTAAATTTTTCAGTAGAAAAACTAAAAATGACGCAAAACAACTTTAATGTAAATATTATAATTTAAAAAAAACATTAATATAAAAGTGAGGAAGAGGGGGGTGGGAAGAGGTATTTAAAACCTACCACTCACCCTACGTTAAAGGAAGGCAAATCGGGGATGAAGTTCAACGACAGCTGTATACAATTACATCGATAAAAATGTTCGTTGTCGCATGAGACTAATTGCAAGTGTGCATTTATAGCATTTAAAATATGGATGTTTAAAACAAACGCTAACTACGCCTCCTTAGACGAAGGTTCAGATCGGGGTCATTTTTGGAAGGTAAATAACAGCGTTATTATTAAAGATAGACATATAGTAGTTTGTATAAAGTCTTATTGGTTTTTATCGTAGAATTCAAAAATGGAATAATATACAGGGTGTTTTATTTAAAATAGTGGAGTAGGTATGCTTTTACCTACTTTTGGGATAGTCTGTACAGTCAAAAATATTTTTAAGTTATGCAACATTGATTTCTATAAAATTATTATATCAAATATTTTTTCTAAAATGAAGAATAAGGCTATATCAGGTCCAGTTTCAAACCGACCCAAATGCGACAATACCCCAATTGTACAAAATTGTTCAAAACAAAAACTAAAAATGACGCAAAACAACTTTAATGTAAATATTTTGTATAAGAATTAATATAAAAGAATCCAAAATAACTTCAAAATTTGTAAAGGAACATTAAGAAATAGAGAACAACAGTTTTTTTACATCATCGTTGAAGCTGGTTTTTAATTCAGTTTTAGGTGCACTTCTAAATTTGTTGATATAGGGGTCGGAACTAGCAAGAAGCATATGGCATACATCCTCGTTAGTAGCTATTCGATTATTTTTACGAGAATGGGCTAATCGATAACGTCTGTAGTCCTTATTCCGGGCTTCTTGGGCCTCTTCCGACAACATCCCTATTGGCAAAACAGCAGCCGAAATGATTTTGCCTCCATGCCAGAGAATTTTATGTACGGTATTCGGCATATTGTACCATTGATAAAGTTGTACAAATAAGTGGGCTGTATCACGGCAGTAGTTGTCAAACTTTGTTGCATCAATGTCAGCTCCGCTATTGATCGTATCCAAGATGACCCCAAATCTATAGATTAATCCAAAATCGACTCCAGTAATTTTAGCCGTAAGTTTAGGATCTTGAAAAAATCTACGCGAAGTATTTCCGTCGTTCGTGGTTCCGTGGCCTTGCTTTACGATATCGATGTGGAGACCCAAAGTTCTTTTAAATTTTTCCTGAATATCTTTCTTTTTCTCTGCCTTTTCCTTTTTCGTATTTTCATTCACCCTCCATGCTTCAAATGACTGATTATAAGCAATGTGCAAAATGCACTCCATAAATTTAATGCGTGCATGCAACGGAGACATTCCCAATTTCATTGCTTCATCGGACTCAGCTTTAGTTTTTAGAAGTTCCAGATTATTCATTTCCGATGGTTTTCCTTTGCATATGCAACAGACTGCCATGGATGATGTATTTGTGACAGCCTGTGCCACTTTTCCGTCTATCATTGTAAAGAGTAGTTGGTGTTGAATATTTATAGTTTTTTTATTGACAATCACCTTTGACATCTTTAAAGCTGCAATTTCCCTTTCTACTCTATCAACCTCTTTTCGTATTGATTCTGGTGTCTCTTTTTCAAATTCAAACTTTAGAGGTCTGCAAAATCTCGTAGAAGCCGGTCTTGGATTTTGCCAATATATTAGGTTCCGGTTATTGGGGTTTACTAATTGGAGGGGAACAATTGACGTCAGAAACATATTTGCGTCTGTCACATTTTGGTCAATAAAAGTTTGTTTATATTGATTATGACCAGAAGACCCATCACATCCCCATTTGGATATCAGTGTTAAGTCTGTCTCGATATCCTCTATTTTTTTTTCAGCTTCGGCTAAAATAATTCTTTCAGAAGTATGGTCGAGCAATCCTTGCAGGCTTGTCGTGGCACAACTTTCGGTTACTTCTATATTTCGAGGATAACATTTCTTCTTGACATTTAATACCCGCTTATATGATGGGAATATATCATAGCCTAGCTCCTTTGCAGACTTTCTTAATACACCATATTGATATTTAGATAAGGATGCATCAAGTATCAGAGCCAATGCCTTTTCTGTGCTGAACCCATGTATTTTCCTTTTCTGATCAACGCGTTGAATTTTACTGGCAGTAGACGTAATAAGGCTTTCTGGGTATTCCTCTCGTAATCGCTTGATTTTTCTCTGTTGGCTTCGTAGAGAACATTCTTCGAATGGTTTTAATGGTCGACCAAATGTAGAGGTAGTAGGCACATTAACATCCACATCTAAGGAATCAACCGTAATTGAACATTCATTTTCTAGCCACAATGAATGTTTTGACAAAAAGTTCCTTTTATTTCTACTTGAATTATTCCACTTAGCGGTGAAACGCGGTAGGAAAGTCTTCGTTAAATACCCCCGTAGTTTTGCCAAATATGGTGGCGTCAAATGGTGGTGGAGTTTCATGTGATTAATACACTTATCAATGTCATGATTGTATAATAAAACTAATTCAACCAAACGGTCGTGCTTTATTTTAAATTCTTCCATTTTTGCACTGACAATAAATGACAAAGAAAACTAGTTAATGTTACGCATTTACTGACATATGTCTATACCTGTCAAATCGGATCGGGTAGTATCGGGAATTCCCGACTCGAGTCATGCCTTAACAAGAAAGGTATAGATTTCTTAGAAAATCTCGATAGCTCTTAACACCTAAAGCAAGTGAACTACAGGTATTTTTATTTGTATGACATATTATAGAAAACAATAGACCTTTAAGCAATGCAAACAGCATCCAGGTGTTTGTTGGAACGCATTTTATACATTTAGATAGATGGTATCGGAAATTTCGTCCAAAACTACGTGCACTGCAACTGAGTGAAACGATACCCGACTTTAAATTAATAGGTGGTACACAAGTGCCCCACCGAGGACTTAAGTCTTTGATTATAGCTATATTTTTCACTTTAAAAAAAAATCGTTTTCATAACAGTTTTGTAGAATGTATTTTGTGTTAATGTTAGCCAATCCAGAAATGCTTTTCGCTATACAGAATATCCCAAAAGTCTAACTTTGAATTTGTTTTAATTTATATACTTTTTCGTCTACTTAGAAAATGTATGCAATTTATATAGAATAATTAAATAAAATTCTATATGAGACCATATTTCATATGGGTTAAAAGAGTTTTGGATGAGGAATAATCTCTCATAAACAAAAATATAGACGTGTGGTAGAGGAAGGAGGTGGGAAGAGGTATTTAAAACCTACCACTCACCCTACGTTAAAGTAAGGCAAATCGGAGATGAAGATCAGGGACAGCTGTATACAATTACATCGATAAAAATGTTCGTTGTCGCATGAGACTAATTGCAAGTGAGCATTTGTAGCATTTAAAATATGGATGTTAAATACAAACGCCAACTACGCCTCCTTAGACGAAGGTTCAGATCGGGGTCATTCTTTTAAGGTAAATAACAGCGTTATTATTAAAGATAGACATATAGTAGCTTGCATAAAGTCTTATTAGTTTTCATCGTAGAATTCAAAAATGGAATAATATACAGGGTGTTTTATTTAAAATAGTGAGGTTAATACTGTTACCTACTTTTGGGACAGTCTGTATAGTCAAAAATATTTTTAAGTTATGCAACATTAATTTCTATAAAACTATTATAGAAAATATTTTTTTCTAAAATGACGAATAAGGCTATGATCAAAGGTCCAGTCTTTACTGGAACATCTGTACTTGCACGCACATCTATTCCAAGATCGCAGATTATCGCAGCTGAAACTCATCAGTATCTTCTCTTTGGAGCTTATACTAAGTGTTTTACGAGGTTATAAGACTGCGCTCGCCCGCGCTTAAAAACTACGCTTTTTTAAAATTAGAATTATTTCAGCACATATTTTAAAAATTATAAATTATTATTAATAAATTATTTGTCATTTAATAATATGCCACAAATATATAAAAATATGTATATTCATTTATTATATACATATAATTATTAATTTATTACATAGATACAGTTATTATTAAAAAAAATCAAACAAACAAAAATTATCATAAAAGTTATCATTTCTAATCGTAAACATTCAAAACAGAATAGTGAAATAAAAAAAAAAAATTCGATGTCTAAGGCAACTGAAATGTAGTGGCTAACTATCCTATATACTGAAAATAAAAGCCATTTTCCATTGGGGTAAGTTGAAAAGATTAAGGTTTTGTCGTCTTCGAGACCACTGTGCGCCGCACTATGGGGCGAACGCGTATATATCATCTCAAAATTGAATAACTTTAAAAGTAATGCATATATCGTAGTGAAAATTGTAATGTAACTTATTGAATACATGCAGTTTTATAATTTATAAAGATTTTATAAAATATTAAGCTAGAAATATAACAATAAGCATAATGAAAATAAACTGTGTAAATCTCCACCAAACTACAAATTGTTTACAAACGTAACTTCAGAAAATGCTGATAAATAATAATATACAATAGGTATTTAACATTAATCATTTTTCGCATTTTAGGCTTTTCTCTTATGCAGTCTTAAAAAAATTAAATTCACAAAAGAATGTTCTCTTTCCACTATTTACACATCTTCCGATTATACACTTAAATTTTGTAACAGCACTTTAACTTCATCATCTAATTTCATCACTTTTTGTGCTTTAGACCAACGTTTACTAGAAATATATGGGTCGGAAGTATGCATGAGGGTGTGGAACACATCTTCATTTGTTGACGATCGGGAGCATTTTCTAGCTAGATGTTCATTTACTTCAGTTATATTTGCAGTACATGTGTAATTAACAAAGAACCTTCCGGCGGTGTTTCCATCATTCGAATTTCTGTTACTTTGACGAGGTTTCTCGACAATCAGCCCAAGCTCGTCCCTGAATTTTCTTTGTATTTCCTCTTTCGTTTCTTTTTTTTTTTCTCTTTTTTTCTTCTTCGCTTCGAGCTGACCACTTTTTAAATTGTAAGTTATATGAAATATGTAAAATACATTCCATAAATCTAATCCAGCAATGTAATGTTGAAAGCCAGAATCTGTAGGCTTCTTGCCTAACCTGTTTGGTTCTAACAAGTTCCAAATTATTCATTTCAGATGGCTTTGCGAGACATATTGTGCATGCTGAAGAAGAAGGTATATCAGTCAACACTTGCGTTACCTTACCGTCAATCATCGTTAAAATTAGTTCGCGTTTTACCGAAACAGTTGTTTGTTCAAAAATAACCACCTGGGTAGGTCGAGGCGCAGGAACTTCATTTTCCAAGCCTGAAATAACTTCGCTTGTTTTTGCTAGAGTTTCTTTAGTAAACTAATTGGATATTGAACGACAATATCTTGGAAGAGGGTGTCTGATTTTCCCATACTACGGTATTCAGAATTAGCTAACTTTAGAGGAACTAAAGAAGCAATAAAAAGGTTTGCATGTGAAATAAATTCACTATCACCCATTACTAATAAGAGAGTATAGATAATTAATTAGGTGCAAACAAAATGTAATAGACACCTAGATACTTTGAACGTATTCCAGTATGAATAACGTATTTAGCAAAATATGTATAACCTATATGTAGCTACATAATGTTCATAATCTATAACCTTTATTACGCAGCGGTCTGTTAGAAATATAGTATTTTAAAAAAGCGCAAGTAGGCGCAAGTTTTTATTGCTGATTCTTAAAGTAGACACTCTAACAAATATAAAAATCTCAGTTTCTAACCACCGGCAAAAAGCGCTAATTACTAAATGTCTAATGAAAGTTTATATTTCTCCTAAATTAAATCGTTTCGCTTCTCAATTTAATTTGAAGCAGTTATTAACTATAAAGAACTAAAATTAGCCCTTTACGTAGCACATATGTATTCTTCCAAACCAGTAAAATACAAACAATATCTAGATTCAACGCATAAAATAGTTCCAAGTTGCGCGTAAAATGGTGCAATAGATCTGTTGCTTATAAATGTTCAACTTTGAGGCCTGATAACAAATTAACGGAAAGAATTACAAAAAATATTGTTGTAGATTCAAAAAATATAGGTTTCAAGGATTCATAATCACTTATTATTTTACTCTTACTACATAGTTGCCAAAATTGAATTTTGAGCCGATATTGGACTGTTCGCCCCATAGTGCGCCGCCTAGAGAAACCAGCACAATGGGTCCGGTAAAGGTGGCCTAAGTACACGGGATACCCATCTTCGAAATGTTATACGATATCGCATTTAACCAACTAACAAATTGTCCAACTGTCTTATTACAAATAAAAAAGTATTATTATTTGCACATAGAAGCAACCAACGTTAGACAATAACCTATTGCATCGTCAGCAAAATATAACTGTAATGTATTTAGAGTTATTAATGTTGAATAATGTATCAGTTTTAAATGTTAGTTAAATTTAGATTGACCCTTTATATTCAATACATTTTGTTTGCTTCTTTATGCAGCTTGATATAATCGTTAAGTACGAATGTGCATAAACAATTTCCTATTAATTAACGAGTTTCTTCTTCTTTCTTATTAAGCAATTTTTGTTTAAACACTATTACATCAAAACTTTCTTTCTTGATGCTGTACTAAAAGTCAGAGACCACCAATTGAGGCAGCTGCAAGTAAATATTGAACTACACTAATAACATTAATCTCGATTATAATAATTGTAAGCGTAATTCACAATTGTATACATCGCGAAGTTAATTCGGGATTGTTTCAATAAACGCTCAGGTAATTTTGTTAGGTGTTATTTAGTGAGTTTTATGTCACCTGACCTTTGCCAGGCGGTATGAGGCAATAGGTCAAGTCATCTGCCTTTCCCCGGTACTGCGATGTATTCTTCGTAGCAGTAAAATAAATTTACAACTTCTTCGTACTATTGCATAAAAGAATAATGGTGCGGTACAAACTGAAGAAAGCAAGTGATATGTATGTCACCACATTACTCACAATTTCTACGTTGCCCCACTTTAATTCAGCTAACCTAATGTATTCATCAAGAAACCAAACAAATTTTGTTAGAATCCCCGATGTCAATCACTATAAGAAGGTCTGTAGATACTGTTAATGTTGGTATATACCTACATATGTATAGGTACAACATCATATTTCTCAATAGTAATATCCAAACTCCTAAACTCATCAAAACTTACAGGAACTTGCATAACTTTAACTAATGCTAGATATTTAAAAATGCGGTCAAACTTTATGGAATTCATCAAATATTAAGATTAATTTACTTAAGTTATACAAATTTAAAAAATTGTTCTGCCAATATTAATATAATTTCAAAATGATGTCACTTATTGGATAATCATTAGCAATAAAGCAATAATAACAGTCAAATATTTACGCGGAATCCCATTAATGGTACTATATTTTTAATTTATAGCACACAATTAAATCATAAAACTGATATTATAATTGAAAGTTCACTTTACTTAATATTCAGTAAATCAAACCGAAATAAAATTACGTTTCTGGTTATGATTTCTAGAAGAAGAAACTTCCAGAAAAATAATTTGTATTATACTTCACAAGAGTTTGATGCATTTTAGTTGCATACGTTTGTGCAACTATGATATATTTTTTAAATTTTACGAAGAAATAAAATACGGAATACACGTCAGGATCTTAATAGAAGTTTACAAAAACATTCGGAAGTTTTCAATTTTATTAAAAATATAAACAATAAAGAAAATCTTCGTCTTGTTATGAACCTAACTCTCTCTGTATAAATTGCAATTGTGACTAACAACTTACGTTATTCTGGTTTGAGTACCCATCTATTATACACTTACGTAATAAATTTCACATGAATGCTAACTTACATATGTAGGTACATAGGTTAAAAAACTGTTACATTATGTAAACAATTGAGAATCTTTGAAGTATATGGTCATATTTCAAGGTTGTAGTGTCATCCTTTGCTGTTTTTGATATGCTATGAAAAGTATTGTGGCACGTATTTATATACGTACCTATACCTGTAAACCAAGGAAATGTTGATTAGTACTTACAATTAGTAAGACGGAACAATATTATGAAGCTGATGTTATCCCGGAATTCATCACACAACTTCAGAATCTTGTTCAATGAGATCTTCTTGCTGATCGGCCAAAGAACCAAAAAGAGAATACTGATTTTCTTCATATCATATCTAGCTGTGTGGGAGGATATTATCTATACATAATCTGTGCTTTTATTATGACACCCTAAATTATTACTGTTAGAATTGGTAGTAAATAGAAGCATAAAGAAATGGAGAAACAAAAGCCCTTTGATCACAGTTGAAAAGCATTTGTTAACGGTTGATTTGAAAACGTGGATTGTCCTAAAGAAACTTGTTCATGAAGTAAAATAAGGTGACATCAAGATTGTCCAGTATAGATTTTTTTGTAGTAATAATGAACTGAATTTAAACGATCTATAGTCGAACAGAAGTTGTGTGGACTGATGAACATAAATTTGCAACCTTGGATTTTCGTACATCGTCGGCCGAATGGGCTACCAGTTTCCAAACTTGTGACATACCTTCTTCAAAACATTGTGGAAATAACGCTATGGTTTGAGATTGTCTTGCTGAGAATAATAACGGGTGGCTGGACTAAAATGTTCGGAATAACGAGAAAAGAAGAATTCTAAACTACCACTGAAAATCCCGTAGTTTCGCAAAATTGGTGACAGAGGGGAGGCCATCGCTATCCCAAATTCTTGTTTGTAGAATTGTCCCCCTATCTGGAAGTCCGTCGTTTCTACGCATATTGTTGGTAACTGATTCCTGTTTACAACGCATCGTATTTGGAGAGCTTTTCTTTGATTATTCTTAGTGTTTTATCTATTGGTACATTTGTAAAGAGGTTGGTGATATTGCCACGGAAAGTTCCACTACATAGAACTAAATAAATTTAAGAAATAATGTATTGTAGCTAGTGATCGGAGCTGGTATGCCGGAACCTCAACAGCACTTTGTGAGACATCAGCTGATGCGAGGATTGAAGGCGAGCTATTGGTATTCTGGTGCTGATCACGGTACAAGGTGGTAGTTAATAAGGAAGAAGTGTAATCTTAAGTGAGTTGCATAAGCTACACCCCCGACACGCAAAGGCAAAGTGTACGTGACATTTTGTGCCTGGGATGAGTGCCTGCAGTTTTGATACTTTTCAAATTATTTGAGAGGGTCAGCAGCCACTTGGTTTAGAGCTTTTTTGAAACAAAATCCTGATGCGCACTGGGAAGAAACTGTAAGGCAATTTAAGATGAAATTTATAGGACCTACATACTACGACGAAAATGCTAAATTTCGGTTAGCAACAAAACGATAGGCGGTTAATCAATCCATTCGAGACTATTTCTTTGATGTAATTGACTTGTGTGATGAAGTGGACAATGAAATGTCGGAGAAGATATCATTAGGAGAATAACAATTGATCTTATACCGTACTATAGGCATATGATCACCATTACCAGGCCACAGACCCTCAAAGATTTAGAAGAACTGATAGATTTAGTGTCTGAAACGGAGAGGGGAGGAACATCGCAGTTTGACATCATCCTTCCAACTAAACCGCGGAATGACGTTATAACAACCAAGGTAGGCGACATCACTAAACGTTTTAGATCATTAGTACTGGCGGAAGTAAAGAAGCGCAACTGTTGATTGAGCAATCCGTTAATTTAGTGCGTAAGTAAGTAATTAAGTTAGATAAAAGTAAGTAGTGGAACTTTAGTGGTCACACCCTAGTTTAGTTTTTAAATATGCTGGAGCATATTTTTTGGGAAGATGCGGTAATGCCACGGAAAGTTCCACTACATAGAAATAAATATATTTAAGAAGTAATGTATTGTATCTAGGGATCGGAGGCGAAGGGTACGTGACAATATCGAAGCCATTGTGTCATTTGTGTTGATTTAACCGCAGAAGCCGCATATATAGTCACGACACCAGAGGCCATCATTGCATTAAACCTTAAATTGCATAGGATATGGATACTGTTAGTACGTAACTGTATACAACAAGGATTTCACATCGACAATCAGATATGAACTAAATTTTAGAACCAGTATAACAAGATACGAACAATGAAGAGTACGTTCTTAAAATCAGCAAAAATATGATGAAACTTTCTGTAGAATCATATTGAACTTCAACGATCAGCTTCTGAAAAAAGGAAAAACTACAGAAAAGAAGACTTTCATGCTCCTAAGTTTCCATATATTACATATACATATGCTGCTCTTCGGGTCTCGGGTTCTCTGCCGTGTAAAAAGTGTGAATTGCTTGACGTTTCGATCATCTTCAGAAGAATATCTCTTCGTGTGTCCTTTGGTGCGTAACCGTTCCGCACTGTTGAGGCATGTCCGTTGCTCTCCGTTGGGATGTGAAGAATGATTTCCAGATACTTGGTAATTTCGGATTCTGCTGTATGTCAATAGCTTCTCTGTACAATCTTCTCCAGTAATGTGGTTCCGTCTGCTGATTTGTCTGTGTATTCATGCTTTGTATCTCGCACATGTTCTTTTAACCTGATATTGATGTTTCTGCCTGTTTGTTCAATGTATACCTTTCCACAAGTGCAGAGTATCTCGTAGACTCTGGGATTTTAGAGCGGCGAGGTACGATCTTTCGGTGAAGGTAATTTTGTGGATAGTTTTTTTTGGCTCATTGAAGATTACTTTGATGTTGTGTTTGCGCAGCTTTATTCCGATTTGGCAGTGCATCCTTTGATGTATGGCAGGCAAGTCGTTCCAGTAGTGGTTGTTGTGGTTGTTTGTTGATGGTAGCTGTCATGTCTTTGAGTCTGTAGTCGGTTTGTCGTAGTGTGTTATTGACATGTTGGAGTTCGACTTCAAGGTGTTCTTCATCTGATATCATCTTAGTTCTATGCACCAATGTGTTTAAGTTTCCTCGTTTTTGTGCTGGGTGAGAATTTGCGTGAGATAGCGATTCGTGTTGGTTGGTTTTCGGTAAACCTGGTGTCCCAGTGTTTGGTTCTCTTTCCTCTTGAGGAGAACGTCCAGAAAAGGTAAGCAGCCATCTCTTCGAGTTCCATGGTTGTATTTGGTTGTGTTGTTTGTTGAGGTGTTCCAAAAATTTAGGTAATGTGTCAGTTCCTTGTGGCCATATGACAAAGGTGTCGTCGACGTACCGATACCAGCATTTCGGTTTTAATTCACTTGATGCAATGGCAGTGTCATCGGATGCTTCCATAAATATGTTAGCTAATACTGTATATTACAGAAACAAACTCATAAAGTAATTTACTCGGGAGATTCCATAGCCAACTATGGAATTGGCAAATGACAGTTCTTATCAGGGCTACCCTGGTGGCGGCAGTTGAACAATTGCCGAAACGCTGGATTTACATAATCGAACAGACGATGGCAAGGCTTCAAATATACACCAATTCATATTCCTGTAACCCATTGCCAAGAATTTCACGTCATACGTGTAAACTACTTATTCCTAAATAACCAAGGTACCATCAAATATTTATAGATACACACACATACGTATTTAATGTGGTATAAATATTGTTTGTTTCAGAAATATTTCCAAAAAAAACTAGTATTGGAGTTATTATTTAAAATAGTATATTATTTTATACGGAAGAAAAGTGATACTTTTTATGACGCGCTCGTGTGTAGTAGCTGCTAATAGAGAGCAAGCCATGAAAAGTAACTTTTTCTCCAAATTAAATATGTTATTTTTTCTACAAACGTTGACAAATTTATATAAGAACATCTATTTTCAATTGAAGATAAGCGGGTTTGCAAGGAGGTTTGCACTTTTGAACTGGTGAAAAGGTACGGGTTGTTTCTATAGTAACGCATCATAAAGCTGTCAAGTGGTCACGGTCAACATTGAAATTATTTTTAAGATTACGTTGAAATAGGTAGTCTAGGGATATTGCTAAGCAATTAGTGAGTAAGATCAATCAAATAATGAAAAATTTGATCATAAATTAGTGATTTTTAGAAACGCAGTATACGCAGCCCGAAATTATCGAAGAGGCAATAGAAGCAGAATCGTGCCTCGGACCCTCAAAATCTGCTAACAAATATTTTGTTGCGTACCAGCATTTTATTCAATGGTGCAATGAAAAATGTGTTAGCAAATTTTCAGAGAATGTGCTTCTCGCCTATTTTAACTGTTTACAAAAAGAGAAGAAATGAAAATTCTCAACTCTGTGGTCTCGTTATTCAATGGTCAAATCGGAATTACTTACTAAACAAGGAGTAGATATAAGTTAATACCAGGACCAATGAAGGATATTGCGTTAAGAAGTAAATATTCCCTTTACCAAAGAACGGTTTGAAAGATTTTTATATGAAGCGATCGTCTGATGCGTCAGACGGGAATGAAAGTAAATTCAGTTCAATTTTAATTAATAAGTATGTTATTTAACACAGGATAATTTATTTAGATTGTTCTATTAATTATTAATTTGAGCATCCGAAGCATGCAGATGCTATGAAATAGTAAAAATGACTACTGATGACGTAGAAGCTATGGGAATTTTATTCTTATAAAAATTCATGACAGTAAAACAAGGAAAATTTGACCTTTTACAATAATCGGAAAAACGTTTCTGAAAATATATCGAAGTTAAACATCATTGAGTCCAAAAAAACATGTCAGAAAAGAGATTTCTTTTTGAAATATCATAATGAAAATACCTGTAGAAGTGTACTGGGAGTTCATAATATAGCAGGTACATCGAGAAAAATTGCAACTTTTCTGAAATTGAGCAACCCCAAAGAATACACTGGGCACTGTTTAAGACATACTTCAGCTACGTTGCTAATTGATGGTAAAGGAAGCATGGAATCTTTGAAGAGGCACGGGGGTTGGAGGTTAACTGGAGTAACTGAAGGTTATATAGAGGAATTCCTTAGAAATAAAAATGATACCGGTAGCAAAATATTGAACCTGGGCAAGAATATTAAGAAAAATTGCAACGAATCGTCATTGTTGAAATCAACAGTTGTAATTGGAATCTTAAATTCGTGACAAGGTGATATAACCATATTGCATGGGCTTAAGTTTCAAAATGCAACAATTTCACATTGTACGTTTATTTTCAATTTAGTGATAAATAAAAATTCTGTCTATATGATTACCGATTAACGGGTTAATAAAATTTATATTGTTGATCCTTATGTTACTATGACAACACTTTTTCCTCCGGCGGCGGGAAAGAGAAAAGTCGGGAGAAAAATGAATATGAATATTTGCATTACATGTAACAAGCTCTAAATAAACACTCAACATATAATCAATATTTATTAAATATTGTGAGTTTAATATTGTTAAAATGAATATGAATATTTGCATTACATGTAACAAGCTCTAAATAAACACTCAACATATAATCAATATTTATTAAATATTGTGAGTTTAATATTGTTTGTCAAATATTTTGAAAACATTTAATCTATATATGTTTTCAAATATTTTATATTAGTATAAAGAGAAATGTAAGCTCTAAATAAATACTCAACATATAATCAATATTTATTAAATATTGTGAGTTTAATATTGTTTGTCAAATATTTTGAAAATATTTAATCTATATATGTTTTCAAATATTTTATATTAGTATAAAAAGAAATGTAGGTACTGTACCTAAATATTATTGATTAGTTGTAAAATAAGTTTCAATTATTTTTTGTTCTTGTCCGGGCCTGGTAGTGTGAGACTCCAGTGTCTGTCTACCTCCTAGAAACCTCCATATCTCGCGTTCAGATCCTCGCATTTACAGAGGACGTGGTTGGCGCAAGGACGTTTTACCCAATAGGCTAACTAGTTTTCAGGGGCGCCATATAACGCACCTGCTACCTTTTTTTTAGTCAAACATTTTCGTTGGGAAAGACCAGGGTTTCTAGTTAGTTAGTAATTTCTTTTTTTTAGTCCAACTAGGGCCGCTAGTTGATTGTTAGCCTAAGATGCTAAGAATCCTAAGGCGTCTTAAAACGTCACTGGGCAGGCGGTTTCCGTCCATCTACATTGGGTATCTGCGGTGTTGATCTCCATATTCTGCAGGTGTCCTTTCAGTGTTAAGAAACCTGCCACTATGGGATGATGATACCTACGGTACCTACATAAAGGTCTTTTCAAAACTTTGCCTGGTTGTGTTTTCCAGTGCTGCTTGTGTTTTTCTTAGTCCTAACTCCCGTACTGTATTTTTTGACACTCTTAGAGCAGGTTCTGGGCCTATAAATAAAGCCGATGATCCCTTTCTTGCCAACTCGTCGGCTTTTTGGTTTCCTTAGATTCCCGAATGTCTGGGCACCAACAGTCAAATCTTATTGCGATCTGTCAGACTATTCAGTTCTCGAAAGCATCTAAAACTAACTAAAAACTAAAAAAAAACTAATGGCCGCAGTAACGCTTGGCTGTCTGTCGCAATGCAGATCCGTTTGTTTTTATAAGCATTCTGATTTTTGTTGCACAAAGCAATATAGCTTATGCCTCTGGTTGAAAAACACTGGCGTATTTTCCTAGTGATATTGTGATCATTTTAACATAATTGAGCATTTTTAAGGTCGGCCGATTCTACTGGGCATTGATTAAAATTGTCTCGCCAGTTTCTGCTCAGAAGATTATTTTTCAATATCAGCGGCTCCAGCAACCTAAATAATAAATTGCGTCAAAACTACGAGTTCTCCACCTATATTCTTCAGTTTTTACAATTCATATATACGCTATATATTAACATTTCGTCATAACCCTTTAAACTTTACCATCTTACCTGTCCTGTACATTTATATATCTGCGCAGTCGTTATTGCCGTAAATGATAATTCGCTTCGTGCTTAATTCGCATTGACCTTCGCTCCAGCGAACAGTATTTTAAGTCTATAACGTGCGAAGATGTGAGCAGAGAAGTAGAAAAAATACTGAGAGCATGAGCGGTAGATAGCGTAGCCGGTCAGTAGGTGTCCTTGCCGCAGGCGCACATACTGTGCATAAATGTCAAGTCTGGCTTCTGCGCCGGGAAAATGGAGACCTTGAGAGGAAAAACGACTTCTTCAGTTTTCAAGAACATGTCACCGGACTTCTACAAAAGTGAAAGTGTAAATAAAAGTTACCGTTGTACGGCGTACTGTATATTCGAATTTAATTGTAATTGTAAAATTGTCGCTTTACGAGAAGAGACATTTCATAATTTTTTGTAAACATTAGATACGTCGTGATGAGAAAACAAATTGACGCCTACATACATTCGAACGATGTAACAACATTCAGGATTCCGGTTATTATCGGTAAAGGTATATTTAAACTTAACATTGAAGACATTTTTTATTCATTTAATGAAACGGTAATTTAAATGATGTGTACAGTTCATACCAGAACAAAAAAATGTAAACGCCTACACGAAAATGTATGCGATGAGCCAATTCATGACCGATTAAAGCTATTACCGCGGCTTAACGGCGTAAAATGAATTCTTGTATGAACAGATTGATATCTGTTTCATCGTATTTCCAACACGATATCTGATTGTTATAATTTAGTTATAGAAATACATGTTTACGCTTAAAACAGTATTTTGATGTATTTCTTTTTTTAGATAGATATTTTATTTCAAATACCATTAGTGTTGAAACATAAAATACATATAAAATTTAAATAAGTAATTAATTAATCAATTAAAAAAAAACAAAGAATAAAACACAAACACAGGAGTATGCTGATGGCTTCCACCAGGTCATAAGATAATGCAATTCAATATTAATGAATGTTGTTTAAAAAAAATCGTCTAATGAATAAAAACAACGTGTGATCAAAAATTTCTTTAACTGCGATTTGAAGGAAACGGTGGAAGTTTTTTCTAAACTGTCAGGTAAAGAGTTATAAATTTTTATGCCATTAATTATGGGTGATCTATTAATTTTAGGTGACAGCGAACGAAATGTGGGTTTCTCGTATATACATATATACTGGGTGAGTTTTTTTTGTCTTGGGACAATGGTTGGTAATATCAAGGATTAGTTGCCCTCTGCAAGAAAGATAAAACATTTCCAAACTTTCTCTCTTATCACTGTATGATCCATCAAGAAGTTTTGTGTGGTAAAATACTGCCCTTTGGACACGTCATGAAAATAGTTACAAAAATAGCAAACATTATTAGAGCAGGCCCTTGCAACACCACCTTTTCAAGGGTCTACTAGCAAGTCTTAAAAATCCTGATCTCATTCTGCATAGTGAAGTACGTTGGCTCAGTAAAGACAAAGTTCTTGCAAAATTTGTACATTTAATTGAAGAAATAAAAGATTACCTAATTACCAAAAATCAAAATTTTATTGAAGTAACGGACCCTTGCTGGCTGATCGATTTGGGTTTTATCACAGATATAATGGAAAAAATTAATTATTTAAATTTGGAGCTGCAGGGCAAAGACCAACATATAGCTACAATGATAGGATGTATAAATTCGTTTAATGCTAAACTGTTTTATGGATGTTTTATCACATCTTCAGATAAAGTCACTTGTGCAGTTCCTAACTATAAAAAAAAATGTTAGGTGACGGTGAAACTGACCTGTTAACAACCTTCAATTACTTCAAGACGAATTTGAAAAGCGGTTTCAACAATTTAATATCATCGAGCCAATAGTCACCGTTTTTTATAAATCCTTTTGCTTGCCAAGTAAAAGTAATTAAAGTAGCTACATGTTCTCTGGAGTCTGGATTTTAGGTCGGGGAAGGTGGTGAACACATGCACTTAGGCCACTCTTACCGGACCAATTGTGCTACCTCCCCTAGGTGGCGTCGCTCGCCCACAGCCTACTCGAGCCAGTCCAAACTGAGCGTGAGCTCGAGCAGAGCAGCAGGCAAGGCGCCACCAAAATCGGCCATACTGGGCCAGTACTCCCCCAGTATGGAACCTCTAAGTTGGACAAGCGCTGGGCAATCACATAAAATGTGTTGCGGCGTTTCGTCTTCTTGGTAGCATGCCCGACACGGTGGGCTGGTAGCCAAACCCATGCATGTGTTTGTTTAGCTTGCAGTGGCCGGTCAAAAGCCCCACAAGTTGACGTAAGTTACTGCGCGAAAGCTGCAGACAGTATTTTGCTGTCTTCGGTGACGGCCTGGGGATGACCTCACGCGCAAGTGGCAAGTGGTTATGGATTTCCATCTATTCTCATGAAGAGTGGCAGTCCATTGCGTTATCATGGTGTTGAATGTAGCCGACGAAATAGGGAGAGCCGGTTACGGCCCCACAAAGTGGGAGCGCGAGCCCCGCCCAGCCAACCTATCAGCAGCCTCATTACCTAGGTTTCCTTTATGACCTTTAACCCACTTGAGTGTCAGGGCATTATCAATAGCGACCGCTTCTAGGGCATTGTGACACTGAAGTACTAAGCCCGAAGCGATTCTATGAATATTAAGAGCCTTAAGAGCAGCCTGACTGTCGCTATAAAGGACAATACGCCGTCCTCTAATGCCCTTTAAGTAGCTACATGTATTGCAAAGCTTATTCAAGGATGGGCAAAAGAACTAGAGTTAAAAATTTTGGATATAATATAGGGGACAAAAACCAATTTGAATTTTTGAAAAGCGCACCATACAAAGTCTTTTTTTGGTTCCACATATTTGTGTGAATCATTGTTTTCTACAATGAATAAGTCAAAGTACAGATCTCGACTTACAGATGAAAAACTTGATGATTGCTTACGAGCAGGAATATCAACATACATCCCTAACTATGAAGCAATGGCAAATGAATTGCAATGCCAAAGATCACATTGAATTTGACATTTTTCTATGAAGAATTTTTATTTTTTTTTGTAAACCTTTGTATGTACTATTAGTAGCTTTTTATTTTACATACGAATATAAACAATTATCGCTATATGTTACAATTATATTTTTGGAATTGAATTTTTTTTTGTATATTATGTATAGGTATTATTAACTATGTAGGTATAACTATTTACTTTTAAAAAGTAAATTGTGCCCGCCGCTCGATGGGAATTTTACAATGTGCTCATATATAGGAAAAGGTTGGGGACCCCAAGTTATTGATTACGCGGATCGCTCTTCTTTTGTAATAATAGGATTTGTTTAGTATTTACATCGGCTCCCCAAGAAAGCATATTAAATCATATTAATCAATACATAAATTGCAGCATTTAATTTTGAAATAACACTATTTATATGCGGTTTCCAGCCTAGAAAAGAATCGATTGTTAAACCCAACAGCTTTAAACTACCTACAGCTTCGATCTCTATGTTTTTTATCGACAAAATTGCTTTACCTTTACACTCAAACGATAATATTTTAGTTTTATCAATGTTAATGACTAATTTATTGTGCGAAAACCATTCGTATAATTCCTGTAGACCTTACGCGAATTGTATAAGAGTTCTTCCATAGTTGAACCTGTAGCGATGACGCTAGTATCGTCAGCGTAAAGTGTTACTTGACCTGCAATGTGGGCGAGTAAATAATTTATGAACAATATCAATAAAAGAGGGCCCAGAATCGATCCCTGTGGGATTCCCACTGAAATGTTGGATAGCATAGAGCGATGATATGCTAGCGAACCATTTTCATGGATGTCACGTATCTCTCTCTAGGAGTTTAAAAGATTTAATGGCTGTAATGCCACATGTAACTTGTCAGATAGGATTTTGTGGTCGACCATATCGAAGGCCTTCGATAAATCACATGCTATGCAAGCCACAAATTTACGTTCATTTAGATTAAAAAGAATACTATCCATAATATTGACAAGGGCAGTGGCTGTTGATTTTTTAAATATCCATGCTGATTCGATGATAATAAGTTATTGACTGTCACAAAATCCAATAGTTAAGATTTCATATGTTGTTCAAAAATCTTCGACAATGCGGGAAGAATTGATATGATCGGTAATTACTTACACAGCTTGTATCGCTCTTTTTGTAAACCGGAACAATCTTTGAAATTTTAAATAAATTCGGATATTTACAATGAATAATGAACGTATTTATTATATTCGTAAGGGGGAAAGTGATAAATGTTGCTATCTGTTTAATAATTGTTATGGGTATCTCATCGTAACCGATAGCTTTTGTATTGTTTAAATTTAAGATATGCAAGAGGCTCGGCTAAAGTTTTACAACGAAACATGGAATATTATCGATTCCCTCTTAGTATTTAACGGCAGCCTCCTCCAAGATCTTAACAACATCAAATTTATCAGTTGGAGTTAAAAAAAAAGAAAAGTCAATATTGCTATCATAACTAGGAGATCCCATGACAGATCGCTGTGACCGGGCGGCAAAGTGCTCCCGGAATAAATCAACAATTTTTTGGGCATTCAGCTTTATTTTTGTAAATTTCATTTACTTTAGCACATAACTCAAGAATGTTTGGATCTTTGTTCATTCTACATATATAAATTGTAACTTCCACGGATGTATTCGGCAAAGTGTCTTAAGTCGTCAGTATACCAAGACTTATTGATATTTGTTTTAACTGAATATTTTTTCAAAGGAAAGCCGCGGTTGAAATAATAAAGAAATATATCATAGAGCTTTTGGAATGTGTTGTTACAACTTTTATCATTAACGTAAACCTCATGTCAATCGTTTCTATCTACCAACATCATAAATTCAGATATAGCACTCCTAGTAAATCGTCGTTGGTGCACATATTTAGGTCTCGCAGTAAGTTCAACTATATTTAACATGATGTATTTATGATCAGATATCATAGATTTTCCAGTCATGGCACTAAACTTATACCTTATATCCTTTGCAAAGACATTATCAATTAAGCTGCTAGATTGTGCAGTTGCTCGTGTAGATTCACTGACATTAGGAACCACACCAAAAAAATGCAAATATATTTAAGACTCTTTTAGTAGTGTTAGTATCATCACTAAAATTTATATTAAAATCACCGCACACAATTATCATGCTCACATACTTCGTCCAACACATTAAAAGATTATTTAAAACAACATCTAAACCTCCAGATAGAAATCTGTAAATACAAATTATCACAAATTAATATTATCTAAGACCATTTCTGCATACGTATATTCAAAATGTACTTGGTATGGCTAGAACAGAGCATTTCCGCATTTCCGTAATGTTTACAAATGATTTTCAAAGTTTGTATCTTCGTAATAATTGCAGACGTTATGTCTGGTAGGGGATAAATTGATTTAATTTTATTACAATTGACAAACGAAAATTAAACATATAACTCTTTCTAAATGTTAAATATATATTAAAGTGATGCAATATTATGTAATATTTTGGTAATAAGGATATATCATATCAAACTGGAAAGTAGAAAAAAAATATTGTAAATGTTACAAACATAATATTTATTTAAAAAAGTAGTATTATTTATCTAAGCGTCGTAAATCCATGGATTGATGTCTGTATATTACATAAATCTACACTCCGTCTTTCGACCTAGAATGCCACTTATTATCATATACCTATTATTGAAGAAGAAATTGCATTCTTGAGGATTTTCTTGTTGATGTAATAAGTTAAAATATGCTGTGAAAAGATGAAGAGTGAATTTGCATTTGGCGTATAGAGCTAGACGAGAATGTATTGTTTACAGTTGCACAACATTAAATCTCATTAGATGCTGCTTGTCATGAATTGTAGGTGTAACAGACGTAATAGCTCCAAATGCAGAACTTTCTCTTGATGTGTTCAAAGAGGATTACTATTCATCCTTCATCATGCTTAAGAACAGGAAACAATCTTAAATTAAATTCAGTAAAGTATATACTTAAATGCGTGATACTGCATTTTACTGATCCTTACAAGGCAGTAATCGTTCTCAACTGACGTTGTGACATTGTTGTTGTTTGCTGGGACGTAGGTAAAATGCTCACAGTTTTATTCTTTAGCACCAATTTTTGAAACTCGGTAATACTTTGGAAGGGGCTGTACCCGATATCGGGCGGATAGGCCGCTAAAATTGTGTTTTTTATACCATGATAGTATTTCAGTTTCTAGAGCTTCATTGAAATCTGAATTTTCTGGTTGTTGATATTTCCGTGTTAGCGTATTTCAGAGCTTGACTGTTTCTTGGTATTTGTTGTGAGAAATTTTAGTGTTACGTAATTAATACAATGAAAGCAACCGTCCTTACTCTAACGTTCTTGGTTGTTATGTTATATCTTTGTCCCACACAATTTGCCAATGACTATCCATCACTGCATATGTGTATGTCCATGTAATACAAATACTATGGGCAACAGATGTGTAATTATTTATTTAATTTTAGTTTAAAGACGAACTAATCGTAGGTTTAGTGTTAATAAAACCATTTAGATAAATTAGTAGGTATTTCGTAAACAGTTTCGTTTTAACAATATTGCAATTTATTTTAATTTCGTGGGTAAACAACCAGCTTTAGCCCAAGGCAGCACAAAATGTTAAGAATTTGGAAGATATTTCTACACGTAAAGCTAATAGTGTTGTCTCAAATATATATGTATTGAAAATTCAATAACATGAGTTAAATAGTTTTTTAAACTCAACACAGATAACTTTTTTATTTAAAGTCTTAGGAAGGCTACTTTAGAAGGTAGGAGGTGTGCATACTGCGTGACAACAAAAGCCCTGGGGGGTTATTCTCGAAACAGTGGAAAATTAGCACTGCCGGGAAATAAAATTCACCACTAATTCCCCATTACTAAAAATGTGGTATTTTTAAACTAACAGGAAATAGTCCGGGGTTTCGTTTCCTTCGTTTACTCCAAGGGAATGGTAGCACGTTGTTGTCAAGTCTTTAATTAGGAACGGACCAATAAAAACGGCGCCAGAAAGAGATGTGTTTTGTTATATTATTTTATAACAGCTGTTTTTTATTATATGTTGTTTTATTTTTAAAAATGAAAATCATGGCAACAATACAAATTATAATGTCCAATAAATATCTTATGTGATATTTCGTTTATGTTAAAAAAATGTTTCGCCTAAAATTTGACAATAATGCTTCAATGTGTATGTGTCAGAATAGGGTACATTTGGACCAAGACAACAACAATTTTGCCCCAGCATGGGGCAGTTGTGGACAAATGCACTGTTGTAACAAAAAAAGCAATTGATTATGTTATAATTATTTGGGGGGTGTAAATTTATACTGTAGCCTGAAACAGTTTAGAATGCCCTTATGGTAAAATTGGTTTGATATTTTTAGTAAATTGTACATTATGATTTAAAAAGAAAACGTCAAAATCTACCTTACCTACCTACCTACTATCTAGTGAGATACGTATCCATGAGGGTTGCGAAGATCCCTGGAACATAACATTAGACAAAACAGTCAAAAGAGGATTGGTTTGAGAGGAGTTAAACGAAACGCCGTCATATTTAATAATGCTTGTGTGGTCGCAGATTTTGAATGAGCAGAGCTAAACATCACTGGTCTAAAGTCTTAGGATTCTTGAAAAACATAATTTAATATTAGAAAGTCACGTTAGCTACATTACCATGAATCAAATTTTGGTGTGCTTCCTGATACCGGAATTTCTTTATAGGTAAATTCTCATCAGTTGTGCCAATGCAGGAGTAGAGTTAGTTTATTTCTACTACATGAGTATCAAACTGCTTTCATTTATATGTATATATAGTGGCGATAACACCCCCGAAGGGGCAGTGCCGCTTCCAAACGGTAGCTCTGTAGATCCATTGTTCGGGGTGGATCAATCCCCATTTCTCTGTTATATGGACTCGCACACTTGTCTCCACAACTTCCTATCCTCAACCTTCCTTTTCCAATTTCTTACGTCGGCCCTGTCGAGATCTTCTATCACTTCTCCAAACCATCTCGATCTGGGTCTTCCTCTCCTTCTTCTACAGCTAGGCTCCCATATTAGCATTTCCTTTATTACTGCTCTATCTGCTCTCCATACATGTCCAAGCCACTTGACTCTTTGCTGTTTTATTTTCTTTACAATGTCCAGCCCAATTTCTTCATTTACTACATAATTCGTTCTTCTTCTGTACTCTCAGCAACCTTTATAGGTCCTAGTATGGCTCTTAATATCTTCCTTTCCAATATTCTTAAGTCCTCCTCATCTTTTTTTGTCATGGTTAACGTTTCAGCTGCGTACATTATCACCGGTCTTATTATGGTTTTATATATCTTTATTTTGGAACTTTTCGTGAGGTATTTATTTTTTAACAATTTCTTATTAGCATGAAATGCTTTATTGCCGGCCATAATTTTTTCCTTCATTTCGGTCTCCCTACTTCCATCACAAGATACCATGATTCCTAAATACTTGTATTTTTCAGTCTGTTAAAATTTGTAATGACCTATTTTCACGTAATCTTCCCGGCTCGCTTTATTGCCTATCTTTATTATTTTTGTTTTATTTTCGTTTATATATAAACCTATGTTTCTTCCTTCATTTGTTATCTCCTCTAACATTTGTATCAATATCCCTATTGTTTTCGCTATGATTACCACATCGTCGGCATATGTTATGGTCTGGCCTGGTTTCGTTCTGAGTGTCCTCTTGTTTATTCTTCTGATTATGAATTCCAGCGCCAGATTAAAGAGCGCTGCCGACAACGAATCTCCTTGTTTCACTCCCTTATTGGTCTCAAATATTTTCTGTTTCCCCTTTTGCTGTTTTTATTGTCATTCTGGTAGATTCCATTGCCATCATCGTGAGCCGCCTCAATCGCGCTGGGACTCCAAGTTCTCTCATTGCCTGCATAAGTTTTTCTCTATTGATAGAGTCGAAAGCCTGTCGGAAATCTATAAAAAGTATCTCAAGCTCCATCATTTCATTTAAATTACTAATGAAGTTATTAAGATCCACACGCACATTACTGTTTTAGTCAGTTCCTTTTGCATGACACGGGGTAATTGTAAACATAACTTGAGTCACGCAAGCTAATGTCAAGGGTAGTACTAAAAAGTTTGTTATTAGATTTTTTATTAGAAAGGTACTCGTTTACATTCACCCCGACGGATCAGAGAAGATTGTGAACTCTGCGAATGTCTATACAGTTTTCTTCTTTTCTGAAAGAACGTTGGCCTTTCATGAAAATTGGATCACATCTTATTTATACTTAAATTTTTGCATTAAAAAAAACTGTATTTACCCTGAAAGAAAATTTATAACTTTAAAAGTATACAAACCGTTTCCATTTACCCCAACTACGTTTTCAGCTTCTTTTGAAAAATTTTCAATAGCGGCAAGTGCATTTTGAATTATCTTCACTCCATAGATCAGGACTGTACGATGGCAGATATGGAAGTGTACAAACTGCGTTGCAGTTTAGTAAAGTATTTCTCGTTAATAGCGGCATTGCCGCGGGCGATACGCAGATAGTTTATTTTTCATATTCACAATATCTGTATTACGATAATTTAGACAGCCACGCACAGTCGATCAAAAGGCGGTAAAAAGCCGACATTGACTGAAATGGTGATAACTTGCTTAAAAATTAATGTTTATTCACGAAAGAGAATTTTGTCGAATAGGTAAGGTTGTATATTATATCGAGTAAATAAATATTTTTGTACCGTCACTACTTGTTTGTGAAAATGAAGCTAAAAGTATATAGTATTTGAGACTGCATAAATCGAAGAAATAGCGTATTTGTTGATATAGATATAAGTTTCGTAGCTGTTTCTGTGTGATCGAACTTATAATAATAATAATAGACTACAATATTATGCAACAGGAAAATATTGTGATTACTAAATACATTTAAGATAGAAACATGGGCTTTTGTATCTTAATAGATTAAATGTGTCGACACTATTAAAGCAGAGATAAAGATAAATATTATTATATTATGTATCCCTGTTTTTAATAGAAATTTCTTCTAAACAGTGATGTTATAAACGTTTTTGTGTATAGCAAAATAATTCGCTTACCTCTCTTGATAACAGGTCGTTGATAATTAGTAGCAGTACCTACATTTCACTTAACACAATTTTCAATTTTGCCGGTGAAGAATTAATAATTCTACAGCTTCTGGTAATAACTCACTTCTTGTATGTTCGTTTAATTTTCGTCCTGAATGGGAAATATATGGATGGAATGTGATAAGTAGTCTTTTCAAAATATTTTTGTTAGTAGCTGAACGGCTACATTTTCTCCTAGTTTTTTTCCCTGAAGTTTTTAAGGCCTTTATTTCGAGCTTCAGCAGCTTCTTCTGAAAGTTTGCCTATAAGAAGTAACATGTTGAATGATATCTGCGCTACGCAATAGAATTTTATTTATGAAGCCTGGCAAATATATATATAAAGTACCAACTATATAAATTTATAAATTTTTCAGCTGCTTCTTTTACGTAAATATCAAGCTTCTCGCAATCAATTTCTTTCCCTGTAGCAATCGCTTGTAAGATTATCGCGAATCTTCTGATTACATTTGCATCTAGGATGGTTATTGAAGCTGTTATAGTTGAATATAAACATGCTTGTATCGTTTGCCACAGTATGTATTTTGAAATGTTTGTTTATATGGATTTAGCCCAGAACAGTCAATTCACTTAGAATATTTTGTATTGTTCCTCCACATATTTTTTGCTATGTGAGTAGATGCGTTGATTTTCTGTGATATTTTTATTACCCTTAAACAGTAGGTACATTGATACATTTATGATAATCATATATATGTAGATAATCTCCCTGTTTATGTGCACCTATGGTAAAACATAAATTGTATTCATATTAGCCACAAACCAACTAGATGGAGAATAACTCTTAGAATGTATAGGCGAACCGAAGAAATCAAACATGCCGAGTATATAAAGAAACATACTGCATTTTGGCTGCTCTTCGGTTCTCGGGTTCTCTGCCGTGTAGAAAGTTTAAATTACTTGACGTTTCGATCATCTTGTCGTGATCTTCTTCAGAAGAAGACTTCTCTCTGAAGCCAGAAGTCTTCTTCTGAAGAAGATCACGACAAGATGATCGAAACGTCAAGTAATTTAAACTTTCTACACGGCAGAGAACCCGAGAACCGAAGAGCAGCCAGCAACGACGGCCGTGAAAGCCTAAAGACTACTTTAATACTGCATTTTGTTTATCTTCTATTAATCGATTATTATTATAAGCTAACACAGCACATTTCACAATTCTAACTTAATATTATAACACAATGACAACGATACAATAAGTGCAGCGAATATTAAAGAAGTAGCATATTCGATCTGATAATGTAGGTATATGACCGATATTCATAATTATGCTAATTGGTTTATACCCTTCTTAATCCGAGAACTAAGAGATTATGAAACATACATCGAACGTTTCGTCGTGAAATGGAATACCTTAACAAATTTTTGATAGAAATATTAATTAACACGCATTTATGAGAATGCTAGAAACGGTAATGCAATAAACAAAACGTCTTTTTTCAAAAAGTTGCGCGAAGTATCACCTGAAATCGCTGGAGCAAGTACTAAAAAGATCCTAGATGACAAAACAGTTTTCCTTTTTCTGGGCAAATAATAACATCAGTGTCGTATATGAGTATTGTTTCTTCTGTCTGTCCAACACTTTAAAGTTAAAGCTTTCCCTTATACCTCCAAGCGCACCTCCTCTCGAACGGTCACTGGAACTATTAATATTCCGGTTACATCGAATCGCATTAAAGTGATTAGGAAGTAGCTTTGCACTCGTGAGTCAGTTATTAAGTCAAGTTCAGCTGATTATTATTATCGCATATGAAGCATTAGTATGACAGTGCGTTACAGAGCACAACACACGTATGTTTTGATATTAAATGCTTCGTGGAGACAGTATACTGTTGAAGGTAGATACTTAGTTGGGAGACGAGACTATCATTAACATATTTAATTTTTAAGATTGTCTCACCATCACTCGAACGACTGCAATTGTTTAAAGCTGATGGTATTTACATTTAATTAATTAATAAGGTTATGTGTGGGCATAAAGACGCATTTATGCTTATATCGTTGCTGAGCAATCAGAATGTGAATTTCAACAGCATCCGACTTTTCAATTGCTTGTTAAGTAAATTTCACAGATGTACAAGTTATTATGTATGTGATTAACTGTTGGTAAATGTCACGTGCTATTAGGAGAAGATTGAAGCACTTAATTTTTTTTTGAAGCCAAGAAAGCAATCAAGATTTGTAAAGATCTCAATGGAATTACAAACATAAACTTTTTAAATATCAATATTCGCGAATTTGCAACATACAATAATTATTAATTGTTACGAAACCGTTTCATTCTCCTGTCTGAATGTATGATATACGTGCAAATACATGTACACTAACAATAAGTGAATTTAATAGCCGCGGTGCTTAAATGTGGAATGTGTTGTGGAATATATTACAAATACCGCCTTTATTGAAAGTAAAAAATATTAAAAATAATCTCTCTGCTTTTCAGGTTTAGACTTTTTTTATAGACATGAAAGAGATGTTATTTTCATAAATATCTGAATACAACTATTGTTGTAAATATTAAATCAAGAGCAAAATTAAATGCATGGGTAATCGTTTCAAATTTAACGTAAAATTTAAACTTTACCCAGTCATTTAATAATCCAGAATATGAAAATGCTTCTATCCAGTAGGTAGCAGAAAATATGTAGATATATTAGTCTTTTGGGCACTGTACTTCAGCCATACTAAAAATGCAAACATTTAAAAAATCGTTGAAAACAACAACATATGTTTTATCAAACTTACTTTAAAATTGAACTTTAAGGGGAATTAAAAAATATAATAATATATGGGGTGTTTCATTTAAAATAACAAAGTTGACAGTCACTTCCGGTATAACCGGATACGTCAGATTATTAAGCATATTTTAGTTTAATAGCGCTCATCTGATTTAGTATTCTGAAATTTTCAGAATTTTCCAATGTATACTCTTTCATATATCGATCGATGCAGTTCCTCCTGAGACACCCGTATAAAAAGATTAATGTATGAAATTTTGAATTTTTTATATAGTTAAATTGCATAACTCACACTGACATTATATGTTGTCATATAAATAAATAATTCTGTACATTTCTGTTTTACTTTATTTGGAACATAAATCTTTGTTACATTATAGAAAACTATAGCTTGGAAAAATTTTCAATTTCTTTTCGGTTATTAACGGAATTGTTGTCTTTTTTAATTTGTATTGTATCTAAAATGCATCTTGTCTTTTAATTTTGTCCTTTAATATAATTTTAGTTTCATTAAAATTGAAAGAACGATTATGTTCAATTACATGTTTTTTTAAACACACCAGCAAACGGATTATTAACGGATTATTATTAATGAGTGCCAGAAATGCGTCCTGACAATTTCTTACACAAAAATAGTAGTACTGCAATACTACTGCAAAGTACTGCCTGTAACTGTCACTCTAATGATAAATGAATTATAACTTGATAGATTTAATAAAAATAATAGCAATATACTGCGGTATGGAACCCTTGCATTTTCCATCCGGATTTTGCCCTTTCACTTACTTTTGATTTTACCACGCTTAAATTTGTAAAATGTATATTTTTACAATAACGGTACTTTTATAAGTATCATCTTTTCCATGTCATCTAAGAATGTAATTATATTTCTTAAATTATTATTACTAATACCTTTTTTATCTACACTAATATGTTCAAGGCGCTACTTCCACGCAAAGGTACACATTAAGGAGCAGAATCAAAATGGGTACTTATATATTACGTTACTAGATTCGTTAAATTTAAATGCCGTTAAGTAAAATTTGAGAAATTTAGAAAAAATAATTATAACTGCTCCGTAAAGACATTTGTACACCCATGTGCCTGTAATTGCATATTAAAAGTTAGCGTAAATTATAAACACACGAATCTTAAAAGTTCTGTATTTGATTTGTCGCCACAAAAATGGAATCTTTAAATATCAAAGAATAGAAAAAAGAAAGGAATAATAATACACGATACAATCTTTAACAAACTAAGCTTAGCAAAGCTAGTGTTTAAAGACATTTTTGTAAGAAACATTTCATCTATTAATAAAAAATACTTTTTGATACATACACACGTGCTAAAAGAAAGAAAAAAGGGAAAAGAGAAGAAATAAAAAAAAATTAACGAAACTGCTGCATAGATATATCTGTTGCAATCCTAATAACGTGATTATTATAGAAAAGAATGAAAATAAATTTTACAGAGCCCGGCGCCTCCACCAAATGTCAAGGGCTAGGTGCATAACGGAGGTAACTCAGGAGTAACACTCCTATTCATATATAGGTAATAATAATGGTAACAACAATAATAGTAACACCAGTAATTGTAGGTACCTATCGCATATCTACACCGCTTAAAGGTGAGCCCATCAGAGCAACGCGTGTACTGTCAACAGAGAGATATAGTCGAGCACACCTTTTTCTTCTGCTCGAGGTGAATGTTGCAGAAAAGCCACGCGGAGATTAGCCTGGTGTATTATTAACGCCCGATAACTTAAAGATCCTAAAGACAAAAAGACCTGGAGAATCGTTGAATCTATGGTAAAAAACACTATAAGTACCAATGACACAATAAAGGAAGGTAGCCCGAACACCTGCAGCACTCCCAACTCGAAGTAATACCAACTGGCTGTTCCGAACTAGGAAGACGATCGTTTGCAAAGGGGGGTTTTCAGTCAGTAAAAATCTGACACAACCTGGAGATACGGGCGATCCAGGTGCCTTTGGATTACTGGGGAGGGTAGATTTAAATGCAGCAAGGTATTGGCTATGAACTCGAAAACACAATTTATGATTCAATTTAAAAAGAAAACGGGTCATTTCCTTCTTAGGCGTTTAGCTTTGATTGGCTTTGCAAAGAACTAAGATTGCTTTTTCAATATCATTTTCATTAAAGAGATTTTTTTTATCACTTGAACCAACTGCAACGCATTGATGGAAGTTTGTGCTGTTATATTTTAAATAACAGAATTGATTTTAATACTAGAAAGCCGGCGTTCCACCATGGCACGCACCCTCTAGAGGAAGTGGATACGCCTTGCCCGCGGTCTACTTAGACCCTCTAGACAAGGTGCGTTCGCCTTGGGTAGCAGTTCGCTCTTTCATCGCGTAGAATTGATATGGGAATTTAGAATAGAGTTTCAATCTATTAATTTATCATCTATAATTTATGAATCGCGTTTGAGTCTCACTAAACTAAATATTGACTTAACACAAAGATTTTTTTTTTCATATAAAAATACTTTTTTCTGGAATTTCTTAAAATTTTCTTTTATACAAACGTTGTACTGACAATTACGAACACAAAAAAAATCAGCCAAATCGGTCGAGTCGTTCTCAAGTGATGCTCCATCATACACGTGGCAAATGATTTTTATTTATATAAGTTAAATAACCTAATCATGAGATTTCAACATATGAGTCTAGTCTTGAGGCTCTTCTGAACGAAGCGTTTATCCCTTCAGTTTAAATGAATTGGAAAACGCGGTCCAAATGGAAGGCAATAGCGGCCCCGGGCTCGATACGATAACCCCTAATGCTATAAAGCAAGTTACTAGTCTAGCACCCTCGTGGACCTTGAGTGTCTTTACCAAAATTATGAAACACCAAATATTTCCGAGAGAATGGAAGATAGCAAAGCTTATATTAATGCCAAAAATAGAAATATCTCCGGAGTTGGCAAGCTCTTATAGATCCCTGACTACGCTAAATGCATTAAGTAAACTTCTTGCAATCCTTACTAATAATCGACTTCAGCTAGAATTAGAAGACAGCGGAAGTATCTACCCGCACCAGTTTGGATTTTGGAATGTCAAATCAAAAATTCAGGCCCTTGAAATGATACTGCAGAATGTGAATGAAACCTGGTGTGCACTTATAGCCATTGATGTCAGAAATGCTTTCTATACGGCTAGCCACAGTATAATAATTCAGAAATTGCGAGACAGGAAGATTTCTAAGTACTTAGTAAATATCATATCGATTTACCTAATGAATAGGATGACTGTGCTGGATGTTACTGTAGACATCTCGAATGTAGCTTACGTTGATTGTTGAGGTTGAAATGGTGACACATTTGCTGCATTAATTCCATTTTATGACATAGAGAGCCGTGGGGAGCAAGGTGTACGATCGGAGATCGAATGTCTGAGTGTGGAAGGAGTACCGACTCGCTAGTTGTTTTTATTTAAAAAATATGGTTTCTGCCGCACAGCTGTTATTTACCTAGAATAGAAAATTGGAAGTTTATACCTTATTGCATGTGGATTGCTTACGCTCTTATTTAGAATATAAATATTTTCTATAGACTGTTCAGATTGACTTACAATGGGCGTAATGTATTTATTTGTATGTATCTCATAAGAATATTTAAAGTCAAATTATCATTTTTTATTATCCCCAAGTGAAATTAAATCTTTTTAAAATATGTATCATATATGCAGGGGCATTCATGCTATACACCACGGAATATTGTGGCCAAAACACGTGACGTTCAAAAGTTTCACTTTTGGAATATATGAGGGTGTTGTGGTTACTGTTTAAAATTATTTTTATGTTATACAGGTTGTTCAAAAGCCCTAAAAGTATCAATGTTGTGTTTTTTTAATAGAATAAATTTAGCAACTATGTCAAATTTAAACCTACATTGAATCTTTCTTTATATATTATAAACGAAATCCCTATAATCTATAATGACCCGTAAATTTAAAACAGCCTATATACACATCATGATGTTTGGTAGGTCTCTCAAGAGTGGCGCAAATTTAATAATTGAATTTGTTACAACTGAACTGCAATTTTCTTTTATTTTGATGATGTAACCTTTTCTAGTAACGATGAATAATTATAATTTACTATATCAATAGAGTATATGTGGATTGCAAGAGCAATATTGTCGTGAGTTTTTACTGTTGTATTAATGTAACAAAGACATCCCAACACGGTATTTACCCGCAGTTTTGATTCATTCAGCACGCAATAAGTTATTTTTCGGAAATTTAAATAATTTTAAACCTTAAAAATTCTTCCGAGACCTTCCGCAGCGTATATATATACGCATTTATTGCCAGCACAAACTATCGAGTGTCGCCATTTCGATGCTAGCGGTACATACGTGCCTACGCGAATGTCGCCTGACGACTGAAGCACAGCGCTCCGAATGAACTCGCGTAGGGTTCCCAACTATTTGATCTAGGGTTCCCATGAATTCCTGCCAATTCTCCCGTAAGGTGAGCTATCTGTATTACTTATCTGTGATATTACTTTAGATAGTCTAGATGATACCGGAACCTTCAAAAAGATGAGGAGATGGTGAAAGTGCACTGGACCAAGTGATTGATTAGCAAAATTGGAGTATGGCTAAGACGTAACCATAAACAAATAAATCACTATCGGAAACAAGCTCTAATAGGACATGGTTGTTTCTGGTCCTTTCCTAAGCGTACAAGCAAAGATGATTCTGATGACTGCATATATTGCTTAAAAGTAGATAGAGTGGAACATATTTATTCGAATGTAAAAGATGGGATGACATCAGAACTGTGGCCTATCGTAGTGTAAAATTCAGTCTGAATCGGGATACGATGGTACCCACGATGCTAATTTCAACAGAAAATTGGTAATTCATCCCTCAAAGGATCAGAGATATTATGGCTAGTACACAAAAGGAGGAGTTTGAGAGACAGGCAACGCAGAACTGAAGGGTGAGCCGCTGGCATTCTGATGTAATGTCCCAAAGATGATTCCCGAATGCCAGAGAAAGTAGTGGAGGGGTTTTAGTCGGAGTTGTGCCTGACACTCCTGGACACACTAAACTCGTGTTTCGGGGCCAAGAGTTTCTCCAACAAAAAAAAAAAGGATATTAGGGTCCAAAATGAAACGACTTGCACGGAAAGAAAGATACGATGAACGTTTTGGGTACATATATTCCTAATTTCTTATCATTGGATTACAATATTTTATGAAGTAAACTGCTACAGTTATGGTAAATAAGATGATAATGACATACCTGGTCGCAATGGGATTATTATTGCAAATTATTGGATTAGAAATTGTAGGATTATTATTTTTATAAATATGTACTGCTGTGGTCTGGCAACCCGGTTTGTGTAAATTCAGTTTCTTTTTCTTGTTAATTCCGTTAAGAGTTTTTCAATGTTGCGAGAAATTTCAAATTGTTTTATTTTTGTCTAAGAGAGTTAATGTTTTGGATTGTTTAATTTGTTTATTTTATTGTTCAGTTGTTTATTTTAATTTCATTCTTTTGTACATTTTGCTTTCACGGGTATTGTATATATTGTTTTGTTTTTGCGAGTTCAGATGTTTGCGGACAGTTCTTGGTGCGTTGTTTTCGCACGCATCGGAGACCTTGATTCATATACGGTTGTTTGAACCGTGTAAGAGTAGTTCCCTGATAACACGTGTAAGTAGAGATATATAAATATTTGTATTTCATTTCTGCCATTTTGAGATTTTTACTTTCAAGCATTGAATTCACATTTTTGAAATAAGATTGTTAATCATGGAACTCATTTAATAATAATTGATATTGTATTTTTGTGTACACAATTTAGATATAAGATCTGTTATTATTTTTACGTGCAGGAAGATAGTTTAAGTTTAAAAGAGTAATTTTTTTAGTTCGTTGTTAATTTTTCTGTTTTGTAATTATTTATTAATCACCTCGGGTTGGGTGAATAAAAGCATTGTGCTTGCTTTCAATTTTCATTTATTTAAATTATACTGGAATTTTCCACGTGTAATTTAGTTGTTTTAATTTTGAGACCACGTGGATTGGTTTGCAGAAATTTATTATCTTCCTGAACTTTTTGTTTTCTTTTGCTTAGTAAAAGGATTTTGAATTGTCCTTTTGTAATTTAAAGCCAGCAGTTTTATTTCGACCAGGATCTTACATCCAAGGTTTTTTTCTGCAAAGTTTGTATTTAACATTTCTTTTCCTTTTTTTTATTTTAAATAAAATTATAGAATTTTTTATGTCATTCAAAATTACTGTTCTTTTATTTTTAATTAAACCTTTTAAATTGTTTTTTTGGAGTATTAATGAAAGTCAGTTTTCTTTTAACCCACAATTTTCTTTTTAAAATTGAAACCTTGAGTTTAATTGTTCTTTTGCGCCTTAATAAAATTGTTATCATTTGAGCTAGCTAATTTAATTTTTCATTTTAAATTTCATTTTTACATTTTTGTTGGTACTTTCAGTACACAGCAGTACGTATACTTAACATTAGGTCAAGGGGAATTTTTATCAATTATTTTTTTGTTATAAGTAATAAACCGTTAAATTTGGTTATTCGAGAATTTACACTATCATTGTTTATGATTTACATTTCTAAAATAAGCATAACAGGAGTAAATATGTTGCTTTCGGCAGTAAAACGATGACTAAGCGTATACCATAAACACACCTACGCTTTAATTAAGTAGCCAACTAGAAAACTGTAGTAATGTGCAACCATGTTAATGAACTTCATCTTTCTGCCTAAAGCTGTAGCAATTTGAGTAATGCTAATTTTATTCAATGCTTCGTTCATTGACCAGTGAAATACCTCTATTAAAAATAGAACCGTATCAAATCAAATTCCCATTACATATTATTTTATGATGTGTACGTTGATTACGAATATGTATTAGTGCTAAAATGTCAGCTCTGAAATTACGGCGCGTCATTGCATTTACATGCGATGTAGACATTTATAATGAGGATGCAATCGGAACTGAAGAAAAAGAAAAAAAAAGGGAATGAAATGACTTTGGTATTTAAACATTTTAAATAAATATTGAATCGTGACTACGTGTGAATGCATCACAGTACTCATTATATTCGTTTCGAAAAGGTAATTGTATTTTCTTTTCCTTTTGTTGGGGGCAAAAATGGATTTCTGCTTCAAAGATGGCAAAATCGATTTGAAATTAGCAATGATTATGAACATAAGTGAAGCAGAAAAATTGAAATAGAGAAAGTGATGTGTGATGTGTAATATGATTTCGCAATATATAGGTTGGTTATTCCTGCTGGGACATAATACGAATTGTATATAATGCACATACTCCTGATAAATATTCTAAAGTCGTGGGAAATGCAATAAAAGAAACAATAAAGTAGGCTTTAACTATCATTTCTATGCTTTGTACAAAGAAGTTCATAGCAAGATACGTACGTTGCAATTGTATTTTCTACATGCTTTTATACTAGAGAGTTAAATTAAACAAGTAATATAGACTTTGAAATAATTTTAAAAAGAAATACCGATAACCTGTATATCAGTATGTTAGACGTGCCCTTTTACCGTGTTAGGATAGTGGCGGCGATCTTGTGTATCAAATATTTTAATTCAGAAACGCATTCTTGTCATCACACACTCAATTTATACAATAAAAAAATTGTAAAAAACAATATGAGCTGGTGTTAATTGGGGCTGTTTCCATCGTCTCTTGGATTTTGTAAATCCTACGTTTCGGCAGTGGTTCTACTGCCGTCATTAGGCTAGCCCTGATAAGAGCTTGCCAATTCCATGGTTGGCCTATATTTATGTCGAAGGTCGAAGGTCGGAACTTCTCAGCTAGGGTGGGAAACCTAGGGTCCTATGGTCCTGGGGGTTGGATGATAGTCTTTGTAACGAAAAATAGATTAAATGAATAATTTCATCTCATTAGGTGAAGAACAAAGCGGTCGTCAGGGCACTAGCCGTTAGCTGTTTCTATGAAACCAGCTAGACGTCTGACTCGAGCGAGAGGAGGTGGACGATCCTGAGAGACGACGACCGCTTGAACACAGGGGTTTTCGCTGTCTTGGGCTCGCGCCCAGGCAGCGGACACACTGTAAAAAAATTTCTAGTAAAATTACATGTAAAATCGTTGGTAACAAAGTTGCCTACGATATTACAGGTAAATTTACTTCATCCAGTAAAATTTCTATCTACCAGTAAATTTCATACGCTGATGTATTTCTGTAAAATTCATATGTAATATTTATATAAATTGTATATTTACCGAACAGTCAAGTAATTTTGGCATGTAATTTTATAAGGAAGGCAGGTAAAAATACTAAGAAGGTGAATATTACAGGTGTAAATATACATTGAACAGAAAATTCCCTTGCATGTGTGATTCTGATTACAACCTTATTACTTTTTACAGCATACTGTAACTCGAATTAAATTCCTCTTTAGAGTGCCGATGATTCCAATATAAATTTGGTAACATGAGGAATATACATTGTATAATTTTACTTAGACATCACCATTAATATTCCGTAATGTTATCAAATACACATATGGATATCACAGGCTACTATAAATAGTAATTTAATTAAAGGCAAAGTATGCTTACTATAGGATTATAAAACATAATAAGTACCAAAACAATAAAATTCTTAGTTATTAGACAATTTTGTTGCAGCTTCAGAACTTGCAAAACGTCAATGTTGTTGAGTTATAGGAATAAAACTAATAAGCAAATACATATTTTATTAATCTTCAGTAGAATAAAAAATATAAATTTCCTTTATCTGACATTTAATGGCTATTTCCGAACCAAATGCTATCAAATTCATTGAATTTTGCTCTGAAACAAAAAAAGAGAAACAAATGTTACTTCCATTACATTATTATATATCAGTAAATAGATCAAATGAAATTAATGTAAATAGGTACCTACAGCTTATGCACGAATAAATATTCCACTACAAGAAGGAAAAGATAAATATAATTTTTACTTATCGCAACACCCAATTGATGAATAATCACTAAAAACGACTACTGAATTATTACAGCCAAGTTATCTTTAAAAAGTCTCTTATACATTATACAAAAACGAATACAAATTGCATCATAGGTTCTCACAGTTCTCTACACCGGGATCAAGATCCTGAGATGCAATTACTGTAAATATAAATACATTATTTCTTTATAAAAGTAATGTTATTAAAGGTTTTGTTTCAAGTAAATAAGCTGTAACAATTTAGAATTCGTTTTAATTTTAACGGTGAATCGTGGATAATAGTGAAATTTTTAATCAATTTGTGTTTATATTCATGAAGCAATAAATAATTTATGAAAACATTAGGTTGTGTTTAATATTGGCGTCTGTTCCATTATGAATCAGAATACCCTTCAAAGTACTAACAATAAGTAAAATCGGTGAAATATTTAAAGAAAAAAAGAATTGCTGTATTATCCAACCGAAGAAAACGCTGAGAAATTAATAACACAGCACTTAGAATATGAAGAAAACAATTCGCAAGAATGGAAAACTGTGAAACCTAAAATGAATAAAACTCGTATGAGGAAATCTCAACCCGCTGTTACTGGTACTAAAGCTGGATGCAAAGTGAAAGCAATTGCGAGGAGTGCCTATATATTTGTCTCAAGAATGACGATAGACACACAAGTTGGTGATATTCTTAATATGTTGCTACCACTATTTCCAGAGACAGAATGTGAGGAAATTAGTTCCAAGTTCCCGGACAAATATAAATCTTTCAAAGTAACATTATATCTGGACAATTATGATGCAGCTATGAAACCTAAAGTATGGCCCAGGAATGCATATGTCACCCGGTTTTTTCACAGACGACCTCTAATTCAAATGAACAACTAGAGGATATTAGCAACCCTACCATACACATGGAAAATACAATTTCTATTTACCATCAAAATGTTCAATGTCTAAGTAACAAAATTAATCAATTTGAAGTATTTTTTAATAGAAATTTCGTTGACATTTTTTGTGTCACAAAGCATTGGTGCCGAGCTGACAATATGGACCTGTTGAGAATTGATGGGTATCATGTAGTCAAATACTATGGCCGAAAGGCATATATACATGGGGGAGTGGCATTATTTGCAAGAAATGGTTTGGAGGGTAATAGCATTGATGCAATCGCAAATTTATCGGTAGATTTGCATTTTGAATGTGTAGCTGCGAAGTTCAACATTTTAAATAATAAAATAATAGTTATCGTCATGTATAGGAGTGGTGACGGTGATCTGGATCTTTTTCTGGATAGGTTTTCTGTTGCTCTCGGTATTGCTACATCCTTTGTAAACTACAAGGTATGTGTCTGTGGCGACTTCAATATTAACTTTTTAGTTCCTTCTGGTGATCTGAAGAAACTCAAGGATTTATTAAATTCATTCTGTGTAAGGACAATTATAAATGAGCCTACACGTGGAGACAACTGTCTGGATAATATCTGCGTAAGTGAGGCATTTAACCAATTCGAATCTACTGTTATCCATAACGGTCTTTCTGACCATTCTGGCCAAAAATTACTTGTTCCTTTAGAGACTGTGACGGATTTCAGTCAAAAGTCAAAATGTAGAGAGCTGAACAAGGTAAATAATATTTCAATATTTAGGGAACTCATGGAGCACCAGAGTTGGCATGATGTGTACTATGAAACGGATGTAAATCGACAGTATTCTAAGTTTATAAATATTATTCAATATAATTTTAATTTAGCATTTCCACTAAAGACAAAGAGAATAAATTAATGTACACCTAGGAAAGATTGGATAACAGATGGTATTAGAGTCTCGTCACAAAAACTAAAAGATTTATATTTGTTAACATTAACTGGCAATGAGGAAAATAGGGTCTACTACAGGCGGTATAAGAAAATATATACCTCGGTTATTAAGAAAGCAAAAGAAATGTACAACAATAACTTAATGTTAAATTCAAGTAATAAAAACAAAACAGCTTGGGAGATAATAAAGGGTAAAACCTTGATTAATAATGGTAAAGAAATTAAAATAATAGTAAATAATGAAAAAAATTCAGACTCTGGGGTAGTCTCGGAGTATTTCAATGATTACTTTGTAAATACCGCCTGTGGTATGTCCCGAAATCAGTCTAACGATTGTAAATTGGGATTTTCAATGAATGACTTAACGTTGTTCTTTGATCCAATTTCTGAGTCTGAAGTACACAGAGCACTTGTTCAGCTAAAATCAAGTTTCTCAACAGGTTATGATGAAATCCCCTCTATAATTATCAAGAAATGTATAAGCTATATTATTATGCCACTTACCACCATTATAAATAATTCGTTAAGCTCTGGTGTATTTCCAGACGACTTGAAGCTTGCTAAAATAATACCTATATATACGAAAGGCGATGTAAACCTTATGCAGAATTACAGACCCATCTCGTTGCTACCTACATTTTCCAAGGTTATTGAGAGGATAGTTGCTGATAAGTTGTTATCATTCTTAAACAGATGTAACATATTGAATGAGAAGCAGTATGGCTTTAGGAAGGGGCGCTCAACAATGCATGCAATAGTCGAACTATTAAACAACATTTATAATAGCGTTGATGTAGGAAATGAGTGTTTGGCTATATTTCTAGATCTGAGCAAAGCATTTGATCATGTTAACCACGAGCGGCTCTTGGAAAAGCTATATAGGTATGGTGTAAGAGGAATACCCTTACAGTGGTTTAAAAGTTACTTACAAGGCCGAGTACAATATGTACAGCTTGGTGGATGTCGATCTCGGCAACAGTCGATTGTTTCGGGTGTACTCAGGGATCCGTCCTTGGCCCACTTTTATACATAATATATGTGAATGACGTTCCTACAGACAGGGCTTTGCTGTTTGCAGATGACACAACGGTGTTTGTGGCCTGCGATAAGACTGATGATGTGGCCGCATTGGCGACTGAAGAATTGCGGAGATTGGAGTCGTATTTCAATGAAAATGATTTATACCTAAATTCATGCAAAACGACATTTGTTAACTTTTATGCGTCAAATCGAGAAAGAAAATACAGTTACCTAGTTAAAACAAGTGAAAGTAGTATTACGCAAGATGACCAAGCAAAATTTTTAGGTGTAACTATTGATTCGAGATGTAACTGGGAGAGTCATATTGACGATCTGTGCAAGAGATTGGGATCGGTTTGCTTTGCGTTGAAACAATTAAGATATTCTGTCAATATTGATATTTTAAAAAAATACTACTATGCAAGTTTTCACTCCCTGATATCGTACGCCACAGTTGCATGGGGCTCCTCAAATGAGAGCTTGAGGGTCTTTAGAATGCAAAAAAGAGCAATACGAAACATGGTGGGTATAAGTACGAGAACGTCATGTTGAGACTACGTCATTCAGTTAAATATTATGTCAGTACCGTGTATTTTTATCTACCAACTATTAACGTACGCCAAACAAAACTTACATCGATATGCAAAAGTTGGGGATCGCCATGAATATGCAACGAGACGGGGTGATGTTTTGGAGGTGCCCAGACATAGATTGTCTTTTTATAAGAGGAGTCCACTGTACTTGTCGATAACTTCATTTAATAAACTTCCCATAAGTATCAAGAGTCTGCCGATAGCGAAATTTAAAATAGAGATAAAAAAATTGTTGATTGCTAAATGCTATTACTCTTTTAGTGACTTTGTGAGCGATAGGCATATCTCAGATCGGTACGTCTGAACTGTGTTTGTTGCAGTCGTAATGTACTTATGTCCTTTTACGGTTAATCTACTCTTGTTTGTTTTTATCTGTTTTGTGACTTTATTATTATTCATAAAATTTGACTTGTTCCATACCATTTATATGGTCACAGGAATTAATAAATAATAACCACATGTGAAAATATATTAAAAGGAGTATTTTTATAAAAGCATCTTACCTAATTCTTTTACAATGCTTGAGGGAACACACAAACAGGAATGATCACCCCAACTTGCGATTGTTTATGCGTCATCACAATTTACATCGCCACGTGATATGATCGAGCCAATAGTCACTTGAACAACTGACTAGAATTACCTACGCGCACTGGCAAATAACCCAATAACCAATCACATTGCGGCGTATGAATTTTGTGCATTTGAAGGTAATTTTACCCAAATATTCCAGTAAAATAATTTTCAAAGAATATTGTGCATACATATATACCTTTACTGACGAAATCCTACCTATAGTGTTTTATATATAAACGAATATGTATGCGCAGACTTTTGTTGGATGAATAGGTATATACATATAATATGTAGAGATGATATTACATTACAGTACTTTAGTACCTACCCTCTTGAAGACTAAAAATAACATAAAAATGTAGTAGTCAAATTTGAATTTTTAAATTTCCCCCCCGGGGAATTCGCGCTTTTGTTTATGTACAACGTATACCTTCATACGTACATGCGGTTATAGGAGTAGTTGTGGCGGCTATGTTTTATGAATATTGGCATTATGTATGTTTTATTGGTGAAATAAATTAAGAATCGTTTGAGCAGTGCACAATTTACTGAACTCCCCACCTAAACGACAACAAAAATAATGTTTGTCTCTTTAATAAGATTTCTTTTGAGGATATTTTTATATTTCGTTTTTCTTTTTCTGTAAAATTAATAAATTTTGGTAAAATTACATTTAATGTGCAATAATTACCTGAAAAATTTGTCACTTTTACATTATTAAGTAAGTTTTAGTAGCAATCGCAAAATATTACATGTTTTACGGTATGTACGGTATTTTTTCTTTTCATTTTTATTACATCTTAAAAGTACATGAAATAACTATCAATTTTACCGAAACTTCTCTTTCCATCTCAAATATCCTGAAGAAAACAGGTAAAACAAGGTTTACATGATTTATCGTAGTAAATTCACAACGTTATTTCATGTAATATTTCCGATTTACTATAGTAAAATTACTGTAATTTTTTGCAGTGCAGAGTCTGCTTCAGAAAATCACGAAGGAGTGGAATTTGCAGAGCGCAATGGCTCTCAAGATTAGCCTGAGTGTCCTGGTTTGAAGTGCCTCGAGGGACTTTAAGTTTGTCGGTGACATCGACGCCCACGCAAAAGTACCATACACCAGGACCGGCCTTAGTATTGATTTGTAAATCGATAACTTGTTGGCTAGATGGAGGGGACTTCCCTGACCTAACATGGGAAGCAGAGAGTTGCGGACAGCAAGAACGCGAGTTCTGAGCTCGTTACGTTGCTTCGTCCAGACGAGACGTCTGTCGAAGTAGACTCCTATATTTATATGTAATATATTGAAATATGAAACCAGGTGTGAAGCGTGAAGAGAGTAAAGACGTGTGTTATTTGCTCCGCAATAAATATCCGAATGCGGGGTTTTGCGAGCTAAAATAAATCAAAGTTATATTAGAGTTGAAGAAAGATAGTGTTAACGAAGAGGTCGGATGAAGGAATTAAGAGGAAACTCTCATTAATTAAGCGCAAAATTAAAAATATAAGTGTGCCATCTACCACTGGAAGAGTGAGAGAAACAGATATATATCTCGAGTCCGGCGGGCCACGATATAAAACCACAGCGCGGCAAAAACTATACCAGCAAAACTTACTGGGTAAGGTAATAGCCAAATAAAATGTAAACATCTCCGATAAATATACTGGGGAAATAAATAATATTATTCTATTAGTAACGATATAGTACTGATAATAATACAAACAAAACAAAAACATAAATAAGTGAACAGGAGCACTGAGAGGAATTGAGCTTCCGAGAAGTCGATTCGGGCAACGTTTCTATCGCGGTGCTTCTGATAGCGATGACTATACCTCCAGACGACAATAAAAGGAAAAGACAAGGAATTGAGCAAAACTTGTTTGCGAAAAGTAGGAAAATTAACAGGACTCCAGAGAAAACTGAATCAATTGGAGAAGGAAAGGAAGACCCGGGGGAACTAAAACAAATGATGATGGAAATATTGAAGAATAATAGAATTAAGGCGCACGAAATGCAGGAAATGAAAACAATGCTGAGCGACCTGGTAACGGAGACTAAAGAAATCAGAAGAGAAAACACCGAATATAGAGAGCAAGTTAAAGAATTGACCAGGGACAACGAATCCCTAAAAGGAGAAGTGAAGGTATCAAGTGGACATGGAATCGAAAAACAAACCACATAGAAAGAGAAATAGAATAGAGCCAGGGAATGAGACTGGGGCAAAAAAGTAATCGGGAAGGGAACAAAGGATGGAAAGAGGAGACACATGGCAATGGAATACGATTTGAATATGGAAGTAAGAAACAATGCTAATAAACCGAGAAGACGTGAGAAGGGATGGACAGTAGCTACGTGGAACATAAGAGGATTGAGTGGAAAAGAGGAAGAACTTGCACAGGAGTTCGAAAAAGCAAATATAGATATTTTGGCAATAACAGAAACAAAAAACAAAGGAAAACATGTTAAGGAAATAAATAACGGACATACGCTGTTGCTGAGTGGTGTACAGGTTAATGAAAGAGCAAAGTGTGGTGTAGGATGTATTATCCATAAAAACATAATAAATTTTGTCAAAAGTATAAGTATCATAGTCTTGTATGGATCAAACGAGGATGAAAAAGTGGACGCTGAGGACCACTTCTGGGGGGTGGCTATGGATGTGGTGGATAACAGCAAGGGTAAAATAGTAGTACTGGGAGATTTAAACGAAAAAGTTGAACTTAGGGATGCAACTACAAGAGACGTAATAGGAGTACAAGGAGAGAAAACCTGAAATCGCAACGGAGTTCGAATTATTGATTTTTGTATACAAACTAATCTACTAGCCATGAACACATTTTACAAACACAAAGACATACACAAATTTACTAGAGAAGTTGTGAGTAGGAACGAAAGATCGATAATCGACTATGTCCTGATTAGCAGAAATAACAGGCAAGACATAATAGACGTCTGAGTAAAAAGAGGACCGGAAATTTATAGCGACCACTACATGGTAACAGCGAAAACAAAGCTAGGAACAAAATTCAAGAAAGAATAAAATAAAAGTGTAGGTGAAGAAACAAATAGTCAGAGCAAATCTAGGGGTGTATAAACTTGCTAACAACGAAATAGCTAGAAGATTCAGTAGTAACATTGAAAAGGATATAGAAACAAATAAAATAATAGGCACATTGAATCTTGAAAAAATGTGGCAAACTTTCAAGATTATTCTCTCTTCATGCGGAATACTAAGGATAAGTAAGAAAAGGAAACAAAGGTGATGGTGGAATGAAAAAATCAAAGAAGAAGTAAAAATAAAAAAACAAAAGTGGAACTATTATTTGAAAAACAGAAACAATGAAACATATACAAAATATAAAGAACAAAGGAATAAGGTAAAAGATTTGGTTATGAAAGGCAAGGAGAAGACGTGGGAGGAATTTGGAGAAAAACTGGAAGAAGACTACCATGTAAACCAAAAATTATTCTATAAAACATTGAAAAATCTTAGAAGCGAGACAGCCCACCAACATGTCAAACAATTAAAAAATGTGGATGGAATACACTACAAACGAAAATGAAATAATGGGAAGGTGGAGAGAGCACTTTGCAAACCTACTGGGCACAACAGAAGTACACGGAGAAGATACTGAAATGGTAGACATAGAACCAAACGATGAAGAAGACATAAAGATAGAGGAAGTACAAGACGCAATACGAAGGTTAAAGAAAGGAAAGGCAGCAGGTCATGACGGGATAACCGGAGAGATGCTGAGGAACATGGGACAGAAAGGAATACAGACATTAACACAAATATGCAACAAGGCATGGCTAACAGGCAAATATCGAGTGACTGGGAGGTTGGTATTATTCTGCCTATTTTCAAGAAAGGTGGTAAAATAGCTTGCGAGAACTACAGAGGTATCACGCTCTTAATGGTGAATGAAATAGACGAACAGCTAGAGCAAACGCAGAGTGGTTTTCGAAAAGGCAGAAGCATACATGACCATATATTCACTCTGAAACAATTCATGGAAAAAATAAAAGGCACAAACGCAAAAATTTACCAGACATTCGTTGATCTTGAGAAAGCCTTTGATAGAATTCCAAGAAAAGCAGTGGCAGCTAGTTTACAACTGAGGAAAGTGCCAAATACATTAATAAGAGCAATACTGAGTCTCTATAAAAACAACAGCCCCTATGTAAGAACCGATAACCTAGAGTCAGACGAATTTATAGTAAAAGAGGGTTTAAGACAGGGAGGCGTACTAAGTCCGATTTTATTTAATATAATCATGGACGATGTAATGAAGGACATCAAAAGTGTATGCAGGACACAGGAATCTCGAACCAGTAAGGCTGACAGAGTGTGCGTTCGCTGATGACTTAATAATATTTGCAAAAAATGAGAATGAATTAATGCACAACCTCAAAATCTGGAAAGAAAAGCTCCAAGGAAAATGCTTTAAGATCAATATAGGGAAAACAAAAGTGATGGTTTAAGGAAGGAATCAAACGGCAACCAATATCATTATACATGGCCAAAATATAGAACAGGTAGACAGCTTTAAATATCTGGGGATTCATATTAACAACAAAGGAACACAAGCTTACTAGATAAACAAGAGAATCGAAGACGCAACACGATTGTACCACGCCATGAAGAATAAGTTCATCGGGAGAAAGAAAGTATCTGTAAAAACGAAAGTTACTGTATATACGACCGTTTTTGTGCCAGTACTCATATTCGGCGCAGAAAGCTGGGTACTAACGAAAAATCAAAAGAGTAGAATCCAAGCGACCGAAATGAAATTCTTGAGAAGAATCCTAGGTGTCACCAGAAAAGACAAAATTAGAAACAGTGACATACGACAAAGGCTTGGCGTGCAACCGATAAGTAATCGAATTGAAAATTGCCAATTGAGATGGTTCGGACACCTCATAAGAATGAGTAGCGACAGACCTGTAAAGCAAATCTGGGAGGCAAGACGTCAAGAAAAGAGAACAAGAGGAAGACCGGCTATGACCTGGGAGGAAAGTATCGACAAGATACTAAGTGATAGAGGACTAGACAGAGAACGAGTAAAAATCCTAGCCAGAGAGAAAAAGAAATGGGCAGGTTTCGTATATGGGGACAGCAATAAATAGAAGATGAATGCTCTACACCTTCGAGTAGACAGGGCTATGGATTATATATATATATATATATTGCTACGAAACTTGTAGATATTTTATTTTAATTTATTAAATTGATTTTATATTAATTCAACACTGTTTTATTAACATTCAGACATGCAGCGTCCGCTGTTAAATTTACTACACAGATAAGCTATGCCTCAATAAGTAGATGCCTCTATAGCACACAAGTGAATGAAATCAACCCCTCTACCTGTTTTTGAGTATACTGCATACCAATCGTAAGATATACTATGTTATCTTCAGTAACACTTGGGACGTGGAGGACTGTAGTTCTCCAAACAAAGAAGTATAATATAGCTTAATTGATGTGTTATAAACTTTGTCTCTTTTCTAAAAGTTATTCATTTGTGATGTTATTATATTATGGTGAAAAATAAAACATTTTGTAATATAATTTTGTTTATTTCGAGTTAATAAAAAGTGATGAACAATTAAGATGAATATTCGCTCTCTCAGGGTAAGTAAGTAAGTTCAAATACTATTTAAATTGTACAAAAATAAGATTCCTTGAATCTTAATCCAAACTAAACTCAAATATATCTTGTTTAAATATCAAAATTGAATTCAAATCTCCCGCTAAACTCCCGCCATACAATCGCGTATTGTCAAAACCCTTTCTACAACAGCATACGTTTGTTTACATCAAAACTCCCTAGAAATCACTGTTATGAAAACACTCTAACCTCAGAATTTATTTACGCTCTGAACGCCGGTTATAAGTTCGAAAGATGAATAATCGCTTACTTGAAGTACGATAAACTGCTTTCTTATATTCCAAATACTGATTCCAGTTCTGCAACAATCTTTTCAGCTCCAAATCTGCGTTATCGATGTCTCAGCTACTAAGACTCGAATCGAAGTCCCTCAATTGTGGCTCCAGGAATAGAAAATACGCCCCTCCAATTCTTCGAAATTAATGGATTACCATCATTTTTGCACAACACACACAACACTTCATTCTTGGCAAGTAAATCTTAAGTTAAATGACTCTTATAAAGATTTTAATTTTGAAATTTCTAGATGTTTTCGAAAATACAACCAACTCAGGAAAATATCGAAAAAGAAGTCCTCACAATTGTTTTAAACAACATTCATATCTCCTAGGCATTAAGGATCCCAGCAACGATGAAAGAAAATCGTTTCCAACGATACGAAACCTTAAATCAACCCACGTTCGTACGATCAGCGAAGGAACTTTATACCTAAAAATCCATGGAAACGTGCCCTTTTAAAATTATATACGATATAGTGAGTGTTTTATTTGAATTTTTACAATTTGTTTACAAAGTAGTTAAATACATAAATTAAAAATACAATTATCTAAGTACATAATTCGATAACAAACGTATGATGCTGTATGTTGTTTAGGTTAGGTATTTAATATCATAGCAATATATATATTTAGACAAGGAGTCTTTGCCGTTGGGGTAAATGAGTATATGGGTGATTTCTTGGGTAGCGGCATTAACTAGAAAAATTACTCTATTGTTTCTTTATTTTTATTGCCAATATTTCGCATCTAGCTTGATGCTTCATCAGGGCTCAAAATTTGAAAACAGATGTGAAAAAAATCTCCACCTTAAGAATCCACGCTTTTAATTAAAAAATTTTGGAAAATTTGTAAAAATGTCGTTAAATTTGTAAAATAAAATTTTAAATTTAAAATGTCGAAAAGTTAAAATTATTGAATAGATACACATTAAAAAAGTTGTCACATTACAAAAACGGAGAAGGACAAAATTCACATATGCACGGAACAAACAACAACAGTTAAGTTAAGACTTAACTGTTGTTGTTCTGTTTCATTGTTTCACCAATGCATGAATTCCCACATTCACATGAAATGCTGTACACACAGTTTTCGGTTCGTTGGTTTATGTTGCCCGGTTTCATTCTAGTTAAGTATGACCTTGTTGTATTGGAAGTTCGTATTGCCGTTATGATGTCGTATTGATTGCCTATCCGTCTGATATTTTTTTGATAAGCCTTTTATGTATGGAATTGTTGCGGTGATCTTTGACTTCGGTGTGGTGGCTTTGGTCGCGTTTGTTCGCAGATTTCTTGCTTTATACAACATATCTTCCGCGTAATAGTTTGAATTTCTTTATTTGCATCTGCTGTGCACGTTATGAGTTAAAAATATTCTAGAATATATATTGCTGGATACATAGTGTTTTGTTAGTTTTAGAGATATGTTTCAGTATTGTATAAAAATGAAATGGGCCGAGCTTAAATCAAATTGATGACTAATTCTTGTCGGTACGATTTTAATTTTTTTAGGAATACCTGCTAGGGTATTTATTGGCACTTTTTGGAATGTGTTGAAACTAGCAGCATCAAATTTAAGATTATGGAAATCGTTATATTATATACTTATAGGGTCTATTTTTTCTCCCACTTGATAACGTCTCTCACCCTTTTGCTCCAAGTACAAATTATAAACAATAAGCTAACGATTACTTGTTTCGTTAATTGTATTACTTATATTATTCTATATTTGGTACTTTGATTTCCTTTATATTATTATTTACAATAATTTTTCTGTTTAATGATGGTATGGTGTTAACTACCTACGCCAGATTGTTCAGTCGTTTATATTTAGCAATGTTTTCCTTGCCTGTATACCGAGTGTCCCAAAAGTCTCGAGATATACATATCGAATCAAAAACAAAAAAACACTTCTTTAGTCATTTTAAAAAATCTATCTAAGAACACTAAACACGATCCTTCACCTCCATCCCAAGGGGTGGGACGGGCGGTGAGTGTGAAATCTTAACTGGAAACCCTTACGATTTTCAAATCAAAATTCGAAAGTTTTGCCTGAAATATTTTTTTCGATTCGGACAGAAATTCCCAAGAAATAACTTTTTTAAATTTTGGGGTATTTGTTTTAAATCATTTACGGTCTGCCTCTTGAAGCGCACACACCTTATTTCGTTATTTTTTACAGTCGTTATTATGTAATAGTCGTTACAATTTACCAAAATGGCAACACTTACTGAACGAGAAACAATATCTCTTTAAATATTGTTTGGTTGTGGTGAGAGAAAAAGGAATATGAAAAAACTTTGGAGCTGGGATGGTTGGAATCTGAAAGTCAACGATAGAGAGAACTGTTACCAGGTTTCAAGATACAGGCAGCGTCAAAGATCTACCGAGATTAGGAAGTCCAAATACAGCCACAAATGAAGAGCAATCGTTGGATGTTTTATTATCAATCACAGAAGATTCTCACAGTACCCTTCGGAGGTCTGCTGAATTTAATGAAACAAGTAAATCGTCCATTCATAGAACACTGAAGATGAATAAATTACACCCTTACAAAGTGCAACTTCTTTATGAGAAAATGACCTGATCGAGGTTTAGAATTTTATGAATATATGATGAACAGAATAGATTAAGATCCTGACCTACCTTTTAACATTCAACTGCTTTCGCAGACGAAGCATCACTCTAAAAATGAACAAAATGTCTGATAGGGCCATTCTTCATAAGTGAATATCTCAAAAAGGTATGCAGACATGCTTCGAGATGAATTAGCTCCAACAATAACAGAAATTGCTGGCGATAACTTGAAACATATTTGGTGTCCCCAAGATGGTGCTGGACCACATTTTTTTTGCCCGGAAAATGCTTTATGCACACCAGACCTGGATCAATGGCCTATTACCCACTAAAAACCCTTCTATCACTCCCAGTAAATAAACTCTGCCGGAACCGCCTAGGCATCTGCATCAGTCAGCGTCAGTGGGTGTCTAAGCCTAATCTCATTATATGGGCCTATTCCTTTGTCTATCGAACTCCTCAGATTCTTTCCTGCTCATGATGTTGCCTATGTGGCCATGAATCAATCGCCACTTTTTCGTGGACGAAATCATACACGGGACTAAGTTGTCCGGGGTCAGTGTGCCAAGTTTCGCCTGCTCCATCCGTCTCAGATCGCCCCATCGCAGACACTCGGAGATGGTGTGCTCGGCGGTATGGATTTTTCCGCAGTATATGCATGTATCCGCATTGTCCTTACCAAAGCGCTTCGCGTAGGATCTGAATGCGCCGTGAACCGTGAGGGCTTGCGTCAAGTAATACCCACCTTCCCGATGCTTGCATTCGGTTCAGCTTTTAATATCACTAATCAGCCGTTTAGTCCATTGCGCCTTAACTTTCTCTTTGTTCCAGCGTTCCTGTCAGACCTTGTAGGACAACTCCCTGGTTTCAAAGCGCTGAGCTTTCGCATCGCCTATAACGAATGACATGGCATTCCTTTCATGTACTAACAGATCTATTGGGACAATGCCAGTTATAACCTGCAATGCAACCGCCGACACAGTCCTATAAGCCGACTGTGCTTTCAATAATAAATTTTTATGCTTTTCAATTTTTATAGCATCATCGGTGTTTCCCCATCATTGGATAGGACCACGACGTGAGATTGAGTGGCCTACCAGACCATTAGATTTGACTCCTCTTGATTTTTTTGTGTGGTCATCTAAAAAATCGGGTATACAAAACTAAACCTGAGAATTTAGGAGAAGTGCGTCAAAGAATAATAGACGAAGCTGAAAATATTGCTACAGAATACTACAATAATGCGATTAACTCTTTCTATCACTGGCTAGCTTACTGTCAATGAAGAAACAGTGAACAGTTCGAGCATTTATTATAATACATAAATTTACTATCTATAGTGTCCCCCGTGATTGGTGTGATGTATTTTGATATTAAATAATAACAGAAAATGTTCGTATTCCAATCCTTTTATTTTTAAGTATCTTTTATGTGCTACATGTTTCGGTCAAGTAGACCATCTTCAGGCAATAAAATTGTCAAAGGTATGTTATGTATAAAGAATGATGTGTCAAATTTTTAGGTGCATCAAGAGAGTAAATTTTATATATACTATTTATCTTAAATTTTCAACTACTTTTAAAATTATTGACGATAGCTAAACACATTAAAACGTGAAAATATAAATTTTAATTTAAAAATATCTCGGAGTATCACAAACACTACGGAGGGAAAACACAACTGAATGGCCCGAATGCCAGCCAAGGAACAGTTCCTTGGCTGGCATTCGGGCCATTCAGGTAGGTGTTCTCACGTGCGACTCATAACATTTCTCTATACAGACATGCTAACTGAACTTAAATATCTGTGCTCGTTTTGCTTGGCCCAGCATGTTGTCGCAGATGAATTGTGATTTCTAACCAAAGGAAAAGAAGGTTCATCCGTAAAGAGAATATTGTTTACCAAATTAGCGTCTCGGTTAATTAAGGCACTTAACTTTTCACAAAATACAATGGGCTTAAATGTGTCACCGTGAAATAAATATATTACATACTAAAATAGACGTATTATTAGGAATTCTGCGCGCTGGAAATAATGTTTTTAAATTTTCGACCGAAGCGGTATTGTCGATTTTATTTTTTAATTTAAAAATTGTTACTTTATTCGGAATAGATCTGTTGGAGGATTTAGCTGCAAACATGTCTCATACCCTTTGAAAAGAAGAGCCAGCGTGATACCACCGCATCATCTCAGCTCTCTACTCCACAGAATAACGCGACATTGTATGCAAAAATATTTATTTAAAACTTAGACAACCACCTCACTTCAACTGACTAATAATGTGCTAATAAGGGATTCTGCTAAAAGGGTGATCTGGACCTGGCTGGACAACACAAGTACAAACAAATGGAGGACGACAGAAGGTCAACTCCAAGCTAAAGCGCTAATAGGGGATGGGGATGCCAAGTTCTCTGATAACCTACTTAGACGCAGCAAGAAAGAAGTTAAAACCATTACTGGGTTGGTAACTGGACACTGTCCCCTGAGGAAGCATCTTTGCAACACAGGCCGAGTAAGCGAACCGTGGTGCAGAAGATGTGAGCTACAGGAGGAAACGAGTTTACATGTAATCTGCACATGTGAGGAGTTGAAAACACTCCGGCAGGAACATTTCGGGAAGGCTCTATTGGAGCCCTCGAAGGTTCTCAAGTTCCCACTGGGCAAGATACTGGGCTTTATAGAGAACACCAAGCTGCTCGAGTGGAAGTAAGAGATTTAATAGGGATGGTACAATGAGCACCCAGCTCAAGTGCCTGCACTAAAGGTGTCCCCCTAACATTATGAATGAATGAATGAATGAATGAATGAATGTGCTAATAATATTCATCAGTCTACACGTGTTACTTGGCTATAAACTTGAACTGACTTATATCGCTCGGTAAAACAATGGTTTATAGAAAATACGTTAGAAGTAAATGAACACAAAACGTGTTGCATACTATTTTAGACCAATGAAAGTGCAAACACACCTATTAATATTTTTCTAGACAGCACTAACATAAAATTAACTAAATATTGTCATTTTCTGGGGGTCAGTATAAACGATACACTTAGATGGACCAAGCACGTAGAACAAGAGCGTAGTAATTATGTAACCTTAAAGGCAGTATACCATTTATACTGTGTTTCAATAATCCGTTACGATATTCTGCTCTGGCGCTGTTCCCCAAAAGCTGAGCGTGTATTTGTTTTACAAAAACGGGCGGTGCGAGCACTACTGTGCCTGAGTTTTAACTGTTTTCAAATCTTTCGGCTTTTTAACATCGTATGGTATTTACATACATGAATGTCTTTTATTTAACTTTAAAAACAAAACTTCATGTAGAGATAATGAAGAAATGCATAGCCATACACCTAGACATAAAATAAATTACAATGTTCCAAGACACCGTTTAACTAAAATCACCAAAGGTATACTTTATAATAGTATTCGCTTTTTTAACAAATTACCATTAGATATAAAATTAGAAAATAACTTTGTTAGGTTTAAACGAATGACACTGTGTATGCAGTTTACTAAGTGTAGGTATTTTTCCGATACTACTGAAGTTTATAAGTAGGAAAATCCATACCTATGAAAATAGTTTGCCAAGATCATTTCTTTATAACATATAGAATTTCTTTCACAAGTTTTCCGTTAATGTTACACTTCCTATATTACAAATTCCGTTTGTCCTAAATGTGAAAATATTTGTAAATCCATCACTTACTTTCCTATTTGCAAATACCAGTACTACGGAAATGCTGATAGAAAAGACCTTTCCACGAGTAAAATCGAGTAAGTATCTGATTTCAACCAAGGATTGGATTAACATAGACACTGCAATACCATTATAAATATATATTACAGGTAGTTTAACAAATACAAAAAACAATGCTGATAATAATAATAATAATAACAATAATACATTTAGATGGTACTCAACTGTTTCATTAAACTTATAACTTTCTTTTTCGAGTGTGAAAAACGGCTGCTTTTGGTGCCGGCATCAGAATGCGTCTTCATGATGTAGCGTTGGAGGAACCCCAACAAACAACTGATCTTCTTTCATTATTGATATACTTACAAGATCGTAAGCATTGATGAAAAATGAATGCCTAGATATCAATTAGTATCTTAGTGTGCAATGCGTAATGTGTGTAAAATATAGGTTTCAAAATTACCTATTTGAAGAGAGTATAAAAAATAAAGTATGAAAAAGGTTAACTGTATTATATATATTGTGCATTCGAAAATTGGTAGGAGAAATCATTAATGTTATACTAAGCGTATAATAGTTATGTGCTTGTTTAGTTGTTATACCTAAACGCTTTCTTGACCATAAAAACAAATGCATAGATAGATATAAATATTCTAAGTATAAATAGACAAGTTGAATAATACTTTCATAACCTCTACCTCAGCGTAGCAATATGACTGCAATAAACAATATCTATAGCCATTTACTTTAACATTACGGTAATAGACAAACTACCAATATATTTTATATACCCTGTCGAGGCATATTAATGTGTTTTTTTGGAACACAATTAGGTATATTGTGTGTTTGTGTGTGCACAAACCTATGTTTCAACGTTTGTAAATTATGAAAATGCAGCTGTAGGTCACCCTCAGTAGTAAGAATGCATTATTTAACTACTAGACTTACTTTAAATTAGTCACTTACCTAAATATGCCTACAGATAAAAAAAAAACAACCCCTGCCATTTCCGTGCGTGCTATGTGCTATCTATCTACAAATTGAACCCATAAAATTGAACATGCGCGCATTGTAAGTATTTGGTTTCCTAAGTAAATTTCCTCACGAAGTAATTTTATAGGAATCCCTGCGAAAGCATATAAATTTTAGTAAAATTACGTTTTCACGTAGCACTTTTACCTAAAATTGAAAAATACTGGTCGATATGACGGAAATTTCCAAAAGTATAGGTAATTTTGTTAAAAACCATAAAATTACCCAATTTTTGGTGATTTTCCCCCAAATGTTACTGGAATGTTTAGCAGGAAAATTTTTTAGTGTGTACTTTACAACTATTTTAATATAACATATATAACACAGTTAATAACATAGAAATGATCGACATTACACACTAAGAGTAGATTTTTTTATAAATATACTAATAAACAAATGAACTGTTAACCAAGGACTCTTGTGTTCTTTATTATCAAATAACAAAAGACCAAAAATTTGGATTCTATTTAAGTGCATGTAAGTTTCAGGGTGAAATTCAAATATACACTCTAATATATTGCTCACGAATATCAAATTTATGTTTTCGGTAGTTCAATCTTGTACTTGACATTAATGCAATACCGTTTTACGTGAGACTGCATCATAATTGAAGTATGGTTGTATGTATACATGTGTATGTAAGTATTACACACAAGCGTTATATGAGTTAATGCTGTAAGCGGTACATCGTGTAAAATAAGTAACATTTATCCAATATAATGTTAAGAATATATCATCGTATGACCTTATCTATCTTTTATACACATACGCATTTTATGTAGCTCTGTATGGTATTAAAAACATTTTTTTTTAACTGAAAGAATATCGGTATTTTATAATTCATTTAAAGCAAAAAAATAAGCCCGATGATATTTAGTATTACCAGCGAAACCTGTTGTTTTACAACCGTCTTACATTTAATAATAGTTCTATTTGTAGGAAGATTATGTCACTGAAGTGTTTATGTGTTTCTTTTCATCTTTGTTTTTTGGACATTAATAAAAATTTTTTTACAAATATCCAGTGGCGACTCGTGAGTTATGAAAGAGGGTGGGCACAAAATAAAAACTTACCTATTTTTTGTACATAAAATCCATTCTCCTATTTTGCATACTGGAAAAGACGTCTATGACTTTGTTGTCAAAATCCGGGATAGACTGGATGAACTTCTTTTCTATTGATAGAACCGCCAATGCGTTCAGTCGACCTTTTGACATTGTGCTTCTCAGAAAAGTTTTAATGCGTTTGAGGGTGGAAAAACATCGTTCACATCCTGCTGTCGACATGGGGGTTATACAAATAATATCCAACAGTTTGTGCGTTTCCGTCAAAACCTTTTTTAGGTTGTTGTCTCTTATGAACACTAAAAGTGGCAAAACACCACCTACGTCACACATGTCATCGCGCTCATAAATTACTGAAAGTTCATTTTTATACTGTCCAACATAGGATAAGATTTCACAGTTTCATCAAAATGTTTTTGTGGAAATGAATGATGAAATAATTTTGCCGCACTTAAGTAATCCCTAAAATCAAATCGGTCGCTAAATTGGCTTAAAATAGTACATACTTCCTTTGGAATACTAGCTCTGTTATCTCTAGCTGTCGTTTTATGTATTTTTCTGGCAGGTTCTTCATTATTGCGTTCTTGATTGTCATTGTCAGTAGAATTTCTTAAATTTCTAAGGTGAATAATTTACTGTTGGAATTATTCAATCGCCTTTTGCAGTTGAGCACTGTCGATCCCGCGCAGTTGAGTCTAATTAAATGATATTTCAACATGTGGCATGATGAAATGAAATATTTTCAACCAGTAGAGAAATTTCGGGCAATTCAAATGTTTCGATAAACCACTTGCTTCACTAATAGTAACTGAATCCATCCCATCTTCGTAATTAACGTTGTCTAAAAATTCTTTGAAAGAATTCTGGTGTTCAAATAATGTGTTCACAGTTCGATTTCTGAAAATCCAGCGTATAGGAGTAACGCGTGGTAATCTGACTATTTCATCAAGAATTACCGTTTGTTTTGGCGACCGAGAAAAAAAAAATTTGAAAATGACTGCAACTTTGCAAAGAAGATTTTTATCGCACTGTGCCAATAATTAAATTAAATTTATGCACGTATCAGTGAATATAATGTGCATGTGGAAATGTTCTTTTGATAATAGCTTAGACAACATTTTGCTTACACTCATCACGGACGCCTCATCGTAACTTTTAGTGATTAGTTTATTGTTATAAGACCCAGAAGGAGATTTTTAAAATAGTTTGCAATTCATTCAGCAATGTTTCTGCTAATATATCAGCATTATGTCCACCCGGCTTGAAAAACGACCAAAAGCGTTCAAAATTTGTCCATTAAACACGTATCGAATAATAACAACCATTTGCTGATTATTAGAGGTGTCTGTAGTTTCATCGGCCACCAAGGCAATGAAATTTGCCGATTTAATTTCTGTTTATATTTCCTGCCTAAAAATTTGCAACATTGCATCTAACAACGCCTTTAAACAATTGTGAACCTTTCATATGTATTGCAAGCGCAGCGTCTAATTCAGCTGCAAAGTGGATTAAGCCTACATAAATACTTGGATTTTCCGACGTCAACATTTCATCATGGCCTCGTAACGCCAATTCAAAAGCTTATTTTCGTTGTACTTAATTTTATTTGGCAAATAAGCACTGTCTAACTGTTCACTTATGTCCACTTTGTCCAGAACTAACTAAAATGCACGCACGCATTCATGTGAGAAACGGAATTTTCGTGTTTCTTTGCCCTCTCTGCGATATGCTTTAAATCATTCAACCCTTGTTTATTCCACGCACTAACCTCTTTCTTAAAAAGTAAGCAGATAAAACAAAATAGTTTATTTGTTAGTGAACATCCGCACATCCACTCTTTTTTTTCATATATATTTTTATTGAATACTCTATTGTAAGTTCGAGATTTACTTGTGGAAGTATAGTTTATTCTTTTAATTTCATTAAAAGCATTAAAAGAACTGGGCATAGACTACAAGCTGCGAAAATTAGTGGCCATGACAATGAAGCAAACGAAAGTCAGCATAAAAACCCAAAAAGGAGAGACGGATAGTTTTGTGACTAATAAGGGAGTAAAACAAGGCGACGTTTTATGAGCAACATTATTCAATCTGGCCTTGGAATATGTCTTAAGGAAAATAAACAGAGGCAATCTTAGGACGGGATGGGGACAATTGGTAGCATATGCCGACGATCTGGTTATAATTGCAAAACAAAGAAGTATATTAGAAGAAATGTTGAAGGAAATGATGACAGAGGGAGAGAAGATAGGCTTGGCACTAAATCTAAACAAGACAAAAATAATGAAGCTAAGTAAAGACCGAGAAAATAGAAAACTTAAGATAGGGGAATACGAAATCGAACAAGTCCAAAGATTTAAATACTTAGGGGTCATGCTATCGAGCAGTGGAGATAGGAAAACCGAAATAGCAGAAAAAATTTTAACAGTTAATAGGGTTTTTAATGCAAATAAACAAATTGCTACAAAGCAAACTGCTCACAAGAAAAACAAAACTAAGCATCTACAACTCGATTATAAGACCAACGATGATGTATGGAGCAGAAACGATGATCCTTACAAAGAAAGACGAAGAGGACCTAAGAATTTTGGAAAGAAAAATAATGAGAACAATCATGGGACCGGTGAAACTAGCAAACAACGAATATAGGCAAAGAATGAACTACGAAATATCGCAAGAACTACAAGGAGAAGATATAGTAAAGAAAATAAAAGCACATAAAATGGCTGGGTCACGTATGGAGAGCTGGTGAGACGGCTACGACATATTTAATGTTACGGTGGGAACCAGGATACGGGAGAGGTTCAGGAAGACCTAGAACAAGATGGTTGAAGGAGGTTGAGGAAGATTTGAAGAAGATAGGAGTGACCAATTGGAAAGAGAAAACTAAGAATAGGAAACTATGGGCAGAGATTAGTGAGAAGATTTGAGAAGTAAGCTTAAGAAGAAAGATGGGGACCGATCCACCCCATTTTTACGGATCTAGATAGCTTTTGAAGCGGCGCAACTCCTTGGGAGTGTTTTTAGCCATGATATATAGTATAGTTTATTTGAAGATCAGGAATCGGCCGCCCTCTCTTCTTTAATTAAAAGTTTTTCCTGAAATGATGCAAAGATTTTGCACACAATTAATTTCCATCATTAATATTAAACGTCACTTTGAAACGCCTTTGAAATCACACATGCGCGGTACGCGCCGAAAGCAATGCAGTCCCAATGAATGTATGACGTTAAGTGCAGACACGAAATTGTGTGCCCCAATGAGATGTATAAACGCATATGGTGAAAATAAGCGGAGCCGGCCGATTCATACTCGAAATAGGGACATCGGAAATTGTACCCCGAAACATAGTTTCGAGCATTGGCATATGCGCTATGCCAATGCGCTATGGTCTGTGATGCGGCAAAAAACTTTGATACCATTGCTTTAAAAATACGTAAAAGTAATAAAACAAAATAATGCACTGAATTATATGCAAATTTCTTTCTGTGTTTATATTGGTGGTTGGGTGGGCACGTGCCCTTGTGCCCTTTGGTAGCAACCGCCACTGCAGATATCTTGTTTAACATACAGCCTATTAAAGGAAGCTTTTCACGAAAATAATAAATGTCTGTGAATAAATTTGGATACAGTCATTACCTTGACTTTTACGTATTAAAAAATCTATTTAAAAATGCATAACTCCTTATATTCATATTTCATTAACGTCTCATTAGTTACGACAACAAAATGTCGCTGTAAATTATAGTGAATTTACTATGACTAAATATTTGAATGCATTCTAGCACATTTTTTTAGGTTAATAGAATATTTCGAATTACTTTTCTGCGTAAAAGGTTGGTGATCATACGTAATGCAGGAATTTTTTTATGGTATTTTTATGTATATCACCAAATTGAAATATATAAAAGCAATAAATAAATGCGTTTATAGCATAGCTTTAGTTTAATTAGTAGTAGTAATGGTGTCTTTATCATTTTAACAAGTAATGTAGATATATCATTAATAATAATAACAACCGCAAAAATACACATTAGAATATCGAAGCTTACTTACGCCCATCATTAAATTTGTAATTAGATGTAGAATAAAATTGGAAAAGCTTGCACATCTTCCATTTTTGTTATTATGGTAATTAAATGAGAGAATCTAGAACTATTACATTAATGAACATGTTAGACTGCGAACATACATAATTTGAATATAATGAAAACTATGGCGTTAAGTGTTTGTTAATATTTTTTTGCTGTATAATAACAACTTAATAACTTCACTATTATACAATTTTCATTCCCATAGTGCTGGTTAGTTATTTTATAATGAAAATAAGAAAAAATAACGTGTTGTAAAATTGTTTACAAAATTATTACGAGTTCCACTTATAGCTGTCACCTTGAAAACTTTTGATTTTGCTTATGCAAATTGTAGCAACAGAAATCGCATAAGCTGTATGCATAATATGTAAAATACGTGCGGAAATATACCACTATGTTAATTTTATGTGTATTACTAGCATTTCGTGTTTATTTGATGTACGCTGTTTACAAAATACCAGGGAGCACTGGATGATTGATTACATGTCTATTTTTAATTTACATACAATTTTGTTCAATAGAATTTAATGCTTCATATCTATAAATATTCTTAAAATTATGTAGATTAAACGCATACATATTTTGTTATTTTTAAATGATACTTCCAAGTAGAACAGCAAAACAATGCGATATAAATTTTAATAACTTAATTTTTAATAACACCAACAAGATTTAGTTTCCTTTCTTTGCACCGATCCATATCCTCCCCTAATGTGGGGTGGTTGGTGTTCCTTTTGTATTCCCATGCGTTTTATCTAGAGTAAATTTAGGCTTGGTTTGATGCAATACCGATATTTTCCTCGACGTGAATGCAGTTATTCATGCTGTGGATGAACATTTGCTTAAGTGTAAAATAAATTGATGTCTTTAACCCTACATTATTGTTTACGCAAAAAAAATATTCCTCAAGTCCACTTTAGGTCCATATGAAATATAAATACTGCATACAAAATTTAAAAATAAATTCGTAATTTGTGTCATTTAAAAGAATCTTTTGTTAATTTCTAAATAACCCTGAATGTATCAACGCCAAACAAATGAAGAGAGTCCCAAATTTTGCTGTAACATTGCACCTAGTTACTGAAAATTATAACGTCATTAAGTAGAAATTAGAAGACTATTGCCAACAACATCGGCAATGGTTCCAATAATAAAGTATTCTACCAATAAATAAATTTTAATACAATTTGCGGAAACAATTCTTATAAACTCTTGCTTGATATTTATCTGTCAAAGCCTATGCAATGGATATACAAAAATTTGTTGGCTTCATATGAAATCATTGAATAAAATTATGTCTAAGAAATAGAGAACTCCTTACACAGAGAAAAAATATTCTTTTAACCAGACATATTTCTTTGCCACTATTTAAGAGAACCATTTTTTTTCAATTAATACATATTTCTACGTTTCATTCGCATCATTCTAACATCTTCAGGGAAACTAACTTTAAAACTAAACGATGTTCTGCTACATATTTGATTTGATTTGATTTGACACTGTGTACGAGTCAGGTCTTTTCATTATCATCTTAACACCACGTCCTGAGGCCTCTTGTATTATTCCGCACCTAGTGCAGTTCTTTACAAGAACAGGTTAGTCGCTCTAACGGGTTTGATAGCCTATATGATAAACCTTTTTCCATCAGATCTGTCAGTAGGTTGGTAGCTTCCGCCAATGGCAGCCTCTGTCGTTTCAAAGCAACAATGTTGTCAAAAACAACAATTTGCTCTTCCTCATTGCATAATCTATAAATAGGCTTACTTTTAAAGATGCCCATTCTATATATCTAGGTATTTCCTTGGACAACAGTGTCCTGTTAGCAGATTTCGTCACCGTTCTAAGCTGCACTCGATTGAGAGTCAACACATTCGCACCTAAATACCATGATGGCTGCCCCATCATTCTTCTGCTGTGTATCTGCCCAATGTTATTCCAGTGCACATGGTGTTTTTTTTTGGATACACCCAGCCACTACAGCACGTATCGCCAGACCCGGTTCTGGTCCAGTAGATACGTAGGCTTGTATATATTGTCAATACATAGGATTATAATTATTATTATTATACTGTTTTAGAGCCCCTTCTTGCTACCTTGGTTACTAATTCGTTGCCTTTATGCTCCGACACCCACTCCAGTAACTTTATTGTGTTTAGCCAGCATTCTTAGATTTCCCAGGCAGTCTCAAGCTAATTTCAAGATTATCTGATAGGATACCAAGGCTTTTAAGGCACCCTGATTATCCGCTAGGATATGAAACAGTTGACCCTTGTGTTGTCTCACCGAATGCCTCTATTCTTTATGATTTAGAGTTTCACTATATATACCAGCTTCAGAACTTGTAATTCGTTACGACCCATATTTGGTTTCAAATCCTCGGTTTTCGTTTTGCTCCCTATTCATATTAATCCAAGATAACCTCGAAGGGATTATCGGAGGAGAGTTTGGAAATCATCGTATCGCTACCCATTTCAAAGATGCGGTTTGTAACTTCGGCCGTTATTCCAGCATACTCCGAAGTATTCTGGGGCCTCCAGTTACCATTACACTTCAGGCTATATGCCTCCATTCTTGCTTCCCCCTTAATGTAAATATCCAAAGGAAGTAAGTTTAACATGGTTTTCATAGTAGCTGTTGGTGTGCTTTTCACAGATTCAATGATACACAGGCAAACCAAACTCTGCATATTTGCGAGTTTTGTAATTCCATGCTTCTGTGCGTAGTCTTACTCCACTAGACCAGGCAGCCGTAGGTTAACATGGATCTTACTATTGTCGTGTACAATCAGTATATCATGCGTGGCTTTAATCTCAATATTTTCCCAATTGTTCTGCGGGTTGTTATTAGTGCCCAATTGCACTTGTTTATCATATATGTTTAAGATGTTTATTCCAGGTTAATTTCGAGTCGAGAACCATTCGCAAGAATTTAACATCTTGACTAAATTTTACCGGTTCATTATGAAGAACTGGCGGTTTTACACTATCCAGCTTCCTTCTTTTCGTAAAGGGGACTAGTATCATTTTCATACAATTAAATTTTAGGTTTTCTCGGGGTTTTTGCAAGAATTCTGAAACATAATGGGTATATATACAATATCCATAATAGGTATTGCAATGTCGTCTCCATCCCTCTGGGAATAGTAGCATGCATTATGTAAGGTTACCAACAGTTCGTCGATTACAAATTTCTTGATTTTCGTTTTGTTGTAGATACTAATGAAATGCGTTTGTGGCCAAGAATTTTACATGATAAAAGAAACTATTGCTAAAAAATATTTAAAGGATATACCCCATATACTTTTTCGAACTTAAACATTCTTTGAACTAAATTAAATTAACGCGTGCATTAGAAAAAGACGATAATTTCCAAGCTTAAAATATATCTGGTTTGGCAATCAATTTTTTAATATTCTCCACAAAATTTAACCGTCCTTTTGAACTAATTTCTTTTTGTTCTATAGTAGAATGGTATTTTCATCTAATACATAAATCAACAAAGCCGGCCGTACTCATTTATGATGAGATCAGATAAGTTGTAAAGAATATTGACGAAGGAGATGTAAAAATTAGAATTTTGACAAAGTTGAGTGCCGATATAACGAAAGATTTCCGAAAGATATAAATATGTCTGCAGTAATTTATTTACCATAGACTGTGATAAAAAGATGGTGAATATGCATTAAAGCATCCTGAATATGAATATTTTATTTGTTTAGTGCAAATATGCTATAATCTATTTTTTTGATTTTGGAAATATACATTTTACACACTTTTCTTCGTCTTATTATGAACAGCATTCTATTTGGGTTAATATTTCATAGCTTTAATATATGTAATATGAGTCAATACCTTATGTATTTTTTAAATAGTAAAACATATCATTAAGATCCGGTTAATAAACGTGTATTAATAAAAAAAAGTGCAATCATCTATAATATATCATGAACACTTTTAATTTACGTCTATAATCTCGCCTTAGTGATTCATCGTCATAATTGTTTATAACGTACATTCGCACACATAGCAATGCGTAGATAAGATACCAAAAATCCTTGGTCAAAAAATTAACAAAAATAAATATAAACACAAATATGTACATTTTATGAAATGTCAAATTGTGCCCGGGGCCCGTACATGCAGCCAGGCTATAATAAATTGTCCCTAATATGTAAATTAGTGAAGATGCGCAAACATAGTGGTGTACCCGCGGTATGTATATATAAAAGAGAGCCCCACAAGAAGCACTGCATTCAGTTCTTGCATCCCAGATAATCATCATGAAAACGGTGAGTGGTTTCTAAGTTTTCTTTAACTCATAACGATGCCATTACATAATAACATACTCACGCTCATAACATCGTTTATAAGGTGGCGTGTATTGTCACTCTATGGTTTACGCAATAACTTTTTCGCATTGAAAAGGCCTAAACCTCAATTTTTGTGCAATGAAGTGTTGTGTAACATTTATTGACATTTTAAAATCACTGTGTTTGCTTGCTCACTTAGCATGTTCTCTGAGGGTGTACTATTGTTAATCAATAAATATCACAAGTTTGATTTAGATAATTTCATCGCTTTCCATTTAGTATTAACTAATTAATAGTTTATTTTAAAATATTGACATTAATTTAATGTCATTAAGATATTATATATTAATACTTGGAATATCCTTTTGAATTTTGATACTGGTTTATTTATTTGATCGACGGTGTATATGAAATTCCTATCCTTTATATGCCTCTGATTCGATTAATTAATTTTTAACTTTTTTGTTTCGTATTTTTGTAAATTATTTTTTTAATATTTTGCTTTTTAAAATATTAGGTAGACGATAGTTGTTTTAGTCATTCCATAGTAAATATTTTTTTAAATTGAAATATCTATATTCTAAAAAGAATTTAATGCAAAATGCAAAACAAAAATGACATTCGGCCTCCTCATTGACCTTAAACGATACCTTCAACAGCATCTCAAATTGGAATAAATAACTTAAACAAAAATAAATCTAATTAATATTCAAGATTTGTTCTTTTTACAAAAACATTGTAATTAATTTAATTCGAGTACCTACATAATTAGTAATTCACCTAAAAATCTAAGAGTCAATTTGGAATAACTTCAATACTTTAAAGCAACAATAAAACTAGGAAAATTAAAAAGGAAAATTCGTCTTTTATTTAGAGAAAATTTTATTGGGGTTTCATTAAGTTTAAACCAACGTTTTAGTCAATCAAATGAACACATTAAGATAAAATCACGCGCTAATTTTGGATTAGCTTTTAAAAATAACATAAATATCTAAATTCAGACTTTAATTAAACATAAAGAAAAATATTCGTTCCAATCTTTATGTGATTTATGCAAATCTGAAAGTATAAATCACATTTTTAATTTGAACAGTTATATTAATCGAGCATTAAAATAATTTATGTATTTGCTTAATTTTAATATAAATGGTTGAATAATTTTTGATTTATTTACACTAAATCATAAACAAAAGGTGCCTTCTACATTTTTTTTTTAATTTTAATATGCGCAATTTTTAAAATCATGGTTCACACAAAGTGTTTTGAAGAATTTGTTTTAATCCGGTATTTTTGAGAGTAGGCATGCCGATTTGAAAATCTCAGATTTCAATCGTCCTATCACGCTTCTTAATTTATAAGAATAGAGGTCTGAGCTACACCAAAATGATAAATTTAGGAGTGAATTTAAGAAAAAAGATCTATTAGATAATGTATAGCTACCATATAATGAAAGTTACCGATTTGAGACTGAAATTCAGAGAGTGCTTTTGATGTCATTGGTATAGACGAACAGCTGTCAGAAAGTAAACAAACACATTTAAGGAAAATACATATTGATGGTAGGATGTTTTTTTTTTTATTTCAATTTTAAGAAGTTAAAACATTTATAGAAAACACTTGAACACTTTCTTTTATTTGGTATGCCTAGAATCTGAGAATAAAGAAGCTAAACAGCTGATTTACTAAGATATTTACGAAATATTATGATTGTATTTTATTCATAAAAAGCATTAATATTCTGCATTTTAGTTAATCGATATGTCTGAAGAAAAAAATACTACGGTAAAAATATTAACGTCTGAAATTGCAGCGAGCAATCAAGAATATAATATGTAATATGCTTTAAGTCAGTGGCGTTTATAAAAGATTTAAGCCTCTCCGCGGAACTTTTAGGGACCTCTCTAAAACATCTGATACTTATTTAGAAATAGTAGCGCATCTTGACCCTTATAAATTCTGTTAGTAGTTCATAATAGTTCTGGATTTTCTAAATTTATACCACATTGCGGGGTTTGTGAGTGCCGCCACTGCTTTAAACATTGAAATTAAAGTACCATTTAAAACTGCTGGGTATTACAATAGCATCTTTGATCAAATGGTTCATATTTAGATTTTAAATTAAAACTTAATTATTGACACTGACAGAAACGTACGGTAAATGCTAACTATAGGGCAATAACTTTCATTGTATCGTGGCTGCACTATCAGTTGTATTTTTCTGTCTTAATTCTTTAAATCTTTTCTCCTTAGAAAGTAAATCCTGCTGTGAATTTCTTCTTTTCTGTGGTCTTTCCTTATGTTTTCTTCTCCTCTTTTCCTTCTTTGTTATGTTATCTTGCATTCTATTAAGTCCACCTATAAAAATCATTTCCAATAAAATTTCGTGCACTATTTTCTGTTTTTAATATTTTTTCCTAATGTTTTTAATTTTAAATCTCTTATATCAGTATCATCAAATAAATATCATGTTTGGCACACTTCGCAATAAAATTCAGCTGAACTCGTTTATTGTAAGCTATTTGCACTTCCTACACTCTGTTAATTATGAGAGAGTAATTCTAACTTGTAGATACTCCAATTGCTGAACCGTATTTATAAATAGGCGATGAGATGATTTATTATTAATTGGCTTCTTCAACTGCGTTTGCAGTAGTAATAAAAAGAAAAGAAAAACAGAAGTAATGTGAGATATGGTTTATTTTATAGCGTTTTTTATTTGACAAGTCAACTTAATCTAATTTTTTTGTTCTGCATTTTTAGTTCGTAGCTTTATCCGTCCTAGTAGCCCTTGCCATTGCCGCTCCACAAGGTGGTGGCGACGAAGGAGCAACAGTTCTGCGATACGATAACGAAAATATCGGAATCGACGGTTACAAATTCGGCTTCGAGACGAGCAATGGAATCACACACGACGAAGAGGGTCAGCTGCAGAATGCCGGTTCGGAGAACGAGCTGATGCAAGCTCGCGGTAGTTTCAAATACACCGATCCCGGCAGTGGTAAGACGATTACCGTCACTTACACTGCCGACGAAAACGGTTACAGACCGCAGGTATCGATCGCCTAATAAAGCGATTTAAGTGAAAATGTAAATAATAAATATCAAATCTCGCGCCGTTAGGCCAATAATGGTTATATTGTTTTTGTACGCTGACTTGTGTGAAATCGTGAAAATGAAAAAAATATACCTACGATAAATAAAATGTACATAATAAACGCCTTTTTTACGTAATTATTGCAGTTTTATTTTCCTATTATACAGATATATGTCGGTAATCACTCGAAAATGAAAATACGTTTATTATATACCAAGTCTTCAGAACATCATAGTGCCGAAATATATTATAACTGAAGATTGGTCAATATAGCCGCAGAGCCCAGAAATAACCTCACTTAGCATATGTGTATTGTGACAATAGTGAGAGTATCGGCAGCAAATGCATAACATGCGAGTAATACAATCTGATCCTAAAACAGTAGAAGCTATGAGCACAGAATAGAAGTATTTCCATTAGGAATTCCTAACAGTTTTGTCGCTTTGGCGCCAATAATTTTTTCAAAAACTTACTGTTCCTTCAGCATCTACGCTAGTTAAGTAGGCGATAATGAAAGTATAGAATAAACTCATATTCGCTGCTTTTTTTAAAATTATTATTAATTTCCTTTAATATATTTGACTCAAGATTTTAGTTAAATGTATTTTCAACTTCTTGTTTTAACTGTCGCTTAAACTCTTTGAAAATACCTTGTAAACCAGAAAGGGGTTAATTATAATGTACCAATATCCTCTTCTAAAGATAAATTTTGTTTTTCAAAACAATAATTGTGTTTGAGAAATGACTTTGAATGTAAATTTAAAAGTTTTAGTAAATTAGGTTTTTGAAAAATAATAATATTGTAAGAATGGCCCCTTTGAATTGAAACTAACGTCTTGTAACCTGTCAATATTGTTGCTATAAAATAAACTTATTACTTCAAAATTTCCTTGTCTTGACCTTAAATATTATTATACAGTGTGTAAACTAATGCAGTTTCCAATAGGAGAAACTTTTTTAATATCAATTTTAGGGAAAAAAGGCATTCTGTATAATGTTTTTTTGCTTGATCTGAAACTAACAAAAACGGTGTTAAAGTTCAAAATTAATTTGCCGTTTTTTTCGAAATAACGGCAATATTTACATTTTCTTTGCAAAAAAGTCAAAATTCCAGAAATCTTCAGCTTTATAGCGTAGCCTTGACTTGTCTGACAGATGTCATAAAATTCATTCTGTCATCATAGTGAATATACATAAATGAAAATATGTTAACATTATTTCAAAGGATTTATACAATTAAACGCTATGGCATAGGAAAGGTTTAATTTAATTATGCATTATAAATTTATTTCATGAAAAATATTCTAATGTTGCCATATCAAGACCGGCTTTGAAAAAATTAATAAAGTTTGACGATACAGGATGCGTTACTGACAAGAAAAAGTGTTTCCTATTGGAAAGCGCGTTAGTTTACACACTGTATCTATGTACTATTTTCTTGGGTTTTATGAAACCTTAGTCATTTATGAGTGTAAATAAAATAAATATGGCGTGTAAATCATTAAAAATGTTTGGCAATTTGTTTTTGTTTTATTGATAAAATCAGTGCTTTTTTTCTTTCAGTTTGAAATTTTTAATTTGTTTTATATAAAGATTGTTTTGTAAATTGTGTCAATTTTATTTGCTGTGTTTATATAAAACATGTTGAAATTTTCAAATTGAAACAAAAAAAAAGCATTAATTTTATAAATAAATCAAAAAATTTTGTCAAACATTTTTAATGATTTACATGTCATGTTTATTTTATTTATACTCATAAATGACTAAGGTTTAATAGATATACCAAAACGTTTTATTAATATATTTATTATTTTTATTAATTGATACCTAGAAACCAAGAAAATACTATACAATATAAGGAAAGATGTAGATATATTTCTTTATAAAAATATTTTATTAACTGTACTAATAAGGGTGTCTATATCTGAAAAGTGGAGTTGAACTATACAAATGACATGTAACATATTTTATTAACATTTTTCAATAACTGGCCTGTTTTGTTTTAAACATATGACTGAGTATTTTTTTATCTTGAGACAACGTCATATCTCGGAATATATCTTATGCATCGGATCAAAAATCTTTGTAAATATAATTTCTTCAGATCGTAGTGGCTTACTCATAAGTATCAATTTCGACTCTGTGGTTATACACAAGTGTAATTAGACCCCTGATAACATACGGAGCAGTAGGGTGGTGGCCAAAATTCCGTCAGGCGAGGGCGGCTAAAACGCTGGGTGGTATGCAAAAACTGGCTTGTCTGTGTGCCACGGAATCGATGAGACCGACTCCTATCGCCGCAATGGAAATAATTCTAAACCCGCCACTACTGCATATTTATATACACGGAATTGCTAGGTCTGCAGTACACAGACTTATGCACAGTTGAACACCTAGAAGTAAATCGCACGGTTCTGACCATCAAAAAGTAAAGTTAAGGAGACACCAAAAGGAAAAGTTAAGGAGACACCACTTACGGGGATGCTAAGTGACGCCATGGTTTAAAAATTTAACCCAGATAGGAAATATCAGGTTATAATACCAGATAAAAAGGACTGGGAATAAGGTTTTCCAGTAAGAGCGGATACGAACAGGTATACAGACGGCTCTAAAACGGATTATGGCGTAGGAGCTGGAATATATGGAAAGAAGTCCAGAAAGGCCAATTTAATATGCTTCAGCAGGAATACGACGGTCTTCCAGGCTGAGATGGTCGCAATTTAGTATTGTGTCAGAGAAGTAGAAAGATGGTCCGAGTTAGGTAAAAGCGTCGCTATCTTCTCCGACAGCCAGGCAACATTTAAAGCAATCAGCTCGGCAAGTGTTGACTCAAAGCTGGTTTGGGACTGCGTAAGCGCCATAAAAGAGGTGCGCACCCAAAAGAAAGTAACATTGGCCTGGGTTCCCAGCCGCATGGATGTGAAGGGAAATGAGGCGACCTTCGGTATTACCAAATCGCAAATTAAAAAATTCATCAACGAAGAAGTCCAAGGAATGGTGGCAGGAGTCACCAGGACAAAGACAGGCAAAAGAGTTCTTAAAGGAATACTGGCCTGAGTTTACTATCTACTGAGACCTACTGAGTGAGACAGAGAGACTAAAATTGACTGATCATTGTAGACTGAATAGGTATATGTATAACATAGGCCTAGCAAATGACGCTATCTGCAGATTCTGTCAAGAGGAGAAAGAAACCTCAATTCATGTGCTGTGTCATTGCAAGGGTTTCTAGCGCTGGGCGTAGAAAACCCCACAGTGAATAGCTATATAAAGGAGCAAAGATAGCAGGGCTAATTAGGAAGGCGCCTTCTAGAACAAAGAGGATCACAATAGATCTGGTCGCGATCAAATAGATCGGAGAGCCACCCCGATCTTAATCTAATCTAATCTAATATCAACCTCGACTGCCCAACCCCACCACTATAGGCGAAGGTGAGGACAATTTTCAATTCTCAAATGGGAACCCCAATTCTTTTTTTTTATGAATTTGGAGTTTACGGCAAAAATACGTATATATGTCAAATATTTTGTCAAAAGAATAATAATTGCACAGCGTTGCCAAGTATTTGTGACGAATGGTACGAATTGGTAACAAGATGTATTTAAAGTGAGTACCAATTGACGGCAATGGCTATACCAACTTAGTGTCTCGTCCAAAACAACACCAAGTAAATTAACCTAATTAATTAATTTTTTTAAGAATTTTTTACGCTTCAGTGGTTCCCCATTCAAATTGATATTTATGTCGAAGTTCTCCCTAGATTGAGAAGGATGAAAAAAAATGTTTTATAAGCGTTAATGTAAAGATTGTTACAATGACACCATTGACGCAATTCGTCGAGAAGAGCGTTTGCTCGATCGCGAATTTGTACAGGATCTGTTTCAGAAGCTACAGCACTAGTGTCGTCAGCGTATAAAAACAAAGCGAAGTCAATAAATTCCACAATATCGTTAAGAAAATGTAGAAATAGTACTGGGCCCAGAACCGTACCTTTGAGGCACTCCTAAACACGTCGGCAGAGTAGAGGAGTAGAAATAGTTTCTGGTATTTTTCCTTTTGAAGGAAATTTTGACGTACTGTGTACGGTCGGATAAAAACGATCGAAACCAATCTCCAACAACACCTCTTACACCATAGTGTTCAAGTTTGTTTGTTAATACTTTATGATCTACGCAGCCAAAAGCCCGTGTTAGGTCACAAAAGACTCCTACAGGCCATCCACCACTATCCAAGCAATTAACAACATCACCAATAAAAGAGTGAATAGCAGTAATGGTTGAGTATCCATGCCTAAAACTATGCTGACTATTTGCTATTATATTATTGTGATTTAAATGATTTAGCAACATGCCAAGCATGGCGTATTCAAACACTTTTAAAAAACTAGAATGTATAGCAATTGGACGATGATTTGCTTACATTTTGGTTAGTTTTTTTATGAATGAAACAAATCCTGGATGTTTTTAGGGAAAACTTCAGAGGCAAAAGATAAATTAATCAGCTGAATTCCTGGTTGGACCAAGAAGGGCGCTACCGAAAGCAGCAAATCGCAAGGAATTCCTGCGCTCCGCCTGTTCTTCAATGCATAAAACAAATTAAAAACCTAGGTCTGCGAAAATGGAAAAGCAAGCATGGAGCTGTAGTTGCTATTGCGCAGTAGAGTACCATATTGTAGAGTAGGTGTTATCTTTGTTGGACATTCCAAAATCACACCACCCAAACACAAAGCAACATTGGTTTTAACCGATTGTTTGTTAGTCAATTTGCCGATAATTGACCATGCTGCACGATTAGGATTACTGTAATTTAATATTTTATCCGCATGTATCGACGTTGTTACCTTTTCGCACTAACCTAGCATGATGCCTCCGAGCAGTGGAAGAAATGTTCTGAAAACACGGGTAGCGTAGTAAGATGTACCAAATAAGTACTTGGTATTCGAAGCTTATTTCTTTGTAGATTGAAAATGTTGGATATATTCAAACAGCTAAGGAATATGTGTTAAAATTGTAGTTCTGCAGAAAAAAAAATCAATTCAAAACGAATTTGCACAAATATACAAACAATGTTTATTCAAATATATATCACGCACCTAACAAAAATATACAAAATAATTCACCATTGCTATAGCCCAAACACCTCAAGCAAGTAGATATAGTATAGTCCTTAAAATAGATCGTGGATGTATCAAATCAACATTTTGTTATGACAAATAAACGTATTCCTTTAAAAATTATATTTCAAAATGTTGATAATGACATTTAGGTATGCAAGTAATACATCGTATAAATTAATACCATTCAAAGAGGAACACGAAAGCATCAGAAATCATTTTTATACTTAAAATGCCGACATTCCCGCGCGTTTCATCACGTCATGTTGCTAATGAACAGCGAATGAGCAATTGAAGTTTTGCGAATAAAAGTAAATGTCATAGTTGAGACCAACAAACGCTGTTGAAAATAGAATTAAAGACGTCTTATACGCATCATCGGTTGTTTATTATTAGATGTGAGCACATATAGATTGTAATCGCGTACTTTACAAGATATTAACCCACTGTATATTGTGATAACATTTTGTCTAGCAAATGAATAATATCGCAAAAAGATAATCATAATGTAACTAGCATTATGATTATACTTTGCTATTTTTCTATCTGTTCGAAGCGTATTTTCACCATTCACCTACCTAACATGGCAACTTATGAAAAGCTAGAATGAACAAGTAGGGACAAGAACAACGCGACGCTACGCCTTAAGTGTTTCTAGGAGGCATGAGGTAGTATCGTAGGGGTAGAGGAGAATGATATTGGACGTATCAAAGTATGTGTCATTGCCTAACAATTGGTAAAAAGGCTGAGGAAACATTGAACGATAGCGCTTTTTTACGAGATAACGAGTACCTACACTATTTCGTAAACTTTCTTTTATATATTTGTATTGTATTTTAAACTAGAGGGAATACTGTTTCTTGTTAATTTATGAATAATACTAAACGCGCCACAATATTAGTTTATATCTCCAAAATGAGTCATTTACAAAGCACAGACACTTTGTGCAGAAGTATGTCGGATACTTTTATCCTAAGTTTGATCAAATGAATCCAGGACTGCGTATATATAGTATACATAGGACCGGTGTCAATTGTAACATGTGTCAACATTCAAAAAAGGGACCTGGTTACGAACGACTTGTTCATTTGTGTCGAATCTTGCCGAAATGAATCCATAAAATATTGATTGGGTGTGAAATCGTAAATACCTACTACTTTGTTTACGTAAGGTTTTATGGAAGTGAGCTAAACTATGTGTATTTCGCTATGCATTTCGGGATTTGACTTTTTGGGATTACAAATGTAGTAGCGCACATACTCCGTTGCACTAAAAATGTTTCTCTGGTGTCAAATTTAACACAAACAATTTTAGCATGTTACAGTTGACACCTAGGTATTATTACATTATTTGTGCGTTTAGTACTCACTTATGGTTTTAGTGAACCATGGACAAATCACGATTCAAACGAATCCAGAATGTACTATGTTACTTTGTACGAGTAAAAGCCTTGACCAAAAATGTATTCCAGAAAGTGGAATAGAATTCATAGATTTAACGGAGGACAGGAAAGACAATTAATACAGTATTGCAAAATTTCAGCCAACCTATACATATTTCAGTTTAAGCTCAAAAGATTTAAAAAGTAGCATTCAAACTTACATACACATAATTTAAAACATCCACGGAAATGAAAAGAAACTTGCTTGCTGGCGCCACCTAGTTTTTACCATTCATAAGAAGAAATCGGAATAATTAGCGGAATAAGTAGAGTACAAAACCAGCTAAACTTTCTGTTCATGAAGACACCAAACAAAGAAGGTGCATCATATCCCAGGAAAGTAGGAGACTCGTTACTATGTGTCTCGCTTTAATTGGAAAAATGTTTACAACGATGTTAGTTTACATTCTCTCTATACTTTAACACCAGAGATAGAGTTTCGAAAAAATAAGCACATAATGCTTTCGACGATTTCCCCTCAAACATCGCATAAGCTTCAACCTTAGATAGAAGAGTTTTTGGACCATTCAATAAATGTTTTAATGGTTTCGCCGATCAATAGATGAAAGCTCATCCGCGAAAATTGTTCACAATATATAAATTCCCGTTTCTACTTAAACAGGCACTACCTCCAGCATTTACACCTCGAAATATTCTTATTCATTTTTATTGCACTGTGAAATTTTGCATAGCAATATTCTGCAACGCTGACCATTGCACTATTCACTATTACCGATAAACCATTTAATGTGGCGAGGAAATGTACAGCTACAAACGTGAATCAAATCATCAGCATAGCAGATTAAGCACTCTAAGCACCATTAAGTTTAACTTTGCAAAAGGCAACATGAAAAAGTGATTACCACTGCACAAGGCAGAAATACAAAAATCTACCAGAGGACGAAAAACTAAGAGAAAACAACTATTCTGACAGACATACCGAAAAACGGTTGATGTTAGTGGCGCAAAATGATGATTAGTTTGAATCTCAAATAGGGAAGCATGGCAAAGAAGAATATGCAGCTGAAAAATAAAGAATCCACGCCTAGTAGCAGTTCTATAGAGGAAAATAAAGCTTATTGTTTAGTATGTCGCGGTCCTTATTCTAATAGTAAGGAGAACTGACGACTTCAATGCAGGGAGTGTATGTTCACATTAGCTACACTGATAGAAGATTTGTATATTATTTCGATTTTCTTTTTTCAATTAATTTATATTTGGAATATTACATTCTTTAATGTTTTGGATTTTACATGTGTGGTACTCATTTATATTGATAATGAAGTTATAGCATTAGCTAGGAGAATACTGAAATCACAGACGGGTTAGTACTAAAAGTTTGAATTTTATTACAATTGGCACCAGTTTCCCCTAAATTCTACATTTTAAAATTAAATTTGTATGTACTTATGATTTGTATGTTGGAAATCCACCATACAAATCATAAGTACATCAAATGATATATTCAATATACAGCATATTTTATGATACGAGTATATGAGCAAAACCAGAAATTTTTTTGAATTAAATCACTAAAATATTAATGAATTTGAGATAATTTTTCTGATCATGTTAATTTAAACGTTAAAGTAATCAGTTCCCATTAATTTCTTTGCCAAAAGTTGAGTATTAGATAAACCTGTTCATACAAGAATCACAAATTAATCAAAGCCAATCATATACTGTCAAATCAATCAGAAAACTGTTTCGCATTTCTTTTAGCCAATTAAATCGCATCTAAGGGGTAATGGAGCCTTTGTCACATATAGCTACTAACACATTTGTTACTTATGGAGTATATATTGCAATAGTATAATAATAATATATTTTGAACTTCTGGAGAAATAGAAACTAAATGACTCTTGATTAAAATATAGAAATCTATTCTCGATGCTAGATAGCGCTACTTATCTTGAATATATTTAAATATAACTGATTTTTCGCCTTATTTGGAAACTTTTTACGTTGGTCACAATGAAAAATTACGGTTAAATTAAAAATAACTTGTTGGTATGTGTGATGTGTATTAAACTGGTGGATATTTTCAAGGAAAATATTAAATATAATCAGATAAATTAAACAGCTTATATTAAACTAAGAATTCTTCAGCAACAATACAAAAACACAATTTTTAATGGTGGTTCAAAAAAAAAACAATAAAATCAACTCTTTAAACAAGGAAATAGTCGACTTAAACCATAATTATTGAATTCGAGCTCTCTTTAACTGTAAAACTATGTAAATTGATTTACTTAATCGTTTTAAAATTTAGGTTCTGAGCAAATAAGTATATAAAAAGGTACTGAATGTCCTCTAATGGAGAAATCAACAAGATTCGGTAAATAAATTTGACGTACCATAAAAAATTATATTATGGCTAATAATCTCTACAGCAAGAACAATGATATTCTTACGTTCGTCTCTCAAGCTAAAATACCTTTTTAAAATTTAGTATGCACTACTCACTGTTTTTCACGTTTTTAATCGTAGCTGTGAGCTTGAATGTTCTCGAAATTGATAAAATTCTGATACAAGCCTGACATCCTGATAGAACTTCTTCTCTGTAAGAATCGAGAGTTATCTCGACGTCTGGATTCGAGTTGTGGCAACCCACTGAGGTCGAACTTTCAGCAATGAAGTCTGCTTGACTGGACATTAAGAAATCCTCCAGATCTGTTTCTTTTTGAAATAAGAATAGATCTCGGAGAAAATATTATCACTTTCGGATGAGTTGCCTTTAGGAAATGATTTACTTGTAGGTAATACACTCTCTCCAGTTAATACATTTATCTTAATTTTTCAATAATCCAAATTTCAATGTGTCTCTCTACCTACGCTATTTTCTCTCTCTCCACTTTATTTTTTTTAAACTTAAAACTTCTTTTCTTTGCCAGAGGTTGCTAGGACTTACTTTCCAAACAATATTACATTGGATTGCGTTCGAAACTGAGATCACAATGCAGCGATCATCCGACATCACGCAGGTCTTTCGGAGTATCTTCCGGTGTAACGTAACACAATTAAACTGTTCATTTCGTTCAAATTATTGTTCCTTTTACACTAATTTTACATAATAAATTTTAATAAGCAATGATAAGAATGAACTTTTATGTTTTCTCGCTAGATGTCAGCAACTTGACAGATATATTTTTGAATTAAATTTTAAATTCTTGAATCTTTTTAAATTTGTTATCTGAATGTAAAGAAAACTAAAATATAACTTACAACATGCTTTAATAAAATAATGGTTCACATTTCTGCTTGATTGTGTTTGTAAAATTTTTGAATTATGACTTTTATTTTGATTTTAAAACATATTTGTAGTTTCAGATAAATGTTTGTAGTTAATTTTGAAAATTAATTATTTGTTTTGTATTTGTAATGACCTGTGAGATAATTATATTACAATATGTATAAAATTTACCATTTCAAACATATTCGGATCTTTCTATATCTGGCTGTTTGGTAGTAGAATTCATTTGCATATATGAATTGTTAGTTGAGAGTTTACCAAAGCACTTCCTAACATTGAATAGGTAATGCCTACTGAATAATCTTTAAATAAACGTTATTCTAAGATGAAGTTGATTACTTTTTAACGCATTAAGTAATTAGCACACGAATAAATAAAATAGCAGCTTAAATTGGCCCATCAAACTTTTCTCTGTAAATCCGACATGGTTAAACTGTTCAAGTAACAATACGAAACAATTGTAACAACTGTTTTCCGTAAACAGTTTTATATTTCGCGCTAGTTGAATCACACTTATTTTTATTGAGCTAATAGTATTTTTTACGGTTTCAGTATGTATGTGTATGTACGTGTGATATTAGGGTGATAGTACACTGCGACCTAAAAGATCTATTGTGTCCCCTCTTCTCGCTGTATTTACAGCTGGCCGTCCAGTCCGATTCCTTTTAAGAAGTGCAGAATGTCCGAAGACCCCAGATTAGATAACTCTCCCTCTTCGATTTCACATGCTCCCAGGTGCAGCGCCCTTGAGTTGCACAGTGCAACACAGTTTGTGAGTAGATGGATGGACGTTTCGTCCTGTTCCCCACCAAATCTACATTCGGCTTCCTTCGCTATTCCCGGCCTGCTTAGATGTCCGTTCAGTTTACAATGGCCTGTAAGGATCCCTGTCAATATCCGAATATTATTTTTACTCAGGTTGATGCATTCTGCAGATCTCTTCTGGTTATAGGTACCCAGAAGAGTTTCAGCTTGCCTCGTTCACTGGAGATTCTCCCAGTATTTGGATTTTCTCTGTTCTACTTCATTTTTCAGTTTCTCCAGTGTTATGCTGCTACTTATCCCACAAAAAGGTTTTGGCCCTACAAAAGGTGTTCTAGCCCCTCTCTTAGCGAGATTATCTGTTATTTCGTTTCCTTCCACTCCCGTGTGTCCCGGAACCCACAATAGGGTTACCTTGTTCTTTTTGCCTTTCAGTAGATACTACAATCTGATCGGTCGCATTTAAAACTAAAAAAAAGTGTTCATATTACGGTTTTACGGTTCATATAACATTTTCAATTTTCTTTCAGGGCATTAGGAATCTGTTAATTCTTTTAAAAACTTCTTGTTAGTTGGCACCTTTTTCCGTGTTAAACCAATTTTGTATGTGTCTCTTGCACTTACCAACATAACAACAGTGTCAATATAAAACCTGCCCTATCTCTAAAATGGGTTGCGGACCAACGTTTATTAAAATATGTTCAAAATTAGAAACATCAGGTATCTTTACCCTAAGTATACCCTAAGCTTGGCCGCTCGACTCCAGGACACCTGTATAGTGTAAGCTTGGGTAACAGTGTTCCTTTAATGTTATGTCCTTATATTCCATATAATGGACGGTTTTTTCCTCTTCTGATTCCGTGTCCTCTTACCTTACCTATTTGTTGTTTCATTTTGGCACCAATGACATTACTTTTCTTACAATCTTGGAATTATTAAGCTATATATGTATATATTTTTAAAAAGAATTGCCTTTGCAATTATTTGTTGTTTTTCTTTTTAACTAAATTAAGAAAATTTTGCTTGCATTCTCTGCATAACGTATAAATAAACAATCCTTCTATTGAAACGTGAGCTCCATCTAATGTTGAAATGCCAACAGTTTTACGTTTAGTAGGAGATTACTACGTTGGCATTGAAATAAATTATTTAGATGCGACCGGATATGGCACAAATAATGTAATAAAAAATGTAGAGATGGCGCTTGATATGAATGTTAATAATGTCATTTTACAACAGAATATATAATAAATATATTGAAATTATAGCCGTAAATATTTTAGTATTGTCAAAATCTTGTTATGATTCTAAAAATTTATAATGTTTTTACTTGTATCAACAATTAAAATTACAACTTGGTTAATAACAAAATAGTTAAAAACGGAGAAAATGTTGGCCTCCAACACCAAATACCTTCCATCTGCCGTTACGCATCTTAATTATTGATATGCTATGCAGATATATATATAGATTTTTGGTGAAAAGCTTATAGTTATACGTGCACATGATCTAAACTTCCGAGTTCCAAGCGTTTTATCTAAAAATCTAAATTTGAAATTAACTTTGCTTTCAAAGAAGCACAGTGTAGAATATAAACAAATTTGAATGACTAGAATATGTTAGTTCAACAAATATCTAAGCTATGACGTTGTCAGATACTTATCAATTGAATATTTTTAATGCTTTATATAAGCAGACATAATCATATAAACACTTCTTTGCTTCTAAACTATTTCAATCCTATGTTTTGATAAAAAGAATTCGCGAAATATTATTGCATAACGTTCGTCAGCTATCGTTTTAGCATACCTGTCCGTGTAGTTAGTAAATACACAACACAAAGTGATTGAAGCTACATATTGTGACTTATAACCTTACTTCTCATGAACTATTGCAATAATTAAATAATAAATAATTCGTTTTTACCAACAAAAGGAAAACAATAAACGTTATTTGAAGATCATTATTGTTTGGTTAATAAAACATTATCGTCTTCATAAAGGGCAGATATCATAATAAAACTTCTTCTACAATGGTATATAAATAATTAAATTAGTAGTATAAAATTATCTAGTGTATTGGCGATGATAGAACAGTTATTGAATTGAATCATTATATTTATTAAGTTATAATTCATATTTGACAAAACACTAACCTGAGATACAAATTTGAAAAAGAGATCTTATAGAGCAAAGCCGAAGGAGAGATCTTAGGAGTTTTCATAATATTAATCCATTTTTATGTGACGCCCAAGTCTTACCTATTGAGCTATAGTTTGATGGCGAAAGAAGTCAGAGCTATAGCACTATGTACAGCCATAACAATAACAAATAATTCCAAGCATGACAATCGGGGGGTAGTAACTTGTACTCCGTCATTGGTATTGGAAAATCTCTTAAACTTTCCACCCATGTAATATTGTAGTAAAAAAGAAGTCAGGCTGCTTTTTTGAGCAAAATAGATATCATCTGCTTTGCGGATGATTGAATAATGCAGCAGAGTGTGGGCGCAGGAATATTCTCTCGTCATTCAAGGGCTAGGAAAAGCATATTACCACCCTGAATCTATGTGTAGCGCGTCAGTCCTGTGTATCTTTACATACTTGTGTATCTTAATAAATAATTATGGTTAGTACTGAGAAGGAAGTATTAAGTATTAGACTATGTAGAGTATATAAAGTTTTACCTGACGGTTATGATGGGAGACCTGCTCTTTAACAATCTTACATTAGAGCAATAAAGTTACGATTACATCTTGACAATACGCTTAAATATATATTAGTAAACGCCTATAAATAAGAATATTCTGAATAGATCGTTTAATAACTATGTAATACATGTTTATTTGATAATTACTAGAAAACGAACACTATAGCATTCACGAAAAGGAGAAAGTTAGATGGTTTAGGAACGCTAAAATTCCGCAGTGAAGAAATAAAGCTATCCTAGGAGGTGGAACACCTTGGGGTCATTCTTGACTCCAAGCATACTTGGAATCGACAGATTCAAAGAATTAAAACCAGGGCCGAGACTACACTCATACTGGCTAGAAGAGCCCGCGGAAAGAAAGTGGGGCTTAAAACAAAAAAGTGGCCATCAAAGTGGTCAGCACTTTGTCCACCTAGGTATGGTGGACAAAGATGCAGCAGCAAACTACTATAACTGAACTCTGCAAGATACAGCGGCTTGTATGTTTAGGAATAACATGAGCAATGAGGGCTACTCCTATAGCAGCAATGGAATGCCTCCTAGAGCTTCTTCCTCTCCATTTAGTGATAATGGGGGAAACAAGAATGGAGCATCTCAGATACCAGGACTACGAAGTGACAGATATGCAGGAGGGATACAATAATATTGTCCATCATGTGGAAGGAGATCTTTGGGAATCAGATTAGACCACATGATTTCGACATATATATATATAATAGACGTTTCGAGGTGAAAATCACTTATCGAATAAGTTGGAATCAATCCGACAACAGAGACACGCGCGGTGAATTGATTTGGTTTACTGACGGATCAAAAATCGAAAACCGGACTGGAGCTGGAATATACAGTGAGGTGAGAAATTCTTCAAGCAGAGGCATACGCAATATTGCACTTTGCAAACGAAACCAATCAGAGGGCTTATAAAAACAGGTGTATTTGTATTGCAAAAGACATCCAGGCGATACTGAGGGTATTAGAGAACCCCAGAGTACAATTAAAACTGGTTTGGGAATATTTTCGAGAATGCAGTCTATCTGAATAGCTGGTAGACTGCAATGAAGTAACTTTACTGTGGGTGCCTGGACAGGAAATGAAAAAGTCGATGAGTTAGCACGAAATAGATCAGCGGTCTCATGCATAGGCCCAGAACCTGTTCTAGGAGTGTCCAAAAAACACAACACGAGAGCAGGTAATGATTTGGGTCAAAGAGAGACACAAACAACACTAGAATAACTATCACACTGACAAAAGTCAATGCTAGGTTTTTCCACTATCACCAAACAACAATGCACAATCTCTCGACGCGCGTTTCGCTAACCAAGTTAGCATCATCAGGAGATGATTAATAGTAAATTACTATGTTTGTTTGGTGATAGTGGAAAAACCTAGCATTGACTTTTGTCAGTGTGATAGTTATTGTTACACCAAAGATTCCAAAACCCAATTACTGGAACACTAGAATAATAAAACCAGGTAAATTCAAGGAAAACATTTACCAAGTTACCATTAAAACAAAGCACTCAAAAACTGCTAAACCTCAGTAGGGGTCATCTTGGCACAGTAGTAGATCCTCTAACAGGACACTGTGCATTGAAAGGACACTACCAGAAAATTGGAATTTACACTGGAGATACCAACTGATTGTGTGATAGGATGACTAAGACCGACCGCACGTGAATGTGAAGCTCTGGGTACGAACAAAAATGAACCCAAAGGTTTACTTCATTCGGCCCGCCAGAGACCAGTACAGATTAGTATAAGGTACCAAAATATTGAAATGGCTGGCATGATTCAATGGGTAAAAGAAATGGGGGATTAAATTCAAAAAGCCAAGAAGCTGTACTGTTTCCTGAGACTTCATGTCAGACGGCTGCCTCAATAAAAAAAAGGAGGCCACTCGCATAAGATTTCACCACTGCACTTAAATTGTAGCTAGAATAATAATACGTTTGTAAACAGAAAATAAGTGATACCAATCAAATAAATTCGCATAATATTAGTTTGCAATCAAATAAACATTTACGAGTGGTAAAAGTAGGATCCGTAATAATAAGAATACTTCCAATAGCTTTACCATCAGCGTCACCCATCATGACCGGACGGTTGCCGTATATCCAGAACCCGGTCACAGTCTATCGTTCCAAATTTATCTAGTAGGCGGGACATGTGCCTACTAGATAAATTGGGAACGATAGACTGTGACCGGGTGCTGGATATACGGCAACCGTCCGGACATGATGGGTGACGCTGATGGTAAAGCTATTGGAAGTATTCTTATTATTACGGATAATCCAAGTTTTACAGTATATTAAACCTTTACCATAGGGATTCCTCAAAATTAGGTAATTAGGAGCAAGTATTTTTTATATGATTACCACTTTTACGTATAATATACCCACATACATTAAACAAAATAAAGTTACTTGGTGAGTCATTTTGTTTAAAATTATATCAGGTACCTTTATCTTAAGTTTGGTAATTTGGCTCCAAACATAAAAGGCTAGATTACTTATAAGCATAGGAATAATGTAAATAAACAAAATAGTATAAGTTAGAGGTACACCTTATATTAGTTTGTTATATTCGAATTAACTAATTACTTTGAAACATACAACTTATTTTGTTATATTTATTATTGCATTTTATTGCACAAAACGTTTGTAAAGAAAGTTATGATGTGAGCAAGAGCGCTGCGTCGTACCCATAGGTCTCCAAGCTAGTGAAATAAAAAGCATTAAGAAAATGTAAATAGTAGCAGGTGATTTGTTAAGTATTATTAAATTAGGTCTTAATTATAACATAAGTTATCGCTATATTAAATATGTGTGAAGATTGACTGGTTACATCCACCCTGTAATTATTTAAACGCAACCAAGACGTTTGATTCTATTACGAATAAATGTTCTATTGTCTTTGATTTCAGGTCAATGCTTCATTCTAAACTGAGAGTGCGGCCATACACTTAAAGGAAATGCCGTCAAAGCAATACCTGTTCTGAACAACAAAGCGACGCCGGAAACATAAAGATGCCACAATTTGGTGCAATATTCCATTAAATGTAGGAAATTCGTTCTGGCATTCTTTGTTCAAGTGAAGAACGTGAAGGTCAAGTGAGAGAAGAGTGAAATGCGATTCCTGTGGTGTCAATTACTAATAATTGTGACGTCATGTTAACCCTTGAGATAGAAATATTTTATCCGAAGATTATATCATTTGTTACTTGGAGTATACTTGGAAGTGTTTCATAATAAACTCCTTTTCGGCTGCTAAACCAAAGTTTTATTGTGTTGTAGTAATACTAAGAGAATGAACATTAATTTGCTGTTATTTTCTTCGAAACACTAAATAAGAATACTTATTACTCGACGTATCATGCAGCTGAGTAGATTTCACTATTGGTTTACCGCAATGGGAAGTTTTCAATCACAGATTACTAGGAGATGATCTAAGCTTTCCAGAGGACAAATACGCTAACTCATAAATACTTCGAGCATTATTTTGTAATTTTAAGTATACCGGTTTCCTCTTGTACTTATTAAATTTGCTATTGGAGTCGATTGAAAGACAAATAAAATAAATATTTGCGTGTAAAGTATAATAATATCTTATATTTTCTATACAAAATGAAAAGTATTTTCAATGTGATTTCTACATTATTATTCTAAATAATTATTTGAATTAATCCTAAAATTGCATGCGCTGCAGCTACGGTACTAGTATTTTGACATGAATAAATATTTAGTATACAAATAGCATTGCGTTTTGGAAAAAAATATTAATCCTGTTAAATAATATAGAATTTACCTACTGGTGTTCATTAAAATATAGTAATAGAATTTATTTCCAACAGGTGTGGAACACCCAAATACAGGAAAAAGAAACGTACATATTAATTAATACGGAAGCAGATAGTATCTGTTGTATGTGTAACAATACGTGCTATAATAACAGTAAAATGAAACATTATGATATTACAATAGAAATAAAAAAAAAGTAAAAATCAACAAATATTACAATTTGAAAAAGTTATGGAAATGAATATCATATGCATGAGATATTGTATTGAAATTAGAACATATAACCCAAATAGGCGATCTAGCCATCACATTTGTTATAGAAATTGTACAATAGAAGGGAATATGCTGACGGTTGTTAAAGCTAGGTACACTGAAATTAATATTTTGTAGCAAATCTGAACAGTCAATATTATTATTTAGAATGTTATATAAAAACTTTACTGAATATGCAAAACGGCTATCTTTGAGGGATTTACATTGAAATCTGTTGAGCAATATAGTATAATCTAATAGCTCTAATATCGGACTATCTCACCAACAGGAAGATCTATATAGATAAAGATACAGTCGTAGATACGAGTGCTGGCGTCCCGCAGGGGTCGGTTCTTGGACCAACATTGTGGAACGTCCTGTATGATGGTGTCTTGGGGCTGGAACTTACCGTGGATGCGGTCTGCGTTGGTTTTGCTGACGATCTAGCTCTGGTGGTGGGAGCCATGGACGAGCACACCTTGATGTCCAACACTAATAGTTGCCTGGCTGAGATCAGCGTGTGGATGAAGGAGCATAGACTGGTACTCGCTCCGGAGAAAACCGAAGTTTTATTAATAAAGGGCAAAAGGAAGAGGAGTCACATCACCTTTTCCATGGATGGGGTTGTTCTGACACCAACAAATACTTTAAGATATCTCGGTGTTACCTTTGACGAAAGGGCTTCATTTGGGCCACACGTTAGGTCAATTACTAGTAAGGCTGATGTAAGGACAGCCGCGCTCACCAGAGTTATGTCTAACATCAAAGGTCCCAGCAGCGGGAAGAGGACTGTTCTGTGCGGCGCGGTACATAGTATGCTGCTGTATGCTGCTCCGATATGGGAAAGAGTGATCTACATACAGAAGTATAGGAACATGCTGGAAAGAGCGCAGCGTAACATGCTCCTGCGGGTCGCCTCTGCGTACAGAACGGTGTCCCTGGTGGCGTTGCAAGTTGTTACGGGGGTGATCCCCATCGATCTCATGATCAGAGAGAGATCATGCATGTATAACAATGCCCAGGACGAACGCGCAGATAAGATCAGGAGGGCCAGGGGGAGCACTCTCGAACGATGGCAAGATCGATGGGATGTAGAGAGAGAGAAAGCGCAGTGAACAAAGCGCCTAATCAAAGACGTGGAGCAGTGGGTGAACTGTAAGCACCGAAGTCTGGATTACTATACGACACAGTTACTTACCGCGCATGGCTGTTTTCGCGCGTACGCTAAAAGGTTCGGCAAAGACGATAACGACAGCTGCATATATTGTGGATATAGCGACACCGCTGAACATACACTCTTCGTCTGTGACAGATGGAACGAGGCCAGAAGAGCTGCGAATGCAACTATCGGAGAGCAAATGAATCCGGATAACATAGCCCTGCTAATGATTAGGTCCGTTAGAAACTGGAAAGCAATTGCAAATATGTGCAGAAACATTATGAGTAGCAAAGAAACCGAGGAACGGCATAGACAAGGGGGTGTAGCATAAGATGAAATAGACAGCCGGCGGTACCTGATGATATATGTACTCATGGTTTCCAGGTTTCCGTACGAGGGCAGCATGAGGGGTTTTAGTGGGTGTGAGTCCCACACACCAAGTGTGATTGAACCAAGCACTTGGCGTGCATAATGCATTTCCTCTGGCAAAAAAAAAAAAAAAAAAAAAAATTTAGTATAATCTAAACCTCTTGTTGTAGACATAAGAGATCAGTTCGCATTTTCTAGTAAATGACATGACATTGCATTTGTTGATGTTTAGAGAAAGATGATTATGTTTGCACCACGCAGTAACTGAATTTCAGTCCTTTTGAAGCAACAATCGTCGATAGAATCAATTCTGCAAAACATTTTCATATCATAAAGTAATTTCTTAGACGTAATTACATCGTTAATAAAGACCAAGAAAAAAAGCGGGCCAAGGTTAGATCCTTGTGGGACCCCAGATGTAAGACTAAATTCTTTTGACTTAATGTTCAAGTATTCAACATGCTGTGTACTTCCAAATAAATAAGATTCAAACAGTTTAAGTAATCCTGGTGAAAAGCCAAAACGGTCCAATTTCGCAAGCAAAATATATGTCAATTTGATCGAATGCCTTTTGGAAGTCGGTGTATACTACATCCACCTGGCCACGTTTGTCGATTGCCTCAGAACCATATTGAGTAAAACATGCTACATTTGTAATGGTTGAGCGTCTATTCACGAATGTAGTTTTTCACATTTGTCGGATCATCTTTTTTAAACACTGGGGAGATGCGGGACTTTTTCCATATCTCAGGAAGCTTGGACTGTTTCAGAACTAGGTCGAATATGTAGCGTAGGTTTCACCAATATACAGCCAGTATCACGTAGTAAAAAGCTGCGCATGTTGTCAACCCCGCTCAGAAAGCTGTTTTTATTCTTTTTCAATTTTAACAAAATTTCCTCTTCAGATACAGAATGTATTGTGGAAGTTGCTTGGATGTTAATATTAATATTTCTAGCAAATTTTTGGTCAGATTTAATATAAACTGTGTTAAAATAATGCGCAAATGCTTCCATTATATCTGAAGGGTATTCATAATGGTGCTATTATATGTCATCGATCCCGGTATTCTAGTTTTTCCACGCTTAGAATTTATAAATGACCATAATTTCTTTGGTTCGTGTGAAATAGATCCTTGAACATTTCCTATATACACTCCGCCAAAAAAGTATCGCATAATTTAGTTTTGAATCATAAAAGTATCGCATAATCTTTGTTTGTAGCATAAAGTTGTAAATATACTTTAATGCGCTCTAAGATATAATTTCTATGATTGTTTAAATAAAATACAGGCCAAATAAAAACAAGAACTCATACTTGAGATTTTTATTAAAACTAGAAATTATAATTTTGGAAAGAAAAATGTCATAACAGTAGCTTTTAATACTGAGTATTGCCACCTCTGGCTCTTATGACCGCTCGCATACGGTTTGGCAGAGATTCGATTAACCTCCGTATATAAGCCTGATCCAAATTCTCCCACTCGTCACGGAGAGCATTTGCTAGTCCATGCAGGTCCGCTGGGGCAACATTTTTGGTTCGTATCCGTCTCTGAAGGAGGTCCCACACGTGCTCGATAGGGTTCATGTCCGGACTTACCGCAGGCCAATCTAAAACTGGAATACCAACATCGTTAAGCTATTCCTGGACGATTATTGCAACATGCGGTCGTGCATTATCGTGCATTAACATGAATTCGTTTCCTATAATTGGCGCATATGGTACTACTGTTCTTCTAAAATGTCCGTTATATACCTGTGGGCAGTCAGTGTACTTCTGTCTACTGGTACTAACTCTGTACGACCTGTTAAACAGATGCCTCCCCAAACCATAATAGAGCCACCAGCCAAATTAGGTCTAGGTCTGATATTACACTGCGAATAGCGCTCACCGTCTCGTCTGTACACTGAGATACGCCTATCTGAGGTGTAAAGACCAAATCTTGACTCATCTGTGAAGAGTATATTGGCCCAGTCATTAATGTTCCAATTTACATGTTCTCTGGCAAACCTTAAGCGAGCCACTCGGTGGTTCCTAGTGAGACGAGGGGCTGTTACAGCTACTCTAGCTCTTAATCCACTCTGTCGTAACCTATTCCGAATAGTTTGAGTACTCACACGAGTATTTCTGACTCTAGCCAAGTCGTTCTGCAATTGTCTCGCAGTTACATGTCTTCGACGTAATGCTTGTAGTAGTAAATAGCGGTCATCTTGGCGAGTAGAACATCTTGGACGACCTGGTACAGGTCTTCTACTGTAAATGCCTGTTTCCCTATATCTGGCTACGGCTCTAGAAACACTTGACTGATTGATGTTCATCAAATTAGCAACGTATGCTTGAGATCGTCCATCTTCGATTAAAGCAACTATAGCAGCCACTTGTTCTGAAGTTAAATTGCTCATTTTAGTTTTAAAAGCGTTGGTACAGAACTCTGACTCCGCACTTTAAAATTTGTCCGTATAGGAAGACTTTCAATAAACAACTGAACAAACCTTACACATATGCATTTTTCTAAATGTGTTCTTTTAAAAAAAAAAAAGTAAAAACGCTAAGTTCCATTATTTTGTTAGTGTTTATATAGTTCACATACACGAGGCAAACTTTTTGTGAACGTATAAAAATATCTTGGTTCATAAATGCCCTTTTTTAGTTTATGCGATACTTTTTTGGCGGAGTGTAGTTTATATAAGCATGTCTAATAAGTGATTTGCATTGCCTTCTTAGAGCACTAAAACGATTTTTATAATATATGCTAAAATTTTTATGTGCATTATGTTTACTGCGTATACATTTAATAATTTCCAGGTTAAACCAAGGGGGATAAAACTGACTTAAAACAAGAATATACCAGGCGATTCAGTTTGGTATTCGCTCACCTGTAACTTTTTTACTTTTGGGAAAAAGTATAACAAGCCGTATATATTCGTAAATACTATAATAAAACCTATTGGATGAGATCATCAATTTGTCTTTGCGATAACATCTGTCAAAACGGTGCCTGTCAACTCTTTTTTTTTAATCAGACCCTATATATATATATTTTTGCAATATTTGATAGGTATTTTATTCCTAATTCCGAATATATATCACACTCTACTTTTGGGTAGTGTAACAGAAATATCTCACTAAAAATTATGAGATATAGTAAGTTCCAAGACAAACGTAGATACTCAGTATATGTTAAGCAATGTCAATTAACCTTAAACTGTTAACAATAAATATAACGGCGAGGCGCGTCATTTACTTGAAATTTTTTGAAAACATGGCTGTGTATTCAAACTAAGAGAAGATGGATATGATTTTAATCTACGGAGAATGCTAAAGAAATAGTAAGGACACTAGACGAATGTACGAACAGCGCTATCCCTAGAGATTATTGCCATCTGACAAGTTATTTACAAAACTAGCATAAATGTGCCTTGCGATAAATGGGCATTTCGAGTATTTTATGAACTGACAATGAGTGTTTTTGCTAAAATTTTTCTAACAATTATTTTCATCGCAATCTAAATCTAAACCTCGCACGTATGTTATATCAACGGTAGCAAAACAATATTTAAAAGTAACTTTAAAAATTCACATCTGGGTGTCCTAAAGCGTCGGAACTTTCTCGCTTTGAGATAACTATTATTTTGTAATAGTCTTTTTATGTTTGAAATTTGTGGAGTTTATTAATTTACACCCCGTATATTCAGTAGATTTTCGAACTGTAGTAAATTTATTTCAAAAGGTATTGCTGCAGAAACTTAATATCTTCTATCTAAATGAGATATCTGCATATTTAATTCCGCAGCGGGCAATAAAAAGAATGTTATATAATCACAAACCTTTCTTAAGAATGATGATATTTAATATTTGACCTTAATGCAAACTTTCGGCTAGACTGTTCTAATTCTATTGTCATTGCAATAATATAAAATTATGTTCTCTTTTAATGCAGAATAAAAAGAATAATTTTTAATCGTTGTCTTCTTAGTTAGTAGTAAAATAAAATCGATTTCAAGGATATTTTAATGACCTTTCGCAATCCGGGTGGAATGAGAATGTAAAAATAGAAGACACAGTTATTAAAAATACAGTACTTTTCTCTATTCTCATCATCCGATGTATTTCTTCGTACATGCGGAATCTATCCGCAGAATGTGGCCTCATCGACCTTGCTTCATCGACGATGGAGAAGACGATGATTCCAACAATCGCATTTAAAGATGAGTAAGTTTATATTGTGAGGTCGCACGATTCTTTCTTAATCAAGACGAATATTTGAGAGGTTACTGACGATAGGTAATTAATTAATTAATTTATAAATAGTATAAAGCGCTTTCGAAATCCATTTTTAAATAATAAGCATGTGTGCATACAAAGATTTGGAATTAAACGTTAAAATATAACGTATTAACTGTTTAAGAAACACCTAAAAATACAATTTGGGCGTACTTTAATTTTGGCATTTTGTTGGCCGCCACTTTGCGATTTAGCAGACAGATATTAAAATGCCTTAAACGCTTGTATTAGGCTTTCAGATTATCCGACAATAAGATATTATGTTTGGTGTTGCCTTCTTTCAATGATTGCTTTATTTTAATTACAGCGTTTATTGGTGACTGCAAATGTCGTATACATGGTTTAGAACTCGTATCTTAAATTTATTTATTGGATGGTTGTGCATAGAGGATCAATTCTGGCTGGTATTTGCAGTTTTTTACTACAGCATTGACGTTTCTTCCGGTCCTCCCTATTTGACTAACATAATAATATTAATCTTTGATAATATTAACATTAGGCATCGACACTTTATCACTGTTCCTAAAGATAGAAAGAACTATTTTATTTACTGGAATATTTTCTTGTAACAATCGTCATATACGGTGAATCTTTTTATTCCGAATAGACTATTAAGATATTCCAGTGTTTCGTTTTAAAAAAGACGAGTCAATGCATTAGAGAATATATTTATTTCTTTACTCTTGGAGATGTAAGTAATTGCATATAGAAAACAGTAAAATCAGTGAAATTCATAAAGCGAAAGACTAAACATACATAGATTCATAAAATTCGTTAAACAATTTATTTATGGGTAGGAGAACTTCCCGAGCTATTCCCGAGTATCTTTTTAAATAAATGAATGGTTTTGGCGTTTTTATATGATCTGGTAATTTATGAAATATTTCCGGGTAAATACGATGTGATTAATAATAATAATAATAATAATAATAATATGATTTATTACACAAAACATATAAAATACCTAATGTGTAAAAGTCAACATAAAATAACCGAATGATCATTAATAAATCAAAAGAAAACAAAAATATATACTATTATTTAACAAAGTAAACTAAATAAAATAACTAAATAAACTAAAACTAGAGAAAACATGGGTGACTGGTATTAAAATTCATCTAAGCTGTAGAACGTGTTGCTATGTAAATAGAGCTTAGGATTTCGACGGAACACTCGTATATTATCCCCTACATCTATACATTGTAATATCTTATTATAAATTCGAATGCCCATATTAATGGGACCCAGGCTAGTTAGATGGAGAGTGTCAGCTGGTCTATGCAATTCATCTTTAGATCTGGTGTCATGTGTATGTATTGCAGAATTAAATTGAAGATTGTGTCTGTTGGAATATATGTAACAACACGCCTCAATGATGTATAAAGATGGCAATGGTAGTATTTTTAAATGCGTGAATAAGGGTCTACATGATTCAAATCTTCGTAGTCCTGCAATTGATCTCAACACAGCCTTCTGCGCAATGAATACATTTTGAGCATGGGAGCAAGTGCCCCACAGAACAATACCATATTGAAGTCTACTCTGTATCTCAGAGTAGTAAACAGAAAGTAAAGTGTCACGCGATAAACTGCCTCTCAGGGATCTAAACAAATAAGCTTTCGCAGAAATTTGATTAGCAAGGTCATGACAATGTTCATTCCAGAGCATGTTATCCTGCATAGTTATACCCAAGAACCTCACACTACTCGACCGGTTCAACCTAATACCATCTATAAATAAGTCATGTGGCTGAATGCTTCTTTGTCTTGTATGAAAATGTAAAAATTTTGTTTTTTCCATACTTCGAGAGAGCTTGTTACTAGCAAACCATTGATACAAAATTTGTAATAAGTCATTAGCATTTCGCAGGTGTTCAAATGAAAAAAGAATTGATATATCATCAGCGTACATTGTGGTATAAACATCTGTTAGAAAGAGAGCAATATCATTTATATAAATATTAAAAAGAACCGGACCGAGAACAGTCTCCTGAGGAACACCATCCCTAACAGGCAGATAGTGAGACCTGAAAGCAACCATGCCCGCAGCAGCATCAGAAAATTAATTAATTATATCATATTTTAAAAAAGGCACGAGGATCAAGTCTTGCTTTTACTGTGTATTTATGTTTGGAATGAAGATAGGTTGATATTTCAAGAACATGTAAGCATACCAAGGATAACAGTTTATATTTTGCAAAGAGCAATCTATCAATATGATTCAGGGTTCCATGCAAACATTTGGGCATAACAATTTGAACATTTTTGTTTTAGCTACAGCTTCAAACATACGTTGTTAACTACCGTTTAATACCGCTATTTTATAATTTTCTTCTGCCGCTTTTAATTGAGAAAACCTGGCAGTACGACTGTACAGTGCCACTGAGAATTGTCGAAGGTCGAAGGTCGAAGGTCGGAACTTCTCATCTAGGGTGGGGAACCTGGGGTCTTATACCCTTTCATCTCTGATAGAGCGACACGATCAAACCGCGGGGTGTGTGAGAAAAAGTTAGTAATTAAATTACTCTGGGTAATAATTTCGTCTCATTTGGTGAAAAAAGAAAGCGGTCGTCAGGGCACTAGGCGTTAGCTGTTTTCGCTGTCTTGGCCTCGCGCCCAGGCAGCGGACAGAGTCTGCTTCAGAAAATCACGAAGGAGTGGAATTTGCAGATCGCGATGAATCTGCGCGTTCCGAACGAACCAAGGGGCTATAACTTGTTGGCTAGGTGGAGGGGACCCCCCGGCCTAACATGAGAAGCAGAGAGTTGCGGGCAGCAAGAAAGCTGGTTGCGTTGCTTCGTCCAGACGAGACGTCTGTCGAAGATAGATAGATAGATAGATAGATTATTTATTCAGTGTTACAATAGACAGTGCGTTGAACATGTCAATATAAATAAAAATATATAAAAGTAATGACACATAACACAAATAAATTGTAAATAACAAGTACACCTAGAAAAAATAACACGTTAGTCAAATAAGTATAACAAGACAAGATAATAAATTACTATGAAGTAAGTCGTCAAATATCACAGATAGGGTTTTTAAAATAGTCGTCGAGTGAGTATATAACTTTTTCCACTAACTCTTGCTGAAGTATTTTCTTAAACATGGTAGAGTTTAAGGCTTTCATTTTTGCAGGTAAGTGATTATATATTTTGATAATTTGAGTAACGACACTTCTATTCACCAATGTTTTTGTAGTTTGCGGAGGAACCAGATGACCGCCGCTCGCGCCGCGCGTGTTGTATTGGTGGGAAAATAACTGCACTGAGAGAAATAGATAGTACTCTTTAACATAAATATAGTATACTTTAATATATTTTATAGCTCCTATAGGGACAATCATATTTTATATTACCGGTGACAATATCTGTATAGTAAATATCTGTGAATACTTTTTATTAACTCGTATGGTAAAGTGTACTATATTTGTATTATTAATTTGAGCATACATGTTAGTAAATGTGAAAAAAATGTCTAGTAGCGCTGACTATATTTGATAATAACTGTTAACAATGAAAACTATAATAAATATAGTTTAATAATTTTTAATTATAATTAATTAATATAATTTGATTAGCCGGTGACAGCCGGGCGAATTGCCGTCGTATCGGGCAGGATTGCGGGAATCAGACCGGCCCGTGTACTGTAGAGTACTACCGGTATTGAAGCGCCTCGTAATTCTCGTCTGTGGGCGATTGTCCACAGTACTTTTTACACGACGTTAACCATGTATAAGCATCATATAGATATTACGCAGCCACATTTACCGATCACAATTTACATTGAGTACGAATTTCAAAGATTATGAAACAAGCGTAGCGCCATCTTTACGACAAAAGCTGTAGTATCACATATTTATGTAGCTAAACCAATTATGAGTATTATGATATTCCTACTATATAGATATAAAACTATACAGCATTCATTTCATTCCATCTCATTATTAATGCCGTTTTCAATAATCAAAGTAAGGTGACTGTTGCAAGCACCTAACCTAACCTAAATAAACACAACACAGTAAATTTGCTACACCTGTTATTATAACTGTCTTCACTACATTATATGCAATTTATTATATTCACTTGTTGTAAAATATTGTAAAACATTTCACTATATTTTGTAGAAGATTGTCACACAATATTTTTAAACAATTTTATTGCTTTTTTTGTAACCGTGATATAGGAAAATGCAACGCCGTTGTTCTAAAATTTTGCACAATAGTAGGAATTCTTACTACAATTTCCGTCAAACAGTGAAGTGTAAATATTACAACATGAATTTTTCTCTGTGCAGACACAAACATGCACCGACACGAATACGTACACCTGTATCACACGTACATAACACGTGTGAGTGGCAATACAGCTTATTGGTCGATTTCTTCGGTAAAGATCGACAATGAATAGAGCAAGGGGTGGGAAGAGCGTTACGAACATTTATGTTAGAAATTGAATATGCATCGAATACCTGGTAACATCCAGATTTTACCTCTTACTATAAGCATGGTAACATCTGGTTATTTTACTCTTAATACCCCACATATTGTCGTTTTGACAATAATTATGTTACTAATTAACATAAAGAGATTTACTATCTAATTTCTACAATCCATTTTTCTCAGTGATGGTCAGTGAAAAGTTGGAAATTATCATGTACGAATATCGCACTCTCGTATATATATATATATATATATATATATCGCTGGAAGAGTAAGTAGCCCATTTGTCCCGAACACACTTCGACAGGAAGCGCGGTGAGGAAAGCCGAAAACACTACGCAGACATTTCTTCTGTAATGAAAAAATTCTATGGGAGTCAACCGAACTGCCCCAGAATATAACACCGTACTGGATTCGAGAGTACACATAAGCGTAGTAAGCACTAATTCCTGCTTCTATCGTGATTGTTCCCGATATCGTTTTTAGAGCATAGTTTGACGATGATAAAGATGCTGCGAAGGAATCGACAAGGGGACCCAATAATGATCCTTGTGGCACACCTCTTTTTATACTCTGCCAATCGGAATATGTTTTTCTGTGGCTGACATAATCATATCCTTCCACTCTCTGCCGACGCACGGTTAGTCAAATAAGATTCTATCAACGTAAAAGCGTTGCCTCTTATTCCAGCGTTTTCCAATTTTTTTATATAGTTTTTCATAGTTAATGCTGTCAAATGCTTTACTCAAGTCCATGAGTAAAGCAGCAGTATGTTCTCCATTGTTAATACCCGTTGTAATTTCATTAAGTACTTGGTAAATTGCCCTATTGGTGTTTCTTCCTTTCATGAACCCGTTTTGCATGGCACTGAAGATGTTTGACCTGTTTAAGAAATTATGTATTCTGTCGTACAGTATTCTCTCAACAATCTTTGATATGATGGATAGAATCGATATTGGTCTGTAATTACTAATGTCTGTCTTATCTCCTTTTTTGTAAATAAGGATAACAGTTGACTTTTTTAATTCGCTAGGGAATTGTCCATACCTCATACATGAGTTAATAAGAAAACTTAAAGGCGGTGCAAGATGTGAGACACAGGCTTTGACCAACTTTACAGGTATGTTATCATATCCTACGGAGTTCGAAGGTTTCAGATTTTGAATTGTAGCTCGTATTTCCTCCGGTATGGTTGGAGTCAGGAACATTCTAAGGGGATTTTTACAAGTGCTATTTGCTTCAGTAGATACATTGCTCGACGCCGGCTTGCATATGTCAATTAGGTGCGCATTAATACATGATAGCTTTTCTTTAAATGATGACGTGAGTGTTTCAATTTCTATATCATGTATATTACAATGATTTGTAGTGGAGCTGGATGTAGGTGGAGCTATTTGTTTAACTAAAGACCATGTCGCTTTAGTTTTGTTTTTAGAACGTCTTATGATTTCTGAATTTGTGATTACTTTTTGATTTTTTATTTCAAGTTTCAAATTTTCACAAAAGCCTTTGTATTCCTTCTTACTAATAGCATGATTCAGCATATTCTCGTATAGCTGTCTTTTAAGTTGACATTTTTGTTTCAGTTCATTAGTTAACCAGTTTTTACTAGTGTGATTCGTTTCAAACTTGACAATTCGTTTCGGACATGTAATTTCTATCGCATTCCTCAGAATTTCAGAGAAGATGACTCCTAGGTACACTGAGAATTGTACCGCGTGCCACGTTTGGCACACGTGCCATAGGTTGCCGACCTCTGGTCTAAATCATTAACGTACAGCACGAAAAGAATATGATTTATGACTGAAACCATGTAAACTACCTATGCTGATTACCAACGTCTCTGAGGTAACAGTGCCATCGCCAGAACACACACATAAATAAGATTTTTTTAAGTCAAAGAAAAATATTTTGTTACCCGTAGTTTGTTGACTTAATAAAAGAGGATTTTAACACATTTGACTGTGAAATTATATACTTTTGATAGATTTCTTTTGGTAAATACATAAACGTATGCATGTTTGTTTATTTGTAAATTGTACTATTATTATTGAATTTAAAATTTACTGTAATATAGAAAAGGGCAATTAGCAGTGACGGGGTTTTGTTTCGGAATTAGAAATGAAGAAAAGCATAACAAATAAAATTAATTAAATTTGTTCTTTCTCTGATCTTTAAATAGTCAAACACACACAATTTCATAGATTTAATTCACACACAATCCATCCATATGTGTATCGAAAAATAGTGCTGTTATCTGTAAATATTTAGCGTAAACCGCTAATGCAGTCACCGATCTAGCTTAGACAATTCATGGATTGTGAGTCTTGCTAGATAGCTCATGTAAAACGACTACAAACGAATGCGTATGTACTGATTTCAGAAACGGTTTGCCATGACGTAATGTAAAAATATCAAATAAAAATTGCTTAAACACAATTAACCGAATTTTACCGGCTCACGTTTCGATCATAGAAGGCACAAATCTAAACTCTTGAGTCCCTAGGTTGCGATCGCGGATATAGCTTGACATGCGAAGACGATGACAGTCATATGACAGTGGATTTGCACTAGAAGTGATGCTGATGACGTCTGGTAAGACGAAAACTCCAGGCCGCCTTTAGTGCTGTTGCCCTTTTATTGCCTTGGTTGGTATGGTGATTCCAATAATAAACCATGGGCCACGTTGTGGTGGCATTTTTCAAAATGTTAGGAATAAAGTAATATTTCAATTCAACTGGTCGGTATTATTAAAAATAACAAACTTCTTTGATATTGTGATGATGAAGGCTTTCCGGTTCTTTAAGATGTTATGTTTATATTTAAAAGACATAAACCTATTTAAAGCATATTCGAAAATTTGAGAGGGTATTTAAAATAGTGACAAGCCTATAGTTCCTTAAGCGGTCACCCTTCTTATAGATGGGGGTAACCATGTCATCTTTAATCTATTAGGAAATACTCGCAGACGAAATGATATATCAACCAATAGTACAAATGATTTGATAACCATACCTAAAATTTTTCAGAAAAAAACTCGGATCCCATCTGAAACTGCCGATTCTTTATTTTTGTTTTTCTTTTTTGAAGTAAGTTTGGTGAAAGGTGCAATAAAAATAGTAGATGAAACAATATCTTCTTCTTCTTTTCTGAGGCTCAAGATGACCTATATATATATATATAATATTACGGAATATTAGAATGAACTGCACCAAATTGTCTTGATTATGAGCCTGTTCGGGAGGAGAGGGATCGACGACTACAGAACTTATTTTTGCTAATATCACAGAAAGATAGGAAAAAGATTTTTTATGAAATAATTTTATTGTTTTTCTCTCACAATACCGAGGAAGCATTAAATATTTTTCTCAAATTATTGAATTACTTTTCAGGCGTCGAGGTGGCTCCTTTCCCACCTCAATGATTTTTTTTCTAGATAATTAAATTAATTCTATTTCTAACGCCTGGAAAGTCGGGAGAAATAAAAATAATTTCATAATTAAAAAAGGTATCCTCCTTCTTCACCCTGGCATTAAAAAAAGATTATTAATAAACATATATCTAAACATATATAGAATCTGGATATTTCAATCATATTTAAGTCTACCTATTAATCGTTCCATGGTACACCTATTTTTTGTAAAAAGGCATTCAAGCTTTAAATCAGTTTCTAAGTTGACTCATTCAATGTAAAAGTATTAAGATGTTAACGTGCCATTATATTATATAGTAAAGAAACACGTAGTCAAAGATTTCAGAAGTTTTTAGGATTTAGCATCCGCATAAACTATATTTAAATAACAGCTCTTTTGAAAAATAAATTTGCAAAATGATTGCCCTACTTTCTCACCATCATCTGAATTAGAAAATAATAAAACTCATTCTTGTTTATTACTCAACACAACAACATAACATTCAGTACAGAAACGATAATTTCAGCAAGCAAATTTCGTGTTTCCTTAAATTAACAAAAACAAACTAGAAACGATATAATGGAATCATATTCACTAATGTATGTTTGGAGCAAATTGTTTGCATTATCCAAAGAGAACAGTATGCAGCGCATGTCAAGGTTATAATTTTGGTTACGTAAGGAGATAGCTTATTGTTTATCGATGCAAACTATTACGTAACTAATATATAAATAATTATAATTTATGTTTTATGCGCTAAGTATGAGTCTAGACGCTTGCTGATGTCTTATTACCATTCAATTTATTTTTTTGGTCGTATAATTGTACTGGTATTGTCTCTTTTACAATTCTGTTATACTAAATTACTTCGTCGAATGTTAGTGTCGAATTAGTTGTGCTAGTGCTTTTTTATTTTGTAATACTCTTCTCGTAATTCTCGTGGGAATTTTCTTGAAAACAATACAAAAACAAATACTTACTCTTCAAGATATGAGAGTTAGCCAAAGATGTTTATTATTGCGATCTAGCAATTTACCATTGGGTAATAATGCACAATCAGTAAGAACACATTTCATTTTGGAAGATTAGATACATGGCGGTGTTTCATTATGTGGCCATAACCTGTGGCATCCATGCGATATGCCGTGACAAAAATGGTGATAAATGGTATGTCGATCAGAACACCCAACACTTGCACGATATACCCTTTAATTACTGGTGTTGCATCGATATATCTTTTTACTACCTTCGGTAATGAACAAAATTCTTCGTAGTTCATCGCCTTTGGATTCTCTCTGGTGACATTTTGTATAACTTACTCTGGAATTATGAAACAGTTACCCTTTTTTTATTAAAAAATACCATAAAATATAGTTTAAAAATATGTTTATTAAGAGAAACATAACTTTGATACATTGTTAAGTTTTGGAACACTCTGTATATTATGTATTATTTTTAAATTGTAGACATAATCGGCCTACATCTATTCCAATATATATATCAAAAATTGTTGCCATTTAACTCCTAGAGACCACGACGTTCCCACTGTTACACCCTGTATGGGTAGTTTTGCATCTCTCTTCCTACGGGAATTTTAGTATCAAGAAAATTGTTGTCGATGCTGCAGTTCCCGGGGAATTAATAAAAATAATAATAATCTTTGTTTTATTTAGTCTGCCAATGTTACATTGGTTTGAATCGTCAGATATGATAAATATAAAAATAAAAATATAACAAATAATGTACGGGTGTCCCACCGAAGACTGGGTCTTGAACTACAGCTCTATTCGTCATTTTAGAAAGAAAGCTTTTCTACAAGAGTGTCATAGAATCTAATGCTGCATCACCTAAAAATATTTTTGATTATACAGAGTGTCCCATAAGTAGGCAAACGGATACTTACTTCGTTATTTTAAATGGAACACGCTATATATTATTTCATTTTTCAATTCTACGTAGAAAAATAACACGACTTTATAGAAACTATTATATGTCTATCTTTAATAACAACGTTGTTATTTACTCTTTTGTCAAAAGTGTTCCCGATGCAAAGCATCAGTTAAGGCGGCGTGGTTTATATTTGCATTTGTTTTAGACATTCATATTTTAAATATCATACATACTTAGTCTGATTCAATATCGAAACTAAAATTGATGTAATTGTATACAGGTGTCCACAATGGTCCTGAGCATTTGCTTAACTTTAACCCAAGGTAACTTAATTTTTTTAAATAGCACCCTATATTTTTGCTTGTGCTAAATTAACCCTTACCCAAAGTATGGGCTTTGGACATTTATGATTTTAAAATATCATGAAGGCGACTATAGGTGCATCTTTAGACCAAATGCAGTTAGTGATGTTCACTTCTTGCTTGGTACAAGTTCATGTATATAGTACTAACCTCCACTTCTCTTAAAAAGAATATGTCCGCACAGACAAAGCACACTTAATCAGAGCGCATCCAATAAGGGGTTATGTTGAGAGATCCTCCGACATGGAAACTTTACCCTTAGATTATTCCTATTCAGAGTAGACAGACGATAAAATTTAAGAATGCAATATGTTTGAGAACATTGCCACCATATTTTGGTTAAGTTCTTTATCATTTGGCATAGGTACTTGATTACAATTTACAAGATCGCTGAAAATTTCTGTAAAATCAACTCCATTGATTCCACTGATAGTATATAATGGTTATGTCAGGGTTATGTTTCATGTTTCTAGTATGCGCTTAATATTTATTAGTAAAGTGTAACTGCTTTTAGTACGTTGCGAATTGAGTAGCCTCGCGAAATTCTTTGTGAATTCCAACATTTACCACTAGGAACATCACTTTACAGTTGTTATAATTCGTATTAATGTATAATAGGGGCTTATTTCTTGTCGTATTTTACTTTCTTTGTATAAATATTTAAAAAATCTCAGTCAATTTTACCAAAGAGAGTTTTCTTCGTTTTGTTATCATTTCCTTTTTTTCAAAAAAGGAAAAGCAATAAAACCCAAAAACGATTCTCTAGCGCCAAACTACAATTTCTTTGAAAGCACCACATTAAAAAAAAAGTTTGTTGTCTGTTTGCTTAATTTGATAAAGTACACACTAAAAAAATTTAGTAAATTTACCAGGATTCCTGCTAAAAATTCTAGTAACATTTGGGGGAAATTCACCAAAAACTGAGTAATTTTACTTTTTTTAACAAAATGACCTATACTTTTGGAAATTTCCCACATATCGACCAGTATTTTTCAATTGTAGGTAAAAGTGCTACGTAAAAACGTAATATTACTAACATTTGTATGCTTTCCCAGGGATTTTGATTAAATTACTTCGTGATTTTATCCAGTTAGGAAACTTACGTAGGAAACCAAATACATACTTACAATGCGCCCTTGTTCAATTTTATGGGTTCAATTTGTAGATAGTAGTATAGTGCACATAGCACGCACGGAAGTTGCAGCGGTCGTTCTTTTTGTTTTATCTATAGGCATATTTAGGTAAGTGACTAATTTAAAATAAATCTAGTAGTTAAATAATACATTCATATTACTGAGGGTGACCTGCAGCTGCATTTTCATAATTTACAAACGTTGAAACATATAGGTTTGTGCATATACAAACACACAATACACCTAATTGTGTTCCAAAAAAACACATTAATATGCCTCGACAGGGTATATAAAATATATTTGTAGTTTGTGTATTACCGTAATGTTAAAGTAAATGGTTATAGATATTGTTTATTGCAGTAATATTTCGCTACTCTGAAGTAGAGGTTATGAATGTATTATTCAACTTGTCTATTTATACTTCGAATATTATCTTATACCTATCTATGCATTTGTTTTTATGGTTAAGAAAGTGTTTAGGTATAACACCTAAACAAGCAGGAAAGCGGCTAACAATGAGAAAATGACGCAATATGGGTACATACACCAATCAGTATACAGTAGACCATGGTATTATTCTCATGATAAAATATCACGCTTTTATCGCACTACCATTGCTCGAATCAAGTTTGGACATGGTCAGCACCCGTCACACTTATACAGGCTCCATATTATTGAGTCCCCAAGATGTCGATGCGGGCATGAGATGTGTGACCTTAACCATATATTACTCAACTGCCCCTTACAGAAAGATGTTATCAATACTCTTATGAATCAGCTGATTTTAGAGAGAGTGGAATTACCTACGAGCATAATAACTCTAATGTGTTACAATAATAAACGTATCTGTAACTTCCATCCTAGCTCAACCTTTGTGGGGTTAACCTTTTTTCCGTTGGCCCTAATCTTGTGTTGATACAAACGTTAGTCATCCCGATAGGCCCCGGGATGTGAAATGTGTGTCCAGGTCTGTTTCCCTAATTAGTTACTTTAACGTAGTGGTAAACTTAATATCTTTAATATAATTAATATCGTTATTGTCTATACTAAGTATATCTTGCCCGTCTAATGCAGTGACTAAGCCTTATTAAGGCACATGGGCTGTGATCCCGAGATGCCACATTAATAAAAAAAAAAAAAAGAAAACGAAACAAGCACATAACTACACTCCGCCAAAAAAGTATCGCATAATTTAGTTTTGAATCATAAAAGTATCGCATAATCTTTGTTTGTAGCATAAAGTTGTAAATATACTTTAATGCGCTCTAAGATATAATTTCTATGATTGTTTAAATAAAATACAGGCCAAATAAAAACAAGAACTCATACTTGAGATTTTTATTAAAACAAGAAATTATAATTTTGGAAAGAAAAATGTCATAACAGTAGCTTTTAATACTGAGTATTGCCACCTCTGGCTCTTATGACCGCTCGCATACGGTTTGGCAGAGATTCGATTAACCTCCGTATATAAGCCTGATCCAAATTCTCCCACTCGTCACGGAGAGCATTTTCTAGTCCATGCAGGTCCGCTGGGGCAACATTTTGGGTTCGTATCCGTCTGTGAAGGAGGTCCCACACGTGCTCGATAGGGTTCATGTCCGGACTTACCGCAGGCCAATCTAAAACTGGAATACCAACATCGTTAAGGTATTCCTGGACGATTATTGCAACATGCGGTCGTGCATTAACATGAATTCGTTTCCTATAATTGGCGCATATGGTACTACATGTTCTTCTAAAATTTCCGTTATATACCTGTGGGCAGTCAGTGTACCTCTGTCTACTGGTACTAACTCTGTACGACCTGTTAAACAGATGCCTCCCCAAACCATAATAGAGCCACCAGCGAAATTAGGTCTAGGTCTGATATTACACTGCGAATAGCGCTCACCGTCTCGTCTGTACACTGAGATACGCCTATCTGAGGTGTAAAGACCAAATCTTGACTCATCTGTGAAGAGTATATTGGCCCAGTCATTAATGTTCCAATTTACATGTTCTCTGGCAAACCTTAAGCGAGCCACTCGGTGGTTCCTAGTGAGACGAGGGGCTGTTACAGCTACTCTAGCTCTTAATCCACTCTGTCGTAACCTATTCCGAATAGTTTGAGTACTCACACGAGTATTTCTGACTCTAGCCAAGTCGTTCTGCAATTGTCTCGCAGTTACATGTCTTCGACGTAATGCTTGTAGTAGTAAATAGCGGTCATCTTGGCGAGTAGAACATCTTGGACGACCTGGTACAGGTCTTCTACTGTAAATGCCTGTTTCCCTATATCTGGCTACGGCTCTAGAAACACTTGACTGATTGATGTTCATCAAATTAGCAACGTATGCTTGAGATCGTCCATCTTCGATTAAAGCAACTATAGCAGCCACTTGTTCTGAAGTTAAATTGCTCATTTTAGTTTTAAAAGCGTTGGTACAGAACTCTGACTTCGCACTTTAAAATTTGTCCGTATAGGAAGACTTTCAATAAACAACTGAGCAAACCTTACACATATGCATTTTTCTAAATGTGTTCTTTTAGGAAAAAAAATAAAGTAAAAACGCTAAGTTCCATTATTTTGTTAGCGTTTTTATAGTTCACATACACGAGGCAAACTTTTTGTGGACGTATAAAAATATCTTGGTTCATAAATGCCCTTTTTTAGTTTATGCGATACTTTTTTGGCGGAGTGTATTATACGCTTAGTAACATTAATGATTTCTTCTACTAAATTTCGAATGCACAATATATATAATACAGTTAGCCTTCTTAATACTTTATTTTTTATATTCTCTTCAAATAGGTAATTCAAAACTTATATTTTACACACATAACATATTGCATACTAAGTTACTAATTGATATCTAGGCGTTCACTTTTCATCAAAGCTTACGATCTTGTAAGTATATCAATAATGAAAGAAGATCAGTTGTTTGTTGCAGTTCCTCCAACGCTACATCATGAAGACACATCCTGATGCCGACACCAAAAGCAGCCTTTTTTCACACTCGAAAAAGGAAGTTATAAGTTTAATGAAACAGTTGAGTTGTTTATTTATTATTGTTGTTATTATTATTATTAGAAGCATTGTTTTTTATATTTATTAAATTACCTGTAATATATATTTATGATAATAAAATACCTACACGTAGTAAACTTTATCGGTAAATTACAAATTTTAGGGATATTCCTATACAAAATTCCTTTATGTATGTTTAGGAATTTTCCTAAATACGTAGTAAAGATCCATATGAAATTTCCATGCTAAATGATTTTTACTAGGGATCTTTTTTTATCGTAAGAAATTTACCCAGTAAATTTAATTTTTTTAGTATTTTTCATGCACTAGTAGTAAATTTCCTTGGTGAATTTTTACATCAAAGTAATTTTACTTGCACAAGTAAAATACCTGTGCGGTTTCGGGGTAATATAATTGCCCCGAAACCGTACACAAATTTTACCAAATCTTCGTTAGAATGTATACAAGGGAAAACTACACTATAGATCATTATTGAAATGAGAAAAAGATAATTCAACAAATTTAAAATTATAACGTGCCCCCTAAAGAGAGTTGACACAATTACTATTTTGCTTTAATTCGCTTGATATATACAACTTCCTCACTAAAACCTTAAAAATTTCATAGTTATTATTTGGTGACTGACGTGAATTGGTGCTTCTCCAGCTTCAGTGAATAGATATCCAATAGTATAATAAGTTTTTGCAATGGATGCAATGATAGTTGCGTTAATGCGTAATTTTCAATAATAATTGAATTTCCATAAATGGTTAGATAATATTTGTTTACATTTTTATAAGCATCTTGTTTATTAATCAAAACGGTTTTCAATCGCGTAATCTATTCCCATGGTAGTTTCATTATGGTTAAAGCGTAGACTTACGTGTATGTGAAGTCAATTATGTTCAATTCCACATAATTTTTTATTAAAATTAGATTTCTTCATGGTAATTGTTACACACTATTATACTAACGTTTCGTTAAATTGTTAATATTTGAGTTAAGCTGCAAGAATGTAGTTGATATATTCGAAATATTCCAATTTACTTACAATATTCTTCCATATATCTTTTGTCGTATTCAGACGACCTTAAAAGGTCATTGTCTAGATATATGAACGTATGTATGTACATGATATAATAGTGAAGTGTTTTTTCAATTACGTCGAGATCATTTGGAATCTATACGTATATGTAAAGACAAAATGAATTGCGGTGGTGGTAAATGGTAAATGTCAGAGAAGATCCTATTATGATGCACGCAAATCATGCCGTATAAAAGAAGACGGTGATAATTTTAATACCTCAGTTGATTATATACTAACAATACGGAGTGCACGATCGTTTTATTACTTTGAAAACTAATTATGAAATCGGTAAGTAAAGTATTTTTTTTTTACTTCAAGTTAGTGTCATGCAATAAAAATTGTTCTCTTTTCGAAGATAATTTTTATCGCCCTCCTGGTCGCTGCAGCTTTAGCAGCGCCGCAAGGAAGTCCTGATAAAGACGCTACTATTCTAAAGAGTGACTTCGATAACATTGGCGTTGGCGGCTATAAATATGGGTAAGTTGCTTTTAGAGCTGTGTGCGTTCATGTGAACATCCGATTCCCTTATGTTTCAGTTACGAAACCAGCAACGGTATCTCAGCAGAAGAAGAAGGAAACCTTTTGAATGAGGGCTCAGAGAACGAATCAATTGCTGTTCGTGGTAAATATTCCTTTGTGATAGACGGTGTCACGTACACGGTTACTTATGTTGCCGACGAAAACGGCTTCCAACCGGAAGGTGCTCATATTCCGTCATAAAGTCATTTTCTAAGGTTCGAAGAAATACCTACTTTTCCTCCTACGGGTGTCGCTGGTCGACAGTTTCCACGGAACTGCCATTTAAAACATTATTTATGTTTATAACGTACAATTAATTTTTTAAATAAAGTAGTGAAATAAATACCATCCTTGTTTCTATTAGTATGGAGGGAAAATATAAACAATATTTGCAAATACAAAATCTATCCATATTGTAACGCACAATAATTATAACTAGGTTATTAAGTGACTGAACAAGAAACGCTGAGAGACATCAATCTTATTTTTGTAAAAAGGTTCTTACCACAGAGATAGAGATAGGGATTTATTGTATATGTCAGTACCAACACTGAAAATACATTGTCAATTCTACAAATCTACAAATACATTGCATCTGCAATACGTACAATATAAAAATTCACATGTTAAAATGGGACACCGAATCAATGAATTCCTCGCCGGAGTAAATGTAGTGCTCGAGCAAAAAAAACTCTTAGCATGCGCTTAAATTTTTTATAGTAGATATTGTTTTGAGAAAATGAGGACGCAAGTTAAACAATCTAATTCCCATGGAAGTAGGGGCACGCCTGGTGATTTCCAACAAATTAAAAGGTTCTCTATAGTTGTTCCTCACCCTAGTATTATGCTCATGGATACCAGAGCATTTCAAAAGAGTTTTTCGATTATTATGTACTGGGCAAAGGCGAAACAGACAGCTTGCTAAAGTGCGGACGCCAAGTTTCAAAACTTTTTAATTAGTCGTTTTTGAGCGACAAAAACGTCATGTGACAACTTTGACAAACTTCAAAAGACCACACCATAAGCGATTTTTGAGTAAAACTGTAATAAGTGGCTTAGATCCAAACTGTGTTTTAAGCTTTGATTTGGTAGCAATATGTGCCAATCTTTTTATGAGATTCTCACAGCGCAGTTTCCAACTTTTTCGTCGAGAGTGCATTTTTTGCTTTGATCAACATGTAATCCGAGCCTACAACTGCTTTTCTATAACTCCGAACATCTTGCAATATATTCTTTCATTTACTTGACCCACTATGTGACCTATTTGATATCTGTAGAGTCCTCCTGGTGAATACGAATCCACTGTCCGGTTCCAGATCTGGGTCTAAGATTATCCGAATCCGAATAACAGCTCTAGTAACTACCAGAACAACAATGTTTTTTTCTTAATTCGACAAGATAAATTCCAAATTATTTTTTATTGTAGAAGTGTATTTATTAAGCATTTTTTACATTGAAAAAAAGGCTTTCAAAATCCGTGAATTCAGATTAATATTGATTTTGCATGCGTGCAGTACGAAGTTACTTTGTATTTCATATGTGTTCAATAGGTCTGTTCATTTCTACACATTTTAAACTTTACGATGCTTACTACTTCTCAAACAGAATAACACGTTCGCTCCCGTATGTATCACCGGTGCTACATGAGATTTAGTGAGTGAGTGTAGAGGCCACACCATCCTAAAATGAAAAAATTATTAAAGAGTTCTGTTCGAGACCAAGCATGTTCTCAAGCTGTAAGTACAATCTCTTCTCAATATAGGTCGCTGTGCATCTTTAAATACGTCATATGAATTGGGTTCTGACCGGTTTATTATTTGATTACTGGTGGTACACACAATACATCAGTGATCCATTACATACACGATACTTGACCGTTTTTGTGAGGTGTTTTGCTAGTGCAAAGATGGATCCAAAAGAGGAGGCAACGTTACTTTGATGGCGGCATGAACTGAAATGTAAAGGTACTAAATTTTGAGGTGAGTTGTATCAGAAACAGGACTACACACATATTTATCTTTAGAAGAAAGCAGTCGAAATAAGAACGAGGTGCGAGACGATGATACCGGACAGACAAATCAAAACCTAGAAAGGGACGAAGACGATCCATTTCTCCCTTCTGAATCAGAATGATGCCGACCACGATTCCGATTCAGAAGGGCAAGATGGCAATAACAATTAACCGAGCATCATTTCTTTGAACGATGTCGATGGATCGTCTCTGAAGCAGTTTGTTTTTACTGATGAAGGCAGAATAAATGTTCCGTCTAATTTAAGGCCAGTGGACATTTTCAGACCCTTTGTGGATGAAGACATTTTAGATTCCATTGTGTTAGAGACAAACAAAAATGCCAGCAGATACAAATCAAATTGGATTGATATTTCTGCCCAGGAAATGAAAATTTTTTTTGCTATTTTGCTGTACATGAGTACGTTTCAAATTACTGGTCGCGCAAATTTCTATATCGCTATTGTTTTGTTCGGAATATTATGTCAAGAAATAGACTCCAGGCTATATTACGATTTATACATTTTGCTGATAATGAAATGACAAATAAAAAAAAATTGCCTATATTCAACTAGACCTCCCTCTGACGCGCTAACTAAGAAATTCAAAGAACTAAAGGTCCCCTCAGAGGTAGCATCCATAGATGACTCTATGGTACCATTCAGGGGTCGCTTACTGTTTTGGCAGTATATTCTAGGAAAGGCGTCGAAATACGGAGTTAAAATTTTTAAACTATGGGATGAAAGTTGCAACTATTACGAGACTAGAAATCTATAAAGAAAAAAGTGATACGATATGTGCAGGACGAAGTAACAATACACTGGTCCTGAATCTAATGAAAGATTACCTTGGTAATGGTAATACTCTGGTAGCAGATAGCTATTATAACAATCTTGAGTTATCAGATTTATTGTTGGAAAAAAGCCCACAGCGTGGGTACATTGCGGAAATACGTGAAAGTAGTACAAAAGGAATTTTTTTATGAAAAGAAAATGAAAAAGAGAGATATAAAAGTAAAAGGATGTAATGGCAAAGTTATCGGAAACTGGAAAGACAAGAGATTTGTTAGGTTTATTAATACGAGACATACACTAAACATCATCGACACAAACAAAAAAAAAAATCGGAAAAGTGGAACAAGATATAAGTCAGGAGGTAATGTGTTTTATAATAAATTTAAGATGAACATTGACTTGTCAGATCAACTGGCTCCTTATTTTACAGTTTTGCGCCGATCTATAAGATGGTACCACAAGGTTGCATTCGAATATCTGTTTGGAATGTCCGTTATTAATGCTCTCATCTTATACCAACTATCAAACAAAACAAAAATTCAGGTAGGAGATTTTAAAGAAGCACTTGTCATGGGTTTGCTTGGGGATGTTATAGATAACGAAAAACGCAGTAAAAAAACCAAACACGTTTTGAAAAAGAGTGTTGACAAAACAAAAGACAAAAGAAAAAGAAGAGTTGGAGGTTATGACAAGGAGTATAAAATTCGTAAAAAATCATTATGTTTTGAATGCTTTTAAATACGGCTCTAATTTCCTGGGACGTTTTTAAACCGGAGAATGGCACATTGAGCCCAAAACATGTACATATAATCTTAGAAGATTAAATAAAACGAATAGAAAAGGACTAAACAGTTAACCTTTATGTTATCTACTTTATATATGAACTTCAATAGGATATTATGAAAATATTTTATATTTTATGTATTATTCACAGTTACAAAAAATAAATATTCTCCTGGAATTTTACTACTTCACTTTAGCAAACATAACTTGACCAAAGTGGTGATCCCCACTTTGTCTATAATTTACTTCATTCATCTGTATACCACTATATACAACCAGCGCTCGCTTCTATGCACCAGCAAATTTTGCCATCCATTTGAACATATTGCTGTAGGATATCACCGATGATGCATTTGATCCACAAGAAAAGTAAAAGGTTTGCGCACCGGTGTTACATATGGTATATCAGGACAGAAGCTTCCCTATAGTATTGGTAGCCAAACTGCTATTGGAAAAATAGGAAATTCCAGATTTCAAATAGAGGATGCAAATTGGGATTTGTAATCCTCAGATTTAGAATAATCGACATGGATTTGAGACTTTGGATAGTGACTTCGGATAGCGGTTTCTGGGTTTCAGATAAAGGACTCGGATAGCATCCAAATTCGAATATCCAGATAGTAAATTATCTACATACCAACTCTAAAAATCAATAATAATAATAATATATGATGTTGAAAAGGTACAATTAGAATAGCAAAAATGAAGGAAATGTGTCTAGAAAATATCTAAATGAGGGTAAAATACATGATTAACATGTATGTATTTTTCGTAGATTTCGAATGCAGCATATTATTACCAAACTACGTCCCTTTATATAGGATTGTTAGGCGATAAAATAATTAATTTGCTACTGTGAAATTATAAAATTATAATAATAATGCAACAGCAAATTCCATTCATAATCTAGAGGATGGAGTTAAGCAAGAGCTATTCATAAAATTATGTAAGATTCGACGTTAGCTGAAGTATATATTTGCCTTATCGAAATATGTATTTAGATTAGGATACTATTAGAATCTTTTAAAAGTTTTGTGTAATATATTATTTGTATTGTTTTATAAGAGAAAATATATTCTCTCTTCTTTGTTTGTACATACATTAATAAGGGATTATTGCTTTCAAAAATAGCGAGTACATGTAAAGCAACTATTTACGTAAGTAGATGGCCACATAAATATCTCGATTTTGGATTGTGTGAGCCGCAACTTGTTATACAATCATGAACATTGTCTATTATCGTGTGTGCATGTAACTGCTTACCGACATACATACGATATATACGTATGTATGGAGTACGCATACACCTCGCCGCCAGTAAGCTGGTGCGTGAATCCAATAAGGAAAAAAATGCTCCTTGTATAAACTTCCTCATACTATCGTGATGCAGATGCAGTAATGAGCAATTAGCAATTCTTCAAAGAAAGGTCCCATAAGAATCTCTTTGATTAAATCACTTTCACACAAACTCAAAGTGTGTATACAATTCACGTAACGTTACCTTGAGATATTAACAAATCTTCCAGTAGTGCAAATAGTATACGTAATTTGTGTGCATACAACATATTTTCATCAAGGGAATTTCAGATGGCGACGGAATTCTAATACCATTTAATAAATACATTTTTTTTTACAGTAGCACTCAGTAAATAAAAAAGATCATAATATTATTTATATTAACCATAGCAATAAATAATACTGACATTTAGTTTTCATTAGACCATGATAAGAGATAAATAAAAAATATATCTACGTAATCTATAATGAAAACATTGGCATTTCGTAAATCCTTGTGGTAGTCGTATCATTATTAACAATAAAAGGACATAAGACCATTACGTTGTTAAATGCCAAAGAACTCACTTTTTTAACATGAATTATGAATTATGTATATTACAAAGTCTGCGCTGATTGCATGCCGATAATTGCTGTACTAATATTTTTTAATAAATTACATGTCAGTTTGTTATACCTATTTTTGTATGCTAATACACTACCATATAGGTTATATTTCAATAGGTTTACTTTCCGAAAAACAGGCAAAAATTATTATATGGAACTATAGTATCTCACTGCATAATAGCGGTGATAATGACTTTATTCTAATTGCATCAAAAAACGGTTCCACAGTAGAATGAGCAGCCTGATGGATTAAAAATTACTGAAACATTTCAATTAAACAGTGCGGACATATTGCTTCTTACTTTTCCACCGAATTAAAATAAACCTAAATACCTAAAATGAATTTCTAGAATATTGAAACATATGCAAAGAATTTCAGGATTCTGGTTCCTTTACAAGCTCAAAACAAGAAGTTTTTTTATTAAAACACTTGAAGAGAACCGTCCTCTAGAGACGATGCTCGAGCAAGTGTTCGAAATCAGCTTCATTTTAAGCAGATCCAACTAAATATAAAATGAACAAAAAAACGTTATTAGAACCTGTAGATAATTTCGACATTCATTTAAATGTGTTAAAATGTATACAGTATGTATACATTTTAACACAAAAGTTTCTAAGTTTGTTTTGAAGAAAGAAACCTAATTTGTATGTATGTTATAGTCAAGCGCTCTCAAGCGCTCCAAAGTTTGGATAGGCTATCTTCAGGTTCGACAAGAAGTCTGACAAGCAAAGGCACCCAAGTGTCCACCTCCGATTTTGATGAAGTTTGGTAGGGACACAGAATACCGAAAAATATTAGCCACGTATTTTGTATCCCGTCTCAAGGTTTCGTCAAGGGTCTCAAAGTTACCGCCAAAAATACATTTTTCGCAATATTTCTGAAACGAGAAGAGATATCGAGTTCGAGTAAAGACGAGATTGTTCCTTGTTAGGCACCGTACATCTTAGGTTGAAAAAAAAAAAACAGTGGCCCAACCGCGGGGTCGTTAGAGGATTCTAAAAATATTTTTTTCCACCCCCTGCCCTTGTATATTATGAATTTATTTTTTCTCTTTTTATCTTTAAACTCGGTACATGAAAAAATAAAAGTTACTTGCTTTGGATTTTTTTCTAAATGTCCGTTTTAGGGAAGATGTCGTCATTTTTTATATACGCCTGCCGTAGACTATGTTTCTTTAGATTCTTAGAATAAAATTTAATGCCGCAAAAAAAGAAAAGCAATATGATACATATAAATCATATGCCCAAAAACGTCGATTTATTTATTATTGTTTCATGTCCTGGTGACGTCTTTGGCAAGAGAATGTATTTTTTTTTTTGACAACATACGGATGTGATTTAAATATACATTTCTTATGTATATATGAGTGTGATCGGCTTGCTAATTGTACAGTGTGTTATCATAAAGTGTCTTGTTCGAAAGTGAACACTTGGGTGCCTTTGCTTGTGAGTAAAATTCCAACCAATAGTGTGTTTCGACCTTTGAATAACGAATTTAAGTTTAATCCTAGGAAAGACCAACCTGGACAGTCAAACGCCGAAATTCAATTTAATGAAATCGGGGTTTGGTCAGTCAGACCTAAATTAGGTATATGAATGTGTTAGACTTAGGTATTAGGTATAATAAATAATAAATAAATCCGCTAGTTACTGTCATAAATAGCTCTCTCATAGAAGGAGTCTTCCCTGACGAATTGAAGATCGCAAAAGCCCTATCTGAAGCCTGATTCACTGCAAATAAATTCAAACTTAACATCAGTAAAACACAACATCTAGCCTTTAAACTTGGTAAAAAAGAGGTGTCTACTGAAATTAAACTTGGTTTGCATATAGACAACAAACTTACATGATCATACATGGTACATATAGATTAATTAGCAAAAAGAACTTACTTTCGCTACACACAGTATACATATCTAGAATGAGAAATATGTATACACACCAAGCTACTACAATGGCATACTTTTTTCATTTCTATAGAGTCGCAACTTACGGTATCCTATATACTTTGGAGAATGTCTTCAGAGGCTAGACGTATTTTTCTTTTGCAAAAGCGTATTGTGAGGATCCTGTGCAATCTAAAAAGAAATAAGTCGTGTAAAGCCTATATACAGGAACAAATACTTACCTTCCCCAGAGTATACCGGGTGTCACAGCTCATAACTTTTTTATTTATAGATACTTTTCTATAAAATTCCGAATGTACCTTTTACTGGAAATTTCCAATTATTTTCCATTTATAATTCCACCTATTTTATAATTTTTATCACTTCCGGTTTTACCGGAAATAAGAAAAAAAGAATTGAAATGGTATATTTTTACATATTCCGATTCTGGGTAATTTTCTGAGTCTGTAAACATGATTTGTTAGTTTTGGTTCTATGGTTACCAAAATTTAGATTCTCTTATGTTTGAATCTAGAGTGGCGCTGAAAATCTTCCCAACTGTCAACATAACACCTAGAAACCACAAATGTTCCCTCTTTTGTTTTATACGCCTACTAGAACATGACAAAGCAGATCTGACAGTTTTTCCATAAAAAGTGATTTCTGTTTAAATGCATCCTCATGGATCCTCAGCCTTAATTTGAAAGAGAAATTCTTAGCGATTTCAATTATATCAAACACTTGGTATTCGAATTAAAAATTGTTTCCTTGTAGATCAAAGATGCTGAAGAAATATGCATTAAAATTTGCATTCGGTATCATAGAAAAATAGGTGCTGGTAGAATTAAACAGTAGCTACTATATTAATTGTGGTATACCTACACAGTAAAAAAATTCTGTAATAATGCAGTAATATCCAAACAATAAATGTAAAAGTTCAAAATATTGATGTAAATTTCTGACAGCTTTTAACTATACGGGAAATAGACATAAAATTTACAGCAATCATACTGTAACTGTTGTACATACTGAACTCTGAATTCACAGTCGTACTGAAATTTTCTCCCTCATCTGTAAAATTAATTAAATTATGTTACTGTAATCTTTTTCTACTGTGTATCACAAAATAAATTTACGGCAACAAAAGAATTTCTTCGAAATTCATCGTAAATCAAAAACATGCCTACCTACAGAATCTAAGATATAATCTAGCTTCTCTTATACAAACTTGTTCATTTCTAGTGTACATTTAAGTGAACAGCATCGTATTTATAAAAATAGTAATAACAAAGTAACTGATACACAGTTAATGTAACGAAAGAAAAAATATACCCAACAAATAACAAGTAAATACGACCACTTAGAAAACGATAATAAGCAAATGTTGCCTTCTGAAATGATTACGGGAGATTTTTAGCGTATGGCGGCACTATATTTAAACATAATAAATTTATGTTTAAATACTATTTATAACACATTTAAATTAAGAGTTTTATTTTGAACTCACCTTGCTTTGATTATTCGCAAAAAATATAGGTGTGTAATACATTTTACTCTTGATGTTTTATGTAGGTAATGGTTTTATTACGTTGAATAAAAAAACATATTCTGTTCTATTTTATATTCTAATAAAACCATATTTCTTCTGGATTTTATGTTTATTGTTTCAATATTACAAGAAGGGATTGACAAAGAATAAAAAAAAACACAATTCTTTATTAACACTAATTAACAAGAAAATTACTGTAAAGTAAGTTCTCATTACAAATTACTGACATAGTGTAATTATTAATGAAGCACACCAATTTATTTAATTTTATTTACATGTATAAGAAGGGATATATAATAATTAAGGATAATATTCAAACACCACTTTGTTTCCATTGTTTGTTTGTTTGTTGCTGGATGAACCTTCGGGTTGTGGACTTTGACACTTCTAGGCACTGACATCTATAATGATGTGTAGTACCATCACCACTAAAAGTTTTCCAAACCCGAAGGAGCTCCAAGCTCCGGCACATATTTTTTACGTGCCAAACATTGCATTGATACGGGACTTACGGCTTTACTTCCTATAACGCATGCTCTGATTGCTATCCACAATTAAAAATCACCGTCTTGACCTGGAATCAAATCAGCGCACGGGTTGAAAAGCGAGCATACAAATTGTTGAGTAACGGAGAAAAACATATTTTGGCCTCGTCAACTGTAAACATAGCATTACCTGTCAACCAACGCAACGGTAGGTTATTTTTACCAGCGATGACGCGCACTACATTTTTTCTCATTTCACAGTTACTTCAAATGTAAAATATGCATAATTTTTTTTAAATTTAGTTTAAAAAACACATTTACCGGTATTACTATTGCTGTTTTAATTGTTATTATCAAAAAATTATCATAACTAACATTCACCTTTATACAGGGTTTTCCACACTAGCCGTTCGTTAGAAGTTTCCGAGGTTAGAAAAAACCTGGAACTCTGAATTTTTGGAATCCGGGATTCTTCATTTTAAAATATTTTCAGGGTCTTACCACTTCCGTTATACCGGAAGTTGCCACAAACTTTCTTATTTTAAATAGAACACCCTGTATATTATTTCATTTTTAAATTCCTGAGAAAATTTTATGATGAGTTCTAATAGGTTTCCCTATACCTATTTTCAACTGCTACTTAGATATCTTGATTTTTTTGAAAATTGTGAAAGATGTAGCGTTATTTGCAACACAGTATCCTTTGCCCATTTTCAACTGGTAATAAACACTTCTAGGGTAGATGGAAGCACAAGAATGACACTTTCGAAATCCACATTGACAATTGATTTGTCGCATACAGGTTGTCCAAAACTGCATGACCAATTACAAAATCTTCAAAGTTGAAAAATTTCTTTTTTTTCAAATGGAACACCCTGTATGATGTTGGATGATCAGATGCAAAATTTAATTCTGCATCGATTCGCTATGACTTTCCCTATACCTATTTACAACGGTTTTCTTATTATTCCATATTTTTTACTAAAATCTAATAAAACTACAAAATCGTATCCAGTAAGCATTGATTATAAGAGGAATTAGAACAAGTGACTTGACAGTTGTTGATTTTATGGCAACGTAGTACAATTCTATTTTGCTAATTCTTTGAAATACAGTCAATAATGGAGAATATTGAAGAATATTCGAATAATGATGTGCTAAATTTGTTTTATACGCACGGTGAATGTGAACGAATTGTCAGACGCACATGTAGATTATTTAACGAGCGATATCCGGACTTACCAGCAATGACTCCTGGAAAATTTGCAAGAATTGAAGCTCGGTTTTTGGAAACTGGGAGTGTAAAGGCAACTCGTAATCACCGAAAGCCAGTAATAGATAATGAAGCTAACGAGGTGAATGTTTTGACTTATTTTCAAGCTTATCCACGGAGTTAAATTCCAGCAGCCGCGCTGGATTTGGGCATATCAAGAACTTCAATTCATAGGATATTAAAAAAACACAAAGTGCATTCTTTTTGTGAAATAACTGTACAAGGCTTACGCCTTCGTGATGAGGCAAGACGCGTCGCGTCGCCTTTTGCGAGTTCATGTGCACAAAAATGACAGAAGATCCAAGATTCCTTTATAAAATTATCTGGACTGACGAATCAAAAGTCAGCAGGCAAGGAATTATAAATCGTCAAAATATTCACTACTGGGCACAAGATAATCCACACGTCTTAAGGGAGAATAATCACCAGGATCGGTTTAGCTTTAATGTTTTTTGTCTGGTTATGGACAATAGCGTAGCATATCAAGTCTACGATGAAAGTTTAAATGGGGCTAGATATCTAGAGATACTTAGAGTATTTGTTAGTGATTTTTTAAATACTCTACCTCCAGGAGAGAGAGAGCAAACAGTTGGTATCAACTAGATGGTGCTCCCGCGCACTCCACACTAGCTGTACATCAACAATTGACGTTGATGTTCGAGGATCGGTGGATTAGTCCCCAGGGACCCTGGAACTGGCCACCCAGATCAACCGATTTGATGCCTTTGGACTTTTACCTGTGGGGTCGCATAAAAGAGCAAGTGTACTCTACACCTGTATTAACGAGAGAGGAATTATTGAACCGTGTTCACGATGCGTTCACAATATAACCCCAGACGAACTTCGGAGATCGGTTTCGCGAGGAGTACATGATAGAGTGATTCGGTGTTTGAACCAAAATGGTGGTCACATAGAACAATTCTTGTAGTTATTTCGTTCAATTTATTTTTTTTTTCTTGTCATTATGTTCCTAATTTTTTTGTTTTTCATTTGTTACTACGTTTCAAATTTGATGAAACACATACGATGTTTCAGTTTCTGTCAAAAATCACATTAAAACAGAAAATATTGACATAACAAGAAAACCGTTGTAAATAGGTATAGGGAAAGTCATAGCGAATCGATCCAGAATTAAATCCTGCATCTGATCATCCAATAATATACAGGGTGTTCCATTTGAAAAAAAGAACTTTTTCAACTTTGAAGATTTTGTGATTGGTCATGCAGTTGTGGACACCCTGTATGCGACAAATCAATTGTCAATGTGGATTTCGAAAGTCTCATTCTTGTGCTTCCATCTACCCTAGAAGTGCTTATTACCAGTCGAAAATGGGCAAAAGATACTGTGCTGCAAATAACGCTACATCTTTCAAAATTTTCAAAAAGAATCAAGATATCTAAGTAGCAGTGCAGTAGCAGTAGCAGAAAATAGGTATAGGGAAACCCATTAGAACTCATCATAGAATTTTCACAGGAATTTAAAAATGAAATAATATACAGGCTGTTCCATTTAAAATAAGAAAGTTTATGCCGACTTCCGGTATAACCGGAAGTGGTAAGACCCTGAAAAAATTTTAAAATGAAAGAGAATCTTGAATAGCCCCAGATTCCAAAAGTTCAGAGTTTCAGGTTTTTTCTAACCTCGGAAACTTCTAACGAACGGCTAACGTGGAAAACCCTGTATATAGAGTAGAGTTGCCAAAATGCAGGAGTACCAATCCACATCTACAGACACCGACATATTCTTTTAAAAAAAAATTTCTAAATATTTTCTCAGCCAAAAATGTCATTACAAATGCACATTCTATACATGTATTTGCATATTATCGACCAATTTACAAGCAGACAACTTTGCATGCTATTTATACGCAGTTAATGCGATTCATATAAGTGTTTTGTGACATGCAAATTACGAACTTACCTTTAGAGCCAAAAGATTTATACCGTAATCTATGCCAATACTTAAATAATAACATATTATTCGTGTCTAGTTCTCATAAATGTTTTATAAAATATCACCTTCATAATACCATTAATATTATGAAAATGCCTCAATTTTTACTTATTTCCCAATTCTTGTCTTTACTGGGATAATTAATATATGCCCTACTTAACTTTAAGAATTTGACCACATTATATCGGAATCGAAGATGTTGAAAGAGATGTTAGTTGAATTTTAAATTCTTCGGAAGAAAGTGAGTGTCGGTATAACAACCTTGAGAATGCGTTTTCAAATATTCAAGATGCCCAAGTACATCAAATCTCAGCGTCACCTATATTTGTAATTTTTCACCTTCTGAATCGCCAATTATTAATTATTTACTAATCCTTCAGAGTTTTCACATAGAATTTTGACTGTATGACTACAAAAAGGAGGTTATATTTGATTCCATTTACAAAAAAAAGTAAAATAATAATTTAGAATAAACTCAAAAAAATTAACTGACAGACATAACAGCAAATCAAAGATTGCATACGTCTGTTGTATATTCATGTAATATATGGATAGGTGCTGTGTAGTAAACCAGACCACGTAATTTCACATTCACTTTTACTTTGAACTTGAAAAGTATGCGGTAATACAACTCCATAATTCCACGTTCTTCAATGAACCTGATTTAGATCAATGAGTACTGTTACAGTTTAATGAACTTGGCCTCATTGATCTTGATTGTAAGTTACGGTTATTACAGTTGTACGACGCGGTCATACCCCAATACAATATCAGCTGTTAATGTACGTTTACATTCTGATATTTACTATCTATTTAATTAAAAAAAAAAACGTGTAGTTATTTTATTTTGTTGTTGTTATTTTATTTATTTGTGATACCTGTTAATGCTAAAGAGGTGTACCAGATCGCGTTATCCCGAAATTCCATATCGTGTTCAGTTTACGACCAAGCAAGGTTTTGGTAGTATTATTACTACTATTATATTAATTTATACTTGATTTTTTTATCGTAAATAATAACTCCAATGTCTTGCGGGCATTCTAGCCTTTTTTAATGTTTCCAAATTTATTTATAGAAAAAACATACGTTTTGACAGTATTTCTATCTTTATCAGTGTTATATATGTGTTAAGTTGACAACTTCAAAGTCAAATCAGACAATCAGAATTACACTGATGAGGACAGAAATAGTGGCAACGGTTAAGTTCAAACATATTTTGCCGGTATTTTGTCATGTATTTAGTTAAATTGTCTTTTCCTTTTAATTAAGGCTTAAGAAAACAAATAGTTATTACATAATTATATAAGACGTCTCGGCTTTATTAATAGTATTTTTCAATTTTTAACTATTTGTTTTCTCCAACCTTATTTCCAAAAAAGAAATACTGTCGAAACGTACATAAGTAAGAAAAGCACACAGTTACATTTCAATTTTTCGTTATAATTCAGAAAAACTTTTCTTGAACATTGAAGAGCAGAAGAAATTAAAACGTTCAAAACAGCACTAATTGTGATTTCAAATAAGTCAATGTTTCTTTTAATTCAGGTAAGAACTACAAAAGATGTAGCATATTTAGCTTTTCATGATTCTACAACACCTGCCGCACGAGTAATTCACAATATAACAAAACCTCTTTAACTAGAGTGGTTAACTAAGCTTTTTAAGTATTCCGTTATAACTGATTCTGGAACCTTTTCTATCAAATTTAAGATTTACTGTTAGCTCTGATAAATGCGCCCGCTAGCGATTAGGTTTGGAATTTAATGATATTTTCATTAAATTCTCCTTTGCCACGTTAGTGATGACATTTTCCCATTATTATAGCTACTGTAGATTTATTGTAGGTAAGTTACTTTTATTTTTAATTTAATCATGTCTAAATTTATTAGATTTCCATTTGTTAAATAAAAATAATGATACATTAAAATTCAAAATGCCCATTTGTTTGCCTATATTTCACCAAATAAAATACCTTAACTTAAAGAATATTTCTTTTACTGGTCATATTACCAACACTGTAAACTGAATATAATCGAGTATATTTATCACTTAATGTGTAGTTTAACATTGCGTAACAGTGGAAAAGCCGTGGTCTCTGATAATCAAATGGTAACATTTTTTACACACAATACAATATACAGAATGTTCCAAAACTTAGCAATGTATTAAAGTTATGTTTTTCTTGATGGAACACCCTTATGTTATGGCCTAATTTTTATAGTTTAAGATATTTAAATTTCTTTGAAAATGCAGTATTACAAGAAAGGTCTAGTATCTCAAAAATGACTTAATTTGGAGAAGTGAAACGAAAACCGTAAATAGTAAATCATTTGGTTGATTGAACGAGACGTTCAAGGTTGTTCCACTATTATAAGGTCGTTAATTTCACTCGCGCGTAACTTTATTATGCCTATAGCCAAATTTTCATCTCTGAATATTGAACGGTCTTCGATTACAATTTTAATATCACGATTGGATTGTATTTATACTTACAAATTCATTTTTTCATGTGTCATTTTTTAATAGTTTTCTGGAAACAAAATATTTCTTGGGCCCGTTCTTAATCTCCATTTTAACTACTATTGTTAGTTATTTATCTATAGATAATTAATAATTGTTATAATTTTTAGTTGAAATTATAATACTTTAAATAAAATAAAACACGAAAATTGCAAAAAAAAAAAATTTCCGTATTGAGGTGACATTCATCATTCATGTCTTTCCTTTATCTAATTCCCAGTTCGCTTGTCCATGAAATCCAAATCCAAATTTCCTTTTTCTTTCTGCATTTATTTAACATAATCATATGTTAATTATTGTGGCAGCGGTAAAATTCGCAAAATTTTTGTGGTAAACGTATTGTTGTAAAAGTAAACACAAAACGCAAATAGATATTGCTTCAGCGACATTGTAGTAATAACTTGGGTCCACTGTTTATGTACCCTGTAAATATAACCAATCATTCATGTTTTTACCATCAGTGTTATAAAAAATACGCTAAAAATTAACAATAAATTTATTGTAATGTTTACTGTGTCGTAAGCAAGAATTACTACATCTGTTTGAATGACAATTACTGCAACAATTGCAGTAACATCTACACCAATCGCTTTGCAATACTATGTATTGTAATTTTAAGAACATTTTTTCCAGTGTGCATAGTGTAATACTTTCTTTTTCTACCATAACTGAAAAAGCACTAAAGGCGTGTAGGTTCAACCCAAAACTAATCTGGAAGTGTATAGTTATTTAAATACTTTGAACGGTTAACAGTCTACCCTTAATGGAGTAGACATTCTTGCAAAAAATGTTGTTTGAAACTGTTTCTCGGATCAAAATCTGTCACTAATATTATTATACATCGGTACAACTGTTTAAACACAAAATCAATTTTTAGGCAACACAGAAAGGATTCCAATCTCGGAGCAATTATCCTGGTTTGGTACATACAAAAGAGCGCATTTCACTAAATTATGTCAAAATCTCAAAACTAAAGAATTACTTGCATTTGACCATTTTGTTTTTTATTGCTGAGGAAAGCACACTCTCATCTACCTAATACAGTATGTTTTTCCGTACATTTCATTGTGATATCAAGTACAATGAATTGTTTTAGACAAGAACTGTAGAAATATTAGTTAGTAAAAACTCGAAGAGTTTTTTTTTACAAACAATCAAAATATTAAATTATTGCGTACTAACTCACTAGCAATTGTCAATGGACACGTTTCTTCTTTCATCTTCACTATTACAAAACTACTGCTAAGTCCACTAAATAAAATTACAATTTTTGCAATGCTGGATCCTTGTATTGGATGATCTTGAGAATTACTAGTAATAACAAATATTTTGATTCTGTTCTAAGAAAATATTTAAATTAGTACCTATTGTATATAATACAATTATATAATTGCTTTAAATTGTGGCTTATATTCAAGGGTGCACTTTAAGGCTTCAAATGTCATTGCAACAACGTACGCAGCTTTCTATTCCTGCAGCTCTTGTCAATACTCAATAGTAACAACAGGTTCTATAGGTTCTGTTTTCTTCGATTTTAATAACATGTATTTGTTCATATAATGTACAATAAATGGAAAGAACTGCAATTATTAATTCTGATGATTATTTAGCTATTACAGAAAGGTAAATATAATAAGTACTAAAACATGGGATTACTGAAGAATTTGTTTTTAAAACAGTATGTAGAGATGTCGCTTTAGTAATCTTTTAGCATCAAAGTTATAGTATGGCAGTATTTATTTTGAAATAGTTCGTAGACACTTACAAAATTGCAAATTCCTGACAAACAAGACACGGTCTAATAGAATTCTAATTAAATGAGTTCAATTCTATCTTCATAATTTTGTTAAAATTGACGGTATCATGAGAATACATCTTTCGTTTCTGCGATTAAGATTAGATAATGGTACGATATTGTACTACAGATCTGAAAAGTGCCGGTGCATTGCTACGTGATGTTCCGGTAGGTGGCGTCCGTCACGAACCACGACTTCGAGGGAATTTTACACGTCAACCAGTAACAACAACCTATTGCGTTATCAGGTACGAACACCATCATCCTTCTCATCTCCAATAACCTAGATATTGTGCAATAAAGTCACCGCATAGTAATAGACGGCACCGTGTAATGTGCCCACATGCATGCAGCTGCTTTGCTTTTATATTCAGTACGGTTGATGTTGATCTATAGAATTTACCCATACATAATGCATGGTATATACTATTATTTCTTCTCAATTACAGTTATGTCAAAATAATTAAACGTTACTTCAGATATTAAAGCCAGATTTATTACCCTATGATTTGATTAATATTTAATACATGTTTTCACAAGTAAAACAATAACAACAAATAAATTATGATATCTTTTAAAAGTAATATTAATTCAAACGGTTGCAGTTTTAATTCCTGTAAAAAGTATCGATTATATCGAATCTGATATGTCACCAAATTTTCATTCCAGTTTTGTGGTGTTAAATTAGTTTTTATTTAAACTATACTGAGAAAATAACAAAATACATTTCCTAAACTAAAATCAGTTCACTGCATAAATATTATTGTATTAACAATCTTTTTAATCAAACTAAGCAAAATATAAGGTTACAATAACGAAAGAAAATATTGACAATATTTTTATGGAAGTGTAAAAAGTCAAAAACGGATTAGTTGAGTAAATTTATTATTTTGTACAGTTACTTACAATTAGACATATGCCACAGGTTCGGTAGATACTTTTAATTATAACACATTGAAATTATTAATTTGTTTATTTTTAAACGTATTTTTTTTTTCAATACATGACAGTAGCAACAGAAATTATAATAGGAATTGTCAATTTCTAATCAGCAACCACAATAATATACTAAAAGGCGTTTAAGGATAAAATTATTAAAACATTTTGCTGGAAAACAACGGATCACTAATATCTAGCAGAATGCGGAATAATTTTAAAATTTAATGCATTACTTAGAACCAGTAAAAGGGAAACAACTTTTTTAGAAAATTGTAGTTTTTGAATGAATTGAAGAATCTTAAGTAGCAGGAACTATAAAGAGCTAAATTGTTTTTTTTTTTTTCATAAGTTTAAGGACTAGGCGTAAGACGAATACCTCGATTCAAACATCATAACTTATTTAGATTGTTAAGGTGTATTCAAACCAATGCCAACAGCGCAAAACGTTCGCAAACATTTTGCAACAAACATTGAGCTCAGCTCGGAGAACGTCTAAACGCCCAACTTTTTATATTTGTTAGCGTTTGTTGATGTTCCATATTCACGCGTGTTGTATATTCCAAAACTCGTAATTCTAGTCCACCTTCTATCAAAAATAAGTGACAACGACAACATCGAGATTGCAATTGCGGCATTTATTGTGATGTGTGATGCATTGAAATTAAAGAGAATGCAGAGAAATTGTCGTTACTGGAGGACAAGAGTTTTTGGAAGTATAGGGATTCTTATAGAACCTCCAATTTGCTTAGCGACTTGGTTATTGATGATACAGACCAATACATTTTTTTGCAGAATGTCTTCATCATTAACATGTTCGTTACGATCCAGTGGGCATCCATGGTCAGCTTTACTAATGAAAAGTAGAAATTAAAACAACTGCGTGCTTCATAATTTATTGCGTGTACAAACTAAAGCGCACAAACAAACTATTTTCTTTCGATGTACCGACACCGATTGGGAAACATTTTGCGCTGCTTAGAACATAGTGCGCTGTCGTTGTATTAGTTTGGACCGACCTTCAGGTCGCTGGCGCAAATAATGCGTGGCTGTTACTTTCTTTAGGATGACGAAGACAGTATTCCTCTTTGATTCACCTTACGTATGCGCATACTTTGTACCATTCCCACAAATCCGCTGACTCACCAGCACTGCAGCAGAGAGGATACGATTTACAACAATTTTTTCACTTGTATGCATTACTTGAACAAGTATTGTTTTAAATATTTGAAATGTATCTACTATCTGGTAATAGGTTTGTTCGCTGTGCGAATGAGAACTTAATTGGAAACTATTTCGGATTCAAAAAAGGATTGTAGTTTGAAATTAGTTTGATAATTTGCTCTGCGAACACATCCAAAACCGACAATACTGCCATCTGTGCCTAACAACTGAAATTTATATGTTACTAAGCGCAGCGTGAACTTTGATATAACTGGGTATAACCTAAAGTTTGTGTTTGTTATCTTGTCTTTGATAGGTACATAATAATTTGAATACTGGCTTGTATTTGTGAAGATAATAGGATTAATATTTATATATATATATATATATACAGGGTGTGGCATTTATCTGTGGACGAGCTATTGTGGCTAACCTGTCCACTTAAGTGAAATATGTTTTAGATAAAAGTGATTCAGGATCAAATACTCTACACCGTAAAATTATTTTTATATATACAGGGTGGTCAGTTTAGCCTGCGCGGTATACAACTTTGTTATTTTAAATGGAACACCCTATATATCATTACATTTTTGGATTCCTCGATGCAAAATAAAGTAGATTTAATTCACATACCCTACACCAAAACCGAACAGTTTCGGAGTTATTCGACTTTTTAGAAAAAAAAATGCATTTCCTTGGGTCACTTGGAAAATCAATACCACCGTTATTTATAACAATTTTGCGATTATTTTGTAATATAGTCGTGACAATATTTGAAGGTATATAACCAATGAATAATTTCTTTGTTATGTTATACAGGGTGTTGTTAAAGTGACAATAAAGCTAGGCATCTTTAAATAGACGAATCTCATTTTTTTCAAATGGAACACCTTGTATATTTTTATGCCATATAATGCAGAATTAAGTCCTCTTTCAATCGCATGTAACATTTCCTATAGCTAAAGTTAATACTTTTTGAGTAATTTTGAATAATGTGCTATGTAGTGCGAGAAACAGTAATTGATCGATATTCTATGACAAAAACATTTATGACATAATCAAGTATTGTAAAAATGAATTTTTTGAGTAAACATCGGTATATTTTATCCATCGTTGGTTTATACTAGGTACAATTTTATTTATGTACCTCCAGGATAAGCATTTATAGTCATATGCCCAAATAGGTATCAAAATAAAATTATAGTAGGCCATGTTTTGTGATAATAAATGAACTAAGGGTATCTAGCTAACTGTCAAATTTTACGTACAAGTATTGTGGTAATTACCCATTTTTCAGCATTTTGACAACAGTGTGAATTTTCTAGTTTTATTATTGTTGCTTGTTACTTGTTTCTTGGTTTATGTTACACATTCTTTGTTATCTGTTGCTTGTTATTTTTTATTACTAAATTTTTCCAAATTGAATATGAACTACTCGGAGGAAGAGCTTATAGATATGGCCTTTATCCTAGGTGAGAGTGAACGCAATTGCTTACTGGCAAGTAGAATTTATGTACAGAGGTATCCAAACCGCAGACATCCTCGAACGGAAGTTTTTGAACGTTTGATGGCCAGGTTTGTAAATGATGGTTCTGGTAAGTACGGATCTCATAGACGTTAAAAAACTGTGATTGCCGAAAAAAACGAATTAATGGTTTTGCAAACTATTGTAGAAGATCCTCATATTACTTTGCGAACAATGAGCAATAATTTAGTCATTAGTATGAGGTCATTAGGAAGAATGCTGAAGAAAAATAAGTATCATTCTTATAAAGTTCAACTCCACCAAGAACTGTTTGCCAGCAGATTTGAATAGAAGGGTAGAGTTTTGTCGCAGAATTACACTAATAATGAACGAACATCCGGATTTTTTGAGTAATGTGTTGTGGACAGATGAAGCCCAGTTTCATAATAATGGATGCGTAAATAGACATAATTTTCACTATTACTCAGATGTAAATCCTCACATTATTCGTGAAACTCGTCGCCAAAACAGATGGTCACTTAATGTTTGGGGCGGTATCATTGGTACCAGTGTTATCGGACCGTACTTTTTTGAACAACATTTAAACGGTCAGAGATATAGGCACTTTCTTGTGAACGAATTAGGAGGCCTGCTAGAAGATGTGCCATTGCAAAATAGACTAAGTATGTGGTTCCAACACCACGGTGCGCTCAGCCACAACCACCATGCAGTAAGAGAAACTTTAAATGAAATGTATGGCATTAGATGGATAGGTAGGGGAGGACCTATTGCATGGCCAGCACGATCTCCTGATTTGACCCCCATGGATTTCTTTCTATGGGGGTACATCAAACGTAAAGTAAATGAGGAGGTACCAACTACACCAGAAGATATGACAGGCAGAATTTCTAGAGCTTTTAAAGAAATTTGCCATAATATACTTCTGAGCGTTAGAAATTCATTTACCCAACGTTCAACGACGTGCATAAATAATGTAGGCGGTCATTTTGAAGTTCTTTTATAATTTTCGTTGTTATTTATCTTTATTTTTATAATTTGCGATTTCTATTGTTATTAAATTATCTTTACCGTTTTGTTTTTTGTTTTAATTTCTACAATTAGAGATTCCAATTCTTGAATTAATAAAAGAAAAAAAAAAATATTCTTTTACAGTAAACATATTATAATAATCATTTTTTTTACTAAATAGCACATTATTCAAAATTACTCAAAAAGTATTAACTTTAGCTATAGGAAATGTTACATGCGATTGAAAGAGGACTTAATTCTGTATTATATGGCACAAAAATATACAAGGTGTTCCATTTGAAAAAAATGAGATCCGTCTATTTAAAGATGCCTAGCTTTATTGTCACTTTAACAACACCCTGTATAACATAACAAAGAAATTATTAATTGGTTATACACTTTCAAATATTGTCACGACTATAGGTACTACAAAATTATCGCAAAATTGTTATAAGTAACGGTGGTATTGATTTTCCAAGTGACCCAAGCAAATGCATTTTTTTTTCTAAAAAGTCGAATAACTCCGAAACTGTTCGGTTTTGGTGTAGGGTATGTGAATTAAATCTACTTTATTTTGCATCGGGGAATCCAGAAATGTAATGATATATAGGGTGTTCCATTTAAAATAACAAAGTTGTATACCGCGCAGGCTAAACTGACCATCCTGTATATATAAAAATAATTTTACGGTGTAGAGTATTTGATCCTGAATCATTTTTATCTAAAACATATTTCACTTAAGTGGACAGGTTAGCCACAATAGCTCGTCCACAAATAAATGCCACACCCTGTATATATATATATATCGTCGGCATTGGATAAAACGTTATTTGAAATAAAAAACAGCTATCTACATTTAGCGACGTTTCGATTAATTTATTTAATCTTTATCAAGCTGTAAAGATGGTATACATTTTAAAAATGAGACAAAACAACACGTTAAAAAAACATCTTACCTAAGTAGCGATTTCTTAATTGAAGTTACTATTGTACATTATAAGTTGGTTAGTGAACTAACCACTAACTAACCACTAACTAACCAAATTGCATTTAGATTTTAGAAAACTGGGAAAATTCGCGCCGACTAATATTTTGCTTCATAAATTTCAATTTTCCAAGAAAAGCTGAAATTACATCCTTTGTTTTTATTAAATTGAGGCTGTCCCCTTGTAATTGTAAGTTAATGTCATTAAATTTTTTGAACAAATCTGTCAAATACGCGATGTCTGCTTTCACATTGATCAGGTTTTCTTTTAAATCTGGATCTTTCCAGAAACTCTAACTGATTCAAAAAGTGAGGAAAATCTTGTTAAACATGCACCTTTCGACAACCAGCGTACTTCAGTAAAAAGCAATCGTTGGAAGTCTTCATCATTTTCATCGCATTGCAAATGAATATTCAATACATTGCTTCTTATTTTGTTAACTGCATTAATCACAAATTGAAGCGATTGGTTAAATTAGCACTCAAATTTTTCGCTACTAGGTGTTGTCGGTGGATAACACAGTAAATTGCAGTTACCTCTGGTATAATTCTTTTAAGACGGCTTAAACCCACGACATCGCCCGGCCATGACAGGAGCTCCATCTGTTGCCACCGAAATAACGTTTGTGAATGGAATCGATTTTTCCTTAAAAAAAATCACTCAGGACATTAAATATTGATTCACCTTTAGTGTCCGTCTCTAAAGTTATCGCGAATAGTAGCTCTTCATGAATTTCTTCGTCCATAACAAATCGAACATATACCAATAATAATGCTTCATTACCATGTAAACCAGAATATATAATATTGTGTTTTATAAAAAATACTACTAGGAATTAATAAATTCTATTTCGTATGAAAAGTAAATTACTAATCAACAAATTTTAAAAAAGAAAAATTCAATCTAATTTTTTTGGCAGTTTCGTTTTGGTGAAAAAAAAAATGGCCAAATTATACATACCTAATTGTGTTACGTTGCATTATTTATTAGTTCTACAAGGAGAAAAGGATGCTGTTTAAAAAATGTAAATGTACTAAATATTTTATTAAATTAGCTGTCCTGATATAATATGGTATTATGAGAACCAAAATTAAATTTATCGTAGCACTGTGGGAGAGTGTAATTTTTTGTTGCTCATCACATTTCATACGTCAAAGCACGGAAGACATATGCATACAATAAGATATCGTAATTGTATTAAGATGTAATAAGCTAAAAGGTTAATACCAGGACGAGAAAATTATTCACACATCAATCAACTTAACGATATTTTATCAATGTATCCCTTATTCCAAATACAATTTTTTTCGTTGATAGCAATTTTTACTAAATTATCTAATACTTATTTCTTCTAAATCAGACACGCACTAGAAATTTCCGACCTATCTACTGCTCAAATTTTACACACATTCAAAGCCACGAATGCGAATATCTCAAATCGTCTATATCAAAATCATTGACATTTAAGCAATACAATTGCATACAGTAACAAAGCAGGAAATTAATGACAAGAGTATTATCGTCAAATTAAATACGTTTTAAAAGTATCTTTACCTAAATGGGTCAAATCGGCATGACCCCAACGTAATAGAGAACGCATCTTTTAAGGTCGGTGGGGATTAAGCTTAGGTATCTTCACTTTCATTCAAGTATATAAAGGCAGGGTACAAGACAAACTCATCATTAGTCAACAATTCAAAGCAACATACCAAACGCAAAATGAAAGTGGTTAGTGAAAAATATTTATTACCTAATAATACTGTAGTGTTAATTGTTTAGGATACGCGTCTCTTACGTCGGTGTTCGGATGTTCTAATTGACCTTATATAATAAGTGTTATATTACTATTCGTTAACCTTCCTTATTTTCAGGTACTCGTTCTCGCAGTTGTCATATCCGTAGCTGTTGCGGCGCCTCAACAGTCAGATAGAGATGCGCAAATAGTTAAAAGCGTCTTAGACAATATCGGCACAGACGGATATAATTTCGAGTAAGCTTCTGGACGTGAAAATAACAGATACATATATTAACTAAACGTTTTTCTCTTAATCTAGGTACCAGACCAGTAATGGAATTTCTGCACAGGAACAGGGACAATTGAGGAATGCTGGTTCTGAAAACGAAATCATGGCTGTTCAAGGACAGTTCCAATACGTTGGACCCGACGGTGTTACGTACACTGTAACGTATACAGCAGATGAAAATGGTTTCCAACCTCAAGGAGCACATCTTCCTGTTGCGCAATAAATCCGCCATACGGTCAAACCTCAAACCACTCTCAAACAATGTGATTTCCTTGTATATTATATTATTTTTAATAATAAAATATTATTTAAAGCCAACATGCTATATTTTATGATTATTGATTTTTGTTTTACACTGCGCTTTAGCAAAATAGGTATATTTTCATTAATTAACTAACATTTAAATGAAAAAGTTGAGACTTTAGCTTACAAACTGTCCTCCATATTTTAAAATACGTAATATGGTTTACTAAGACTTTTATTAAAATTGCGTTAAATTTCTTAACTGCATTTGCAATACTAACAATAAGTCAAATTAGTGTCAATATTGAAATATAAAAATTTAACGCAAATATATATCCTCACCTAATTAAACTCATATGGACACAAAATAAGATCCCCGAAGACTGGAACACCGGAATAATTACACCCATACATAAAAAGGGAGATAAGCAGAAATGCGTAAACTACAGGCCGATAACTTTACTCAATGTTGCCTACAAAATCTTGGCGAATCTGGTAAATAAACGTTTAAAAGAGTACGCTGAGGGAATTCTCGGAGACTACCAGAATGGCTTTAGACCAGGAAGATCCACGATTAGCGCCATACACACGTTGGAACAAATTCTCCAAAAGAGATGGGAACATGGCAAAGAAACACACGCAATATTTATTGATTTTAAAAGTGCTTTCGACACCCTTGACAGGAAGAAAATGTTTAAGGAGTTAGAGATATTAGAAGTGCCCAAAAAACTGAGAACAATCCTAGAAGTTAGCCTGAAGTACACAAAAGCCAAAGTGAGATTCCAGGGAACAACAACAGACTCGTTCGAGATAAATAAAGGGGTGAAACAAGGTGATCCAATATCGCCAACATTGTTTAATCTAGTGCTGGAGGGAGTTATAAGAAGAGCAAAACTAGACAAGAAATATATTATGACCCATCAGATACAAGTAATAGCATATGCAGACGATGTTGCAATAACAGCAAACACAAGAGATGATCTGATAAGAGCTATAGAAAGTCTAGATGCGGAAGCACAAAAATTCGGTATGATAATAAATGAAGTAAAGACAAAATACTTGAAGCTGGGAAAAGGAGACGTAAAATCACAAAACTTTTTAAGAACGAAAAGATATAATTTTGAAGCAGTTGCCTCTTTCAATTATCTAGGAGTTACAGTGGGAGGAACAGTGAGAGACAAAGTGAGAGAGAGGATTTTAAAAGGATACCAGGCATACGGTAGAAATAAATTTCTATTGAAAAACAAAATGTTAAGTAAAAAAACCAAAATAAAAATATATAAAACCCTGATTAGACCGGTCATTACTTATGCGTTAGAAACAATGGCAATAAATCGAAAAGAGGAAGAAGATCTGAAAATAGTAGAGAGAAAGATAATGCGGACAATATTGGGGCCAAATATAACGGAAGATGGGGTAGTAAGAATGAAAACGAACAGAGAGATAGAAGATGAGCTGGCAGGAGAAAACATCATAATATGCTTTAAAGCAAACAGATTACAATGGGCAGGGCATATAATGAGAAGAAAACCGCCAGAAATGATCAGGAGGGTAACACAGTGGATCCCACTGGAGACCAGAAGCAGAGGAAGACCGAGAAAGAGATGGCGAGACGCTGTAGAGGAGGACGCAAGGATGATGGGAGTGACGGATTGGAAATCGAAGTGCAGGGACAGAGAGGAATGGAGGAAAATAACAAGGGCAGCCAGGACCCACAACGGACTTAAATAAAGAAAAAAAGGGCTAATCCACCTAATGCGGATTTTACGACGCACAAGTGTCAGCCATAATCCACATGGATTGAACGGCTAGATGATGATATATCCTAAACTACAATTTGAACTAGAAAAGGAAAAATGCACGTAACATGCAACAGTAAAATAATTGAGTCACATGTAAAGCAAAGAGTTACTCTAAATTTTCAAAAAAAATATATAGGTAAATAAAAAGTATTAGGTATTATTCAAAAACCACGTGCTAGCCGAAACAATAAATTAAACAAATATAACATGTTAAAATTCAAGTTTAAATTACAATATTAATAAAGCGTACTACTTTAAACACAAGCAAACACAAGTGAAGCTAGGTATCATATTTGTTATTGTAACAAGAAATAAAACTGCATCCTAAAAATGTATGTGGATATTATTTAGGTATGTAGGTTAAGAGAAATAAACATACAGAGTTAAGACCATTTATGAAGTCCGACATAAAATTCAGAGTATTTTCACGTTTGTTAATTTCAACCATTTTCACAAATTTCTTTACGTTTTTCGCTCGTTGTAATTCTTAATACTTTAACATTGTCAAAATCAGATGTATACCTATTGTCGTTGGCGTGCAAGGACACACCGTTGCTTCGCGGTAAATGAAGTCTAGTTTTTAGCCAAATTGATGCTTGGCCAACGTTTTGCAACGAATAATCAAGTCAAGAAATAAAATAAGTAACATGATGTCAAAGTAATTTATCTGTAGTATCTTTAACTTTAGGAAAACACCTGGACATGAGGTTGCAATTATAATAACCAAATTTAATGTAGGAGTTATCAGTAGAAAGACTAACTAAAGGGTAACACAAGGAATGTACGATAACGTAATATACTTACTGATGACATCGAAGCCACATAAACAAAATCATCAGACATAAGCTACTACTGATTGTTATTATTAAAATTGTTATAATTTGGGGTGCTGAAGAGTATTTTGGTGATTTTTAGGATGATCGTTATTGCAAAATAAACTAGAAGGTAATACGCTGACTTATTCTTGACATTCTATTTCATGGCTATAACACGGTATTAATTTTATAATTCATAGGATGATTAGAAGTCAAATTTTGCAACATATCTGGAATTTACGGAATGACTTTAGTGTTAAGAAAAGGAACACCGAACACCACCATTATTTTTCAACTCAACTGTAAAATTTAATATGAGGATGAAAAAAATTCAAAATTTCTGAAGCATTTTCTATTTATTTTGAGGTAACGTACAAAAAATATGATCTACATATTTATGAGTGAAAGCAAATTGAAAAAGGTAAAACCCTCATGATATTATTCAAAACATGACTATTTTGGCTAATAGCCGGGTAAATCGTGATTCCATGGGTATATATCTGTAATCTGATACATTTCATCATTAAAAGAAAAAAGCTATATTGTTAATAAATTAGATAAGTGTGAAAAGTAAGTCCTCCCTTAAAGTAATGTGACAAGCACAAGACAACAGCGATACACACAAAGAAATACGATGTTAGACCTGGAGGTGAGGGAACTATACTAATGATAAATGCACAAGTAGTTAAAAACGAGCAAGTTCGTGTAATTTAATACTAAGCCCTATATTTCGGGGTAAAATTCCATTTTTGCAATGTAAATTTGCTCGAATGCGGAGTTAGCAGCAGATATTGCAATTTCATTTTGCAATTGGTTTCAGCCCGAGTTAGTGTTATCAGTACCCTTTGCAGAGTTAAGATACAGTAGTATCTATACAGTAGTACCCCCATATCCGCGGGGGTTTGGTTCTGTGCTCTTCCGTGGATACTGAAAACTGCGGATAGTAGCGAACGCTTTATTTCCGAATACAATATGAAATATGAAGCAAAGTTAAAACAATGAAACAAGAAAAAATAAGTTATATAATAAATATTCTTGTGCTGTGGCACAAATAGAATTTAAGTTCAATAAATATATAAATAAGTTCATACATATGTACATATAGTATATATTTACATACACAACAAGAAAATATACAACAAGAAAAACTTTATCATCGTGAGCTACATATTCATTCATCTTCCTCCAAGTCCAAGTTAGCAGTCGATTGTTTACTTAGATCCGAAGCAAACGATGTTGATGGCTGTGCATTAGCGATAGTTTTGTCGACTTTTTCAAAGAGCATTGTTATTGGTAGTTGTCGTTTTTGTCTTTTCATTTCAATAAACAAATCCTCCAAAGGTTGCATGGCGTCGGTTATAGTGCGAGTAATTTTTATACTGCGTTCCATTATTGGATCATATTCTACTATCTGTTCTTTTAATTTTTGAGCAGTTCGAAATATCGTTGAAAATTTTTCAAGCGTCCATGCTGGCGGTTCTTGTTGACCCTCATCCTCATCGTCACTCGCTTCTGGAGAAGATTTCACAAGGTCTACCAATTCCTCGTTGGTGAATACTTGATCCTCTTCGTTTATGTAATCACCGAGTTCCTCTTTGGTTATATCGTTAAATCCTTCTCCATCTATTTTCTGCGCTATGTTAAATCTCGTTGTTAGATGTGAATTAATATCATGTGTGTCTTCAGAACTAAGAACGATGTCATTCCACAGATTTTTCCAACATGCTATTATCGTTTCTGACTTTAATTCCTCCATAGCTCCTTTGATAAATAGAATTGCGTTAGCAATTGTAAATGACTTCCAGCATTCCATGAGCCCGATATCAAAGCATTCGTTAGACATTCTATACAGCATTTCGAAAACCTGTCGAATATATATGGCTTTAAAGCATCTAATGACACCTTGATCAAGAGGCTGAAGCAATGAGGTCGTGTTAGGTGGTAAAAAAAACCACTTCAACATTTTTATTTTCTGTGCCTAGTGACACAGGATGCCCAGGAGCATTGTCTAGTATCAGCAGCACTTTAAATGCTCCTTTTCCAAATATCTTTCCACTTCCGCAATAAAGCATTGATGAAACCATTGTATAAATAGAACAGCCGGGCAGGCAAACACAGGCAGGCAAGCTTTATCCTTGTATTTAAGAGCACGTGGATTCTGTGATCGGTAAACAAGTCCAGGTTTAATCATATGACCAGCTGCATTTGTACAAAATATCAAGGTAAGTCTATCCTTAATTGCTTTAAAGCCTGGTGCACTCTTTGCAGTCTTATGAATATGTCCGCTGAGGCATTTTTTTTCCACATAAGACCAGTCTCATCGCAGTTAAAAACTTGCTTAGGATGATAATTTTTTTCTGCAATAATTTGTTTAAATTTTTCTGGAAACAGAGCAGCAGCTACATGATCAGCCGACGCAGATTCCCCTGTCATTTTTATATTTTTTAGATTAACCCGAGTTTTAAATCTATGCAGCCACCCCCTACTTGCTGTGAATGATTTCCCTTCCTCTTCAGTATAATCTTGGGTCTGCATATCTTCATATAAAACCAACGCCTTTTGTTGTAGAACTTTGGCATCGATAGGAATATGTTTTCTTGTCATATCTTCCACCCATAAATTTAAGGTATTTTCTACCTTAAGTAACACTTTATTACGTATTGTGGTTGCAACTTTTGCAGTTTGGGGTGCACTAGAAAAACTAGCTCGAATCTTATCTTTGTTTTTTAACACTTCCCGTATCGAAGATTCGTTTTTATTGTATATTTTAGCAACAGTTGCAATAGATTTTGTTTCTATTTCAATCATATTAATGATTTCTATTTTTTCACTAATAGTGAGCATTTCACGTTTTCTTTTTGGTTTAGAAGCCATTTTAAAATGATTTTCAAATTTACTTGCTTTATTTAAAAACTATTGCTAGCACTGTCTTGTCCGACAATTCGAATAGTACTAAAGTCATAGTTAACAGGAGCGTTTATATGTACAAGTAAAAGCGAGTGGCACCTTGAGCACGTTCCAACTTGTTTAATTTATCATAAGAGAGCGCCGAATTCAGGGGATGACTCATATATACGACGATATATCGACAAATGCTCCTATAACTTTTAATAAGGCTCGAATGTCTTTATTTGTTTCTGTATTTATTGATATAACGCGTTTTCTGCTCATCATAGGTAAATCGCGGATGACTGAAACCGCGGATACCGAGTCAGCGGATAACGGGGTACTACTGTACTAACTTAAGGAGGTAACTCAGAATTTTGCTAGCAACTTTACGAGGAGTTTTTAGTGCTGCGTTAACTCCCTGCTACTGCTAAACCGTTTATCAATGCCAAAAGTACTAAATTTTTTACAGTTGGTGTCATTATTATTTGAGTCCGGTGTTAAACAAAGAGGAACGCCGTCGAAAGATATTATATTTTTTCTTTTTGGAGTTCGGAATATCTAATCACATAGAATGTAATTAGAAATGTTTTCGGAAAGTGTAAAATATTCCTTTTTAACGCTATTTTGACAAATTTTTAGTTATAGTTTAGGTAACTGTTTTTAGGATAGTTATAACTCCGTTAAGTTTTGATATACCTATGTATAATATTGTAACTTTGAGGTAATTTAAAATTCTGATATTGTTCTACAAAAGCCAACGAATCTGAGATGTTATATACACTAGATTTAATAGAACTGAACATCAGTAACAAATGCGAGCGAACACGGTTTTAAATTTTTGCATGCACGCTTCCCACTCAAACGAAACAGGTGCTGTTTGAAACAGACTACTCTTACTCAAGTAGGTACTGACATTTTTGTGACATTGACAGATTAATGAACCCAATAAACAAGGAAATGCACATTTTTGCTATATGATCGTCTTCAAATCAGCTCGCACTTGGCCTATTTATGCCATTTAGGTTGTTTTAGTCACCCCCACCCTCCTGCTTCAAGGTGGAGGCTGGATGCCATCTTGCAAAACATAGCTTTCATGATCTTATAAGAAAACTCAAAATTCAACTTTATATCTAGATTCGTTCAAAATATGGGTGTTTCCATACTTTTGCCCCATCTCATATATGGATCATTATACGTCAAAAGTGAACGGATTCTTGTAATAATGAAAAATAATAATAATTCAAACGTGCATTGTAATCATGCTAACATTTATAAAACAAACGTTTGAATTGATGTACATTATTTTAATTAACTACTTCTTGAATACCTTTGTGCAAGATTTATTATAACGATATTTACATAGCCTGCCTCAAGTTGGGAGTAGGGACAGTTTACAAGGTGTGTGATACATACACGTTTGGCCCGTTTTTACTTTTCATGCGAGCCAACATTAAAATGAAATAGTTGTCAAACACGAGTGCGCAAGTACTGCAGAGAACGGTAGTAACTGTTTTTTTGTTTTCTTGTTTGGGTACAGGCCAAACAAGCTCATTTACCAGCAGTAATTTTAAACGTGGTTTTGTCTGATGAATCATCATACGATAAAATGATCATATTATCAACATATTTATATATAGATCACGGCCTACTTTAGGAAACTAATAAGTTTGTCGCATACTTGTATTTTATTTAGACGCAACAAAACGGCCACTTTTACTGGCAATGGAACGGTTTTTCTAACAAAGAAAGCATATAACTTGTAGTGTATTGTAAAGTTTATTTACTTAATATTTAACAAATAATACAATTTAATATAATACACCTTTATAATAATTAATAAATGTAACCGAGCTGAATATATAAGAATATATATAGCATGCATAATAAGAATAATGCACCAACGTTACTGCCCGGCGGTCAATGCGAGAATGCCCGTACGCACAAACACCAATGCACTTGCGCTGATCTCAATATCATTGAGTATATTATAAGTAAAGATGGCACATTATCCTCCCCCTTAAAATAAAGACACATACACTGTAAACATCTATATGTATATAACAAACATCAATACTATAAACATTCTAATACATTTTGATGCATAGTACAAAAAAAAATAAATTGAGTAAAGCACAATCGCTTAAATAGTAGTACCGTATCTTTCCGGTGGTTTAATTGTGCGTTTGGGTCTAACGTCAATAGGTTCAGTTACCGACTTCGCTATATGATGATCTAGGTTTGCATTAGGCTCTTGATAAGTATCTGAATCACAAATTGTCGGCAATATGATATTATTAGACATGAATTTCTTTATTTGATTCAAATGCCGTTTCCAAGTCAACTGTAATTCAGGCACCCTCACAATATATGTACATTGGCCAATCTGCTTTATGATTTTAGCCTTAATCCAAGTGGTATGATTTACATTTTGATAATTCTTAACTAACACCATTTCATCTATAGCATATTTAATATTATTTCTACCCCTAAAAGTACGTTTTTGTTTATTCTGAAATCTAGTGACTCTATTTTTAATATCTAAAGATTTATTTGGTAAGATTAAATCAAAACGTGTTCTTAACGCGCGACCAAACATTAATGAAGCGGGACTAACACCAGTGGTGCAGTGTGAGGTGTTCCGGTAGTCAAAAAGAAAACGACAGAGAATAATATCTGTACCAGTAGTCTTTCTCTCATTTAGTGTTTTTCTTAGAGTATATTTAATTGTTTTCACAGAATTTTCAGCAGCTCTGTTGGAAGCAGGGTGGTATGGCGCTGTAGTTATCTGAGCAATTCCATTTAATTCTAAAAATTCTTTAAACTCACGGGAAACAAAACATCGGCCGTTATCACTTACAATAGTTTTCGGTAGTCCAAATCGAGCAAACAAGGTTCGCAACGCTTTAATTGTTAAATTAGAGCTTGGTGTCGCAAGTTCGAAAACCTCTAGCCACTTCGTGTGAGCATCTAATACTATTAGATAATGTTTTCCTTGAAAAGGACCTAAATAATCCACATGTAGTCTTTCCCAGGGCTCATTTGGCCATTGCCAAGGACTTAAGGTTGCCCTAGGCGGATTACTGCCTAATTCACAACAAGATTCACATTTTTTAATAAAATATTCAATATCTTTGTCTAAATTTGGCCACCAAAAATATGAGCGAGCCAAACTTTTCATTTTCACAATACCTAAATGAGTGGAATGTAATTCACTTAGCATATCCTCACGTAATGAAGTAGGAATAACAATACGATGGTTCCAAAATAAACACCCATCGTTAATAACAAACTCGTAACGTTTCTGGAAAAATGCTTTAATATTTACATCCTTAATATGATTTGGCCAACCGTTTTGAACATATTCAAAAATTTTGGTTAGTAAGCAATCTTTACTAGTTTCGGTTTTTATTTTTTGAAAATTTATTTTATGTTCCGAATTAGAAAAAAAATAACAATAATCAATTTCAACATCTTCCGGTAAGCTACCTTCAGCATCATAAGGTAATCTAGATAAGCTATCTGCATTATTTTTCTCTGAACTTATATATTCAATTTCATATTGATAGTTACTTAAAATGATTGCCCAGCGTCTAAGCCGATTTGCCGAAAATTGAGGTATACCTTTCTGGTGTCCAAAAATCGAAAGCAAAGGTTTATGATCTGTTACCAGCTTAAATTTTTTCCCGTAAATGTACTGATTAAATTTTAATACACCAAAAATTATCGCCAAACCCTCCTTCTCTATCTGCGAATATTTCTGCTCGTGGACACCCAGTGTTCTAGATGCAAATGCGATCGGTCTCTCCGTTCCGTCTGGAAAGGTATGACTAAGAACGGCGCCAATGCCATAATTAGAAGCATCAACACTCAATTTAATTTCTAGATCTGGGTTATAATGAACCAAAACATCCGCAGATGATAATAATCTTTTAATTTTAATGAAAGCTTTATTACAAGCAGCATCCCAACACCATTTAGTATTTTTCTTCAACAAATTATATAATGGATATAAAATAGTTGAAAGTTCTTTAATGAATTTTCCATAATAATTCACCATTCCTAAAAATGATTTTAACTGATGTACATTAGTTGGTGTAGGAGCTTTCTCAATCGCTATGGTTTTACTTTTACTAGGGTGTAATCCCTCACTATCTATAATATAGCCCAAATACTCAATTTTATCTTGAAAAAAACTACATTTGTTTTTACATAATTTTAAGCCAGACTGCATTAATATATGTAAGACCCTCTCAAGACGACAAAAATGCTCAGATTCATTCTTACCCGTGATTAGAATGTCGTCCAAAAAGACAACCACGCCATCCATACCACCAAGCAACGACTCCATAATTTTCTGGAATTTTGCTGGGGCCGAAGCTACTCCATAAGCTAATCGCGTGTTTTGAAATAATCCTAAATGAGTAGATAAGGTAAGCAATTCCTTGGAATCATCGTCTACACCAATTTGTTGGTATGCTTGACTCAGATCCAATTTTGTAAATTGCTGACCTCCTTGAAGTTTGTAAAATAATTCTTCAATTCTTGGTAGAGGGTATTGATCTACTTCTAGTACAGGATTTATGGTGACTTTAAAGTCTCCGCATAGCCTCACACTGCCATCTTTTTTCATGACCGGTACCACTGGTGTAGCCCATCGACTATAGTTGACTGGAGTCAATATTCCTACAGAAACCAACCTATTAATTTCCTGTTCAACTTTTAATTTAATAGAAAAGGGAATTGGTCTAGACTTACAAAACTTTGGGGTTACATTCGGATTTTTAAGCTTAATTGATGCAAGACCCTTATTAAATTTTCCCAAACCTTCGGAAAATAACTGTTTATATTTTTGTAAGAAATTATTTAACTTCTCTGAAACACCATCTAAGTAATTTACATTATTCATGATATTTATTTTAAATAAATATAAAAAATCTCGTCCTACTATTGGAGGTCCACCATTTTTCATTACATACAGTGTTATTGTTCTTTCTATATTATTGTATTTTGCGCTGACGTCAAAACTTCCTAATGGAAATACCTTAGTACCATTATAAAACACAAAATGCTTATTTGTGGGTACAACAGTGATATGATTAAATTTTTCTAAGTAGGTTTTTTCTGAAATGGCAGATACACTTGACCCTGTATCGATTTGAAATTTTAAAACTTTATTTTCAATTAACAAGTCTATCACTATAGGTTTGTTATCTTTAGATGTAATATTAAATAAATGTATATCATCTACATTATGAGTATTACTTTCTGACAAAAAATGGTGTTTAACTGCTTTACTCTTACGTATAGAATGTTTAACCTGACACATTTTTGCTAAATGACCTTGCTTTTTACAAATATTACAAACATACATTTTAAAAAAGCACTTATCTTTTGAATGATTTCTTCGTCCACACCGCGGGCATTTCTCTAAGCTTTCTTTGGATATTTCCGATCGTGGCCGTAACTCTGATTGTCGTCCTCCTCTCTTTTGACTTCGTAAATGATTAATCGGTTCCTGTTTTACAAACGGAATCCTGTAGTTCTCTAGAGCCGCCATTTTGTTACTTGCAACGTCCACCATTTGGTCGAAGGATGTTTCTTTTTTTTCTTCCAGCATTCGATCCAAAATTGGTCCCTTTTCAAAGTCGCATACAAATCTATCCCTCAGGCAATTTTCTAACTCGGCACCAAATTCGCAATTTACCGCCATGCTTCTTACACGTGCTGCCCATTCCTTCGCAGACTCTTTTTCATGCTTTTTCGCTTCGTAAAATTTATATCTTTCTGCCAATATTGACTTTTGTGGTGCGAAAAATTTATCCAGTAACTGCACTAACCTTTCGTACGTACGATCCTCAGGCAACGTGGGACTGCTCAAATTGTAAATCAGCTTATATGCATCTTCATCCATCATGTTGAGTAAAATGCAACGCTTCTTTCCTTCATTATCAATTTCATTAGCTTTAAAATAACTTTGTAGACGAGCTTTGTGGATATTCCAATCAGATGAATTAAGATTAAATTCTCTGAGATTCCCAACATATCCTTCCGCCATTTTCCTCACCACGTGCTACTTTTTCATATTTTTCTTCTCGTCAATGTTGTCGGCATCATTCAAGAAAGATGCGATTTAGGTTATCTTCAGCAGCAGCGAATGGACACTCAGGCGACTCAAATATATTAATTTTATGATCTGGTAGGATCATAGGATTTCAGTATCACGCGGAACTGATAATGATTGTGCTGAAAATGGGTAGGTAAATTTTAAATAAAAGAAAAAACGGATTATTGCATGCCATATATTATTAAATCTATAGTACCTAAGTAACTGTGTCGATAGTTGAATGGCTAGCATATTCGTCTTTCACCTCAACGGTGCGGATTCGATTCCTAGTCAACAAGGTTTGATTTTTAATTGAATGAATGAAAATCACAACATGGCTTTTCCTCAAATTCTAGTTTGGATGCTGCAAGACATCAATAAATGTTAGTGTTTAGATATGTCTAGATGTACTCCTCAATCTGAAACCATCATCCAACAACAAACAAAAGAAAGAAAATAATTTCTTATATAAAGTAAATATATGTATGTATGTAAACCGATTTATTGAATGATTGTATGAGTCATCCCATATACGAGCCCTCTTCTAGTCATAACATGCCAGCCACAAGTGTCAGCTTCAACGAAGATTTTAGGACATTTAAGGCTGCCATGAGTTTAAAATATTTATTACATCCGTAGTGCTCAAGATTTTACCAGTTCTTGTTGATTAAGGTTATAATTATAGATAATAATGATCAAAAAATTTGCTTTGCAAGATGTGTTCAGGTGTCAAGATAACAATGACAGTTCTTTTTGATAGATATATAGGCAGATAGACGTTTTATTGTATGTGACAGCTTTTGCCTATGTACACTCGTCACTTGTATAAAGAAAGAACGGTATAAATACATATCCAGGTAGATACAATACATAATAACAACACAAAACATTATGCGATATACCTACATCAAAGCTTTTAAACTCTAAGTATGCAGTTGATGTTATAAAAGAACCCTCCCCTTCCACAATTTTTGATCCACTCATGATTCCACTCATTTGATATTGAACTGAATCTGAAAAATCTCAGAGTCGTGATCAAATGAAAGTATGGTGCGGCCATAGGTGGATGTTATATCCGCCGGAGTCTTGTCTGTTCAAGTAAGCGTACATAATGCAATCATGAATATATTGATTCACGCATGTTAATATGTTCAAACCCTTAAACAGTGGCTTACACATCTTGAAAGTGAACATTATTCAAAACCCTGCGGAGAGACCACATTCATATGTTGAGACGCTCCCCTCCCCACATCAAATTCCATAACACATAACACTATTTTTTTTTTTTGATGGGCGAAAATGCGTAAGCACCATCGGACGAGGCAAAAGGCGCACTCGCCCGGTGTGTGGGTCTTCCACCCACTAAAAACCCCACTTTCGAACATGATTCCACCCCGGTATCCGTTTTACACATTGCTTCAGGGTGGTGTCCCGTATTTACCGATCCATTTCTTGCTTCTTGGTCTTCAAAACCCTCTCAGTGTACGAAGAGACTGCCTCCCATGCTCCTCGACTCTCCATCATTTTCCCGATGATGTTGTCGGGTGAAAATTCTCCTATCTGATCCATTAACGCATCCCTCTCCGACTTCCATCTTGTACACTCGAAGAAGGGGTGGTTAGCGTCATTCTTCTCAGAGTCCCGATACGGGCACTGGGCACCATCCACTTTCCCCATTTTAAACAGGTAATCATGGAAGTACCCATGCGCGGTCAGGAACTGCGTTAAAAATATCCTGTCTCTCCATGGTCTCTGTTCATCCAGGCTGTCAGGTCTGTGACTAGTCTGGCGGTCCACCTTTCCTTGCTGTCTGTATCCCATCTCTCCTGGCAACGTCGGAGAGTATGCTCTCTTTCCTCTGTAGTCGAACTTCCTCCCGTTTGTCTGGATTCCCATCTCCTTTTCCGTTCCTTGGCCAGCAGGTCGATAGGTACCACCCCCGCCACCACCAGAACGGCTGCCTCGGACACAGTTTTATAGGAGCTAGCAACGCCTAATGCTCCTCTTCTGTGGACTGCCGCCATTTTTTGGCGGCAGTCCACAGAAGAGGAGCTAGTACTACTAGTAGTAGTAAATTTCCTTGGTGTATTTTTACATCAAAATAATTTTACTCGCACAAGTAAAATACGGGGCAATTATATTACCCCGAAACCGTACAGGAATTTTACCAAATCTTCGTTAGAGTGCAGGTATGATAGACGATTTTTTATGACCACAATCCACCGTCTGCGATCTCCCCGATATAAACTTTTAATAAAAGAATAAATTATAGAAAACTTGACACATTAGCACGTTATGTCGTTGTTATGTAAAATAAGCGTTAACTGATAAAAATCGATAATAATATGAATTTGAGTTTTATATCATATTTATTTGCATTAGGGTTTGTATTACATATGGCTACTTCGTGCTGATATGTATTTAACGCTTGAACTACGGACATAAAAGATAGATACGTTATTCTTAGTTTGATGACATTCTAACAGATTCTTTAATGTCACATGGTTATTTATCTCTAGAAATAGAGAACATTAAACAAACTGCAATCTTAAACACATTATACAAAAGGTTATTTCACAAAACTTGCTTCAAACTCTGCCTTTTATGCAGATATTTATTTGTTAATAAAATATTGTATCCTACATGTGCATTTTTATATCTTACGATCCTTCAGTATTGCAATACAGATATATTGCGTAATTTACGTTATATGAAGTGTCATTTAACTGCATCGACGGCAGAATCTCTTTAGCATTTTCACTTTTCTTAGAATATATTATTTATTTAAAGTAGGTGCGTTAGGTACATACCTACACTGGCATTTTAATGAAATGAAAATTTATCACGAAGGTCGGTGGGGGCTAAATACTTTATCCCATACTTTCCTTTAACTATATAAGATGCGCTTATTAAGTGCATATTAGCAGTGCATCATCATAAGTGCAATAATTGAGATAATTAACATCTGCAAACATGAAAGTGGTTAGTGAATAAAATGCTATGTGATAACTTTTAACTCTTTTGAAACTTTTTTTAAATGACTGTGTTAATTAAGTGTTTCTGATTTAGGTAATAATTCTCGCTGTTGTTTTTGTCGGAGTGATGGCAGCTCCTCAAAAATCAGACAGGGAGGCAACAGTCGTCAAAAGCATTTTAGACAACATCGGCGTCGAAGGATATAACTTCCAGTGATTATTTTGTGTACATAGTGTTTCTCGGAGAATAGTATAACATTTCACTTTTAGGTACGAGACTAGCAATGGTATTGCCGCTGATGAACAAGGACAACTGAAAAATGCTGGATCTGAAAACGAACTGATGGCAGTACGTGGTCAATTTAAATACGTTGGAGCCGATGGTGTGACGTATACAGTGACCTATACTGCCGATGAAAACGGCTTCCAGCCAGCAGGTGCTCATTTACCAGTTGCACCATAAATATTCTACAATATCTTTGTAAACATTTCATACAAATATATGATTTTTTTTGTTACACATATTTTTTTTAAATAAATAAATTGCCGCATCATTATCTGCGGTTTGTAATATCGACGTACTCTCCTCGAAAAATACTTGATATATTGGGTAAAATACTATCTATATGACATTTTAAAATATCATTTCTGGAATTTTTATAGGCTCAACATAGGAATTTCAAATTACTCCTTTATCAAGATGCAAAATATTGCGTCTGCCTTAAATTATCTACATCTAAATAATTTAATATAACGGTTAATTTAGTTGTGCTTAAGCTGTGAAATATTGCAAATTTATTACTAATACACACGATATAAGTGGCCTGACATCCGGCCATAAACGGCATTTTAATGGTATGCCAGAATCTATTTATTGCCTTAATTCCTGCAAAATGAAGGGCATGTCGAATTCAATACTTTATAGGAAAGCAATACAGAATTATAAATGTCATAAATTTGTTCAATAACGATTTTATAACACATAATTTTACCATTATATAGGTAACTCGTATAAAATAATTATCATTTGAAAAAAATATATCTTAATTACTCGCAAAGAAATTATACCAAAATTAACCTACTGACTTGCAACACAAAATAAGATACTAAAGAACTAAATGAAAAAGTTGTGTACATGTGACATGAACAGATATCCACTTGTATGGTTATAGTTATAACTATAACATTCAATTCAACGTAAACTTGAATTAAACGATAGGCTTGTTAATACTACTGTTAGTCAAATTCATCAAGCACAATTCTTTTCGGTGGCTTGACTACACATTAGAGAATAATAAGGCACTTGTATATGCAACTAACAGATAAAATTTAGTGCACAATGGAAAATGTAATTACAGGACAAAATTAACAAAAGTTCATATGTACGTACAGTGCTCTTCAGATTTAATGTCACCCTCTTACGACCATGTATCTAGACTTTCTAACACACGCTTCAAGCCGTGCGCTTCGGCTATTTTCGGATTCGCAGGTAGCAAACATGATTTATGTTAGACCTATTAAATCACAAACTAGTCAGAGCCAATCGTATACTGTGAAATCAGTCGGAAAACTGTTTCGGATTTCTTTTAGTCAATCGAATTGCGTCTAACTAGTTTGTGATTCTTCTATGAACAGACCTATTAGATATTTACCCTCGGAGTACCCTTGGTTTAAGATTCATAGATAAGTATGCCTGATAAAATTGATGCTGATGTGCTTTTCTTGCATGTTATAAAAATAACCCCAGTTACATAGGACGTGCATTGAATCGGTATACCTGAATTGCTCTTAGAAAGCATTTGTCTCATAATGAGGGATCCGAACTGTGGTCAGAAGTTTTCGTTTATATAAATTGGCAGGTATTAGAACAGTGTCATTAACGATTTCCTGTCTGCTAAAATTTTGACCACAGTTACATATTTCCGATGTTATATCTACGTAATTGCCCAATGCACTAATAAAAGACTTAAAAGCAATTGTAATTATTATGGTTTCGTTTAATCTTCCAGTTCTTTTTCGTTACGTGACACATAAATGCACGATAGAAAAATGAAACAGAATACCGCCGTTTAATCACTAATGTAATGTTTTTACGTGTGATCGGCAATATACACAAACAAATTTTAGCTAACTGATATGCGAGTATATTCATAAAAAATTACTTAACTTGCTTTAATAGCAGATATTGATTGATATAAGCCGAGCATTGTTATATTTCGGATTTTTATTTAATTGTAATTTGTTTCTGGAGTATAAACTGTTTTTTCTCTATTTCGTATTCGATATAATAATATTAGACACATGGATTTTAAATGTAAATGACAAATAAACGAGATATGAACCCACAATAACAAGACTAGGCACAGATACAAATTTGAAAGAGATAGAAATACCTACTAAACTACAGTTGCGATAACAGCCAAGAGATTAATATATGCAAATGTTTCATTGGTAAAATTCCTTTGTCCTTTAAATATCTTAATAAAATATAATTACATCTTGCTCACCAATGATAAAGTTCTTTTCTGCTGTTTTTCTACCTGTGAATTCGAGCTGAGCCGAAGTACTTGGCCTTGCTATGCGGAAAATAGTATCGATATTTGGTCGTCGCATATATGGGGAAGGTAAGTTCTGAAGAGCGCTTCAGATTCTTCCAGATTTCCTCGAAATATCTATAATTAGACCCATTCATATAAAGGAAGATGCAGTGAACGGGGACAATTATCGCCCAATTGTATTAATTGAGTATGCTGTTTTTAATCGTATCGAAAAATTTATACAAAAACATAACCTATTGTCACATTATCAACATGGGTTTAGAACTGGTAGTTCCACCATTACTAGGTTGTTGAGAGTTTATGACTGCATCTTATTCGATTTAACAAACGCATCCGACTGTGTTAATGACCGTTTTTTATCTGAAAAATTATACGTTTTAGGTTTTTCGTGGTAAGGTGGTCGGTTGGTTTACTCCATATTTGCTCAACACAGTGCAATTCGTGGAAGTTACATTTAGGAGTCCCAAAGCAAAGTATAGGAAAGTATAGGATAATTTCATCCTCGCTCTCTATTAATTTAGGTGCACTACAGAGGTCTGTGGTGAGCCCCTTATTATTTTCGTTGTTTTTGAATAATATTGTTGAATTCTTCTATGACTTTGCCGTGGCCTGTTATATTGATGATAATACAATAATAATTTCTGAAAGCGAAGATAGTATCGAGATCGGAGTCTTAATCTTCGTTACAAACATCATGTTATATAAAATATATTATGTGGTTCTGTGCAACAAACTATCCTTAAATTTTAAAAAAAGAAAACGAAATATATCTTTTTCCATACGTTGTAAAAAAGGATTGATACGTTTATGCAACTGCATGTTGCTAATAGAGAGATAACGTCAGCTAGGTCTGGATCTGTCTGGTCTGGATCTATCTATGAAAAACTTCGTGAATAAATTGACCAGGTGGGAGTCTGTTTACACGATGCAATTTTTATTAACTATAAATTAGGATCTTATGCATTGCCAATGCATTACCAACTGTTCTGTTTTGTTGACGTTTGACGTGTCGTCGTGCTCATATTCAAGTTTCAAAAATGAAAGTGGGAGAAGTGATAAAAGACCGAAAGAGTGACAAAATAACGTTGTGCTAATTTGTACGCTTTGTTTGTCATTATTAGGTACTATATAACCTATATAACTATCTATTTCAACTACCATTTCACCTTTCAATATAATATATAAAACAAACAATAACTTAATCGTTAAGCGACACCGTTTACTTCAACGCAGAACGACGAGACTTATAACAATAACCCCACATGTCATTTTATGTCATTTCGCAGTTGGTATTGAGTTAATAAATAGAATGTAACCAGAATTCCCCAAAAAATTCATGAAAAATTAGAACATGTTCTAATTCGACAATTTATTCATGAATTTATTGTCGTCAACTTATTCATGAACATTTTGGATATTACATGCAACAATAAATTCAAGGTTACAAAATTCAACAATTTATTGGAGCGTGTAAAGCAGCCTTATGGTTTACTCGTTCCTTAAACCTTAAATCATTCGACCAAACAACTACGTTCGATTTGTAAACTTAAATCACTAAAGAATATCATTGATCCACATATTCTAAAACAAGTGCAATTTGCAGGAATTTCAGTCTAATTTACTGCATGGGCTTCATTTGAGGGGCCCTTCCTCCGCAGCAAAACAGGTTTTCCTTAAACAAAAGGCGGCCATGGGGGTACCACGCAAATAACGTCATGTAGGCAATACTTTATATCATTTAAAATACTAACATCGATTGAATTATATATTTTAGGGTGTGATTGTTATGTACACAAACATAGATATAATCTTTTCAACAAAAACAATAACGATTATAATTACAATATCGGAAATCCATAAATTCATCATAGAAGACATCGCCTACAGTCAACTATATACGAGGAGTATCATCAGGAGTCAAATCATGGCTACGATATTGATTTTAGATTATTCCTGAGTTTTTTGCATCTAATACTGAACTACAGTTTGCTTTGTCTCTTTTTTCTTGCTTTTTGTGTAATTTATCATATACTTGCAAGTGCAAGTACATTGTGCTGTAACATTTCACTATCACCTGACCCACCAGCAGTGTAGGAACGAAGATGTGCCTTACGGTTTGAACGTAGCGGGAAGATGACAATTCTTGTCTATCACTTTATATTTGTATGCCTGTGGTCATACTATCATTAAGAAGAGCTTAAAATGATCACTGGGCTATTACAAACAGATTAAATAGAATTTCTATGTGTTCAGCAGTTTTTGCATAATCTAACATGCTGTCATCAGCCGTGCATGTTATTATTCTCCTTTTACATCTATCTAATTTTCCCATACAGCGCATTTGCTGGTACTGGCGTGCGGTCGCAGACTTGACCTTGCGATCTTTTTTTGATAAAATACTTACGCTGAATATTTTAGCACTAAAATTTGCTTTTATTTAGTCTATATAGTTTTTGTGTATAGCAAACTGTGTTACAACTATTTCATTCATATACCTACTCTCTTAAATGTTATCAATTAGCAAAGAAACGCGACTCATCTTCACTGTAAAAATAAATTCCTATTCGAGCGCGATATATATATCAATTGAATGACAAGAAAGTCGCTTTAAAATTTAATACAGATCTGTCCAATTGATGAAATTTGAATAAATATTCAATCCAATGTAAATTTTGATTAAACAACAAACTAGATAAATAAAACCACTGTCTATCAAAGTTATCAAGCAGGTCGTGCATTTGACGTATGACTAAATGTCTTCAAATTCAATCACTACAAAATTCACTTGATAAAGAAACTTAAGGAAGCTAACTTCAATCTTCGTTTTCAATTTTGTGAATCAGAGATTGAACAGAGCAGCAATCTAGATTTTCACTTCAATATTTCAATTATGAATAAAATTGTGTCGCTCTCGCATGATCTGATATCAGATTTTGGATCAACTAGTAAAAACTTCTCAAACGAGTTCGATTAAAAAAATCAAAGTTTAAGATGTCGTTCTAATTTGTACTAGTAAATTTATGCACAAAATATCTTGCTTAAATGATATGCAGATCTATGGTAAATCTCCTACTATAAAATTATTAACGAGTGACGGAATATGACCCTTAAAGGTTAACAAATCGCATCATTAGCGCACTCTCAAACTTATAGCGTAAAAAAAATTACATAAATATTATGTTGCCATTAGCTGCATTCTATAAGTTTTAAAATACTACTTTTTCTAATTTTAGAAATAAAATTTTATTTCTAGATTTGTAATTCTACATGGAATTTAATCTACCAACACTCAATGGCGACTTTCTAGACTAGAATGTGCTTTTAGTGGAATTAAAGAAACTATATTACAAATCGCCATCCAATGCAAAAGAGCATTCACATACATTTTTAATATGTTACTATTGGGCTATGCACAATAGGAATTATTAATCTATACTTAATATTAGTTTGTAAAAAATACAAAATATTGATGTAATTATGTACTATTTGGATGACTTCAAAATTTAAATTTCTTACCTAAACGCCACAATAATTATGATACTCTTTTGATTAGTACTAGGTATTAGATGTTAATATCGCTGATATGTAACAAAACCGCGTACAGTGTACAGTGCCCCGCTTAAATTATGTATCTATATTTTCTATGGACCTGATTGATTGATTGATTAATTAATTTTTGGATTTAGCTACGCGCCATGTCCATCAACACACTTTCAAAAACTCATTCATTCAAAAAGAATATTCACATCGGGTCACTCGCTTCTTGCCCAGGGGTTCATCAGGGCTTTAACAAAAACAAACAAAAGTAGAACCACGGTTCACAGGTGTGCCCACAAAGGGTTCGAACAAAGGATTACAGATACATACTCATCTTGCACTCTCTACACTCTTACGTTACATTCTATTAAAAACTTATAAAGTTCGCGGAAAACCTCAATTTTTAGTGATCCTAACAAAGACAATAATTAAAAGGATTTACCACCGATAAATTTTGCAGGAATCTCCGTCTCTTGTTTCTATATTTTTCGCAGATTAATATAATATGCTCTAGGGTCTCAATCTCCCCGCAATGGCAAATGTCAGTGTCTTTCAGGTGTATTTTTTAAAAATAACTGTTGCATAAGCCATGATTGCAACGAAGTCTACTTATAACTTTAAGGAAATTCTTTGAGTAAGTTTCTTGAAACCAGGTTTTACTTGGAAGCTCAGGTTGTATGAGTTCGTAGAATTTTCCAGCTTTGATCTCTGAATACTCTTTTTGGAATTCCTGGTGATTCTATGGACCTGTAATTAAGA